>OX596237.1:40628701-41828701 GCA_951394345.1 Salicornia ramosissima | reverse complement strand
CTAAACAACCCTCTCCACAGCCTACTACTTCTTCACCTCCACAGAAATCACCATCACCCTCAAAAGCCAAAACTCCTCCTCCACCTTCACCACCAAAGTCCAAAACACCACCACCCTCCTCACCATGTAAAGGAAAAACCCCATCACCTTCTCCACAAAAGACACCTTCACCAACCCCTCAGATCACAGAGAAACCAGTGCCAAGAACTGAGGAGGATGAGGTAGAGAAGGAAAAGACAGAAGAGAAGGCTAAACGCACACATGCAAAGGACATGGATGTTGAAATCACTGGGGTGGTACAGGGGGAAAAAGAGACTGGGAAGAGGACAAGGCCCTTAAGGTCAAGGGTCTGTAAGGATGAAATCAAAAAGGAGCCTGCTGAGGAGGTTCTAGAGGGAAAGAAGGAGGAAAAGAAGAAAAGAATGAAAAGTGTAGCAGAGAAGGGAAAAGCTTTTGAGAGGCCCAAACCTGCAACCAAACTACCAACTGAAAAGAAGAGGAAGGCTGACTCTGCACCTGAAAAGGCCTCAGTCAAGAAGAAAGATAAGACCATTTCTGAACCACTATTTGAATTAAGTGGTAGGGGTGTTTTATTTGGTTTTGCATGCCCTAAGTCTTGGATGAGTCAAACTTTTCTAGAGGAATTTAAGGAGGCTATAGAGTTCCAGGGTTGGGAGGGGCTGTTTGACAAAAAGTTGGATGTTTTTGAGAATTGTGTTGAGGAATTCTATTCAAAATTGGGGAAGTTAGACAAAGGGAAAGTCTGGAGTGAGGTCGAAGGGGTAGATATCACTCTGTCAAGGAAAAGTCTAGGGGAGGTACTAGGTGCACCAAGAGGTGGGTTCTGTGACTATTCAAAGGACAACTGGCCTACTATTCCTGAGGTCAGTACAGAACACATACAGATCATTCTCTTTACTGGTTCGCCTACTGATGGGTCTGGCTATGTAATTGGCCAACTAAGGGAACCAGTGATGAGGTTGTTCCATACAGTAGCCTCTAAGATAGTACTCCCTAGGGCTCAGGGCAGAATGGATGTAAGAAAAATGGATGTTATTGATTATCTACTGCCTGTATGAGAAGATCAAGCTGAGTCTCCCTGGTCTCATGCTAGCCCACATGGTTAGCATTCTGGAAATGTCAAACCACTCTCTACCCTATGGTGCCTGGCTCACTCTGGTTTTCCAAAGTAGGAAGGTACATCTGAGTGGTGAGGTCAAGAAAATGTCTGTCCTCACCAACCAGATCCTAGGTCAGAAGGGAATGACCTTTGAAGGTGGTATACTGAAAATGAGGGATGAAGAGAGGACCACTGGGGTCAGGAGAACAAGCAGCTCAAGGTCTGAGGAAGCTACTGGGTCACTGTCCAAACAGTTGCAAACACATGGAGAACTACTACAATAGATGATGGCTAGTGTGAATGCCCTGTGCACTTCTCTGGATGGATCAATCAAGAACATATCAACACGGTTGGACTCCCATGAAGAAAAGCTTGCCTCCTCTTCCAGCATCAAGCCCAAGACCACTCAGAGACTAGTTCCCATCATTGCCCAAGTCAAGAAGAAGTAGCAGGAGGAGAGTGCAGAAAAGGAAGATGAGGATTCTACTGAGGATTCTGATGATGATGCTAACTCTGACTATTCTTAGCTTACCCCTATCCTATTAACCTATTTCTCAAACTATTTTATCTCCAGTCTCTTTGAACAATTAACTATTCTTAGTTTTTGACCATTTCTGCAAAACAATTTCTCTCCAAAATGGTCTCCTGGTCTGTATAATTAATTAACTTGTGTGAAACTTTGACATTTGGGATTGTGAGTTGCAGGTACTCACTTTTAATACAACATCTCTAGAATGTTGTGTTAATATTATGCTTGTGTTTGACTTTACTTGTTGCCTTCTCCTAATTATTGTGCTGTGAATATTTTGTCATTTGATGATGCCAAAAGGGGAAATAGGACAGGTGAAGTTCCTAGTGTTAGGTGTAGCAACTTGAACAAGGTTCAGACCTTGTTAGAGATGGCCCAACTTCATGCCTAGGAGTATTTTGAATTCAGATCAAATGTTCCTATCCATCCCAACTGGAAGAAACTCTTCCAAGTGAATTTAGAATTCTCTTGCTAAATTTGACATTGATAAGTCTTGCAGGTTACAGGTCTAATGTTAAAACTCAATAATTTATTAAGTAATGTGATGAGTGACTGACTCTTATAATCAGTCAAATTGTGCTTTAATCTGCTGTGTATTTTCAATTATCTGAGATTATGAATCTGACTACAGGATCAGTGTAAGACCAGTTCCTCTGAACAGTTATTTTATCCTAAAACAATTGGTTACTGTTCTCAGGGGGAACTTCATGGTTTGTTATCATCAAATAGGGGGAAATTGTTGAACCATGTTTGATTTAATGGATGACAGACCAGTTCTCTATACTTGATTGTTATGCACGTTTGTAATTGAGCAGGTTAATTCAAGTGAGAACTCTTCAAGGCAAATCTGAAGACCTTGAGATACTTGAAGAATCAAAAGTTAAGAGCTTGAAGTCTTTTAATTTTTTGTACTTCTAGGATATTCTTGTAAAATAGACTTAGGAAGATATACCTTGTGGTTCTAAGTAAAGAACAAAAAGAATTAAAGTTTATGTCCAGTAAAGAGAACAAGCCAAGAACAAGCTAAGAACAGACAAAGAACAATCTTGGAACAGTTCTCTTTGCCAGATGCAGACTTTGCAGTACTGAGACCACTGTGGGAACAGACCTCAGTATTACGCAAGTGCACTTAAGTGATGCGTACCAATTTTCGTGTTCAAAATTATTTTTGAAAATTTATTTGAAAAATATTGATCACTTATGTTTTCGAAATCTGCCAAATTGATTCACAAAATCAGCTTTGCAATGTACTTATTTAGACTCTAGTGTACTTTCCCACTACATGTAGTGGAAGGAGACAAAGGTCTGAAATAGGTACCTTTGCACTTGTGTCAGCTGAGCTTGTTTGCACAACTTAGGCAAGTCTCCAAGCACACTTCTAGGGTACGATTTTTCCTTGCCTATAAAACAATATTTTGAAAAAACCCTAGAAGACTTTTGCTCTCCAAAGAAAACCAATTCATATTTTCTGAGAGTCTATCCTTAGAGCAAAAGTATCTCCATATCCATCTTAAAGAGAAAAACTTACGGAGATTTAAGTTTGTAATATTTGAACCACTTAGAGGGAAATGGTTAGGGGAGTTTTTTGTGAACACTGAGTGAACTGTTAGAGTTAACAGTTGGAGAACTAAGTGTTACAGAGTTGTAGCATTTAATTGAGTGTGTAACCTTGTTATTATTCAGAGTTGATTAATAATATTGGTGAGAGAGTGGAGGACGTGGGCTTGTTTAGAAGCCGAACCTCGTTAAATCCTTGTGTCCCTACTCTTTATTTACTGTTCTATCGTTGTTCTCACAAAAAGATAAACAAACCTTGAAAACAATTGAAAAAACACACATACTCAATTTAACCCCCCTTCTTGAGTATACATTGAACTTACAGTATTGTAACACCCCGCATTTTAGTAACGACGTTATTAGTGATAACGTCGTAAACAGACAGTTACCAATCGATTTATAATATAAAAATAAAACTAAAACTCATGGAAATAATATTTATTATTATTAATAATGAGATCCCAATTACAAAAGGTTAAACTAAACCAAAATCAAGTCCTAAAAACTAGAATTAAAACTAGCTGAAAAAGCAGGAAAGGAAAACAGGGGCCTAGACGCTCGACAAACTCATCCCGACTCTAGCCTCTATTTTGCTTACCTACAAAATAGAATTGGGGGTCCACAATCAGTGACGAGTAACTAGACTGTCCTACTTAGAAGTAGGACTACATTACATAAAATAACAGGTTAGAAGACACATGAACAATACGAAACAATAACGTACAAAACACATATAAAACCAACATCAAAGTTACGCAGCGGAAAGAACATAATCATAATCAATCATCACCATATCATAACTTAATCAATCAACACAATTCAATATCAATTCACAATGACAGACTCCGCTCGGTCTACAACCGATAACATGACCAACAAACAAAAGACTTGCCCCGCTCAGTTCATCACCGATGAACCGATGGACTCGCTCAGTTTATCACGGATAAACTGATAGACATGACCCGCTCGGTCTTCTACCGATAGACACAATATGACCATCAAACAAACAAACATGCCCCGCTCAGTTCATCACCGATGAACCGATAGACCCGCTCAGTTTATCACAGATAAACCGATAGACACCACTCGCTCGGTCTTCAACCGATAAACACGACAAGACTCTGACCATACTTAAAAGACGCCAAACAATAATCAAATTATCTCATTCATATTCGGCCATCATGGATCAACGTCCAAAATCAATAACACTTCACCCAATTGCATTAAACAATCATGAATTCCATATATTAAAGCAAGACTTCAAGAATAAGCAAGAAACAACATAAGTTTCAATCTTGGTCACAAAACCAAGATTGACGCATGACATGAAATAAAAATACAAACTTTATACAACTATTATAATTCATGAATTCAAGAAATTAAAGATTTACACATATTAATTCATTTACCCATCAAATAACTCAAGAATCCAACTAAAATTTCAGTAAAGATCCACCCTTTGTTCACTATGTACCATTCGGTCAACATGGGACACCTATACATAATCGAAATTAAGCATTACCAGGATTAATTCAAAGATCATTGGTCAAGGTTTGGAAAAACATGGTTATACAAAGATTCATTAAGAAAATAATCATCAACATCATTCGGCCACTAATTCCTCTAGCAATTCATCACCTTATACTATCTTGGTTCGACGGCATCAACAACATAAATTGCATCTTATTACTGTAATGATTAAGTCAACGCTAGAAACATTGTTTACAACAAGCATAACTACAATCCTCTCTAATATAACACGTATAAGTTTACAAGATGCAAGATAAACAATCAAGAACTCAAGTAATCCATCAATAACACTCGGCCAATACGTATAAAGAAAACAAACATCAACAACACCATCTAATCCTATCATTCTATATAATCTAATCCTAATCCTAAGTAGAAGGTCTAGTTACCTTTTGATTGATTTGGAGAAGTAAAAGCAAAATTTTGATTGATTATTTTTTTGGGAGAAAACCGTGAAGGGGAAGGGAGAAAAGAATGAAGTTGTTTTTTGAGTGTGATCAAATATTGACTAAGGAGAAAAGGGTGGGTTTTTAAGATAATTATAGATTTAGGTTTACTAGGTTTTAGGAATTAGTTTAGGGAGTAAATTAAGGAGGAAAAATAGACTAGGGGACCGGCTAGGAGAGTTAGAATAAGGGTTTGGGGTTCCTAAAATTTAGTAGGGTTGTTAGGAGAGAAAAATAGGATTTTTAAGATTAGTTAAAATAGATATAAATTGTTAATTACGAAAGATAAAACAAATTGATTAAGAAAAAGGAAACTAAAAGGGCCGGCTAGGAGGGTCAAGCATGGGTTTTGGGCCTGATCAATTAAATAAAAAATTAAGTCTTTGGGCCCCAATCGGATGATTCAGATTCAAAGGCTTAATTTTACATGAAATTTTACGGCCCAAAATCTGGGTCGTTACAATCTCCCCTCCTTAAAAAAAATTTCATCCTCGAAATTTCATAAGGAAGCACACATAAAATATAAACAAAGAACACAACAACACAAGAAACTTAGGAACTGAAGAATAAAATTATTCCTAACCCAGGTTACTACCCAAAGTTGCTCACACTACTGTTTCAGGGTTTTATGATCTAAATTACACTATTGATTACAAAAAAGCACTCAACTCACAGTTTACTTATGAAGAAGTAAACTCAGGATTAACCTAGAGCTCTGGTACCAACTGTAACACCCCGCATTTTAGCAACGACGTTATTAGTGATAACGTTGTAAACATGGGTAAAAGGGCAATTGAAAACCTGGAAGCGCAAGATTTGTAAGTTTGAGAAGCAACAAGATGGGTAAGTGAATTTTTCAAAAATAAAAACATGTACTGAACAATACTTAGCTGAGTGTATCCAAAACTTAGCGTTGCACCATATTGAAGTCGCTTAATAAATGTTGCAGCTGCAGTTGTGGTGTCTACATGCTGGGGGCAATTAAAAAATGTGTTGAACAATACCACCATGAATTTAATTTTTGTATGTGCTTCTTTTATTTTGTAAAGTCATCCTAAGTTACAAATAACTTGTCACTAAGTTGAGTATAGTACTCATGGTGAAATTAACAGGATGGGACAATTGATGATGAACGTGGTTGCCTGCTAACCGAAGATATAATGTCATATTTTAATGAAGAAAAATAGGATGTGGAGTTATTGTGTTCTGATAAAAAATGATTTGTTTTAGATTAATGTAATTGACATGAGTATTGTATTACGTGGGTATTTTATTATGTAATTTACTATAGTATTGTATTACGTGGGTATTTACTTTTCTCACTTTCGATGGGGCAGAAGAACTGGCTACAAAAATTATCCAGTTTAATCACTGCCAATGCCGTAAACTTGGTTGGGGTTATTGTGAATGCTGACAGGTAATGAAAGTGGTGGGGATTCTGATGGGGTGGTGGTGTATGATGATGCTGGAAGAGAAGATATGTTTTTCTTGATGCTCCTGAGGATTTGGGGGCTGATAGGAGAGATTCTCATGCTTGTCTTAAACTTTCCTTGGATTGTGGCCTAAAGGCTTATGTATTTGTGCTGCATGGGTATATATTTTGGTATAGTACTACATGGGTATTAAATTACGTAATTTACTATAGTATTGTATTACGTGGGTATTTAATTTTCTCACTTTCGATGGGGCAGAAGAACTAGCTACAAAATTAGCCACTCTTCAACATTTTTGTGCGTTAGTGTATAGTTATTTAAGCACTGCCAATGCCGTAAACTTGATTGGGAACGAAGGGAATGCCTAAAACTTGTATTATTTGAATTGCTTGTCTTAAACTTTCCTTGGAATGCCTAAAACTTGTATTATTTGCTTGTCTTAAACTTCACTTGTCTTAAACTTTCGTTGGATTGTGGCCTAAAGGTTAATGTATTGTGCTACATGGGTATATATTTTGGTATTCTACATGGGTATTTGTTTTGGTATTATACTACATGATGAAATGCAAAGATTTCATACGTAAATTTAAAGTACTTAAACGGTTAAGAAGTTGCATTAAAATTGCAGTATAGATAATAGTAATTCTAAAATAAGTAATACATAAGAGGCAGGTCTTGAAATGTAAGAGATTTCTCCTTACAAATCTTGTGCTTTCCAAGTAGTATATCATTGCTCAAAAATAATAGAATTGCGATTTAAAAATATTTCATCTTCTTCATGGTTCAAACATTCGTTATTGGGTTCGAATCTAGTTTCCAATGCAACTGCTTTTTTCTTAGTTTCATCCTAAACAATCGCAATTACATGAATGGATAATAATAATAATAATAATAATAATAATAATAATAATAATAATAATAATAATAATAATCGCAGTTGTACCTTTTTGGTTTTTTTAGTTTTTGTCCTTTTTGGGATTTTGACGCCTTTTGATTTTGACTGTTTCTTGTAGCCTGCCAAAAAAAAAACTTCAAAACTATCACGTATTCATCATATATATTACAAAAGGACAATAAGTATATCATAGCATCATATATATAACAAAAGGAAGATAAGTGTGTCATACCTTAGCATTCGATGCCGTATTGGAATTGGATTTATTCTGCGATCCAGTATTTTCCTTTTTCCATCCAGGTTCTCCAATAGCTTTAAATGTATTAGACTTTGTTCTTCCCTGACCTCGTTTTGGAATGGGTGGATCTTTAATGTTATATTGCCCTACAGTTGAGGAAGGGGGGGGGTTGTAGGGGAAGTCTTGTTTGCAGTAGAAGAAGGTGTTTTGTTACCACCAATACTACTTTGTGTTTGTAAATTAGCGTCGCTCGATGTAGTCAATGTTTTATCTTGGGTATAAGGTTCCTCGTCGCTTGATTTTTTACTAAGCCATTCATTGACCTCCTTCATTATCTTTCTCACACCACGTACACACAATCGATGTTGTCTCATCATAACCACAAGCTAAATCAAAAACAGGTTCCATTGCGACATTGATTTTGTCCAACCGCTTCACTTTTAGAGTCTTAGAATGGTCATGGTATGCAACTGATATGGATGAATACTTCATAGTCACATCCTTAAGCTGTCTTCTAAGAATGTATTTTTCTAGGATGGGATTGACAAAGTTTTGGTCTAATACTTTAATCATATGATGACATAGAATGCCTTCCGTTTCAAATTTTCTACAGTCACACACATCATCCTTAGTTTCACTGTCAAAATGGACGCAATACATTCGTCTCTTATCAATTATGACCTCCTTCTGACAACCCTTAGGTAAGACCCACACATGATCTTCAAGTAAGAATAAGTATTTATTTGGCCCTACCTCTTTCTATTCCCTAACAATGCAATACATCAGCCACTCACATTTTCATTGAACAACACGAAACTTTGCATCAGTGTATATTTTCCTAAAAACCTTTTCAATTTGAAATCCAGTTGAGATGTTTCTTATCCATTTAACATCCCTAGGATTCGCATCTTGTTCTTGGCAAACACGCCTCTCAACTGCTGCACAATATTTTTCCCCAAACTCACAGTCTAGTATGTCGCCTAATAAATTTTAATAAAAATCTGTTTATACTCTCTACTCGTTGTGTCATTCTCATCCGAGCCCAAAAAACATATTTCATGAAAGTGGGAACCCACATATGTCGTTGTTCGAACAAATTAGTCAACATTCATTTGACTGCAATGCGTACTTGCTAATTACTTCGTCCCAAGCGCTTTCAAATTCGCCAATTGTGAATGAATCATAGATGCTCTAAACAAGTCTTCTTTAATATTTCCATACCTATAATGTTATTTGTTAAATTTGTATGATAATTATTTACTAGCAAATGCAATTAACAAATGCAACTAATATTTACTAACATTGATTTCAAAGCAATTAAGTTTAATAATAATTTCAATAAAATAGCAATTTCTAATAAATTATTGTATACATAACAGAAACACTAACAATATATTTTAAAGTTAGTAAGTGCGTACCTTTCGTCCTTTCCAACTTTTTTTGGAAGCTTTTGCAAATGTGCCAAATACACCACCTATGCCGCGTATCAGGCATTACCTCTGCAAAAGGTCCTCGCATGGCTGCTGCCTGGTCAGTTAAAATGGCACGAGGGGCCTTACCTTTCATGCAAAGCAACCATTGGGAAAATAACCATGTAAATGTGTCACAATCCTCCTTGGATATTAATGCACATCCAAGCAATATCGACTGGCCATGTTGATTTACTCCAACAAAGTTAGAAAATGGTAAGTCATATTAAATATGTTGAATCAAAGCAAATGACATCCCCAAATTCCTCATAAGCACCCTGACTACGAGCATCCACCCAAATAAAATCCTTGAAGAAACCATTCTCATCTAACCTATATGCATGAAAAAAATTCAGATTATGTCTTTGCATCTTCTCAAAATAATTAGCTAATGCATTTGCATCCCCTCCTTCCATTTTCAATCACCTTTCTTTATCAACGACGTGACGCATGTCTTGTTCAGTAAATTGCATATTCTGAACACCATCCCTTTCTCTTGCCATTGTATCATGTAACAGTGGGATAGAAATGCAAACATCCGTGCTATCTAATAACCTCCTCCGAACACCCATCTGAGAACTTTGCATTCTATACTCCTTGACCAACTTCGCTTGACTTGGTTGTGGTGTATGATTTTCATGATCTAAAATTACATCCTTTATTTCCCAAACTTCATTACGATTAATACTAGTATACACCTTGGCCGGACAAAAGCATTTCTTGGATTTCCGCTTCCTTTTGCTATCCTCATCGAGAACTGCACTTCCTCCTATATCCATGTCACGCGACCTTTTTTGGGAATTTTTTTTTAACCTCATTTCTAGATCTCCCCAACACTCACACCTCCAGGTCATTGACCGCCGGTGACTCTTATATTTGGACTTTGTTCCTTGAACTCTTGTTATGCTAAACCCTTCTTGTTTTCCGTATTTCTTGTACAAGATCTCAACCTCCATCCATAAACTGAATAACATACCAATTTTTGGTGGCTCAGCGGGTGATTCTTCACTGTCTGATTCCTCTTCAATATTTTTACGTTTTCTTAGTGACTGTTGTGATTGTGGCGTTACAACAATAACCATACTTTTTCGTATGACTACACGTTCATGATCATTGAATTTGTTACAAATGTTTTCAATATGGAAAATTTTAAATCTACACTTTATTGTTCAAATTTCTTACATTTAAATATGCACAAAAAAAATAATAAAAAATACCAAATATGCTAAATAAATGGTGCTAAAAAAATTCACCTCCAACATTCACCTTCATTACATCATCTTCATTAACTCCAACCACACTAATAAATATGCTAAAAAAATCATCTTCAATATCCAAATAAAAATGGTGCTACATACATCATCTTCAACCTTACCACAAACAACCTCCAACCAATATCCAAATGAAAGGATTGAAGAAAGAAAAACATCTAAAAGTAGCTACATACATCATCTTCAACCTACCAAAAACAACCTCCAATAAATATCCAAATGAAAAGATTAAAGAAAGAAAATCATGTAAAAGAAGCTACCTCGCGACAGTTCGCCGACAATGGATAGTGATCGGCGTTGATAATGCTGATGGAGTTGATGGTGGCGTTGTTGATGCTGCACTTCACTATCTTCTCACTCAACTCTCAATCCTGCATTTTTCTATGGCCATTTCTTTCTATGGCATGGGAGGAACCACGAATCTCAGCTCGCGGATAATTTAATTACTTTGAAGCACTGTGCATTCTTAAATATAGCCCACAAAAAATCTCGTGCGAAGTAAAACAAACGGAGCGTGTTTGATGTTAAGTATAATAAAGTGAATATTTTTTTTTGTTTTTTACTAAAATAATAAATTTCCCATTATTTACAAAACTGCCATTTTGAGATACTTCCAAATATATCAAGTTGAAAAACCTGATTACAGACATCCACATAATATTTTATAATATTACATAAAACTTGCAAGCGAGTAGTTTTTTTAACCCCAAAAAACATGAATAATGTAAATTTTAGTTTTCAAATATAAACATGAATATTTTTCATAAAACAATCCCATCTTTAAATTTACAACAACAATGAAAACAAGAGGTACAAAAATTTGCCCTTGAATCATCTCCTCAATCAAATTTTGACAATAATCATCATTAAACCCAAAAATCATTAAAAAAAAAAAAGAACTAAAATGAGAAAATCAAAACTAAATTAATTAAAGGAAGAAAAAAAAATAATGAAATCATTGTTGTAGTTTCAATTCTTTTGATCTTGCCTTTGAGAAGGGCTTCTCCAAAACCCAGTAGCATAAAAATGTTCCCACATATCTTGCTCAAGCTGCATCAACTCCTTATCCACAACAATCCCACCCTCATCACTGCTACTACTGCTACAACTCCCACCGCCCATGACCACCATGGTGGCCACCTCTTCACCGTTGCAGCGACATTCATTTCCACCGCCGCCGCCGCCGCGGCTGGAGATTGCGAAGGACGGCAACGGATGAAGTCCCTTCTTCATCATACGGTTCCTTCGACGAGTTTTAAGGGCTTTCTTACAAATTCCAGCAGGAACCTTATAAACAACAAGTACAACAAGATTAACTAATGTGCAAGGGCAGCAACACCACACCGCAGCGCACTCCGCCGTTGTTCCTCCGGCCACCTCCGCTATCCTACCGTGTGAGGATGCCGATGACGATGCCGACGACGACGGAGACGGGTGTAATAGGGGTTGCCTTCTTCGGTATACTGTTGATGACCCTGTTGATCGTATTATTATCTTTTTTTGAGTCATTTTTTTTTTAATTACATTCAATTCAATTCACTTTTTTGATTCTATTTATTTATTGTCAAATGAATTGTGTGATTAATTTTTTTTTTTTTTTTAAAAAAAAAAAAAAATCCCCACTCCCTGAAAATCTTTATTTCCGGGAGTGGGGGAGAAGAAATTTTGTTTTTTAGTTTTTTCTTTAAAAAAAAATTCTTTTGAGGTTTTTTTAATGTTAATTTTTTTTTTTTTTATGTTGATTAAAGTCAGATAATGAGAGCTGTAAGGGAAGGTTAAAAATGAGTCTTTCCGTAGGGGGAGGATAATAAAAAGTTTTAAGGTTTTATCGGGAATATAGGCAAATCTAATTTAATATCTTTGTTTAGTTTTCTTTTATTTTCACTATTTCTGAGTTGTTTTGAACGTAATATTGATGGCAGGAATTTTAAGATATCTTGTTGTAATAGCATATAAGAGAGAGAAAGTAATTTTTTTATTCTTATTTTTTTAACGTTATTCATCGCACCATTTTTACTGCAACTTGTCTTATGGTAAATGATTTTGTCACATTCAAAATTGATTTTGACACTCCTCCCCCACTCGCATGAATAATAACCATGATTACTATTCATATGAGACAGAAGGGTGTCAAAATCACTACATTTGTCTTATGTACAACCAACTATACATAAAATAATGTTTGTGGCTATAGGTACCTTTTAAATTTCAACAATAGTTGAGAAATTCTTTTTAGTTTCAAGTCTCAAGTCAATCCTATGAGTAAATAGAAAAAATGACTTTTTATTTTTATTCTTTCAAATGTATATATCACAAATATACAATCTGAAAACAAAGTATTAAAACACACAAATTCAATTTTTTTATTCTATACAAATATAGACTCATATTGAAAGAATTTTGTAACATAAATTTTTTATCTTTAGTCAAAATACATGGTGACCGAAACAAACATATTGTGTAACCCACTGCATTAAACACCAAACTAGCCTTGTGTGCACGCTTTGCGTGCGGCGATATTTCAATTATACTGCATCTTTAAAAATTTGAAGGTTTTTTGTTCGAGAAATTAAAATATTTTTTTAAATTCACACTCATTAACAAAATCATAAACAAATAGTGATGTAAACGAGTCGAGCCAAGCCAAGTAGTAACTTGTTAGGGCTACACTTTTTGACTAATATTAATTGAGCTCGAGCTGAGCTCCAGCATAACCAATCTTCCTAAAACCTTGTTCCAGTTGGACTCGTTAAATTTTTTTCATGTTCAAGCTTGGCTCGAGCTTGCTCGTTTACGTATTCGAGCTCGAGCTCAAGCTAAATAATAAACGAGCATATGTTTAAATGAGCTTTGTATACATTATTTCTTTAATTTCTAATTTTTACCTTTGGCCAACCATAAGTAATACTTCATCTGCTCCTATATAGTTGCAAAGTTGCCAATTTGGGCACTATTTATAATTACTTTTATAATTCGCTTTTGTGTTGTATACACGCAAAGAAATATAATCATATGAGATCTCTTTTGAATCGTCTTAATGTTTATTGTATTGTGATCTAATTTTTATATTTTTGGTAAAACGAAATTAAAAATATTACGAATACAAATCATGCATTGACAAACGTGAAAAAGGGAATGTTGCAACTAATATGGAGCGGGGAAAGTATAAAATATGAAAATTTAAAAGAATAATACAAAGTATTATTCCAAATTTATAACAAAAAAAAAATATGGTATCTAAATAATACGTACTATAATATATATATTTTAAAATTCAAGTATATAAACGAGCTTTTAATGAGTATTACATTATTACAAACGAGCTTATTAATGAACTTAAACGAGTTTTTCATGAGCCTTAACGAGCTGAGCACTACCTTATTCGAGTGAAGCATGTTTATTAATCAGGCTTGAAAATTTTGCTCAAACTCGTTTATTTATATATGAACGAGTTTTGACCGAGCTTTAATCGAGTTTTTTCGCGAGTTGTTCACGAGTATATCGACTCATTGAAAACCCTATAAACAAACTTTCTCCTTTCATTTGACCATTCCACAACAATGAATAAAACCGGCTATCAAATTTCTACGATAATCAAAAGGTAAAAGTTTTATGTAACAAATTATATCAAAAAATGTGTCTATTTATAGAGAATTCAGAATTGTGAATTGTGAATTTTGATATTTTTATTTTATTTTTACGATTTTTATATTTTGTAATATTTTCATTTTAAAATTTTCAAAAATTGTAATAACTTTCCTTAATAAATAAGAGCGACGCTAATTGATTTTTTAGAAATTTTTAGGGGATATTATGGACTTTACGTTATATAATAGAGATAACACTACGTAAACAAAATAATAGAGAATAATTCTTATAGAAAACAATTCTAACAAAATAAACTTTATAATTCAAATAAAAAGGTTACCCTCATTTTTTACTAATAAGCAATCATTGTCTTAATTCCATTAAAAAAAAACCTTGTCTTCATTAAAAGTGCTCCCTATGTTTGACATGTTTGTTATGTATTCAAATATTTTGTAACCCCTAAATTTCTTACACATTATTTTTACTTTCAAATCACTTTCTCAAAAGTATGAAGAGCTATGTTTAAGCCCTAATAAAGAGTATGAAGTATTTGCTCAAATGGAAGTTAAGTATTTTGTGTGAAGTTGCTTTCAATAATTTTTGCTCAATGTTTTTCTATGAGAGAGACGTCCAACAGAGTATGAAGGTAATGCTGAAATATATACAGTTAGACCTCCAAATATCCTGATTATTTTTAGAAATGTTTTCAACAGAAAATGTTTCCTAAAATTTGGAAAGTGTTATATAATACATTATATGTGGATGACCATTATACCCCTTTGCTATACTCTAGGAATATTCTGGAATTAGGGTTTGTTGTACCACGGTTACAACTTGTATATATACCTCTTATACGGAATGAAATGCGATAATTCCCCACTTTCACAACACGTTATCAGCACGTATTGCTCTAGGGTTTTAGGGTTCCAAAAGAAAAACAAAAAGAGAGGGAGAAAGCAGCCGTCACTTTTGTTTTTTCTCTCTCCAAGTTGCAATTCACTGGGTTCATCTCCCAATTCTTTTTCATCTTCTTCCTCCAAATTGATCTCCATCTTCAGTCATCATCATCAACTTCAGTCATCATCATCATCAACTTGGCCCAGATCTCACACATACGGGATACAGCCATTGAAATATGACGAATCTCGCAAAGCTTGAATTCATGGCACTTGATATCACTGGAAACAATTATTTGTCTTGGGTACTGGATGCCGAGATTCACTTGTCGGCTAAAGGTCTTGGTAATACTATCACGGCCGGAAATAAAGAATCGGACCAAGATAAGGCAAAGGCGATGATATTTCTTCGCCATCACCTACATGAAGCTCTAAAAATTGAGTATTTAACAGTTAAAAACCAGAGGAACTTTGGGCTAACTTAAAAGAACGATATGATCACCAGAAAACTTGTGATACTTCCCGCTGCCCGTAATGAATGGATTAATCTAAGATTGCAAGACTATAAAACTGTTAGCGAGTATAATTCCGCCATGTTTAGAATCACATCTAAACTACGATTATGTGGAGAGCCGGTCACAGATGATGCAATGTTAGAAAAAACATTTACAACTTTTCACAGGGACATTGTTCTCTTAAGTAGACAATATCGTGAAAAGGGTTTCACTAAATATTCTGAATTAATATCTTGCTTATTAGTGGCCGAGCAAAATGATCAACTATTAATAAAAAATCATGAGTCACGACCCCCTGGTTCTGCAGCATTCCCTAAAGCGAATGCTGCGACTCCTAACACAAAAATGATAGAATATGGTAACACTGCCAGCAGCAGTGGACGAGGTCGAGGTCGTGGCCGAGGCGGATATGGACCTAGTAGAGGTCGAGGCGGATATGGACCTAATAGAGGTCGAGGTGGATACGGACCCGCCAGAAGTCGGGGTAGTTATTTCAAAAACAATTACTCCCACCAGAAGTGGAAAAATGGAAAGGGTAATGAAAATAATGACTGTTATAGGTGTGGAGGAAAGGGTCATTAGTCCCGATTTTGTCGTACTCCGAAACATCTGGTCGATCTTTATCAACAATTTTTAAAGCAAAAAGGAAAAAAAGTAGAGACAAATTTGATGATTGAAGATGGTGTAGGTGATTTTGCCAACAATGAAGCTATGACACATTTAGAAACTACTGATTTCTTCACCACTCCTCAAGCCCCTGAAGGGAATAACTGAGCTTTATTTTATGTTTAGATTTTTTTTTTTAGTAATTCTATTTGCTCATTATTCTTGAATCAAACTTTAGTAGTTTTTGGTTTTTTTTTAATTACATTGTTAGGTTTATGGATTTTATCATGTTTTTTTTATTATTATTATTTATGTCTTTTACCTTAAGAATTTTAACATTTATTAGACATTGCTATAATAAATTTCTATAACGAAGTTTATAATTATAAATATTGTTATGTGACTATTACTTTCTTTTCTTGAAGAACATGGGCACTCGAGCTCAGTTAGCAATAAAAGGTGAAGATGTATGCTTAGCAGATAGTGCTACGACTCACACAATTCTGAAACACAAGAAATATTTTTCTACTTTGAAAATGCAGAATATTAGTGTAAACACTATATCAGGTAGTACAAAAATTATAGAAGGCTCCGGAAGAGCAAATATATTGATGCCTATGGGAACAAAATTAGAAATTAATGATGCATTATTTTCCCCTAAATCTCAAAGAAATTTGTTAAGTTTTAGAGATATTCGTCATAATGGATATCATATTGAAACAATAAACGATAAAGATGATGAATATCTTCAACTTACAAAAATAACCCAAGGCACTAAACATGTGTTAGAAAAATTACCTATATTATCTATTGGTTTATACTACACAAAAATAAGTACAATTGAAACACATGTTATTGTAAACCAGAAGTTTACAAATGACTTTAAAACTTGGCATGACCAGCTGGGCCATCCCGGTTTTATTATGATGCGAAAAATTATTACTAATTCATATGGACACTCTTTGAAGAGCCAGCAGATTCTTCAAAGTCATACCTGTGCTGCTTGCTCACAAGGCAAGTTAATTATTCGGCCGTCACCAGCTAAGATTTATCATGAATCCATTAATTTTCTGGAACGTATACAAGGAGATATATGTGGGCCTATACACCCACCATGTGGAGCATTTAGATATTTTATGGTTTTGATTGATGCATCGACTAGATGGTCACATGTGTCATTATTATCGACTCGCAAGCTGGCGTTTGCGAGACTACTTACCCAATTGATTAGGTTACGGGCACATTTTCCTGATTATCCTATCAAGACAATTCGTCTTGATAATGCTAGTGAATTTACTTCTGAGGCCTTTAATAATTATTGAACAGCCTGTAGCACATGTTCACACACAAAATGGTCTTGCAGAATCACTTATTAAGCGTCTTCAATTGATTGCTAGACCATTACTTATGAAATCTAGACTCCCCACCTCAGCTTGGGGGCATGCCATACTACATGCGGCATCACTAATTCGCATCAGGCCAACAAGTCATCATAAATTCTCCCCGTTACAATTGGTTCTGGGTCAGGAACCAAATATCTCCCATCTTAGAATTTTTGGATGTGCTGTATATGTCCCAATAGCTCCACCACAACGTAGTAAGATGGGTCCTCAAAGGAGGATAGGAATATATGTTGGATACGAATCAACATCTATAATAAAATATATAGAGCCATCAACAGGGGATTTGTTTAAGGCTCGTTTTGCAGATTGTCATTTTGATGAATTGAATTTTCCAACATTAGGGGGAGAAAATAAACAGCTGGAAAATAAAATTGATTGGAACACATCATCATTACTTCATTTAGATCCTCGAACTAAACAATGTGAAATGGAAGTTCAAAAGATTATACATTTACAAAACTTAGCGAATCAATTGCCAGACGCCTTTACTGACCCACATCGAGTGACTAAGTCACATATACCAGCTGTTAATGCTCCTATACGAATTGATGTCCCAGAAGGACAAAACCAAGTGGCTAATATGCCCAGTGCACGTTTAAAGCGTGGCAGACCAATAGGTTCCAAAGATAAAAATCCTCGGAAAAGGAAAGGAGCAATAGATCATAATGGCCTATCCGAGGAATTGACGCATTTTGAAAGATCTCCGAAAGAGACAGATAACATGACGAGAGATATGATTCAAGAAGAATCTCAGGTACCTGAAAATGAAGAAATATCAACAAATTACGTCATGTCTGGAATAATGTGGAACCGAAATGAAATCGACGTCGACGATGTTATTACATATAATATAGCGCTTGAAATCATGAATAATGAAGAGGATCAAGAACCAAGGTCCATGGACCAATGTATGCAAAGAGATGATTGGCCAAAATGGAAAGAAGCAATTGATGTAGAATTAAAATCTCTTGCAAAAAGAGAAGTGTTTGGACCAGTAGTCCGTACACCTGCAGGTGTTAAGCCAGTGGGATATAAATGGGTCTTTGTGCGTAAGAGAAATGAATATGGTGAAATTGTAAGATATAAAGCACGCTTAGTGGCACAAGGATTCTCACAAAGACCCGGGATTGATTATGAGGAGACATACTTTCCTGTGGTGGATGCAACAACTTTTAGATTCTTGATTAGTCTGGCAGTAAGAGAAAAGCTTGATCTATGCTTGTTGGATGTAGTCACAGCTTATTTATACGGCCCGCTGGATAATGAGATATATATGAGACTTCCGGAAGGATTTAAGTTGCCAAAAGTAGCAACTTCAGGATTACGAGAACAATATTCTATCAAATTAAATAGTTCTTTGTATGGTCTGAAACAATCAGGGCGCATGTGGTATAATCGCCTTAGTGAATATTTATTGAAAGAAAATTATAAGAATGACCCTGTTAGCCCATGCATTTTTATAAAGAAATTTGGGTCAGGGATTGTCATTATTGCTGTATATGTTGATGATTTAAATATTATTGGGACTCCTGATGAGATTTCAATAACCATATCATATTTGAAAAAGGAATTTGAAATGAAAGACCTTGGAAAGACGAAATTTTGTTTAGGATTACAAATCGAGCACCTAAAAGACGGAATCCTTGTGCATTAGACAACCTATACTGACAAGGTGCTTAAACGTTTTTATATGGATAAAGCACATCCGTTAACTAGTCCGATGGTAGTAAGATCACTTGATGTAAACAAAGACCCATTTCGTCCTCGGGAAAATGATGAAGAAATTCTTGGTCCTGAAGTACCATACCTAAGTGCAATAGGAGCATTAATGTACCTTTCTAGCCACACACGGCCCGATATATCATTTTCTGTTAATTTATTGGCAAGGTTTAGTTCATGTCCTACCCGAAGACATTGGAATGGAGTAAAGCACATATTTCGTTATCTCCAAGATACAAAGGATATGGCATTATATTTTTCTAACTTGTCCAAAGAAGGAATGATAGGTTTTGCAGATGCAGGGTATTTATCTGATCCTCACAATGCTCGATCACAAACTGGGTATGTGTTCACGCATGATGGTACGGCCATCTCCTGGCGATCAATGAAGCAAACAATTACAGCTACTTCTTCTAATCACGCGGAAATTTTGGCAATTCATGAGGCTAGTCGGGAATGCGTATGGTTACGATCACTGATCCAGCATATAGAGGAGAATTGTGGGATGACATCTAAGAAGCTGGTTCCAACAATATTATATGAAGACAATGCAGCATGTATAGCTCAACTCAAGGAAGGGTACATCAAAGGTGATAAAACGAAGCATATTTCACCAAAGTTCTTCTTCACTCATGATCTTCAGAAGTGTGGAGATATTAGTGTCAACCAGATCCGTTCAAGCGAGAATTTAGCAGATTTGTTCACTAAAGCACTTCCAACAGCTACGTTCAAGAAGTTAGTATACCAAATTGGAATGCGTCGTTTTAAAGATCTTAATTGATGTAATTATGTAGTTACGTAATTATGAGGGGGAGTTAATGCGCGCTGCACTCTTTTTCCCTTAACCATGGTTTTTCCCACTGGGTTTTCCTGATAAGGTTTTTAATGAGGCAGCATTACCTTATGCACATTATATATATAATGGCCATCCAAGGGGGAGTGTTATATAATACATTATATGTGGATGACCATTATACCCCTTTGCTATACTCTAGGAATATTCTGGAATTAGGGTTTGTTGTACCACGGTTACAACTTGTATATATACCTCTTATACGGAATGAAATGCGATAATTCCCCACTTTCACAACAGAAAGAATATTTTTTGTTTTTAAAACTTAGGAAATTTGCTTGTAAACAAAAGATTTGCGTTTAATATTGGAACCTAACCATATAATTTGATTCTGCCTTGGCTGCCAATACAATTTTCAAAACCCTAAAAGATATTTTCAAAAAAAAATTAAAAGAACATATTTTATGGAAAAATCCGACAGCGTACTCGTTGTGTAATTAACAAGTCCCTAAAAAGTTACCCTGATCAACATTTTATGAATACTTGCATAGCACCCGTGCGATGCATGGCTTGGAAATTTTTATATTAACTTTTTAAATAGTAATGTAAAAATTTGCATAATTCATTTCCTGATATAGTGACTTTAACATCATATTAAAATTTACCTTTATAAATAGCAACCTGTATTAATATACTTGTAGTTTTTTTAATAAAAACTGTAACGACCCGACTCGCTTAAATCGGCGCGGAAGAAACCGACGAGTCAAGTAGTTATAAAACTAAAACTCAACACTTAGAAAATAAACTAATACCTCAAAATATTAGTATTAAACCAAAGATGTACAATAACCCACAATTTTGTACAAAACTAAATCCAAAAGTCAAATGTACTAAAACAAAAGTAAGGTGCAACTCTAACCACATGCTAGAGTCTTATACAATAAATGTATATCATAAATCCTGAAACAACGTCTAACAAGTCTAATGCTAAGAAACAACTGAAATAAACAATAGAAAGCACACAAAGCGCCGCTCGCCCAACCCCAAAGCTAAGCAAGAGCATCATCGTCAGATGTACCTGAAAAACACAACATATCCACCATCAGTGGCGAGTAACATAACTGACTCACCCCAACGGGAATACACAAGTACATAGCAATAATCAAATAACATCATACATACAATCCTCGAAGACACGAGACAACCTCAAACTCGAAATCCCAAAATCAACTCATCACTCGACATCATCAATCATACGACATCTCTATACTAAAATCTAACTCAGGTGCAATCATTCTAGTTCTAGACCGGACTAGGCTCGTACGGAAGCATCTTACGCAACCGAACTTCTACTATGTCAGGACCGGGCATAAGCCATACACCCAAATCCCACGAACCCATTTCATACTTGGAAATTCGTGTCCCTAATCCCCAAATAAATCTGAGCGTACTAGGAATAACATAGTGAGACTCCAAAACTATTCCAATACCGCGGATGGAATAGGGGCAACGTCTTAACCCAAAAACTAAGCATAAGCCATACACAAAGTCAAGGGCGTCTAGAAAAGAAATCAAGCTAAAGACCTCATATTATCATCATATCATCATAGTTTAATTAAAAACAAGAATAAGCCATACTCTTGAATTCAATCAACTAAATCATCGAAGTTAACCCAAGAATTGCCTATAGCCATACTCTTGAGACTAACCAAACATCATATCATCAATCTTTAACTCAATCTTTAATCAACATATCCCAAATCTTTAACTTTCAAGACTCTTTCAACATCTTTCTTTAACTTTCAAGACTCTTAAAGAACTCATCAAACCTCAACAAGAACTCTAAAGAACTCAATCAAGAACCTTAAAGAACTCATCTATTACTTAAAGAACTCATCAAGAAACCATTCAAGATTCAAGAACTTCAATCAAGAACTCAATCAAGATTCAAGAACTTCAACCAAGAACTCATACAAACTCAAACTACACGCATGAACATCATCACTAATCCACACGGCATTCTTCATGTTTTTAATCAAAATTCAACAAATTCAAACCCAATCACCATGATTTTCAAACATCATAAATCAATCTTAAAATATGAAAAAAAAACCACCATTAAGATCATCATTTAATACTTCAAAATCAGAATTAAGATTAACTTCAAAAATCATAAACAATCATCAACAATCATCAACAATTCAATCAAACATGCATTTAATTAAAGCTATAAACATAGTACTACCAATTAAGTTGAGTTAGTATGTTACCTTGTTGAAGATCAACACACAAATCAACACAAATATGCAGTCCAAGAATTCGAACCACACACGGCACACACACGAGCACACGGTTCTGCACACCACTCGAACACGAACACCACACAAGTGCACCACTACACACGGCCACTGCACGGCCCTAGCAACACGGCACAGCAGCACGGTCACAGCAACACGGCCCCACCCACGAACCTTCACGCACGGCCACACTCGAACAAACCCACGAACAACCCGGAAACAACCCCCAACAAAAGATCTTGGTTGAAATAATGTGTTTAGGATTGTGTTTAGGAACTTAAAGATCAATGATATTTGAATCTTTAAGTTTTGGGCAAGGTAAGATGATGAACAATGGAGGTTCAATCACCAAAAGTGGCGTGAGAAATGGAAAGAGTAGAGAGTGTTTATGTGCTTGGCAAGTTGATGGCAAAGTAGAAATGGCAAAATGAGTAAGGGGCCTTACTAACTCTCATATAAATAGAGTTAGTTAAGGTGTGAACACAAGGCAAGTGGCAAGCCTTGCCATGCCTTTGTAGAACCGGCCAAGAGAAGCAAAATGGGCCTTGTGATCCATTGGACTAAAATACTAAATTTACATGACTAATCATGCAAACACCGGCAGCTTGTGAAGTTCAAGACCGGCGGTATGGAACTGGCAGCTTGCAAGCTCCAAGACCGGCAGTATAGAACTGCCAGCTTGCAAGGTTCAAGACCGACAGTAAAGAAGACCAAACCGGCAGCTTGAAGCCTCGTCTTTAAAACTGGCAGCTTCATCTTGAAGTCTCAATTGGGCCAATTAATAAAATAATAACTAAAATAAATAATAAAAACTAAGAAATAAAACATTTCGATTAAATCGAAATTATTCACATAAAATTAAAATAAATAGTTCAAAATAAATTTTGAACTAGCAAATAAACACATAAATACACACATAAACACCGGCAGAAATACCGATAAAATCTGGGTCATTACAAAAACCCCATAAAAAACAATGAGTAATCTTTATACAAAGTCTTAACTAACCCCCACACAGAACATTAAGTAATCATTGCACTAAACACCCGGTAATTCTTATATATACTACATATATAACAAATTTTCAGTAACCCCTGTCTAAAGATGAAAAATGCACGACTTAAAAAATTATAGTGAAATTTATTTTGCGTGAAATATTAAAAATATTACATAAAATAGTGAATTTTTTTTAAAAAAAAAAAAAACTTAAATTAAATCCTTAGAAAATTATAGCGAATTCTGGAAGAGGGGTTGAATTATGAAATTTATGCAACATGAATTAGCAAATAGAGTACTATAAATGATATATTGTATTTGTATTGTACCACAAAATACAAAACATTATAATATTAAAGAAAAAATTTCAAAATGAAAAGACCTTTTATTTATTTATTTATTTTTTGCAGAAAGGGACCTAAATAAAAGAAATGCATTTGCAAGAAGGAACTTTTCCATTATTTTCCGACACAAAATTTCCTTCTCACAATAAACGGAAAACGATGGAAATTTTTCTTTCACACAGTTTTTTTAGGTCACTTTCTGCAAAAAAAAAAAAAAAAATTAAAATAATAATAATAATGATTTAAAAGGTTTTTTCTCACAAAATTTTTTAAAAGGTTTTTTAAAAAACTTCATTTACTCTTTACATATTTCATAAAATAGTTACACATGTCTTTTATATAAATAGGTGATTAAATCATATTTTAGTGTTTATCATAAACACTACAATATAATTTTAACTAACTATTGTTTAAAAATGCATGAACAATTTTTTTAAATGAACAAAGACAATAGTAGTTTGTTTAATTTATACCCGTCATTATATAGATTAATTTTTTTTAAATAACACTGACAATTACATGTTTTTTGTAAAAAGATGAAATTTAAAATTCGTATCCACTACCTACCCTATCTTACCTCTCTAGTAGTTTTTCACCATTCACCTATCATTTTAGGAATTTTAAAATATAATTATTCATTTTAGCAAATGAATTCTTTTAGTTCACCTACTTTTTTAAGGGTCCAACTTTAATTTTTATTTTTTCTTCTTTACCAATCATCCATTAAAAACATAGTTTGCTCCCATTTTCATGAGTGGGTAGTTCATAACTTGCTAACTCACATTTCATTCACATTTTAACTTCTAAGAATATTGGTACGGTATTCATAGTTATGACCAATCTAATATAAGTTCACGTGCAATGAAATAATATATAATTTCTTATAAAACAATGATTGCATCAAAATTTAAAAGGTTAATGATATTTTTTAGTAATATATTTTATATTCAATTCAATAATTTTTATGCTTAATATAATTTAAAAATCAATATCAATGCATAAAAAAGAAATAAAAGATTATTAATTTATTTCTTCAAAATATTTTATTATGTGGATAAATGTTATAGATGGTTTTAATTAAACATATAGCATTAATATAGATTCAATTTTAAAAATTTATTTTTCTCATTTATTTTCTCTAAAAATTATAGTCATACATACAAATAAAAAAAATTATAATACGCTCAAAATTGAAACATACAAAATAACTACATTAAGCTAAAACTTTTTTTATCACAACTGTTAGGGGAAAATAAAACTAAAATGTACATTGTTTGTTGATTTTCTAATTATTAGAATTCTAAAAAATTAATAAGTTAATATGGAGATCCTTCGAATTATATAAAAATTCATATTTTGCCTGCCAAAATAATAAATTAATAATGACACTTATTTCCCCAAAAAAGTAGCAAAATTTTTATTGCGAATATGTATAAGCAATAAATGTATAATGGAAAGTAAATTCTGATCATAAGAATATATAGGAAATTAATTAATATATGATCAAAAATAAATTACTTATAATTAAATAATCAAGGTACAAGTATTATTTATAGGAATTAAATCACATAACAGTTCTAAAGATATGTTATATGATTAGATATCTATGTTTATTAAGGTAGAAAATATATTAAGATAGAATAAAAAAAATTGCATTTTTTAGGTTAAGGGAAAAGGGCGGGAAATTTTTTAATGTGAGAGCGACACGTGGCAATATATAGTTTTAGGTGCTTCTCTTATAGTATATATATTGATATATTGATTGTAACCATTGGTTATGATATTCATAACTCTACTTGTTCACACATAATTTTTTTTGATAATGATAATCCACTAAGTTGACTCACATAAATGTTACAGGAAGATCTAAAATACTTCAATTGAAAGTGCTAATCTATCTGATCTTCATGTATTTCAAGACTTGAAGGCTTCTTTGATTTCAAAACAAATCCTTTCTTAGATCTTGGAACAACTGACTTTGTTGCACATTTAACAAAGTTAAAGCATAGCAAAATAAGTATGATTAATTCAGTACAGTCCGGGGACAATTTAATTAGTTCTCAACTAGCATACACAATTCTGTTGAAAACATTATTCCCTAAAAAAACACATGTTGTAGAAAAAAAAAAAAAAAAAAAAAACATATCATAACAATACTCATAGGAAACAAATCTCATCTCCGACCAACTGCATAACACCAATAATTTACAATTGTTCCTGTCAGTATTTGTCATCATTCAAAACCTAATGGACTCAACACATTAGAAGAATTTTTTTTTTGTCTAAACACGGCATCATAGAGAAAGTCAAATTTACTTAGAAGATCTTCCATTGACCTCCATCGTGTGTCCAAGGTAATTGACTAGTTGCCTACCTCTTTCATTTCTTAAAGTCCTAGGGAAGATTACAGATGAACTAACAAGTTTTTTTTGGAGTTTTGGGGCTAACAAGAATATGCAATTTCGAATAAATGACCATTTCACCCAGAAGACTTACTGGAGCTAATTGTTTCTTTGAACGAAATTACTACAATGATCCACTTTTTTTACGGCAATTGTACATTGGGCCCCAACGCACGATTGAGGTCAATCATGTGATGCATGGAGTAAGTAGTCATTGTGACTCATTGCATAACCAATTAGATGCACTGGAGAAAAAAAAATGTGAATAAGCTTTTCCAAGAAGACCCACTTTATTAGATATTAGGCTCTTGTTAAGCTCAATCTTTAGTGTTGCTGAATTTTGCCTAATCTAACTTATGACCGCTGAGCTTGTGTGCCACGATAAAATTATCTTGCATCAAACGCCTCCGATCAAAAGCATTCTAATATATAATCTCCTATCAAATCCTTCATCACCCCTTTAAACTTGTTGATAGACAATTTTTTTTTTTTACAACAAGACCATACAAACAAATTGACACATAAAGCAGGAATCTCAATCACACCCGGGCCTCAGTGGCCTGGTTATGTGCCAGTGTAATGAGGTATCTAGAACTAAACATGATTATACAGAAAGTAAGTTCCAACATTAAATATCTAATAGATTGTAGAAGGGAGAATAGTTCCGGAGGGCCTGGCCCTTGTCTCAAAAGGCACTGAATGAGCTTGCAATAATTCGTGAATATATAGAATCACACTATGAAGGTTCGCTTGTCGCCTTTTACAAAGACCCTTGAGAATGGCTACGGCTTTTGCCTGGGTTGCAGAGGTGGCATTGACCACCTCATTCACCAAATGAAAAGTCCGGCCTTGGAACTGAATCACCCACCTTATCCTAGTCGAGATATATACCTTCTAATTTGTGGTGTTTCTATGCACCATCCATAAATTTAAAGAAAGTTTTCCCGTCTTCAGCATGGGTCACTGCAAGCTCCCATAGAGAACCGTGTGGGTGTTGCGTCACCTGCGTGCGAGAACAGACGGTGGTCTTCAAGGGAGCTAGGTGGTCTCTGCGTAGCTTTTTGAATACGCTCCATAATTCTGGTTGGGTTGGTGCCATGGGAATATTTCAAAACAGAGTATCATTTCTGTGTGTGCAACTAGATGGCCCAGAGAATAAGCAGGAACTCTAGAATTCTCGGGCTGGAAAGCCCGTCTTCCTGCAAGAAGTAGATTAAAAGTTAGCTATCCAAGAATGGATGGGGGGCTTGTCATCATGCTACAAGCTAAGCCCCAAGGTTGAGTCTCTCCATATATGGACGACGGTGTTGCAATCTCTGAATAGGTGCCCAGTTGTTTCATCTTGTTGGCCACACAAGGGGCACCGAGGTTCTACCCAAATTTGACGCCTATTGAAGTTGGTCTTGGTGGGTAGGGCATTGTGGAGTAATTTCAAAAGAAAATTTTTACACTTTGGCCAAATATTGAACTTCCATATGAGGTGCCAAAATTTCCCTAGGGTATTTCTTGTCAGAGGGCGTTCGCTGCTTCATCAAAAACCAGTAGGACGTCTTGGTGGTAATAACTCCCGACATGTAGTAGGACTAGAAAAAAGTGTCTTCCGATTCCTGGGCCGGGATATGAGTTGAAAGAATGCCTCTAGCTACACTATTTGTGAAGTTTTGCCAAATGAGCATTGCCCGCCATTGTCTTGTCTGTTGATTAATGAGATCTTGAACCTTGGAATCATCCGCCAAGGTATTGGAAATTTTAAGAGTGGGGATGGTTCCATTCAACCATTTGCTAGTTTCAACCCATGCTGAGGAAGTCCTTGTAACCGAAATCCCAAAACCCTCTTTGAACCTTTTAACAGTGTTACACAAGCCTTGAAAACCCCATGACGCAGCCGTAGGCGTTGTCCCTGTTATCCCTAACTCAAGGGGAGATTTATGATA
Organism: Salicornia ramosissima; assembly: GCA_951394345.1. Lineage (NCBI taxonomy): Eukaryota > Viridiplantae > Streptophyta > Magnoliopsida > Caryophyllales > Amaranthaceae > Salicornia > Salicornia ramosissima. The sequence goes on along the minus strand of OX596237.1, from coordinate 41,800,720 downwards.
TTTCGCAGTTACTACTCGACATAGAGTCTATGAGGTTCATGGTGGACCTGGGTACCATTTTAGCCAAGAGTGTTGTGTTAAAGACCCACATGTTGCGGAGCCCAAGACCGCCTTCTCCCTTTTGTTGTTGTAGTAGCTGATTACTTTTCTAGTAGATAGGCTTGCGGCTACTAGATCCTTTCCAGAAAAACCAGCAAAGTAAAGAATCTAGCTTTTGAATGATATACTTTGGAAGCATGAAAATAGGTAAAATGTGGGTGCTCAGTAAGGCAAAGATGGCATTTGCTAGGATCAGGCGGCCTGCCCGAGGACAGGGAGATGGATTCCCATGAATCCAGACATGCTCTAACTCGATGGATTATGTCCTGGAAGCCACTAAGTGTTTGCCCATCAATGTAAATGTTACATCCCAGGTAGGTATCCAGTAATAATTGGGAAGAGACCTGAAAGAAGTTTTTGCCTTCCTCTTTCATCAAATTTGGGGTATTAGAGGAGAATAAGATGGCTGACTTATTTAGATTAATGACTTCGCCCGATAGTTTGTAGAAACGAGCCAACGTGGTGGCTAGAGAACGACACGAGTCTAGAGACACTTTAAAGCAGAAAAGGGCGCGTCATCAGCATAAAAAAAAAAAGCGCTTTGGCAAATGTTGAGACCCTCGATCCACCATGCTTGGACCTCTTTAGAGATCATGCTAGACAAGATTTCCATGACAAGGATGAATGGATAAGGAGATAGGGGATCCCCTTGTCTTGTACCACAAGAGGGCCGGAAGCCCATAGAAGCTTCACCATTGATTACTAGAGAATAAGAGACTGAGGTGACACATTGCATGATCCAGTGTACCCACTTAACTGAGAAATGCATTTTGACCAGGATCCAGTGGAGAAAATCCCAATTGATGTGACCATAGGCATTATTAAAGTCAACTTTTAGAATTGCCGACCAGAGTTTGCCAGTTCTCCGCTTTTTAACATAGTTAAGAATTTCATTCCCGAGCAAGCAGTTGTCAGAAATGAGCCGATCTTTTAAAAAACGCTCTGGGATTTATCAATGAGATCCAGAAGGAAATGTTTCAATCTTTTGGTGATGATCTTCGAGATGATCTTGTAAACAAAATTGCACATGCTTATTGGCTGAAAGTATTCAGGCGTTGTCGGTTTCTCCACCTTTAGAATTAGAGCAATATGTGTATAGTTCATTTGCTGGAAAAGGTGACTATTCTCGAAAAAATAGTGGACCGCATGAAAGATGTCATGTCCCACTACCCCCATTGTATTTTGTAGAAAGCCACAGGGGTGCCATCAGGTCCTGGCGATTTGAGAATTCCCATTTGAAAGAAGGCTTCTTTGATTTCCTTATCGGTGATGGGGCGGTGGAGCGAAACTAAGTGCACTTCACGAAGAGTTGGTGGTGAGACCTCTAGAGATTCATGATCCACATTGGAACGCCCCTGCTGATGTTGAAATTTGAAAATGGACTTGAAGTGCCCTAAAAGGACTGAGTAGATGTCTTCCTTCGATGTAACCCAACTGTCATTGGTAGTCTGCAGCATGAAGATCTCACTACGGCGTTGGCGAGCGTTTACTTTTCAGAAGAAGAATTGTGTGGCCGAGTCACAAAGCTCCAACCATTTTTGATTTGGCACGCTGTTTCCAATAAGAAAGCTGCACAAGTGCACAATCAATATTAGTCTGCCTTACCATGTGCTCATTGGTGCCATTAGCTATGTGTTCAAGGTCCAGCTGCCAGATGGTACAATTGTGAAAGACATCCTCCCTGATGAGATGATGTAACTTTTGATAATCTATGCACCATTTGAAGAGGGTAAATCTGTTGTGATTGAGCTTTTTCCAACAACGATACAAGGGAGATCCTTGCTGCAGGCTGGTCCATGATTCTTGGATGATTAATTGGGCTTTCGGAATGTGAAGACGGCATTTTTCCATTTTTATTGTTGATTTCATTTTACATGGAAGGTGTTTGATAGACATTTGGACATGACTTTACAGATTGTGTTGCATAAGCTGATTGGCCTAAATTGTGCAACTAAGAGTATAATTTGTTGATCTAATCACAGTTTTTACTAGCATTAGTTTTACCTTCAACAATGCAACTTGCCGATGACACCAAATGATAGAGTCCCCTCTCCACTTCTAATCCCTAAGATCTTAACGAGCCAGTAACTTTTTTTTTTACCAAATCAAGGAAAAAGAACCAATTGATGAGACATTTCTCTTCCAGTTCAGTGAGCATCGATTGTTACACAGAATTCAGTTGTATATAGCAGAGAATAGTTATGAAATGCCGACCTTTCTCTTCATGTGCATAAGACAAGGATGTTTATGCATGTAAAATTACAAAATTGTGATAACAATTAAGACAATAACGCCAGCCAAATTCTAAATATGAATGGATTTTCGGTTCCAAGCAATAACAGCATACTCATCTATAACTTACCAAAAGGAAATAACAAGAAAATTGCTGATTACTAATCCTATGATGTATAATCACGGAGCACAAGGACAAAACACTTGAACTTTTCAACTCTGCTTCACAATTATCCCAGGAAATTCATTATAACCAAATGGAGAACTAGATTGCAAAGAACGAAGTCTGCAAAGGCTCGTTCTGGAGACAAATCCTGCCATGACAGAGAAGTCATTAGACTGTCAGCACAGATCAGAAATCAAATATGCATGCAATCTCCACCATTCCTAATTACATACAGTATTTTAGGAAAAAATAAATTGGGGTTGCATCCAAATATTCCTTGATTGAGTCCACCAAAAGGTGATAAAACAATAATATAGTAAATGATTCAGGAAAATTTGATACGTAGATTTATAAGAAATGGCATAATTGAGCAGGTCCCAAACTCCAATCTAAGGGAAGTCAAAAGTTTTGTAGTAAACCACCCCCCCAAAAAAAAATGACAGTTCTGTAGTGATGCAGTCTACAGATACAAAGCCAAGTAATTGCCATTCCTCTTAGAAGATACTACATTTCAAAAAACATTTACAATTGCTATTTGCACAATTTCAAATGCACTTATTTTAAAACTCTGCATCTTCCACTATACTCTATAAACAATTATAAATTGACATTTAAAAAACTATGCATCTAGAAGAATCTAACAAGATCCGATATGAATTTTCTCTCACCTCGCACCTAAAATTCCAAACGTAACAAACATTTTAAAACAGGGGGTGGGTGGGTAAATCATTCAGGCACTTGAAATTTGAAGAGGAAAAGCTCTGGTTGTCTTCAATATTTCACTCCCATCACTTGCTTTACCAACGCCCAAGATGACATGGATTGTATAATATCGAACAAATTAAATGTTCAAGCATCACAAAGCAACTAATACTACTCCCTCCATACTCCAAGAATATTACATTTCCCAGTCAACTATTCTTCAAAGAACTTATATCTAGTTTATTCCCAAGTTTTGCTAACTTTTTATTAACTTTGTATCTGTATAAGGATTAAGGACCACCATGTAAGAACCAATTACTCCCATCACCTACTTATGCCATACTCTTTGACTCTCTCCCCCACCTAAATATGTAATTGGTCCTTAGTTTTAAAAGGCACAAGGCGCAAATAGTCACTGGAGCCTAGGCGCATGGCGAAGGAGTGCGCTTTTTGTAGGTGAGGCGCATGTAATTATCTAATTATTTTCAAATTAATTTTTTCATTGATTGTATTTAATATTAATTAAAATTCCTAATAATTTAAATAATGGAGTATATGTAAAAGCTAAGGTAGTCTCAATTTCAAAGAAATCAATCATTCTTCAACTTGTAACTAGTCTCATTTTGAAAGAAATCAATCATTCTTCAACTAGTAACTTAAACCTAAGCTATTTTTCTTAAGGCGCCTCGTCGCGCGCCTTTTGTAGGTGGATGAGCCTCGCTTAGCTAAAGCGCATTTCCAAGAGCCTGGGAGCGAGGCGCACCTCAGCGCGCTTTTTAAAACTTAGAATTCGTCTCCATTTATACAAGGCAACCATGTCTGACCAATTGTTCCATCAACCTTTTATGGTACTTGGTAGTTGGTACACTTCCTCTCCAATCTAAATTTGACATTGGCTCCCTCCACAGTAAAAATCACCATTCCCCATTGAGCTATTCCTCAAAAAACTTATATCTAATTTATTCTCAATTTTCTAACTTTTGGAAAATTTGTCAGAAATTACCTTTAAAAAATTGTGAGAAAAGGCCTTAAATTACGATTATTATTTATTTATTTTTTGCAGAAAAGGACCTAAAAAAACCTTTGCGAGAAAGAACCTTTCTATCCTTTTCCGACTCTTTCAAAAAGGAAATTTTGCTTAAAGGTTCCTTCTCACAAAGTTTTTTGTTTAGGTCCCTTTCTGGGAAAAAAAATTTGAAGTTCTTTTCTCAAAAAGAAAAAAAATTAAAAGGTCTTCCTTGACAAATTTTCGTAATTTTTTTTTTTTGTATGAGGTCAACCATGTAGTGGCAAACTCCATCACCCACTTATGAGACACTTTTAAATCTACAAATGAGACTGACAACAACTGAACAACAAGTAACATTGTATAATATTCATTGGAAAAAATTTTCAATTACTACCGAGTTTTTATTCCACTTTGTCAGTTACTACCAATTAATTTTTTTGTTTTCAATTACTACCAACATTTGATGAAATGCTTTGCTATTACTACCAAATGCCCTTAGAGTGTTAAATTTTAACGGTCAAACACCTTTGACCGTTAACTAAATCATTTTATTTAAGAATATTTGATTTTAATCATTTTATTTGATTTTAACTTTTTAGTCATTCTCAAATAATAATCCAACCTTTTGATTATTCCGGAATAATCCAACCTTTGTATTAAACTTCATAGAGTGAACCAAAACCAAATTTCAGGTGTGATATTGGGGCTAATTTAAGTGTTGTTTGTGTCTTTAGGTAAGTGGTCAACAACGTTAGCGATAAACTACCCAAACAGTACTTAAGCCAACCCAAAACAACACCTAAAATTTGGGTTTGGTTCACTCTATGAAATTTGGTACAAAGGTTGAATTATTTAAGAATAATCAAAAGGTTGGATTATTATTTGCGAATGGCTAAAAGGTTAGATTATTAAAACCAAATATTCCTTTTATTTATTTATTTGTTTTAAATGAAATACTTATTTTTAATACTTAAATTAGAAACCGGTCTCCGGTCCCGGTCCATGAAAATAGTGATTCCGGTCCAATCCAAACCCGGTAAATTCCGGTCCGGACCGGTTTGGACCGGAATCTAAAAAAATTAATATATAATTTTTTTATTAAAAAAAAATGTATTTAAATTCCGGTCCGGTCCGGTCCAAACCCGGACCGGTTAGAGGAAAAAAGTTTTTTTTTTAAAAAAATGTTAGAAACCGGTCCAGTCCAGACCAGAATTGAACCGGTCAAGTCCCGGTCCACAAAAAATATGGATTCTTGTTCACCGGTCCAACCGGTTCCGGTCCGGTCCGGTTCGGGACCGGTGCACACCACTAAATTGACTATTTCCACTAACAAATGAAGTTAAGATATATCTTTGGTTTTGATAACTGTTAATTACGTAGCAAGTCATGTTGCTAAATCAAAAGGTTATAAGAAATAAGTAGATATAACTGACTTTACTTTTTTTTTTAATTTAAGTATTAAAAATAAACATTTCATTTAAAAATAAATAAATAAAATGATTTAGTTAACGGTCAAAGGTGTTTGACCGTTAAAATTTAACACTCTAAAGGCATTTGGTAGTAATAGCAAAACACTTCATCAAATGTTGGTAGTAATTGACAAAGTGGACTAAGAACTTGGTAGTAATTGACAAATTTTCGTATTCATTGGTATCTCCACAAATAGCAATATTTAACTTTTGAGAAAGGTTGGGAAAGGAGTGTACATACAAATATCTTTCAAACATGCTGAAAATAACAAATAAATCTAGCAACTTTTTCAGATTTTACTAATGCACTGACAACAAAACTATGTTATTCGAACCCCGATTCCTACGTCCAAGTGGCCTTTGTCAAGGTCCTGTTCTTTTGGACTTAATTTCTAATTTCAGCCCAATTCAGACAAATTCAGTTCAGTTCAGTTGAAGTTTAGCTCTTGTTGAGTCTAGGATTTATTTTCATTCAGGTTGATTTAGTTTAGACAAGTCAAGTTCAATTCGAATTGATTTAATCCAACAAAAACAAGGCCTCACTCAGCAATTTTGTTTCATATTTTTTGCCCAAAATAAAGTGTCCAAGTGTATTACCCATGTCCGAGTGTCGGGCATCCATGTCTGAGTGGTGAGGACCCGACATGGGTACTTGAGGTGAACTGAAGAGTCCAAGTAACTTAGTAACATAGCTACCACATGTTGGCTATCCCACAAAAGGTCCAATCATAGTAACCAACCCCCATTTCTTGAGAGCTACAAGTTTCATTCAAAACATTCCCAAATTTTATTTAAATTTTACTCTGAAAGGACTTTTCAGATATGTAGATGGTCTGACACTGGCCAAGCTACACATGCAAAAGCAATGTCCAACATAACTGACTTCTTTATTCAGATGCAACTAATTGACAGTGTTAAATCTGAACATCGACCCATTCGCAATGGATGCTTATTCAAGCAGGAATCTATAATTTAATAATTTTGCTGCCACCATGCCACTATATCATAATCCAAGTATCCAGCATAAGTGAAAGCTTTTACAAAGAATAAAGGTACAAGAATTATTTTTGGTGTAACTTATTGTTTTAGTGGGAATATCTTCTTAAAGTGTCATTTCTTTTTCTTACTGTTCATTCGTTTCTATAGGATGTTTTATCGCAGTAGTTGTCTATGTTAACAAATTGTTTGTAACATCTGTCTTAAAGTAGCATAATGCTTCTCAGATATCCAGTCACAGCTGCAACTAGAATAGTTACCGCAGTTCTAGGAGAGCAGCAACTATTGAGGACCTTAGTCAACAATTATTTACTCAAATGAAATAAACCTTGTTAACTACTGACAAAAAATTTGATAGAAACAAGTCGACTACTAGAACTGCCACCCAGAACAACTCCCATTAATAGAAAAATGGAACCCCCCGCAGTATACAAAATAAATTTAGTAGCGAAATAGAAACGTCAGTTCATCGTTGGTCAGCAAGTATGATGGTTCTTTTTAGGAGGATTAAGATTAATATTATCAGTTAGAATTTTTTATGGTTGAAAATAACTGCTACACGAACAAGAAGAGAGCCAACAGATTCACCAACCCCTGTAGTCTAAACAAAACAATAAGACATGCCAAAATGACATTGCTTTAGACAAAAGATCATTACCTTAAATTCTTTGTTTTCCTTGTTCACCTGAATTCGAAGACATACTGAAAAAAAAAACACGTAATAATTAATGGGCTCCAACTTCAATGCATATTATAAATCTTTGATAGAAAAATGAAGAAGCATTAGGCATACCAGCAAGAACAGCTGTGCCAACACAAGAAAGCACACCCGATAGAAAAGAGTTGAATGGGAATGATCCAACTACTGCCATATAAACCACCTGCAAGGAAACTAAACAAGTATGTCATAAATGTACATTTAACCAAAAAAAAATTTAACTTAAAACATAAAACAATAAAAGATGCAGGTTTCTTTCACTCAGCAAAGGAAATAAAATTTGTAAAGATCTGAGCAGGAATACAAGATTCTGAAGCTACATTTCATAACTGACACGTGCAAAGCAATCACCCTGCTGCATTAACTATCCAACTGCAATAATAAGAAGATGCTCAACTCATAAGGGCCCATTTGAGAGTTGAAACTGGCATACTGCCCCTAAAACCTTGAGCAAAATACATTTACATTCTTAACAATAATTTTTTGATCTCTAATTAACATGATACTATGCTACTAATCAGTGTAGCTGTTCTACTAAGCTACATCTTGGACAAAATGGAAACTTAGAACCTGAAAAATCCACAAGTTATGTTGCTCAGGCTTTCATTTCACCATTATTATTCACTATTCAGTTCAGATGTATGATCCACAAAAGGAACACATGTTAAGGACGTATGACACTTAGTTGCACTAGAGAGTTTAATGGAGTACAATCTAACACTGATATGTACACGTCAAAGAGTGTTTGATACAAGTATGCAAGTTCAGTAAATCACACGAATTAGCCAGTTTTCTGGAAGACAGAGGTGGTCATTAGATGAAAGAAGTTTAGGAATTAATCAAAATATTTTCTCAGCAATAGTTGGTCAACAAGAGAGAATCCAGAGATGATTCGTGGCAAGTTTCTAAAGCTTCGGCAAGACTACTTGTGGTTTGTCAAAGATGGAACATGGAAGAAATGCAAAAGGCGGTCATAGTTTGTCAAAGAGGGTGTGGGCTAGGCCATTTCAGCTAGTGGAAGCCCAGAAAGATAGCGCTCGGAAATGTAGGGGACTAAACTTGGTGGAAAACCCTACAGTTAAGCTCCTGCAATAGATTTTTTGCAAATTTTCTCCAACTGTTTTGTTTCTGATGGAAACCAAAGTCAATTGACATATTATATGTAGTCTAGCTAGCGTTCTAAGCTATGATAACTATGACTGTACTAAAGCTCTTTTAATGCAGGGTGTCTAGCTGTCTTGTGGTCTAGGGCCATCTCCCTCGCTGTGACGCAGCCTGTCATGTCATGTATGAATGGCCCCTGCTGTTACTTTATGTTTTACCTTATATCCAGGACCAATTTGTGAACTTGTGGTCATAGGGAATTTTAATCAACTTGACTTGCTTGACCAGAAGTTAGGTTTGATAAAATTTCGTTTTTATCCAAGCAATTAGCTAATATTTTTCAGTTTTTATCCTTAGCCAAATATGCACATGACTGTTTCCTAAAAATTCGCTTAATATTCAAATAATATAATCAATTGTGAGTAGTTTATTATGATGACCTTTGAGCTATCTTGCTTTATGAGTCAATCAACCACAAAGTTGTGAAATATATGAAAACTTGAACCAAGACTTCAAGTTGAAACCCTTTTTTATTTCAATTGTAATTTGATACTCCCACCGTATAAGTTTAATTGCAACAAATGGGTTAGCACGGTTCCCTAGATACTTTTTCCTAAAATAAGGTTAGGAGAATGTTGAAGAGTAAAGTAAGAGAGAGAGAAAATGATGTGTAAAATACTTTTGGAGAATGTGTATGATTTAGGAGGGTATATGTTTGTTTATGTTTTTAAGTTAGGGTTTTTTTTTCATTTTAGGTCTAAAATTTTACCAAATTTAGAAAGATATGAATTAGAAATGTTGAAGATAAAGTGATATAGAGGGAGTATTATACTTCATTAACATAAAGTCATAAACAGACGGAAAATTTTCCCAATTCCCTATACAACTATCCATAATTATCTGAAATCATTAATTCAATCCACCACAATCAGATCAAGAAAAGCTAAGTCTTCTAAGTTCTAAGTCTTCTAACTATCAATCTAGCATGTTCGAAGAATTGCCGTCTCTAGTGCCCACAAATTGGCGTCCAAAGGTAGAGTGATTGAACCAGGGATCATATAACAATATAACATTTTTCTTTTTTAATGCTTTGGGCCAAAAAAAAAAAAGAACCAAGAAAAAAAAAAAGGAGCAAAACCTCACCTCAAAATGAACCATATTCATTTCAACAAACAACAAAACAAAGCTATTCTGAATAAGTTGCACTTAAGAGGATGTGCTTCTTCAAGAATGTTATTTTTTAAATAATGCACCCGCATTCAGTGTTACTCTTACAGGAGCTTTTCTTGAAAATGGTATGACCCAAAGAATGAAGCCAAATAAACCACTCTCAATTCTAACCTAAAGTCCGTCAAATAGGACAGATTTCACACAAATATATATAAGTATATAAATGAACAAATCATAGAGAACACCAAATAACAACTTTTGCTTCTTTTTCTATGAGAGTTGAATCACCACAATAATATTATTAATATCAAACAAACCTCAAGCCTCTCATCGAAAGGGTGTTTGAAGGGGCGTTCGCCAAACAAATTTATTTTATGTTGCTAATAACATTAATGAAGTGTATGGAGGTGTAAGGTACCTGCTCGATCTCAACACTCAACAAACAAAACAATGGAAAATGATCACTCCAATGTACTGATATCTTGTATTGAGTAGAAAATGAAGTTCTCACAATTGTAATGGGTTCAGCCCATAAGTCTCTTTAAGCCAAAATGCTCTAATTTTCTGGAGAAAAATTACTATGATGTTCCCCCCTCCTATTTATACTAGCTCCCTTGTCTTTACTCTATTACAAATCCTTCCAAAAAGCTGAGCAAATAACAGTACATTCTAAAGGAGACAAAATAAGAAAAAAAAGGCAAGAAAATACATAAATTAGTTGAGTAGTGGGTTGTGGTCCTGTTCAGCTCTCCTCTTTGCCCTGTCCCTTCTGCCCTCTGTGTCTGTAGGTGTGTGTAGTGGAGGGGTGCTTGGGTGGGAGTATTTCATCACCCCCCCCCTAAGAAAGGCACCTTGTCCTCAAGGTGGATGTGAGGAAATCTGAGTTTTGTGAGCTCAACACTTTCCCATGTGGCCTCAAAGTCTGGCAGCCCCTTCCATTGCAACAGTACCTCTTGCTCGCCTTCATCATTGACTCTCACAGCTAGGACCTCTTCTGGTTCGACCTCCAATTCCAGCTCTGCGTTGACTTGTGAGGGAATGTCTACCTCCTCCAAGGAACACACATAAGCTTTCTTAAGTTGTGACACATGAAACACCGGATGAATCTTGGAATGACCGGGCAATTTCAGCTTGTAGGCTACCTCACCAATGCGTTGTTCTACCTCATAGGGCCCATAGAAACGGGCTGCTAACTTCTCAAATGGCCTCCTTGCTAAAGACCTTTGCCGGTATGGTTGTAATTTGAGGAAAACCCTTTCCCCCACTTCGTACTCCACGTCGCTTCTTGAGCCATCCGCACTCCGCTTCATGATTTGTTGAGCTCGCATGAGATTCATTTTGAGTTCATCAAGTATCAAGTCCCTCTCTTGCAACATATTTTCCAAGCTATCCACCGGGGTTTGACCCCTCCCCACCCTCACAATTCTCGGTGGTTCCCTTCCGTACACCACTTGGAAAGGAGTCATGTGAGTCGAGGAGTGAGGAGAAGTGTTGTAGGAGTACTCAGCCCACGGCAGCCATTGGGCCCAAGTCTTGGGTTGTTCCCCCGCAAAACATCGTAAGTATGTCTCCAAGGTCTTGTTGACTACCTCGATTTGCCCGTCCGTTTGTGGATGGTAGGCGGTGCTTCTCTTGAGATTCGTGCCATGTAGTCGAAACAACTCCCTCCAAAACACACTCAAAAACACACGATCCCGATCGGACACAATACTCCCCGGAATGCCATGAAGCTTCACTACTTCTCTCATGAATAACTCGGCTACTCCCTTAGCTTTAAATGGGTGCTTGAGACTTAAAAAGTGCGCATACTTGGAGAGTCGATCTACCACCACTAATATGGTATCCACCCCCTTTGACCTCGTTAGCCCTTCGATGAAGTCCATCGAGATGTCCTCCCAAATTGCCTCGGGTATGGGCAACAGTTGTAGGAGCCCGGCGGGGCTTTGTTGAGAGTTTGTTTCTTTGACAAATAGTGCAAGATTTCACATACTCCGCCACATCTCTTCTCATACCTTGCCAAAACCAATCCATTGTCATCCTCAAGTAAGTTTTTGTTTCCCCCATGTGTCCCCCTTCCGGTGAGTCATGATAGGCCCGAAGTAGCTCTTTCTTGAATTTGGAAGCCCTCGGAATCACAACCCGCCCCTTGTAGAGTAACCTTTGATCCGCAAGTGTGTATCCCATTGTGCCATTTCCCTCCTCCACATCCTTCCTCAACTTTTTCAAGAAGTCATCGTTAGCTATTTCCTCCTCCAATTCCTTCCAATCGACCACATGTGTGACCACTAAGGCCCTCAATGCTGCCCCGTCTTCCCCTTTCCTTGACAACGCATCCGCAACTCGGTTGGACACTCTCGGTTTGTATTGTACCTCATAGTCGAACCCAATTAGTTTCCTCATCCACCGTTGATACTCCGTCCCCACTTCCCTTTGTTGTGTGATATATCTCAAGGTCACTTCTAATCACAAACCTCCTACCAAGAAGGTAATGCTTCCATTTTTGAACCGCTAGACACACCGCCATCAACTCCTTCTCGTAAGTGGATTTGCTCCTCCCTCCGGGTCCTAAGGTCTTACTAAAGAAAGCGAGGGGTCGGCCCTCTTGCATCAAGACCGCCCCAAGTCCATACCCCGAAGCGTCGGCCTCTACCACAAACAATTTCTGGAAATTGGGCATAGCTAGAACCGGCGCCCTCGTCATTGCCTCCTTGAGGCTGTCAAAAGAACGTGTGGCCTCTTCGGTCCACCCAAAGTTATCTTTCTTCAATTGCTCGGTCAAGGGATGAACGACCTTAGCATAATTGGCCACGAACTTGCGATAATAACCGATCAACCCCAAGAAACCCCTTAGCTCACAGATGTTCTTTGGAAGTGGCCATTCAAGCATGGCCTTCACTTTGTCTTGGTCAACCGACACCCCTTCCCTTGAGATGACATGGCCTAAGTAAGCCACCTTAGCTTTGCCAAACTCACACTTTTTCATACTTGCATATAAATAATTTTCTTGTAATTTGGACAACACTAAGCTTAAATGATTAGCATGCTCACTTTCACTTCTACTATACACAAGAATATCATCGAAAAATACAAGTACAAATTTACATAAATAAGGGCGAAATACCTCATTCATGAGAGATTGAAAAGTGGCCGGGGCGTTGGTGAGTCCGAACGGCATCACACGAAATTCATAATGGCCTTCATGTGTGCGGAAGGCGGTCTTGGATATATCTTCCGGCTTCATGAGAATTTGGTGGTAGTCGGATTTGAGGTCCAATTTCGAGAATACACAAGACCCTTCCAACTCGTCAAGGAGCTCATCAATCACCGGTATGGGGTACTTGTCGGGCACGGTTTCCTTGTTCAAAGCTCGGTAATCGACACAAAACCAACAAGAACCATCTTTCTTCTTCACTAGGAGTACCGGGCTTGAAAATGGGCTACTAGATGGTTGTATGATTCCGGCCTCCAACATTTCCTTGATGAGTGTCTCGATCTCGTCCTTTTGAAATTAAGGGTAGCGATAGGGCCGGACACTCACCGGATCACTCCCGTCCTTGAGTGTGATGCTATGCTTGTGACCCCGCTTCGGTGGAAGCCCCTTAGGAGCTTCGAAGACCCCAGAAAACTGCCTCAGAACCGGCTGCAGAAATGCTGGCCACGTCTCCCCCTCTACTGCCCCCAGTTCTGCCACCCCCTCCATTTGACAGTGTTCCACCAAAAACCCCCCATGCTCCTTGCGTAGGCTTCGAATCATTGCCTTGAGTGTGATGCCAGCCCTAGTCAACGAAGGATCTCCATGGATAGTCACTATACCCCCATTGTGCTCAAAACTCGTCGTTTGAAGTTTCCAATTCATGACCACCTCGCCAAGCTTCTCCAACCATTGGACCCCTAAAATCACATCAGAGTTCCCAAGCTGCAAGGGCAGAAAATCTTCTTCAATCAACACCCCCTCGTTCAACATTAATCGCACATCGCGGCACACGCCCCACCCTTTTACTGCCTCGCCATTTCCCAACGATACTCCAAAAACACCGCCTTCGCCAACATTCAGCCCAGTTTCTGCCACACAGTCAAGCGATACAAAATTATGGGTCGCCCCGGGATCAATCATCACTACTACGTGCTTCTCTCCAATCTTACTCCTCAATTTTAACGTCTTCGAGTTAGACAACCCAACCAAAGAGTTAATGGAGATGGCGGGGGTCTCCTCCGCCTCCACTGGTGTCTCAAGAGCGGTAAACTCTCCTTCGTCTTCCTCTAATTCGTCCTCCACAAGTAGGACACTCAACTCACGGCTCTTGCACCGATGCCCTACACCCCAGCGTTCATCACATTTAAAGCATAAACCCTTTGCCTTTTTCTCTTGAAGTTCTTTTTCAGTCAACCGGCGGACTGCTCCTGCGAACTGGTTGGTCGCCATTGATGCTCGATTTACCAAGCTCTGGGTGGAAGAAGATGTTGGGTAATGTGGAGTTATTTTGGACTGAGGGTGGTTTTGGTAATTTTGTGAGTTTAATAATAGTGGATAGGTACTTGGGCCAGATCGTGTGAGTGGGGTAGGTTGGTAAGAGGGTGAGGGATTTGGGCATTTAATTGGGGGATTTGGGCCTCTATTAAAATAAGAAAAAGAAGTACTCTTTTGATGACCTACCTCCTTACTAGGGTTACTTCCAACCCGTTGCTTCTCTTCGGCCCGAATGGCGAGATCCATGGCCTGTTCTAAACTTGTTGGGTTTAACATTCGAACCTCGGCCCGAATTCTTTCCTTCAAGCCCAGAATGAATTGTCCCCTTAAAACTTCTTCAGATAAATCCTCCAAGGGTGAAGCTTTGTCTATGAAGTCTCTGCGATATTCCACCACCGTGGTTGTGTGTGTGATGGCGAGCCACTGCTCGTGGAGGCTGCCCTCATTGGTTGGTCGGTACTTTCGCCAAACCCTTTCCTTCAAATCTTCCCACGACATCACTGGGCTTCGACGGTTTTCCCACCGGTGCCACCTCAGGGCCTCGCCCTCCATGGCGACCACTGCCGCTTGTAATTTTTCGAACTCCATGAGCCTATGGAAGTCGAAGTATTGCTCCATCCTTACTATCCAAGAGTCCGAATCCTCTCCTTTAAACAAGGGAGCTTCGAGCTTCCTGAACCTATGGTTCCTGTCCCCTTCGAACCCCCCTCGGTATCTATGGTTTCGTTGGTTCGAAATGAACTCTGCTTCTGAGTATTCATCATTTTTTTTGTGGCTCTCCAACAATGCCTTCATCTCAGCCATGAAGGTCTCTTGCGAATTTTTTAGGGTTTCCAGTTGCTGGTTTTGTTGATGGTGGTTCTCCTCCTACGACTTTGCCAAGCCTTCCAGTCTCGAAGTCACTTCACCCATCCTTTCCTCCAGTGAGTCAAGACGTTGCGTGGTGCTCCCCGGGACCATGACCGGTGCCGGCTCTGATACCAAGTGCAAGGTACCTGCTCGATCTCAACACTCAACAAGCAAAACAATGGAAAATGATCACTCCAATGTACTGATATCTTGTATTGAGTAGAAAATGAAGTTCTCACAATTGTAATGGGTTCAGCCCATAAGTCTCTTTAAGCCAAAATGCTCTAATTTTCTGGATAAAAATTACTATGATGTTCCCCCGTCCTATTTATACTAGCTCCCTTGTCTTTACTCTATTACAAATCCTTCCAAAAAGCTGAGCAAATAACAGTACATTCTAAAGGAGACAAAATAAGAAAAAAAAAAAGGCAAGAAAATACATAAATTAGTTGAGCAGTGGGTTGTGGTCCTGTTCAACTCTCCTCTCTGCCCTGTCCCTTCTGCCCTCTGCGTTTGTAGGTGTGTGTAGTGGAGGGGTGCTTGGGTGGGAGTATTTCAGGAGGACGTTAATCAAAAGGTCTTAGTTGAAGATAAGGAGATAAAGGAGTAACTAAGAATTTCTTTTGATAATTTATTCAATGAAGTCTGAAGGTAGGATATTGACAATGTAAACATTACCAATAAAATCAAGATGGTATGGGAGAATTCGAAAGGAATAAGTGCATCAAGCTATACTTATAACATATACTAACAATTGAAAGAAAAAAGAGAGGTTAAAGAGAGAGATTGTGGTTATGGTTGTATGTTAGAAGGCAAGTTCCAAAAAAAGGGACAAGTTGAGCCAGGAATAAGATAGTTGAAATTAACAGAAGAAAACGCTAAGGCTTTTGTGCCAACAGAGCGGATTGGAGATCAAGAATAAGATAGATACAAGTGTCATTAAAGGATGCAAACTTGCTTCTCAAGAGTGGCCAAGGAGATTCCAGATAGATTAAGATGAGACAAGAATAAGATGGCTAAACTTAAAAGAAACAAATGCTATGGGTTTTGTGCCAAAGAAGTGAATAGGAGATCAAGAATAAGATAGATACAAACATTTTTAAGGATGAAGATTTGCTCCGCAAAAGTGGCAAGGAGGTGAATCAAAGGGAAAACATTTTGGTGCATACAAATACTTTGCAGTGTAATAAGAACGCAAAAGCAGTAATTAAGAGGAAAGGAGGGTCCTGGGGAACATAAGAATACTGAGATTGTTACAGAGTATATGGACAATAAAGCTAAAGCAAAAGACATTCTTAGACAATCAGAGGAAAAGGTATATCGAGAAATTTCAAATAGAATTCAAGGGAAGGTGAGAAGGTTGTTTACAAAATGCCTAGAAGAAGAAAAGCAGTGAAAAAAATTTGATGCAAAAGCAAATGCTATGGCTTTGCTGTTGGTAGAAGTATATGAAAGATAAAAATCAAGGGATTTTGGTAGAAATATGGAGAAGAAATTTTGATGCATTGTTTAATGGAAGTCAAGATATCGAATGAGACATTTGAATCAAGGTACAAGAAATTAACTGGAAGCATATATAGTGGGAAATAAAAAAGAGAAGGAGATAGCAATGAAGAAAATGGAGGGAAACAGTTGTCACTAATGGTATTCCCATCGAGGTGTGGAGATGTTAGGGAAAGGTTGGCTAACAGACCTATTCAAAAAGTATCTACCAAAGACTGTCCCTTAAAAATAGCATAAGCACAATTGCATAACATTCTCTCTATCACAATCTGCAAAATTATAATCAAGTAACCGATTCCAGTTGAATCCAGCAAATTGAAAGAATCATTAGTAAGCAAGTCTTCCTATTTATAAAATAAAAAAGGGGTAAATTATCATTGGTAGCCCTTAGCTCCTAATGGTGAAAATCTTTTTAAAAAACTTTCCTATTGGTAGTCCAACTTTACAGCTTATTCCCAAACATAGCCGGAAGGAAGAATATTTAGTTAGTTAGATATTTAGTTAGTTAGGTTGTTAAATAGTCAAGTATAAACCTTCACACAAGTAGAGAAAGTCACACTCACTGGCATGCAAAACAAGGCACATTGTGTCTTTTTCACAAATTTTAATCTCAAAAATGTCCATTACAATAAAAATTGACCCCCTTAACGTAACCGAGCAATTCTTGTCTTTTTCTATTATTTTGACCCCAAAATTGACTCACTAGGGCTATATTTACTTCCAAAACCTATGCACATTATTTTCTGGGTAAGTAAATTGTAGTGTGCGTAAATAGGGATTAAACAACTAATGGGGCCGCTAAACAGAATCGCCCATCAAGGCTATGTCTGGGAATACTTTGTAGCACAAGACTACCAATGAGAATTTTAATTTTGAATTTCTACCACTGTGAGTTTATGAAACCTAAGGACTACCAAAGGTAGTTTTCCATTCAAAAAAAAAATAAAAATACAAACAACTGCCATCAACAAATGTGGTTCACAGCTTATTCAACGTTATATAAGCAAATGCCTCCTCAATCAACACTATAAATCGAATTGCAATCTAATCGCATAAATTAATTGATCAGCCAAATCTAATCTAATCTAATCTAATCAGATGCAACTTGATTGGAATTTTTGCATAGAAAAGGAGTAAAAAGGCGCAGATCTACCTGAATGAGAGCGGTAGAGATAGCAAAAATAACGTAGAGATCAATGATCTGTTAAACAACAAAAGGAGAAAACACAATTAAAAGACGAAAAAGAAATTGCAGCAGGGGGGAAAAATTGAGTAGAGAGAGGAAAGAAAACGAGTACCTTGAGATTAGTAGGAGTGGCTGCATAAGCAGAACGAAGAGTGTGGAATAAGGCTTGAGCATCCTTGGTTGTTGACTTCGCCATTGCTAACTTTGTTTCTCTTGTCTTGACTGCTCAAACTCTGATTCAATTTCTGGGGAAAGTGCCACTGGTTTTTCGTTACTTCTGTATTTTGATTCTGATTGATGGTAAACACTAAAGTATTACGGACTTACGGAGTACTAAACAGTAAACAAGGCTCGCTCGGCTAACCCTGCTTAATTTTAGACACAAGGTATTTGTTTAATTTTCACTGTTGATTTTTTTTTTTTGGTAAACAAGGAATGTTAATTTTATTTTACTTTTTTATTTTAAAATTGTTTTATAAATTTTTTAATTTTATCTTTATTTTTCATTTTCATTTTTTTTTAATTTTTAAATTTTTGAAGTATTATTAAAATTAAAATAATGTTAATAATATTTTGCAATTATAATAATGTACCTGTATAATAGATTTTTTTGAAAAAAAGTTCTAATCAAATTCAAAAAATTCAAATGAATCAAACGCACCCTAAGGTCTGATCTGTTTGTTGGGAATACTTGAACAATTTTGATTGGAGCCGCTGGACCTCTGAATCGACATTCGTTTCAGAAAGATTGTTTCATAGTTTTTTTTAAAGAAAAATAAATATATTTCCTTAAACAGTTACATGACCCTTGTTCAGCCTAGGTACGTAAGGGTGCTTTTAGTAATATAATACTAGAATTATATGCACGCTTTGTGTGTGGTGGCATAATTGTGTAACGCCCCGACTTCTAATATATTTTATTTGGTTAATTAATTTATAATTAGCAGCGGAATCCTAATTAGTCGGCGCGTCACGTGCCGTGTTTCTTCAGTTAGAAACACAAGGCGCATAAATAACATAACTTAGTAATATTATATCAAATAAACATAAGTCTCATAACAAACTAAAATATTTGGTTACAAACCAATATAATTATGAATTTTAAGCTAGAGTTTAATACAAAAGTTAACTACTAGAGTTCATTTATTTAATCGGAGAAATTGACTTCACCGATCGTCCTCACACTAAATTGTCCCGATGTCCTCTTCAGTACCTAAAACCAAAAAGTAATATCATGAGCCGAGGCCCAGTAACATACTACCCTAACAATGTAAAATCATTTCAATTCATTTTATTCGAAATCAGAGAGGGACTTTAGAATGTAGTAACACCTTTTGGAAATACTTCGTAAATATTTAGAAAAACATAATTAAGACGAATAAATATAAACGTAAATATTATTATAACATATCCCATTATCTTATCCATTTATTTATTTCAAGGAAACTGGCGAGTATGAACATATGTAGGACGTCTCCTACCATAAACGTCTTTTAGACGTCGACATAAACATAAGCATACCCACGTGGGGTTGCCAAGGTACGTGCACGACCGTAATCATAATGGTAACATAACATAGCATAACATAACATAATACTGCCAAAACCTCGTCTTTCACTTTTATTTATCATGTTTCATTTGTTTTTATTCAGAAATAACTAAGAGCCATATTATAATAAATCATATTTTACGTCTTAAAAATTTATTTAAGACATTCATATATTTATAATATGAAAACATCCCACAATCCAATAGGAATCATATCATAACTTTATTGTGAATAATTATATTTTAAATATCATATCCATAAACACATTGTAAAGGGGATTGTGGGTGTTAGCAATAAATGTTACCTCGGTCCGTCGTTAGCAATCTACTTCCTTACTTTCAATGAACAGTTCTTCCCGAGCTCCGAGGACTACTTCTTCTTGATATTAAAATATTATAATAATATGATAGCATTAGTAACTTGATTGATTAAGTAATAATATGACTTATTATGTTATCTTAATTGTTCTTTTTATGCTTTAGCATTTTCTTAAACTAGTAATTATTATAAAATATTTTAAGACTCTTTAAAACATTTTAACAAGATTATAGGTTCACGAGTATTAGTGATAATAGTTATACTTATACTAGTAGCAAAATAATAGTGAAGTTAATAATAATAATAATAAAACTTATAAGTATAACAACAACAACATTAACGATAATAATAATAATAGTAATAATAGGAGTAGTAATTAGTAGTGGTGGTGCTAATTATAATAATTATAATTATAATTCTAATATAATAATAATAACACATAATACATACATACATCCACACGTGTATATATATATATATATATACATAATACAGTACTTAAGTTAGTATTGAAAACTTACCAATTGAGTATAAGAGACCAAATGGGTCTTTGGAGAGCAAAAGCAGGGAGCAACGAAGGAAAGAGAAACAGAGGGAGGGTGGTCACGGCTGACCGCGGCGCTTGGCGGCGGCGGCGGAGGAAGGCGTCAGTGATGACCGGCGTCTGGGTGGTCGTCTCGGAGGGGCTGTGGTGGGGCAGAACAGAGGGAGTAGAAAAGGGAGAGAGAGAGAAGCACAGGAGCAGCAGGGCTGCTGCTATGCGCCCACGTCGGAGGAGGGTCGGTGGTGGTGGCTCCAGGCCGATTCGCCGGTGGTGGTGGCGGAGGTGCAGAGGCGACAGTGGTGGTGGTGATTTTCTGGGTTGTTTTGATTGAAATTTGGGACTTTTTGTTGGAGTTTTAATTGCAAATTTTGTGGGTAAGTTTTTGCAATTATATTCAGGTTGAATTTGTGAATGAATTCTGCTAAATTCCATACTCTATTTATGATGAATTTGGATGGGGATTGGATTAAACATGAACTTGGATTGGTTGATTTGAGATTTCTATTGGTGCATGACATACATGTGGAGGATGAAGATGAGAATTCAGTTGAGTGAGGTGATGAAATGGGCAAGAGCTCCATTGGTGGAGAGGAGGAAGGTGATGAGAGGTTGAAGATGATGGTGACGGAAGTGAATACGTGAATACTCTGTTTTCCATTCCTTTTCTTTTTCCTTTTCTTTTCTTTTCCTTTTTTTTATTTATTACCCAATATATATTTCTTTTAAAGATATTTTGTGCCTTTTTGAAATGTCTTATTTTGATACATTAAAGCTTAAGGGTTAACCTTAGCTTGTAGCAATTAATTAATCTTACAAATTAAAAATAGTTCTAAATTTTATCAAAATATTTTGGACTCTAAATAGTATGTAGATATAATTCGGAATGTTAATTACACTTATAACATAATTAATATAAATTAATTGATTTTAAAAGTTTGGGGTATTACAAATTGTTACTGAGTATTAAAACAAACTATAAATCGGGTCGGGGCTAGGATTTTAGGGGCCCTATTCGAATTCATAAAAGGAGGCCCTTAAGTCTCTTCCCCCCCCCCCCAAACTTGGATATGTGTTCATACCTTTATCGTTCTCTTCAGTTGGAGAATTAGAGGCGGATATTGTTTCGTTGCTCAAGCGGATTCAGAACTTCTCTAAGACTCAGGACATTGGAGCGCATGTTGTTGCTCATATCTTTACTAGGATTAGTTTTGCTATTGCTAAAGGAGTGGGAACCCAGATAGTATATCGACTGCCCACTAATTTCTTATAAATTCTTTACACTCTTGTAAAATAATAATAATAATAATAACAACATTCAAAATCTTCTCGGCTAGGGGCGACTTGGGGGGTGGGGTGGGGGGTTCTACTTCACCGCCACTTCATCTGACGTCCTCTTGGTTGTTATTCCGACAAATTTTTTCGTGTTGCCCGCCATTCACTATCCCAGATTTCAATTGAGCCTCTTTATTATGGCTTGATTGGCCATGGTTTGGTTGTCCGCCATTCACTTGATTGCATGTAATATCATGTTTAGGAGAATTGCGTGAGTTGTGAATGTTGGGTGATTTGATATTATCTACATGATGATATGAAAGAGGATTCATATCTTATATAAACAATAATATCTGTTTCAACTGATTATCTGTTATATCTCAAAAAGGAATCCTAATTATGTTATAATTACTTTACCACCTTGTGTGGGGCCAGGAGGCAATATTAGTTTTACCACCTTGTGTGGGGCCATGGGCATTATTTTTTTTACCACTTTATTTGGGGCCAAGGTGCATTAATATATTTACCACCAAAGTGTAGGGCCATGGGCTCTAAAGGACAATAGATTGTTTTGGTCGCTAAATTGAATATAAATAAAACTGGAATTGTTTGTCTGCATAAATGATTGTATTGCAAATCCTTAGTGTAATAAATTCAATCCAAACTTTTTATAACATTGTAAACCACGTAAAGTGAAAGATAGATTCACACCAAAACTCTTGGAACGTATACACCTCGAGTATGAACAATGGGGGGAGCTTATGCTCCTATCAAGGGGTACAAGACGTTGTACATCCTTATTTTATTTTATTTTATATTGGGATCCTACTCAACTAATGGTGGGTTGTTTTACATCCACTCGGCTAGCTACCAAGTGAAGCCTTCGGGCGTCTTGACAAACATTTCTTTTTATTTTGGGAGCCCGTTCGATGTGAATCCAAACCCATAAAATGGCAAACTAAATTATTCGGTATGATTATTTTCTTCTGTTGAGTCGGTCAACCTTAATATTTGATTTTAGAATTAATTATTATAGCCGAACCATAAATTAATTTAATGTATTTAATTTCTGTTGTATATATGTACTCAGCTTTTGCTGATTACGTGCGCATTGTGTGTGTGTTATCCACCTTTCTTTCTTGGTGGGTATGTGACGATCCATTATTTCACTCGGAAATTTTTGGGGAGCAAATTATACAGGTATAAATTAGATGATGATGGAACATGCAGATTTCACTTGCATCACTTGGGGTTATGGGTGTGATCGAGTGCATTGATTTCTGAACTATTACTCACTAATTTTTATTTTAAGTTTTATTACCTTACAAGTTTTGTTATCTATTAGTTTCTTAAAATTTGTGGATTTTCCTCACATTTATTGTTAGTTTTTAGTAAAGGACCAATAATGGTTCCAAGTTGTAAGGTTTTAATTTTATCATTAAGTTTTCTTTAAACTCTATACTTTTGGCTTATGTTTCCTTCCGCTGCAAATTCTGAATAAGCCAAAACGTTTTTACACGTGGCGATAACACGTCGAGAATTACCCTTTATTTTATATAAGTATTTCCCAACTAAATGGTGGGATTTTCGGGGTGTTACAAAGTGGTATCAGTTTATTCATTTCGATTCTGAAAATACGTTAAGATCTTCACATTTTAACGTAAGTTTTTGTTCTTCCAAAACATTTTTTTAAATCGAATTTTGTTATTTAATTATATTTTTCACTTACTAATTTTTTAAAATATATATTCTAACACTTAACATATTTGGAATAAACTTTTCGTTTAGTTTTGGTGAGAAAGGGTAGATTTTAGGAAGGGCGTATATAATATAAGAGTCATCTTTGCATTTATAACAATTTGATTGTTTTGTAATTGTAATTATACACTCAACCTATATCTTGTATAATTTTATATGCTATTTGTTCCTGTTCTGGAACTTCTTATGAATAGTCAACGGTCTCTGATGTGTTGATGTTGACTCCGAGCGCTCCTTGCTAGGGTTAAGTCCTGCAAAACAGTCAAAGGTTGCTAACCCGAGGGGTGGAACCCGGGAACGCCCCTCCTATGCTTAAGTCAGATATCGGAAGTAAGGAGTCAGAATATTGTGAGTTGAGTATTGTGTGAGTTGAGTATTTTCTCTTGCGTGTTTTATGTTGCACACCTGAAAAGTGGTTTGACTGATCCTTTTATAGGCGTAAGTTACCCGGTTAGGGTTTAGGCTGAGTCAGCCGTGTTGACATGTAGGCCTGGCCCATAACACGTGTCATCATGTCATCTGTACTTGCATATCTGATGCGTCCCTAAACCTGACAGAATTGGGCTTAGGGTTCGGGCCCGATTATCTTGGGCCGACCGCTTTGGTGGGCCCGGAACAATTAGCCCCACACTTGGCGTGGAACGAGAAAACCCTGGACATTGGATGCCGAGCGGAACTTCTAAAATTAGCTCGTAGCATGCGATATAGGCTCTTCAAGGGTGCCTTCTGGAGTCACCTCGAGGGAGTCGACCTCGACCGTGAGGGCCCCCTCGACCATGATCGATTTCCCTCGATCGTGAGGATGCTCCTCGACCGTGGAGCGCCCCTTGCTAGGATTTTTGGCCTTTGCTGCCTCTTCGCCTGTCCTCGATGATCTCTACCTCGAGGGTGAGGGCTTCTCACCTCGAGGGTGATGGTGTCTTCACCCCTTAGATCTTACCTTGACCAACATGACCAACAAAAAGATATCCAACACCTCGACCAAGATGGTCCCCTCGACCGTGGAACATTCTCCTCGACCATGATGAGCTCACCTCGACCATGCTGGGCTTACCTCGACCATGAAGGCTGCACCTCTATAGGCGTTTGGAGTATCATCGAGGGTGTGATTCGCCTTGACTGTGGTGATGTGAGGCTCGTGGATGTATCTTGAAGGGTCAGCCTCGACCGTGAAAGGCCCCACTCG
Organism: Salicornia ramosissima; assembly: GCA_951394345.1. Taxonomy (NCBI): domain Eukaryota; kingdom Viridiplantae; phylum Streptophyta; class Magnoliopsida; order Caryophyllales; family Amaranthaceae; genus Salicornia; species Salicornia ramosissima. The sequence goes on along the minus strand of OX596237.1, from coordinate 41,776,422 downwards.
ATCATGATAGGCTTACCTCGATCGTGTGGCTAACCTTGTTGGCCTTGGCCTTACCTCGAGGCGTGTGCCTCGAAGGCAGGGGTCTTCACCTCGATCGTGGGGGTCTTTCCTTTGTTGACGATCTGAACTCGACCGTGGTGTAATGACCCTGATTTTATTGGTATTTTTGCCGATAATCTATGTGCATTTATGTGTATTTATGAATAGTTCAAATTTATTTTTTTTGAACTATTTATTTTATTTTATGTGAATAATTTCGATTTAATTCGAATTATTTTTATTTGCAGTTTTTTTTTATTATTTATGTTAATTATTATTTAATTAATTAGAATTTTTATTATTTAATTTTCTAATTAATTATTTAATATTTACGGGCTAAATCGATTTATACATAATTAATCATGTAGTTTACGTAAATTAGCCCAATTGATCACGAGAGCCCAATTTTAGGCCCATGATCTCCCTATTGGCCGGTTTTTCTCAAGCATGGCAAGGCTTGCCACTTGCTTTGTTTTTTCACACCTAACTAACTTCTATAAATAGAAGTAGTTAGTGAGCCATGAGATCATTTTTGCTCATTTTCCATCCTAACTCACTTGCTCATCAAGTTTAATCACCAAAATTTTCCCTCCACTTTCTCCCCTTGCCTCACGCCATTTTTGAGTAATTGAACCCATCAATTGTTCATCATTTTTCCTAGCCCAAAACTTAAAGATTCAAAGTCTATTGATCTTTAAGTGTTCAAACACAATCTTAAACACAATTATTTCATCCAAGATCACTAGTTCGGGTTGGTTTTGGGTTCGTATTCGTGTGCACGTGTGGGGTTCGTGTGGTGGACCGTGCAGCAGGTGGTGTTCGTGGGAAGGCAGCCGTGCAGCGGGTCGTGTGCGTGGTGGTGGTGCACCGTGCAAGGCCGTGGACAGCCGTGTGTTGTGGGTTGTGTGGCTCGATTTTCCGGGCAGCTTTTTGTATTGATTTTTGTGTGTTATCTTCAATAAGGTAACATACTTTCTCAACCTTGTTGGTATACTATGATTATAGTATAGATTAAATGCATGTATGGGTTATTTGGTGAAGTTTAATCATGATTTTGTGTACAGTTTCTAATCTGATTTTTATGTTGTTTTGGTGATATTTTGATGTTGGTTATGATGATTTTATGACCGAATATATGTTATTTTATGATCATGATTAATGTGTTAAAGTTTGATGAATTTTGGATGAGTTTAAGTTGAATTTTCGAATGGTTTGATGATGATGATATGCGTGTGATGTATGGTGTTTGGATGAGTTCTTGATTGAAGTTCTTGAATCTTGATTGAGTTCTTGATTGAAGATCTTGAATCTTGAATGAGTTCTTTATGAGTTCTTGATGAGTTCTTTAGGTTCTTGTTAAGTTTTGATGAGTTCTTGGTTGAGTCTTGATAATTAAAGAAAGTGGTTTAATCGGTAAAGAAAGTTAAAGAAAGTTAAAAGATTGAGTTAAAGAATGGAATTTAAAGTAATGGATTAATGTTGGTTAGACTCAAGATCAAGGCGCAAAGGCAATCTTGAGAATAACTTCGTGTTTAACTGATTATCTTCGAGAATCAAGGCGCAAAGGCAATTCTTGAATATAATTATGTTATGAATAAGTTGATTAAAATTGATAAGAGATTTAATTAATGATTAGCTTGATTTCATTTCTAGACGCCTAATACTTTGAGTAAGATTCATTGTTTTTGGGTTAAGACGTTGCCCCTATTCCATCCGCGGTATTGGGATAGTTGGAGTCATACTATGTTATCCTTTGAATTTCCAGTAAGATTGGTTTCACGGGACATGGATTTCCAGTAAGATTGGTTTCATGGGGTTTGGGAGTAAGATTCTCAATCCTAACATAGTAGAAAGTTCGATCGCGTAAGATGCGTTCGTACGAGCATAGTCCGGTCTAGTATATGAATGATTGCGCCAAAGATAGTTGGTTAGGTTGGTTTGAGTCGAGTTCATATTTGGTTGTTCTCGTATATTGGATTGATGTTTTGATTATTTGATTTGTGCTATGTTCATGTGTATTCCCATTAGGGTGAGTCAGTTATGTTACTCGCCACTGATGGTGGACCGTTGTTTGTTTTACATGTAATTCTGATGACGAAGTACTTGCTTAGCTTTGGGTTGGGCGAGCGGCGTTTGTTTGTGTTTTGAATGTACTTTTATTTTGTTATTGTGGTTGTTTTTGGATAGTTATGGACTAGTGTATGGACTCTTATACGTTATTTTTTGACTCTAACGTGTGGTTGGAGTTATTCGTATTTTAGTATTTCTAGTTTGACTTTTTGGATTAGTAATGTACAAACTTGTGGGTATTTGTACTTTGAGGTTTAATAATAATAATTTGAGGAATTAGTTTTAATTCTTAGGTTTTTTTCGAGTTGTAGTTATAACTATTCGACTCGTCGGTTTCTTCCGCGCCGATTAAAGCGAGTCGGGTCATAACACGTGGCCCCTCCTTGAGCAAGGTGACCATTGTGTAACTTCTTTGTGGCTTTGAGGGTTTCTTCCTCGAGTGCAAGGGTTTTCTCTTGTTGCTGCTTGTATGTCCTCGACTTTCCCCACCTCAAACATTAGGGCCCTCGCCTCGAGGGTGGTGACTTCCATACCCATCAAAACTTACGTTGCTGTCTCAAGGGTCACTCACCTCGACCATGACCCCACCTCGACCATGACCCTATGATCTTGCTTGGGTCTCTGGCTAAAGCTCGAGGATATGCACCTCGAGGGTGAGGTCTTTACCTCAATCCCAAGGCCTTCCTATGTTGAGTGCATTATGACCTCGATCATGCTTCACCTCGAGGATGAGGGCTTCCTTTCATACTGATGAGCTCCTTGCCTCGAATGTAAGGTATACAACCTACATCGACTGTGTTCTACCTCGATGGTGATGGTCTTCAACTCGATCATGAGGGTCCTCACCTCGACCATGAGGATTGTCCCTTGCTGGTGATCCCATGGCCTCGACCATGATGGCTGCCCTTTAGCAGGGAATACTTCACTTGTTACCTTGATGATTACTCTCCTACTTCGACTGTGAAAGTGTCAAGTAGAGGAGTCTTCCTCGACCATGATGATGGTCATTAGTGGACGTTGCCTTTTTTCCTTGAGGGTCATGCCCACCTCGACTGTGATGAGGGTGGTGAGGAATGACTCTCTCTTCGTTTTCAAATGTCCATTCCCTTACCTCGACTGTGATGGTCTTCCTTAATAGGAAGAACTTGTTAATTTTGGTGACTTTTCCACCTCGACTGTGATAGTGGTAGGGTTTCCCCCTTTCCTTGACTGTGATGGTAGTTATGGGGGAAGGCTCCCTTTGATACCTCGAGGGTCCTATTTACCTCGACTGTGATGGTGGTTGTGGGAGACTTTGTCCTTCTCACCTAGAGGGTTTTGCCCACCTCGATTGTGATGAGGGTAAGAGTAGAGTTTCCTCTCAGTCGAGTTAAGCAAGGCCCTTGCATAGGACCCTAGATCTCCTCTACGATGACGAGGTAATTCTGGTAGGGTTGCTCCACGACCGTGATGATGCTTCATATTAAGGATGGTGTGTAGATCTCCTTAGTGATTTTCCACGACCATATTCTCCCTCGACTGTGATGAGGGTGATGGAGGAAAGCCTTGTTACTGTGTAAATCTTTCCGTCTCGACTGTGATAGAGGTCATGAAGGAGGACCTCTTTGTTACCTCGAGGGTCTTACCCCCACCTCGACTGTGATGAGGGTAACTGAAGGAAATCATGCTTTGGTTATTCCATCTACTTTGATGAGTGCCCACATTGAGTGGGGCTTTGGCCTAGAGTGATCACCTGAGTCTTTGGGGCTAATGAGCCCCATGACTTGGTAGATACCCATCCAGCCTCCCATCTGCCTTGACGGGTGCCTATGTTGAGTAGGGCTTAGACGTTTGCCTAAGGTGATCCATCGAGGTTCATGGGCTAATGAGCCCCATGACTTGGTAGATACCCATCCAGCCTCACATTTGCCTTGACGGGGTGCCTGTGTTGAATAGGGCTTAGATGTTGGCCTAAGGTGATCCATCGAGGTTCATGGGCTAATGAGCCCCTAAGAACTCAATGGATACATATCCGGCCTTCCCCATACTCCTCGATGGGTGCCTACATTAAGTAGGGGTTAGTGTTAGCCTAAGGTGACGCTATCAAGAACCCTGAGGCTAATGAGCCCCAGCTACTCGATGAGGTACCTGTCCAGCCTCCCCATACTCCTTGATGGGTGCTGTAACAACCCGTATTTTTGAGGTATTTTAAATTTTTATTATTTAATACTTGTCTTGTTGGCACAATGATTTGAATCAAACCGAGCCCAAAATTAAACCCCAAGCCCAAACTTTTACCTTGCCTTGCTAAGTTAGGGCCAAAGCCCAATAACCTTTTGTCACCTAGGCCCACACGGCTCCCCCTTTACTTGAACCAAATATTTGTTTTTTTTTCAAATCTTTTAATTAATAGATATGAATTAAACAAAAATCCTATTTTTAAATATCCTCTAACTATTTTTTAGGAGTCCACCCAACCATCCAAGCACCTATAAAAACCCCCTTTCTCACCCAAACCCACGACACATACAAAACAACAACACCACAAAAACTTCCTTCACTCTCTCTCAAAATATTCTAAACACAAAAATTCAAAGATTAAGAGACCCAAAAAGATTGAAGCAAGAAAGAGAGGAAACAAAACCAAGCCTTGTTCGAATTAATCACATGGCCAACCTAAGCCAAAGATTCGAATTCTTGTACTACAACTTAAGGTAATTAGATGTTTTGCTTAGTTTTAGAACAAGATTAAATATATAATTGTTAGAACATGTTTAGAATTGCTAAAGATTGTATGTTTGATGTTTGAATTATTATTATTGATATTAAACAATTGAATGATTATAAGTGTGTTGTTGAGTGTATGAATTTATTTCTTGATCAAATCTTTTTATTTGTTGATGAATTTTTCATGGGAGTTTCTTTAGTGGTTTATTATGAATCAAGATTTATTTCGTGGCAAAATTCGTCCTTTTCTTGCTTATAGTAATTTAATCTGTCAAACAGGTAAAACTGTCCAGATTTAGTTTACGAATTTATTAAAATACTTATTGAATTCGGATGGCTACGAAAATTTAGGTGAAAGTTAGAATTAGTGTTTTATAGCTTTTGATAATTTTTTGTAATTTTTAAATTTCATTTTCTATGGCAGAAAATTCTGACACTGATTATAGTCTAATCTGATCGGTTAGTTATAAAATCCCTTAAAATTAGTAAATGATGTTATTTTTGGACGACACTTATGCAATTAAACCTTGAACCTAGATTTAACTTTCATCAAAATTTACAGAATGTTAGACACCTTTAAATGGTTGTTCTTTAATTTAAATGGGTAAAATCAGATTTTGTAAAGTAGTGCGATTAAATTACTAAAATACTTTAAAAGTATATCTTGTCGAATATCTTGTTCAAATTATGATTCTTTATGACTTTCTTGATTTAATTTTACTAAGTGAATAAGTTCTTGAATTAAATTGTTAATCTTGATTTATTTAATTAAATTCTTTAATTATGTTTTATTGATTACTATCTATTAAGATGCCGTGAATAATGTTTATATATAAAGTTTGGATTTTTGTTTAATTATTAGATGATTGAAATCTATTTATTGAACTATGTATTTTTATGAAGTATTTGTTTTGCTTTATGATTATGTTGAAATTATCTTTGTTGAATTTGTGTGATGCTTTCGAGTGATTGAACTGCTTAGTTATTGAGTAGTGGATTGTCTAAATTGTTATCGAATCTAGAAGTCAAAGTTAGCATGTTTGACCTAGAGTTGACTAAGTGATAAGTTGAGTTGACTTAGAGTTAAGTTGTAAGCTTAAATAATTATTAATAACAAAATAAATAACGAAGGAAAGGAAACAGAGTAAGAGGATATTGTCTTGTTTCAATCCCTGGCTAGGAAAGACTTGGTATTTAAGATGGCCGATATACGTGCCACACCTCTCTTTCCTGGGATTTCGAACATCTCAGTTCCAATTACAGTCACCTAGTACTTCCAATTATGGTATACTCTACCGGGTTTAAGGAATTGACGGCTGGCATATACTGATAATTGGAATTGACGGACAGTTATGCCGATAATTAAGGAATTGACGGCTGGTATGAGCACCATATAAAATATATAATAAATGATGAGGAAGGATGATGATGAGAGTGAGTTAAATGAAAGGATAATAAACTATGAAGTGACCGCCCATCTAGTGACCTAAGGTGCCACGAACATGGGTATAGTCGAAGCCACTGTCCCGCTGCGGAATGGAGACAGTTCTGGATCCCAGCGCTCGGGAAGTAGATCCTTTGTGGTTGACCCGGCGTGAGACAAGGAAAGTTGGGAAGTAGATCCTTTGTGGTTGACCCCTACGAGCATATGATTGTGTCACAGATTAGAACCCTAATATGAACTGGAACTTGAAAGTTAAAGAAATGAAAGTCTAGAGTCTAGAGTCAATACTTATAATAACCCGAAATTTAGGGCCAGAAAATTTCGCGGTTATTAATGTTATTTTACTATTCTAAGTCCAAGGGGGCCCGTATAATTGGACTGTTTGTTTCTTTTTGTCAATTCTTATCCAGAAACCGGGTCCCATGACCCATTTCCTTTCCGACTAGGCCGGCCCTTCCTTTGGCCAAGGTATATTTTTGTTTCCCTTTTTCAATTATTTGTTAATTCAATAATTGTTTAATTAATATTTATTTTAATATTTAATTAATTAAATTAATTATTTCTTTTTTGCAAAAACCTAGTCTACCCTAATTACCAAGTCCCCTAATTTTTCTCCCCTTCCTTCTCCTCCTCTAACCTCACGGCTATTTCCCTAGTTGTGTGGTTGTTTTGTTTTTTTTTTTTAATTTATTTATTTAACTAAAACCTTTCATGTTACAACTTTTGCCTTATTATCAAAAGCTCTAAAAGAAAACTCCAAAAATTCTATTTTTCTTCCTCTTAGCCGTGAGCCTCCATAGCCAAAAGAGGTGATTTTTCTTGGAATTTTGTAGCGAATCAGGTAACTAGACTTTTCCTCTTAGATTTGGGTTAGTTAATTACATAGTTAATTAGGTTTAAATCATGAAAACGATTAGGAATTGTATCATGTTCACCTAGTAAATTGTCGAACCATATGATGAATTATGTAATTTTCCTTGATTATTTTATGTAATTTCTTGAAATCTTTAATTGTTTAATAATTATTTGTATGAATTAATTTATTTAATTATAGGTTCTTGATGAATAATTGTATGAAAATTACTAAAATATTATTCTTGACTTATCTCAAGTATGTCGAGTGATGATGATGATGATATGATGATTTTAAAGTTGTTTTCTTGAATTTCTATGATAAATCTTTAATTATTTTATTAATTCTATGCATATATTAATTTATTTAATGGTATAATTATGTTATATGATTGTATAAAATTATTGAAACTTTGTTCTTGATTTATTTTACAAATGTCGAGTGTGATGAGCATGATGATGATTATGTTTATGTAATTTTCTTGAATTTATATGGTCAACCTTGATGTTTAAATTGATGTGTTTAAGTCTTGAATTAAAAGAAATATTATTTGTTCTTACTTTTGATAATGCCGAGTGGTTAGAATAATTTTAGGGTATGAAAATCTGATTTTTATGTTGAATCTTGATTAATCTTGAATTATTATGTGATCTTGAATTTAATCTTTAATTATACCATGATATTTTGAATTCTTGAATTTAATCTCGATAATATTATTATGCCCAAAATGCCGTGTGATATGTGTGTACAAAAGAATGATTTTGATCTTGTTTTTATAATTAATCTTGATATATTGTGTTTATAGAATAATTTTAATGTCTAATATTAATTTGTTATGAATTATTGATAATCATATTTATTTAATTAATTATGTAAATTTCCGGTATTTTTGTCATAAAATTTTCGAGTGGACTAAAGTATGGAAAACAGAATTTTTATCATGTTTTAGGTAATTTATGTAGTTAATTGTTATTTTATATGATTATTTGAAATGTTTATATGATGATTTGGTGAATTTATTTAATTATTATGTTGATAATGGAAATGTCGAATGGACCCTCTTTGATTTTGATCAATTTTGATTTAATTTTTGACTTATAATAATAATTAAAGGGGTCAGTAGGGATAAGTTGCAATATGAAGGGAAGTAATAATATGACTAAAGGGAAATTACAACATGATAATAATTAGTGGTCTCAAGATGGCCTCTAGAAAATACATTAACAGAAATAGTGGTCTCACGATAGCCTTTAGAAAAGATAATATATATATTACGGACGCGCCTTTGGTGATACACGAGTCATTAATCGGGTTAAGTCGTTGCCACTGCCAGACTGCGGTATCTGCGCAGTTCTTGATTCTAGAATATGTAGTCGTCTAAGTAGTAGTACACGAGCTGCTATTTAGGGTTATGGCCATAGCTTAGGCTTAGTTCTTACAAAGGATACACGAGTTCACCCCGGCATGTTTTAGGAAAGTTGTGGTGCACACGGGATCCACAACGAGCTATAAAGACCGGTCCAATATTATGATTTGAATATGATAAGATAAGATATTTATGACATGAAACGAAATGATATGATATGATAAGATATGTATTTAATGGAAGGTTGATTGTAGGTATGTACTTATGTGAATTTCGAGTATATATGTATTATGCTGTAATATTAAGTCTTCCGCTGTGTACGTCTGAAATTTGTATGTTGTACGTATTTGAATTAGTACGTTGTATGTATTCGTATTTGTACGTTATACGTATATGTGTTTGTATGATCTACGTATTTTGTACCTGTATTGTACACGTATTTTGTATGTATCCTAACCGTATTTTGTAGGTATTTTGTACGTATTTTCGTACGTATTCTGTACGTATTCCGTATGTATTTATGTACGTATTTTTATACATATTTTTGTACGCCTTTTTATACGTATTTTTGTACGCATTTTTATACGCATTCCGTATATAGTCTTGTACGTATTTCCACGTATTTTGTATGGTTTTCATGGTTGACTCTATGCTATTATGTGGTTAGCGGTCCCTCATTTAAGCGGGACAACCTAGTTACTCGCCACTGACGGTGGACCCCCCCCATTTCAGGTGAAGATGTTGAGGTTTAGAATGGGCTGGCGTCGGCTCGGGTTGTGTGTTTTAGAGTTAATTAGTGTAACCGTACTTTGTTTTGAATATTTTCTTCGATTTATTAGTTAGCTGTTCCCAGCCTGTTGGGATGGAACTTTATTGTTATGTACTTTAAGGATTTATTTAATTACTTTTGGGATTACTATTTCAGCATTTAAGTAATAACAGGATATTTAGACTTTAAATATAATATTATTGTTAAGTTTTATGTTGGTAATGATCCATTTGTCGATTTCCTTCGTAAATCGACAGTCCATAAAAGTCGGGTCGTTACAATACTAGCTTGAATGGGAGTTCTGGTCATAGCTTGGTCTTGTGTATGTTTCCGCTGCGTATCTTGAGAATTGGATATATTGTTATGTTAGTGTTGAACTCGTCGACTTGTGTGGACTTTCTGTTTGACTTGTTTTGATTATTATATGTCTAATTGCGTTCTACTATTAAGTAGAACATTCTAATTACTCCCCACTGACTGTGGACCCCCCAATCCCCTTTCAGGTGATGAAGAGGAATAAGCCGGGTGTTAGCGAGGGTTGGGATTCGTGAGCTTGCAAGCGTAGCAGTTTAGCTACCCAATTTAGTAGTCCTAGACTAATGTTAGTATTTCTAGCTTGTAATAGTATTTTAGTGGTTTAATGAAAACTTTGGGATATCTCTAGTTTTAACTGGATTATTTTGATTAATAAATGGATAAGTTTTAGAGCTTCCGCTTTCGTTTTAAGTTTTGATCATTATAATTTCGTTTATTAATGATCTGTGTTGTTGTTTTCTCCGAAAACAACGTTGCTAAATTACGGGTCGTTACAAGTGCCTACATTGAGTAGGGCTTAGTGTTAGCCTAAGGTGACACAATCAAGGACCCTGAGGCTAATGAGCCCCAGCTACTCGATGTGGTACTTGTCCAGCCTCCCCATTCCCCTCGATGGGTTCTTACATTGAGTAGGGCTTAGTGTTAGCCTAAGGTGACGATATCAAGGACCCTGGGGCCAATGAGCCCCAGCTACTCGATGAGGCACCTGTCCAGCCTCCCCATACTCCTCAATGGGTGCCTACATTGAGTAGGGCTTAGTGTTGAACATAAAGTGTCATCCCGATTAGGGTCTGTTCAAATTCTTTCACCAAGGAGATTGTAAACACAATGTTTTTCTGGTTAGGTTTTACTCTTATTATTTTAAAGAAAACTATCATTTAATCGAGTGACTTACAAGCATGTAATTTAGTATTATCTTCATAACTTGCCCCCAATTACATTGATTGTAATTTTGGAACATACAAATACATTAGGGCATTATCCCAACTATGTCGTCCATGTCCCAGTTGTTGGCATCTTCATGTTTTTGCCTTTTTGAACTATCGATTTTGTTCTATTTTCTTGATATGTTTGCCCCATGCTCAACGAAAACTCGACCCTGCTAGGGCTTTATTATTTGTAAACGTTATTTCCATGATAACAAAAAGAAACTCGACCATGTTTGATTTTTTATTACAAACGAAAGAATAACTCTGGTGAGGACAATAAAAAAAACTCGACCCTGTTAGGGTCCTTATTGCAAACACTAACTTCGGTAGGGAGTTAAGATATGACATGCATTAATCATTCCATCAATCTCAGCGCTACGACTACGACTTTGCCTTTTTGCCCCTCCATCTTTTGAGAGATAAGGGTTTAGTCCCACCTGGTCTGCTAGCTTGTCAAGGGCCTTCTTCAATTCTTTGCAATCCTTTGTGGTGTGACCACATTCATGATGATGTTCGCACCAAAGCTTGGGATTCCTCCTGCCGACGGGTGTGCGAACATGAAATGGCTTGGGGAGAATATCTTGGTTTTTAATGTCCAAGAAGATCTCTCGCCTATTGGTGTTGTATCTAGCTAGGATCCATACCACTATCCCTAACATCTTTCCTCGAATTGGACGTCCGGTTAGGACCTTCACCTTGACGGGGCTCTTTTCTTTTCCCATCTTTCTTCTTCTCAGACTTCTCAACAGGGTTGTTGATGTCTGATGCTTGTACATACTTCCGAGCTCTGTCCATGGCTTCAGTGTACGAGGATATTTCATTCTCTAACAGGCGGCAATGTGATCCGCGGGATCAGTAGTTCCTGAGAAGAACTCGATGCGTGGAGCCTTTACTTTCCTCGAGTCGACTGTATCAAGGATCTCTCGACTGAAAGGTGTTTTGCAGGTAAGCGTCCCTGTTGGGCGCCCTTGGTTGACCACTGGAAGTGGTCTCATGTTATCATCTTCCCTGCTAGGGATTACGATCGACCTTTGATTTCTTGCGGTAGTGCGGTGAGATCTTTCTGGTGATTCCCTGGGTCAACCCTTGGTCCCTTGCCTTCGACTTTCAATGATCTCTCTTGCATCACTCCCGACTCTTGCACTTCGCCGAGATTTAATGAGGGTTCTAGCATCAAGCCCTCGAGGAATAGCTTCCGCCTCGCCATGTGGTCGAGGTTCTCCTCTTGAGGCAAACCTTTCCGGAGGTCATCCATGTTCCTCTCAAACGCTGCAGTGAGGGCATTAACGACGTGCTCAAGGTCCTTCCGAGTAACCACCTGATCAAGATTATTTCGTCGATGGCGGTCACTTGCTCGGTTTGAGCAATTGTCATCAGTGACATGTACTGATTGTCGGTTAGGCGATTCACGGGGATTTTCATTAGGCTGATTAGATCCAGTCGTCCTAGCTCTGGTGTTAGCCATGTTTTTTGTTACTATCCCCACAGACGGCGCCAATCTGTTCCTGTTCTGGAACTTCTTATGAATAGTCAACAGTCTCTGATGTGTTGATGTTGACTCCGAGCGCTCCTTGCTAGGGTTAAGTCCTGCAAAACAGTCAAAGGTTGCTAACCCGAGGGGTGGAACCCGGGAACGCCCCTCCTATGCTTAAGTCAGATATCGGAAGTAAGGAGTCAGAATATTGTGAGTTGAGTATTTTCTCTTGTTTTCTCTAAATGCGAGTTTGTTGGTGCAATTATGTGAACTAATCTTATTTTGCTTTTGTTGGTGGGTGTTGTAAGCTAGAGGGCAATATTCTTATTTATAGAGTTTAATATGAAGGTATAAATTTAATCATGACCAGTTGAATTTAATCGGGAATGCCACTGATTTATTATTGGAGGGGCAATTGAGGTTTTTTTTTAAAACTTATATAGGTTTTGGAAGCAATGTTGTAATTCATGTTTTATTTGAAGCTTATTAAAAGTTGTCATATTATTTTCGCATTTATTATGAAGTTAAGATGGACAAGTCATTTGAGAAATTGTGTTCTTATAAGGTTATTCATTGTCTGCATATCAGATGTTTTTTTCAGAATAATTGAATTGTGGGACCGAAACTCATTTTATCTTAGGAAGTAGAATGCGATGAATCTCGCTTTTTATTATTTTAACAATGTTTTTTCTTTATAAATAAATGTTTTGTGATGGCTAAAGTTCAAGTCAAAATATTTTATTATTAATATTCCAAATCCTTTTGAATTTTATTTTCCAATATACTTTTTTTTTTTTAATATCAACTACAATGCTCTTCATAGTTCTCTAAAACAATAAAAAATTTGTGTTGTATTTTCAAAAGGTTTCTTTTATTTATCTATTTTCTTTTTAAAAGATAAATCTAATCTATAATATGGTTTAAACAATAGAAGGAGAGCCGTTATATTTGATGATGAAGTAATAAGTTGAAAAGTGGGTATACTTGATTAGTGGAATACAAAAAAATAAATATATGGATTAATGATTATATGGGAAAGGGAACATGTATAGATTGATTATTAAGAAAAATTCAATTACATATATTTTACTTGAGGATGAGTCATTTCGAATTAGATAATGAACGATGATAGGGAATTTGAAGTCATAATTGTAACGACTCGACTTTTATAGGCTGTCGATTTACGAAGGAAATCGACAAATGGATCATTACCAAACAAAACTTAAGGAACATTATTAATATTAGAGTTCATTATTCCATTTATTAACTAATAACTAAATAAAAGTCCCAAAAGTCCTTAAATAAATCTAAAATACAAATTAAACTGTTCTTCCCAACAGGCTGGGCGAAACTAAATAGTAAAGAAATAAAACAACATAATATAGACTCCGGGTTATCTCTAATAAATCTCAACAAGGCACTCAACCCGAACCATACGTAAGCCCACTTATGCGTCTGCATCATCACCTGAAATGGGGGGGTCCACCGTCAGTGGCGAGTAACTAGGTTGTCCTGCTTAAATGAGGGACCATTAACCATATAATATCGTAGAATTAACTAAGAAAATCATACAGAAATACATGTAAATACGTATAAAAATATATACGAAGTACGTATAAAAATACCTGGAGAGTATGTATAAAAATACATACAAAATACGTATAAAAATACATACAAAATACGTATAAAAATACATATGAAATACGTATAAAAATACATACGAATACATATAAAAATACATATGAAAATACGTATAAAAGTACACTTGAAATACATACACAATTACATACAAATACATATACACGTACATACAAAATACATACATAAATACATACCTGTCAGACGTACGCAGCGGAAGACTTAACATATCATTCTTATACAATACATAAATAACATACATACATATAAATACGTTAATACATACATAATCATATCCCACCCGTATAATACTTATCTTATCATATTATTACCCAAAATCCTTCTTTACCCATCTTCTTAACTTTATGGACCGGTCATTATAGCTCGTAAGGATGCCCGTGTACATCCCAACTTTCCTAAAATGCGCCGGGAAGAACCCATGTATTCTACCCGTAGCTCTCCTTTGCAAGAACTAAGCCTAAGCTATGGCCATAACTTGTAAATAGTAGCCCGTGTACTACTACTTAGACGACTACACATCTTAAGATCCAAAACTGCCCAGAGACCGCAGTAGGGCAGTGGCTTCGACTTAGCCCAATCTGGTGACCCGTGTATCACCAAACAGGCGTCCGTTTCTTATCTTATCTTATCGACATGGCCATCGTGAGACCAATACTTCTTATCATCTTATAAATTATTCTTATCATCATATTATTCCTTTCCTTCATATTACAACTTATCTTTACTAATTCTTTTTATTCCTTTAATTATATTAATTCCTAAAATTTCAAACTAAATTATTATAAGCCAAAAATTAAACTAAAATTGATCATAACCTTTTATTGCCACTCGACATTTTCAATAAAAGAACAACAATTAAATCAATTCCTGAAATAAACATATAAACAATTTAATAAATCAATTAATTAATCAAATAATCATATAAGCTAACAATCATCAACTAATATTGCCTAAAACATGATAAAAATCCTATTTTTATTACTTTGAACCACTCGACATTCATGTATGGAACAACCAAAATTGACACTTTAAATTATTTAAATACAATTATCAATAATTAATCATATAAACTTAATAATAAATAATAAAATCATGCTTTAAACATTAAATCATCAAAATTGGACTAAAACAAGATCAAAATCAATCCTTTATTATACATGAATCACACGACATTTTAGGGGTTAGATTGATAACAAGATTAAATTCAAGAATTTACAATAACATGATTAAATTAAAGATTAAAATCAAGATTACCAATAATAATTCAAGAATTAACAAGATTCAACCATAAAAATCAGATTTTTAATTCCCTCTTAATCCTTAGGCCACTCGACAATGTGAACAATATGAACAAAAATAATTATTTTAATTTAAGACTTTAATCAACAATTAAACAATCAAGTTTATTAACTTAATTCAAGAAATATCATGCAATAATTATCATATAATCATCATATTGAACTCGACAATCACACGAAAATTCAAGAACATGATTCAACAAATTATCATGAAATTATTCAATATAATCATGCAATCAGAGAAATTATTTCATGCATAGAATTAATTAAAACAATTAAAGATTCATAAAGATTACATAAAATATCAAGAAAATAACATAGAAAGTTACATCATATGGTTAGAAATATTCTAACCTATCATGATACTAATACTATCAATTTCCCTGCTTTAATCCTAATTAACTATATGGAAAACTATACCAGATTTAAGAAGGATAGTCTAGTTACCTGGATTAGGAAGAAATCAAGAAAAATCTTGGCTATGGTTCGAAAATTCCACATGGCTATCTAGGGGGTTTTGTAGGTTCTTTTGAGAGTTTAGAGTTTGAAGTTAGAGTAAAAGATTATGAGTATTGTTCCTTATAAATAATTTATAAAGAACAAAAGATTTAATAAAAAGGAAAAGAAAATTAGAGGGGGCCGAATCATTGAGTGAGGGTAGGAGAGATTGAGTAACTTTAGGAGACTAGGTATGAGGTTAGTTAAAAATAGGGTTTTTAGATTAATTAGGATAATAAAATAAAAATTGGATATTTAGATATAGAATTATCTAAATAATAAAAGTAATTAAAAGGAAAATATTCCTTGGCCATGCATAAGGGGGGCCGGCCATGGGATACAATTATTGGGTCATTGGGCCCAATTTCGAGATAAAGGAGAATTTAAGAAAACACATTCCAAATATCTGGCCTTTTGGACTTAGAATATTAAAATAACATTAATTAATCGCGAAATTTTCTGGCCCTAAATTCCGGGTTATTACAATAATATAGTGATGAGAGAACTGATGCTAAATGGAATCCTTATGGGGTTGCTTAATAAAAAGCCATTTAGGACGACAAATATTTTGAAATAAGACACCAATAAATGAGGGGTAGATGTTCATAAATTTTGTGGTTTATATATGAAAGTAAAACTATTAATTAAGTGGGAAAATGATTTGCCTTATATTGTTGAAAAAATTGCATATGAGAAGAAATAAGGAAAGATAAAATAAAATTATTAAGGAAGATATGCAAAAAAAATAATGTTATGGAGTATTGGAGTTGAGTTGTTTATTAACTTTAATTCTTTGAGATTCGTAGATGTTGTCATATATGAGGAGAGTGAAGTTATGAATATTTCAAATGTTATTCGTGCATTTGAGGAATAAAAAAATCATGAATAGATCTTGAGATAGGGTAATAGGAATATGTAAGTTTTGTAACTATTTTTACTTATGATGTGCTAGTGAGGCTACGCGACTTGATCGAACCAAGCCTCCGCAATTTTCGAATCTCCCTCTCGAATGGTCTGTTCTCCCCGGTCGGAAGGGGCAAATACATTCCGGGCTTTTAACCCAACTCAAGATGAAGAAACTTTTATAAGAGAGGAAGAATGTAAATTTGAGTTCTATTTTAGGTCAAATGATTTAGTAATGATAAATTTTGTTATTTGAAAAAAGTACAATTAATAAGAGAGGAAGAATGTAAATTTGAGGTTTCATCACTAATTTATGAAGAGGAATTTTAATGCTAATTATCAATTATTTGATGGGAAGTAAATTCATATATAACATAGTCATTGATGATATGAGCCATAGTCAGATTTGAAGTTTTATGAGTGTATTGTATTTGAGGATATGATATTTAAAAAAAAATGATATGGGCGCTCAAGAGAGAGATTTTGGGTATATATGTAAGGTTTATTAGATAGAGATAGTTCATTGTCTTCTATTTAAATGTACAAATGTGAAAACTTGTGTTTATTAATGAGATATTAACAAATTAATAATTTTTATTAAGGCTGAAACAAAATGAGGGATCTACTAGAAGTTTGAAATAAATATTTTATGATATAAATTGTTTTGTCAATAAATTTTGAAAGGATGTGTAACGCCCCGGATTTTGGGCAATTTTCTTGATTATCTTGTGTGTAATTATTTTTTATTTTGTGCATGGTCTAAATTTATTTGGACTATTTTTGTTGCTTGAATGTGACTATTTTATTATATGATTTATTATTATTTCTTTTATTTTATTTTAATTAATTAGAATTTTATTTCTTAATTTTCTAATTAATTAATTAAGTTTGGGCCAAGTACGAATTTAATCATGATTAGTCATAATTTAGTGCAAATGGCCCAAGTGATCATTTGGCCCATCTTTCCTTAGGCCCAACCGGCCCTCCCTTGTAATTAGTGGCCTAATTTGCACTTGCTTCATGTTCACACCTTAACCACTTCTATAAATAGAAGGGTTTGTAAGGCTTTAGAACTCATTTACCATCCTTTATACACTTGCTCATCTTTTGCCACAAAATCAAAACATAAACTCTCCTTTCCATCCCCTTTGTCACACGCCATTTTTGGCTAGTAAAACCCAACATTTTTTCATCATTTTCTTCAACCCAAAACTTAAATATTCAACCTCTATTGGTCTTTAAGTGACTAAATTCACAAATAGCCTTCATTACCTTATTCAAGACTTGGTTCTTTGGTCTGGTTTTGGGTTTGGAGTTCGTGTTTGGGACGTGTTCAAGAGTGGTGCCTCGTGTGGGTGGCCGTGTGGTGGTTCGGGGTGAAGGCCGTGCAGTGTGGCCGTGCAAGTGGTGAAGCCGTGTAAGTTCGTGTGCAACACGGTGGTGCTGTGTGATCTAGGGCCGTGTGGTTTGGTTCCGGGCAGCGCGTTTTTGGTATTTTTGTGTTTAATTTTCAATAAGGTAACATACTATCTTACCTTAATTTGTATACTATGATTATAGGATAGATTAAGTAATCTTGTTAGATGAGTTTTTTTATGTTTGTTCATCATTTCATGCGTGATTTTTAAGTATGAGTTTGGGTGATGTTTTAATGATATTCGTGCCTTGATTCTATGTAATTCATGATTGTTTATGATAATTTCGTGTTTATTGATGATCAAGTTTCGTGAAGTTTTGATGATCATAAGTTGATGAAATTGTTGTTGAAGATTGCCTATGTTATGCGTGATTTTTGATGATGATTGTGATGATGATTTCTTTATGGGTTCTTGAATCTTGGTTGAGTTCTTTATGAATCT
Organism: Salicornia ramosissima; assembly: GCA_951394345.1. NCBI lineage: Eukaryota > Viridiplantae > Streptophyta > Magnoliopsida > Caryophyllales > Amaranthaceae > Salicornia > Salicornia ramosissima. Next base: position 41,758,240 of record OX596237.1, on the reverse strand, counting down.
TGATAAGTTCTTTATGAATCTTGATGAGTTCTTTATGAATCTTGATGAGTTCTTGGGTCTTAATTTCTTGAAGTATCATAGTTATGAATGATGATTCTTGGTTTCTTTATCATGATTATGTAGTCTTAAGTGTAGATTATATAGTCTTGGTTAAAGAAAGTTAAGATAAGTTTAAAATAAAGTTAAAAGAGGTTCAAAGAAAGTCAAAGAAAGTAAATAAAGTTAAAGAAATGATTAAGATTGATTAAAGAAGTGGTATTGATTATGGTTAGACTCAAGAAAAGGCGAAAGAAGCAATCTTGAGAATAACTTCGATGGTTTACATGTTAGACTTAAGTCAAGGCGTAAGATGCAACTTAAGATTAACTAAGAATGTAAATAAAAGATTAAAAATTAGCTTGATTTTACTATTAGACGCCTAACCTTAGAGTAAGATTCTAAGGCTTGGGTTAAGACGCTGCCCCTATCCTATCCGCGGTATTGGGATAGATGGAGATCTTACTATGTCGTCTTTTGATATAGATTTCCCGTAAGATGGGTTTCATGGGGTTGGGAGTAAGATTCTCAATCCTGGCATAGTAGAAAGTTCGTTCGCGTAAGATGTGTTCGTACGTGCATAGTCCGGTCTAATATGTAAATGATTGCGCCAAAGATTAAGTAAAGATAAGTCTAAAGTTGAGTATTGAGAGTTAATCGAGTTTTGGGTATTATTATTGAATGTTGTTATTATTAAAGTTATTATTATGATTATTGTTGGTTTGATATGTTGTTTTGCATGATCGTATGTTGGATGTCTGATTTGGTGGTTTGATGTATTCTATGATCATGTGTATCCACGTTAGGGTGGGACAGCTATGTTACTCGCCACGGACTGTGGATTGTTGTTAATTTTTCAGGTAACTCTGATGGTGTCGGTGTTGCTTAGCTTTGGGTTGGGCGAGTGCCGATGTTCTTTTCATTGGTTTAGATTGTATTTCGTTTTTAGTTTTGGATTTAGTAATTATAGTTTATATATTCTAACTCTGATCGTATTTGGAGTTACTTATTAGTATTGATTACTTTTGGGTTTAGTATTGTACAAACTTGTGGGTATTGTACGTTTTGGGTTTTAGTAATAATATTTCGAGGTGTTGTTTTAATTTTTAGTAAGTTTGTTTGTTAGATCGACAATTCGACTCGTCGGTTTCTTCCGCGCCGGTTTAAGCGAGTCGGGTCGTCACAGTTGGTATCAGAGCCGAATAGGTTTTAAGTGAAGTTTTAGGACTTGAGTAAAACCCGGGAGTTGAGAGCTTTGCTATTCCCGAGTGATAAACCCAATTTAGAATATGTTTAAGGGAGAAGAGCGTCGGGTAGAAGAATCGGGATAAGACTCTTTTTCCTATTTCCCTTTTTTATTTGTGTACTTGTTTATAGTGTGGATTGTTGACTCACATTTTTGTTGTTTTTGTCCTTGTCGTATTACGTTTCGATATGTTCACACCTCGCCGGTCAAGTTCGGGACGACAGAGGTTACGAGCGCTCGAGGAAGCGATCCTTACGTTGGCGCACCATAGTCGTCATACGCCTAGTACGTGATAAGCGGTATTTTGTTCCCTTTTTCCTAGTCTTTTTACTTAGTTTCTGAGTAGTTTTCTTTTTTTTTTTTTTCCTTTTTCTCTCCTTTTTCTTTGTTTTGGTGCTTAGGGCTCCTTTCTTGGTTTTTATGTGTTTACCCTCGATTTTGCTCTATTCTTGTGTTTTCTTCCATTTTGTAGGTCCGGAGTTCGTTTCGGAGCGTCAGGAAGTAAGCCAGGAAGCCCAGAGGAAAACTAGAGTCATTTCTCCCAACAAACACCCCCTTGGACATTGGAGAGCAAGGCAAGGAACAAAGCACAAAAATTGCAACAGAACAAAAGGAGCGGTCGCTCCTATGTTTTCCACGGCCGCTCCTTTTGAGCGCTCCTATTTTTGGCTAGATCTGCACCCTCGCTTCACTCTACAAATGGTGCTGGCAGTGGTTGAGAAAAACAATAGGAGCGATCGCTCCTTTTTGAAGGATATTTTTCCCAGTAGAAAAGGAGCGGTCGCTCCTCATGCTTGAACGGCCGCTCCTTTTGACAGCTCTGTTTTTTTTAATACGTGTAAAGCCGTTTTGCTTGGCAATTCTCCCTAATAGTATATATACTGTAACGACCCGACTCGCTTAAATCAGCGCGGAAGAAACCGACGAGTCAAATAGTTAGAAACTACAACTCAAAACTTAGGAAATTAAACTAATTCCTCAAGATTATTATTAATATCCAAAAACGTACAAATACCCACAAGTTTGTACATACTAGTCCAAAAAGTCAAAATAGAGATACTAAAAATACGAGTAAACTCCAACTACATGTCAGAGTCTTAAACAACGTAAAAGAGTCCAATAACAACGTATAAAATCTACATAACTCCATCACTATCTAAAACAACAGAAAACAGTAAATACATCAGATAACAGAAACAATAAACGTCGCTCGCCCAACCCAAAGCTAAGCAAGAGTATCGTCATCAGAAGTACCTGAAAGAAAACATACAACAGTCCACCATCAGTGGCGAGTAACATAACTGACTCACCCTAATGGGGATACACATGCACATAGCATAAATCAAATAAACAACATCAAATCAATAAACCAGAGTACAAGATCAACCCAAACGTGAACTCGACTCAAACCAACCTAATCAACTATCTTTGGCGCAATCATTCATATTCTAGACCGGACTGTGCTCGTACGAATGCATCTTACGCATTCGAACTTTCTACTATGCTTGGATTTGAGAATCTTACTCCCAAACCCCATGAAACCAATCTTACTGGAAATCCATGTCCCGTGAAACCAATCTTACTGGAAATTCACAAAGATCACATAGTATGACTCCAACTATCCCAATACCGCGGATGGAATAGGGGCAACGTCTTAACCCAAATACAATGAATCTTACTCAAAGTATCAGGCGTCTAAAAATGAAATCAAGCTAACTTAATTAATTAATTTATTTAATCATCTTAATCATTTTATTATCTCAACCTAACTAAATTATATTCAAGAATTGCCTCAATGCCTTGATTCTTGAAAATAACTAGTTAAAATATCGAAGTTATACTCGAGATTGCCTCTATGCCTTGATCTTGAGTCTAACCAACCATAATTCATCAATCTTTAACTATTCTTTAATCAAATTAGACACATTCTTTAACTTTCTTTATCAATTAAACCATTTTCTTTAACTTCCAAGATTCAACCAAGAACTCATAAAGACTCATCAAGAACTCATAAAGAACTCAAAGAACTCATAAAGAACTCATTCAAGATTCAAGAACTCAATCAAGAACTCATCCTAACTCAATCAAACTACACGCATAACATCATCATCAACCAATCGAAATTCAACTTTTACTCATCCAAAGTTCATCAAACTTTAACATAATATTCATGATCATAAAACAACATATAATCAATCATAAAAATCATGGAGACCATCATCAAAGCATCATATAAACCATATAAAAATTCAGAATATAAACCATACATAAAATCATGGATATTCATCATTAAACAACCCAAACATGCATTTAATTCATACTATAAACATAGTATACCAAATAGGTTGAGAAAGTATGTTACCTTATTGAAGATTACACACAAAATCAACACAAGAATGCAGTCCGGAATCACAACAAACACGGCCACACAACACGGCACACACACACGAGCACCACGTCTTCTACACGGCACCACAGCACGAGCACCACGAACCACTGCACACACGGCTGCACCACACGGCCTGCTGCACAACCACGAGCACGAACACCACTGCTGCACGGTCCACCACACGGCCTGCTGCACGGTTCGAACACCAACACCACACGAACCCCACACGAGCACACGAACACGATCCCAAAACCAACCCGAACAAGAGATCTTGATTGAAATGAATGTGTTTAGGATTGTGTTTGAACACTTAAAGATCAATGAACTTTGAATCTTTAAGTTTTGGGCTAGGAAAAATGATGAACAATTGATGGGTTTCAATTGATCAAAATGGCGTGAGGCAAGGAGGAAGTGGAGGGAGTTTTTGGTGATTGAACTTTGATGGCAAGTGCATTAGATGGCAAAAATGAACAAAACCTTAAGGCATCACTAACCACTCCTATTTATAGAAGTTGGTTAAGTGTGAAAACAAAACAAGTGGCAAAGCTTGCCTTCCTTGCTAGAAACCGGCCATGGGGTTCAATGGGCCTAAAAATGGGCTCACGTGATCCTTCTTGTTCTTGTTCTCCTATTTATTTTTGTTTTATTTTTATTTTTATTTTTATTTTTTATTTTTATTTTTTATTTTTATTTTTATTTTTATTTTTATTTTTATTTTTATTTTTATTTTTAGTTTTAGTTTTAGTTTTATTTTTATTTTTATTTTTATTTTTATTTTTATTTTTATTTTTATTTTTATTTTTATTTTTATTTTTATTTTTATTTTTATTTTTATTTTTATTTTTATTTTTATTTTTATTTTTATTTTTATTTTTATTTTTATTTTTATTTTTATTTTTATTTTTATTTTTATTTTTATTTTTATTTTTATTTTTATTTTTATTTTTATTTTTATTTTTATTTTTATTTTTATTTTTATTTTTATTTTTATTTTTATTTTTATTTTTATTTTTATTTTTATTTTTATTTTTATTTTTATTTTTATTTTTATTTTTATTTTTATTTTTATTTTTATTTTTATTTTTATTTTTATTTTTATTTTTATTTTTATTTTTATTTTTATTTTTATTTTTATTTTTATTTTTATTTTTATTTTTATTTTTATTTTTATTTTTATTTTTATTTTTATTTTTATTTTTATTTTTATTTTTATTTTTATTTTTATTTTTATTTTTATTTTTATTTTTATTTTTATTTTTATTTTTATTTTTATTTTTATTTTTATTTTTATTTTTATTTTTATTTTTATTTTTATTTTTATTTTTATTTTTATTTTTATTTTTATTTTTATTTTTATTTTTATTTTTATTTTTATTTCTAAATAAGCCTACGTCCTCCACTCTCTCACCAATATTATTAATCAACTCTGAATAATAACAAGGTTACACACTCATTCAAATGCTACAACTCTATAACATTCAATTCCCCAACTTTTAACTCTAACAGTTCACTCAGTGTTCACAGAACACTCCCCAACCACTTCCCTCTAAGTGGATCAAAATATAAATCAAAATTCTCCGTAAGTTTTCTCTTAAAGATGGATATGGAGATGATTTTTTCTCTATGAATAAACTCCAGAAAATATGGCTTGGTTTTCTATGGAGAGCAAGAGGGTTTTTGGGTTTTTTAAAAGATAGACAATTTTGCAAATGAAAACCGTGAACCCAAAAGCATGCATGGAGACTTACCTAAATAATGCAAACAAGTTCAGCTGACACAAGTACAATGGTACTTGTTTCAGACTTTGTCTCCTTCCACTATGGGTAGTGGGAAGTACACTAAAGTCCAAACTAAGTAAATTGCATTTAATGAGCTGATTTGGTGTACCATTTTGGCAGCTTTTCCAAATCCCAAGTGATCAATATTTTTCAATTAAATTTTCAAAAACATTTCGAACTTAAAAATCGATGCTGATCACTTAAGTGCACGTGCGTATATTGAGGTTTGTTTCCACAGTCGTTTCAGTACGCTAAGTTTATGTCTGATAAAGAGAACTATTCTTAGCTTGTTCTTTGCCTGTTCCTTTCTTGTTCTTTGCTTGTTCTCTTTACTGGACATAAACTTTAACCCTTTTTCTCTTTTACTTATAAACGCAAGTCTTATTTTCCTAAGTTTATTTTACAAGAAGATCCTAGAGATATATAAAAATTAAATAGCTCCAAGCACTTGCCTTCTGATCTTCAAGTATCTCAAGGCCTTCAAATGTTGCCTTGATGAGTCCTCACTTGATTCAACCTGTTCATGCACAAACACACATAACAATCAAGTATAAAGAACTGGTTTGTCATTATTCAAATCAAACATGGTTCAACAAAACCTGTGTGCACTTTGAACTATTTGGGATTATGAATTGCAGGTACTCATTGTTTATTTATGCTTGTGCTTGACTTTATTTGTTGCCGTCTCCTAATTTTTATGCTATGATTGTTTTGTCATTTGATGATGCCAAAAGGGGGAATAGGACAGATAAAGTTCCTAGTTTCAGGTGTAGCAACTTGAACAAGGTTCAGGCCTTGTTAGAGGTGGCCCAGCTTTATGCCTAGGAGTATTTTGAATTCAGATCAAATGCTCCTATCCATCCCAAATGTAAGTAAATCTTCCAAGTAAACTTAGAATTCTTTTTCTACACTTGATATTGATAAGTCTTTGCAGGTTACAGGTCTAAATGTTGAAACTCAATAATTATTGAGTAATGTGATGAGTTGACTGACCTTGTAATCAGTCAAAATGTGCTTTAGTCTGTTATATGTTTTCAATACTCTGAGATTATGAAGCTGACTGCATGCATAGTGCAAGACAAGTTCCTTTGAACAGTTGTTTTAATTGAAACAATTGGTTACTGTTCTCAGGGGGAACTTCATGGTTTGTCATCATCAAATAAGGGGAAATTGTTGAACCATGTTTGATTTGAATGATGACAAACCAGTTCTCTATACTTGATTGCTATGTATGATTGTGTATGAACATGTTGAATCAAGTGAGGACTCATCAAGGCAACATTTGAAGGCCTTGAGATACTTGAAAATCAGAAGCCAAGAGCTTGGAGCTATTTATTTTTTATATTTCTAGATCTTCTTGTAAAATGAACTTAGGAAAATAAGACTTGTGTTTATAAGTAAAAGAGAAAAAAGGGTTAAATTTTATGTCCAGTAAAGAGAACAAGCAAAGAATAAGCAAAGAACAGTTCTCTTTATCAGACATAAACTTAGCACTACGGAGACCACTGTGGAAACATACCTCAGTATTACGCACGTGCGCTTAATTGATCAGTATCGATTTTTAAGTTCAATGTTTTTGAAAATTTAATTGAAAAAATTGATCACTTAGTGTAGGGGTCATTTTTACCCGGCCGCCTACGTCACGAGTTGTTTTGAATGCTCGTTAACGCTGTATGTGAATACGGACTAGTAGGAGTCGCCACCGTGCGTTTAATACGGTCCACGGACACCGAGGAAGTACCGAAGCCAGGAGCAATCGATCCCATATGGTCGTGCACTAGAGTATGGGTTCGGGGACAGGTTACGAGCCAATCGTGCATTGGGCCCGCCCGCCTGCAAGCGGTGTCTACTAGGTCTCTTTTGTAAGATCATTGTTCAATTTAAGAGCAACAGAGATAACTCAATTTTAACCCTAATTTGCGAATTACTAAGTCGGTTCAGATTAATGCATAAATTAGCCTAAAATTGTTTTGTGACCACTTTGGAATTAGTTAATATTAAAATGCTAGAACGAAGCCAAAAAAAATTCGGATGAGAAATCAAGATTCAAATCAAATAAATCATAAATAAACATAAAAAAAAAAAAAGCAATTCAACATGATGATGGCATGGAAAATGCAAACGTACCTCGAATCCCGTGCAATCAAAATAAATAAATAAATAAAAAGCTAAACGGAATATTGCGAATTAAAAATAAGCATGGAAAATATACATGGAGACGACATGAAATATGCGAAAATTAAGGCATGACATGATTTACAAATTGCAGATAAAAAGAAAAAAAAAATACATGAATTAAAAACATAGATCGGCATGAACGGAACAGGAAAAATCACATATTATCATGATCAAACCAAATCAAAGATTAAAATGAAAATTAAAACGAAAGAAAGCATGTTGACATTGAATAAAAAGGGTCTCAGAAATGCATGGGTACCGGAATGTGCGGCGGTCGATAACGGTTTCGAAACTAGTACACCCAAATGCTGAGTGACAGAGCTTTGAATTGATTTTGACAGAGTTTTAAATGATTTTTAGAGAGAGAATATGTATAGTAGAGAGAGAAGTAGAAGTTTTTTCGTGCTTTTATTGTCGTGCTTTCAAAGGTTGAATGAAGGGTCGTATTTATAGGCGAGCAGAGGAAAAAATCATCCCAGAATGGCACCAGACCTGCGCCTAGCCGCAGGTTCAGTTACATGACCTGCGTCTAGACGCAGGTCAGTATTTGTGACCTGCGTCTAGGCGCAGGTCCAGCTGTGTCCGGGTCGATTTTTTTTGCTTATTCTGCGCGTGAATCTCCGAGATATTATGCGATTATGATACAATTACGGGAATCATTATGATTACATAATATTATCGTAATATTTGAGATTCCGGGAGAATTCGCGAGGTTCCGGAATAATCCAGGCTCATTTGGACTGTTTTCGGGTTTTTCGGACGATTTTCAAAAAATACGCTAAAAATGCCAAAAAATATGGAAAAATTCTAGAAAAATATAAATGAGTGAAAAGTGGAGAAAAAGTGGACGATGCAGGTGTAAAATTACTAAAATGCCCCTTAGAATGGAAAATGCTTCAAAAATTCATAGAAAATAGATAAAAACTCAGAAAATTGTGGAAAAATTACTAAAAATTCTAAAAAAAAAGTAATTAACCTAGAAAAAATATTTGATGCAATGTAAAGTGACTAAAATTCCCTTAGAAAATAAATATGCATGAAAAATAATAAAAACAAATTAATAAAAATCCTAAAAAATGTCCGAAAAATCCTAAAACGAGTCGTGAACCTCTAAAATGCCTATAAATAGTATGAGAGGGGTAAAGAGGTGGCATTTTGGCATACTAGCTCAAGACTGGACCTGTGCAACAGGGTACATTCATCATAGACCGTTGGAAGCTAACTGAGGTGCCAAAATTATGTGTCTACACTTAGGATTTGGAAAAGCTACCAAAATGATACACCAAATCAGCTCATTAAATGCAATGTAATTAGTTTGGACTTTAGTGTACTTTCCCACTACATGTAGTGGAAGGAGACAAAGTCTGCAATAAGTACTATTGTACTTGTGTCAGCTGAACTTGTTTGCATTATTTAGGTAAGTCTCCATGCATGCTTTGGGTTCACGGTTTTCATTTGCAAAATTTTCTATCTTTTGAAAAACCTAAAAACCCTCTTGCTCTCCATAGAAACCCAAGCCATATTTTCTGGAGTTTATTCATAGTGCAAAAATCATCTCCATATCCATCTTTAAGAGAAAACTTACGGAGATTTTGATATTGTATTTTGAACCACTTAGAGGGAAGTGGTTGGGGAGTGTTATGTGAACACTGAGTGAACTGTTAGAGTTGGGGAATTGAGTGTTACAGAGGTGTAGCATTTGATTGAGTGTGTAACCTTGTTATTATTCAGAGTTGATTAATAATATTGGTGAGAGAGTGGAGGACGTAGGCTTATTTAGAAGTCGAACCTCGTTAAATCTTTGTGTCCCTACTCTTTAGTTACTGTTCTGTCGTTGTTCTCACAAATAGACAAACAAACTTTGAAAACGAAGAAAAAACACACATACTCAATTCAACCCCCCCTTCTTGAGTATACATTGAACTTATAATTGGTATCAGAGCCTAACTTCTCAAAGGGTTAACTACCTAGAGGAGCAAGAAGATGAATACTCAAGAATCAAGTAATTCCAGACTTCCTAAGTTCAATGGCACAAACTACTCATGGTGGAAGAACCGCATGAAAAATCTTATCATCGGTAAAGACTATGAGTGCTGGATGATTGTTAAGAATGGACCCACGTCCATTCATAAGAAGAATCAGGAAGGGCTCATTGTTCCAAAGTCTGAAGAAGAATATACAAGTGAGGATTACAAGAAGCTGGAAAAGAATGCAAAGGCAATGTCACTTGTTCAATAAGGAATTGTAGAATGTGAGTTAAATCAAATCCTAGCTTGTTCATCTGCAAAGGAAATTTTGGATATTCTGGAGCTTGCTTATGAGGGCAACTCTGAAGTCAGAAGGTCAAAAATTGACATGGTCATGTCAAAGTATAAGGTCTTTGAGATGACTTGAGAAAAAAACATCAAGGATATGTTTACAAGGTTCAATACCATTGTAAATGAACTAAATTCATTAGGAAAAACCTTCTCAAGTGAAGAGTTGGTGAGAAAAATGTTAAGAAGCTTGTCAGGCAAGTTGATGCCCAAGTTTACAGCCATACAAGAAGCAAAAGATCTAACCACACTATCTATGGAATAGCTCATTGGTTCCTTAATGACACATGAGATGTTGGTAGATTCAAAGGCTGAAACTAGTTCGAAGAATAAAGAAATGGTTCTCAAAGCAGAAGAATCAGAGGAGGATGAGGATGAGGATGATATCAGTCTTATGGCTAGAATATTTGAAAAATACCTTAGGACAAAATCCAAAGGTATGTTTTCAAAAGGAAGAAACAGTTCTGGACAATTCAAGAAAACCAGTTCCAATTTTGGTTACTTCAAGTGTGGTGAACCAGGGCACAAAATAAAAGAGTGTCCAACATGGAAGAATGCAAAGGGAAATCCTGGAGTCCAGACTGAGAAGAAGGTTTTCAAAAGAGTTATGCTTGCTGCAGTTTGGGGAGATTCAGAATCAGAAGATGAGGAAGATGTAGAAGACGCAAATCTTTGCCTCACTACTTTCACATGCACAGACCAGTCTGAGATCTGTTCTGAAGAAGAAGATGTTCTCTATCTCATGGCTGATGGAAGCACTTCAGATGACAACCAGGTATGTTTTAATAAAATAAAGGCAAACACGCATAACCTAGATAGAGATGAATTACTTGATTATCTTGAATTCACCATTGATCAATGCATTAGTGTTGGGTCTGCCTACCAAAACAACCAAAAGAAACTAAAAGAAACAATTCGAGATTATGAAATATGTGGTGCTAGATCTGCTGAACTTGAACTTATTTGTGAGGAACTTAAAGAAAAAATTTCTAAACTCGAAATGACAACAGATCAGCAAAGAATAGAACTTGAGACATTAAACTCCAAACCAGTTCCAAAGGAAGATGAACTTTTTGAAAAAATTGAAAAGGGGTTTAATGAGCTCAAGGAACTATCCACACATAACTCAAATCTGGAATTGTTAAAAGATACATGTATCTGATGTCATACTTGCCTATGACCATTTGATTGAAAAAATTCAAGATTTACACAAGGAACATGGTGATCTTAAGGTTTCTAAAGAGATTGTTTCTCCCACTGCCTTTGATGAGGTTTTTGATGTTTCACATAATGAGTGCACAGCTCAGATCTGTGATCCTTAGGCTGAATTTATTTTGCTAAAATAAGAAAACATCAAGAATACCAATGACGAACCAGATCCCTCCCTGGTTTCAAGACTACAAGATAAACTTCAAAAGACAAGACTTGATCTGAAATCTTTTGAGAAACAAAATGAAGTTCAACTTAAAAGGCTTAAAAACAAGGAGCATGAACTAACAGATTGTATGAACCAATTGAACAAAATGTTAGATGCTCAGAAAACGCTAAACATCCTCACACCCCAACCTGGAAATTCTCAAAGGTTTGGTTTAGGGTATTCTGGATCTAGTTCTACAACTGTTCTAGGTAGAGACAACACATGGTTGAATGAATTCAAGAAAGGCAAGCATATATTTGCCAAAGACATGCATGTTTGCACCTACTGTGGTAAAAGTGGTTGTAACTAACAATTGCTTTACTAAAAAGAAACATGACAAGAAGAACAAAACCTACACCAAACAGGTGTGGGTGAAGAAGGTCAAGGTTGAAAATGTTTCAAAGAGCAAGGAACCTAAGCTGGTCTGGGTTCCTAAGACTAACCTTTGATTTGCTTGTGTAGGTACGAGTGAAAGGAAAGCCATATTGGTATTTGGACAGTGGTTGCTCAAGACACATGTCCGGGGATAAAGAACAATTCCTTTCACTCACTACATTCGAGGGAGGGCACGTGACATTTGGTGATAATATAGCAAAGGACTTATCAAAGGAGTAGGTAAGGTTGGTAAGTCACTCTCCCAATCAATTCACAATGTTTACTATGTAGAAGGTTTGAAACATAACCTTTTGAGCATATCTTAGCTATGTGACAAGGGAAATAAAGTGAATTTTGAATCAAACACTTGTCACAAAGTGAACCCAAGCACAGGGGAACTGGTCTGTGAAGGAACAAAACATAACAATGTGTATATCACATACTTAAGTCAAATTCCACAGAACAGTGCCCTCTGTCTTAGTGTTGTAGAGGATGACCAATGGCTTTGGTATAAAAGATTAGGACATGTTAGCCTCACTTTTCTCAACAAGATAAGGTCATAAGATTTGGTGATAGGTTTACCTAACATCAAATATGTGGCAGACCAGCTCTGCCAAGAATGTGCAAAGTGCAAACATGTCAGATCATCATTTAAACCAAAGAAAGTAGTTAGTTCCTCTAGTCCATTTGAACTTATACACATGGATTTATGTGGACCTATGCGTGTACAAAGTAGAAATGGCTTTAGTTATGTGTTTGTCTTAGTTGATGATTACTCTCGTTTTACCTGGACCATATTCTTGAAAAGATGAAACCTTTGATGAATTTGAAATTCTAGTGAAACAGGTCCAGAACAAGATTAATCATCAGTTGGCATCTATCAGATCTGATCATGGATCAGAGTTTGATAATGCTTGTAATAACCCGAAATTTAAGGCCAGAAAATTTCGCGGTTATTAATATTATTTTGCTAATCTAAGTCCAAAGGGCCCAGTTGTTGGACTATTTAATTCTTATTTCTTTTAGCTTATTCTGAAATTGGGCCTATGACCCAATTTCCTCCCCCTTGGCCGGTTCCCCTTTGTTAGGGCCAAGGATTATTTTGCTTTTTTTTCCTTTTTGGGTTATTGTTAATTAGGTAAGCCCTTAACTAATTGTCTAATTAATAACCCTAATTGTACCTACCTTGTACTAAGTCTACTAACTCAACCCAACAACCCTATTCTCTCTCCAAAATCACGGCCCCCCCTTATATTTGTTTTTATTTAATTTTCTTTTGTTCCTTATATTATAAATAGGGAACAAGCCTTTAACCTAATTTCTTTTACATATTTTCCCATACTACAAAACTTCAAAAGAAAAACCCTAATATTTTCTCTTGCTTGGCCGTGTAGTTCGAATTTCAAAAGGGTGATTTTTCTGATTTCTTTCTCTAATCCAGGTAACTAGACTTGTTCTCTCTTAGATTAGGGTAGTTTTCTATATAATTAATTATGATTAAAACTAGGAAAATTAATCAGATTAGTATCATGTTAGGTTCGAATTATGGGAGAGATGATCATGCTAATTTCTTGATATTTTTGTGCAATCTTTATGAATCTTTGATAGTTATAATTAATTTTTATGCATGAAATAATTGTTCTAAATTTTATAATTGCTCGAAATATTGCATGATAATTATGATTCTTGTTCTTGAATTTTTGAATGCATGTCGAGTAGCAAGATAGGAATTTTGATGATTAATTCATGATATTTTCTTGAATAAAACATGTAATCTTGATTATTTAATTATTTAATTAAAGCCTTAAATTAAAGTTATTATTTTGTTCATGTTAATAAAAAATGTCGAGTGGACTAAAATTATAAAAGGAATTAAAAACATGATTTTTATTGTTGAACTTTGATTAATCTTGAATTAATATGTAATCTTGAATTAAATCTTTAATTTAAGCATGATAATGTGAACTCTTGAAATTAATCTTGATGTTGTTTCTATACCATGATAGCCGTGTAGTTCATGTGTAACAAAGTTATGAATTTGATCTTGCTTTGGTCCAATTTGATGATTTAATGTTTAAAGCATGATTTTATTGTTATTGTTAAGTTTATATAATTGTTTATTGATAATTACATGTAAATAATTTAAAGTATTAATTTTGGAAAATATGTGTATAATTGTCGAGTGATAGGAATTAAGAAAAATAGGATTTTTGTCATGTTTTAAGTAATTTTGTTCATAATTATTGATTTATATGATTAATTGTTAATTTAAATGATTTATTTAATTGTTATATGATTATTTAATGAATTTATTTTAATTAATATTTTGTTTTAGAAATGTCGAGTGGTCCTTGTGTTATTTTGATCAGTTTTGGTTTAATTTTTGGCTTATAATAATTTAGAAGGTAATTTTAGGAATTAATATGATTAAAGGATTAAAAGAATTAATAAGGATAAGTTACAATATAAAGGAAAGTAACAATATGAATAAGAAGGAAAGAAATAAGATATGATATGAATTAGTGGTCTCAAGATGGCCTTTAGATATTGCTTGTTAATTAGTGGTCTCACGATGGCCTTTAGAAAAGACAAGATACGTAAGGACGCCCATTTGATGATACACGAGTCATCAGATCGGGTTAAGTCGAAGCCACTGCCCTACTGCGGTCTCTGGGCAGTTCTGGATCTTAAGATATGTAGTCGTCTAAGTAGTAGTATACGAGCTGCTATTTAGGGGTTATGGCCATAGCTTAGGCTTAGTTCTTGCAAAGGAGGGCTACGGGTTGAATACACGAGTTCACCCCGGCATGTTTTAGGAAAGTTGTGGTGCACACGGGATCCAGACCGAGCATTATGACCGGTCCGATAAGAAGGTTAAAAGAGGGTTTAAGGGTAAAATATGATAAATAAGTAGTTCACGGGAAGGGTTATGTGTATATGTGTATTTTCGTGTATAAACGTATTAATTTGGTAATATTAAGTCTTCCGCTGCATACGTCTGGTAAGTCTGTATTTTATTAGTGTATTTATGAGTATTTGTATGTTGTACGTATTTGTATTCGTATGTTGTACGTATTTGTATTTGTATGTTGTACGTATCTGTATTCGTATGTTGTACGTATTTATATCTGTATTTATATTCGTATTTTGTACGTATTTCTAACCGTATTCTGCAGGTATTGTATACGTATTTTATACGTACTTCTGTACGTACTTTGTACGTATTTCGCATGTATTTTTATACATATTTTCTACGTATTTTCTACATATTTTCTACGTATTTCGTATGTTTTCCGTATGTATTTTTGTACGTATTTCATATGTATTTTGGTATGTAACGACCCGACTTTTTAGAACTGTCGATTTACGAAGGAAATCGACAAATGGATCATTACTAAGCATAAACGTAACAAAAATAACATATTCTAAATACAATTGATCTTTTATTAATTAAAGTAATAACTACTAGTCTCAAAATCCAAAAGTAAACTCTAAAGTACATATTGAAATGTTGTTTAATCCCAACAAGCCGGGATAAATACTTAATAAATAAATAGAAAAACATAAATAGACTCTGGGTTCACTAAGCTAATCTCATCACATCTCACAACCCGATCCATACGAGCCCACTTATGCGTCTGCATCATCACCTGAAATGGGGGGGGGGTCCACCGTCAGTGGCGAGTAACTAGGCTGTCCCGCTTAAATGAGGGACCGCTAACCACATAATGGCATAGAATCGTTCATGAAAACCATACATAAAATATAACATTACGTACAAAAATGCATACAAGATACGTATAAAAATACGTACAAAAATACGTATACCTTTCGTATGAAAATACCTGCAAAATACGTATACAATGCAGGCACAAAATACGTTCACCATACAAAAACATATACGTATACATACATACCCGAATACCTACAACGTACAAATACAGACGTAGACAGCGGAAGACTTATACATATCATTTTATACATCCCATTCCATTCTTATCTTATTGTAAATGACTTCATGAAATACATAGATTATCAAAAGTTAGCTAGTTTTATATCTTATCATAACATATCATATAATATAATCATAACATAACTTCTTATCTTAACATGTCATATCGTCTTATCTTCTTAGCGGACCGGTCTTTATAGCTCGTTGTGGATCCCGTGTGCACCACAACTTTCCTAAAATATGCCAGGGTGAACCTTTGCGTCCAACCCGTAGCCCTCCTCTGGGATAACTAAGCCTAAGCTATGGCCATAACCCCTAAATAGCCCTCCTTTGCGAGAACCACCTAGACGACTACATATCCTAGAATCAAGAACTGCGCAGATACCGCAGTCTGGCAGTGGCAACGACTTAACCCGATTAATGACCTTTGCGCTGTCAAAGGGGCGTCCTTAATACTTATTATCTTTCTTATACATGGAAGTACTAGGTGACCGTAATCGGAAATGAAATGTTCGAAGTCCCAGGAAAGAGAGGTGCGACACGTATGTTGGCCACCTTAAATACCAAGCCTTTCCTAGCCAGAGATCGAAACAATTCAATATCCTTTTACTCTGTTTCCTTTCCTTCATTATTATTATATTATTATGTTATTATACTTTCCCTTCCTATTGCAACTTATCCCTACTGACTCCTTTAATAATAATAATAATAATAAATATAATAATAATTAATCCTCTTCGTTATCATCATGTTGTAACTTTACCCTTTTGTCATATTATTGTTTCCCTTCATATTGCTACTTATCCCTGATAATTCCTTTAATTGTAATATTTATAATAGTGATAACTATAATTCCTAAAATTAATTCCTAATATAATAATAAGTTAAAATTAAACTAAAATTGATCAAATAAAATGTGGCCCACTCGACATTTTGTGAATAATCATATAAGAATTAAATAAATTCACAAGCTCATCATATAATTAATTAAACAAATTAATAAATCATCTAAAACAATAATTAACAACATAAATTATTCAAAACATGATAAAATCCCTACTTTTCATATATAACCCACTCGACATACATATAGATATTATTCAAAATTGATTCTTTAAATTACATAATTACAATCATCAATAATTAATTAAAAAAAAAACTATTAATATTAATTTAAAAATCATACAATAATTATCACATCATCAAGATTGGATCAAGAACAAGGTAAAACTCAATTCTTTATTTGACATAAACCACACGGCTAAAATAGAACAAATAATACATCAAGAACAATTTCAAGAATTGAAAAATAACATGTTTTAATAATTTAATTACACTGTTTTACACAATCTGATTTAAAGAATTAAATTAAGAACGACCATCTAAAGGTATCAAATAATCTGGAAATTTTGATGGGGATTAAACATGGGTTCAAGGACTAACTTGCATAAATTTCGTCCAAAAATAACGTCATTTACTATTTTTAAGTGATTTTATAACTAACAAATCAGATTAGACTGAATTCAGGTTCAGATTTTTCAGCCATAGCAACCAATCTTTAAAAATTATGAAAATTTAACACAAGCTGTAAAGCACTATTACTGACTTCCACCTAAAATTTTGTAGCCATACGAATTGATTAAGTGTCTTGAATAATTCGTAAACTAAATCTGCACAGTTTTACCGGTTTGAAAGATTAAATTATTATAAGCAAGAAAAGCCGAATTTTGTCACGAAATAAATCATGGTTCATAATAAAACAGTAAGGAAACTCCCACGAAAAATTCATCAACAAATAATAAGATTTGATTAAGAAATAAATTCATACAAGTAATTATTAAACAATTAAAGATTTCAAGAAACTACATAAAATGATCAAGAAAATTTCATAATAATTCATCACATGGTTCGAAATTCTTAACCTTAACATGATACTAATTCCTTTAATTTTCCTAACCGCTTTCATAATTTAATCCTAATTAACTATGTAATTAACTAACCCAAATCTAAGAGGAAAAGTCTAGTTACCTCTAAACGCTAAAAATTCCAAGGAAAATTCACCACTTTGGTGAATATAGTGTACGACTACTTTGAGAGAGGAGAGGAGGGAAAAGTTTACTTTTTAGGGTTTATGAGCTTTATCAATTAGGAACAAAATAAACATGCTAAGCCACATATATAGAGGAAAAAGAAAAAAAAAACAAAACAAACCCTAACACTAAGGGGAGGGGGTGCCGTGCAAATGGAGAGAAAATAGGGAGTGAGAGTAGACTTCGTTAGGCTGTTAAAGTTAGGTTTGAATCATAAAATGATCAAGAAAATTTCATAATAATTCATCACATGGTTCGAAATTCTTAACCTTAACATGATACTGTAGGGGTCGTTTTTACCCGGCCGCCTACGTCTCACGAGTTGATTTGAATGCTCGTTAACGCCGTATGTGAATACGGACTAGTAGGAGTCGCCACCGTGCGTTTTATACGGTCCACGGACACCGAAGAAGTACTGAAAGCCAGGAGCAATCAGCCCCATATGGTCGTGCACCAGAGTATGGGTTCGGGGACAGGTTACGGGCCAATCGTGCATTGGGCCCGCCCGCCTGTAAGCGGTCTCTACTAGGTCTCTTTTTGTGGTGAAATTATTATTAATCCCGAATACATAAATATCTCATATTATACCCTAAAGAACGCATATTACTAAGCGAGTTTAATTTATTTACAAATCAAAACTAACTTTTGTGATCACTTTAAATTAAGTCAGTATTAAAAATCCTAAAAAAATAAATCAAATAAAAAGAAAGAATAAAACATATAATGAATGAAATAATAAATAAATAAATAAATAAAATATGTGCAGGTTCAAAGTGTGTTCCAGGAAAAGTGGTTTGACGTGCTGTTCAACCAATAAAAATATAAATAAAACATATATGAATTAATTAATGCGACTTTTAATACTTAAAACCAGATGTCATATCAATGTTAACAACAATAATTGTGATTTTATTCATGATCAGGCCAGATCTATATATGACTTATAAATTAACTAGGTTTATTATCGTAATCATTATTGGAAATATTCAATTTAATAAATAAATCATAATATTAAAAAATAAATTTATCAACGACAAAAAAAAAACTGAAGTTTTTATATGAAATTGACACATGATACCAGATCTGATTAATATGAGTCATAAAATATCAATATTAGAAAATTATAATATACGGACGATTTGATTAAAAAAAAAAAACAATTAAAGTTCTAATATTAATATGACAGACATGAATTTAAGTACTAAAATTCACATAAAACAATTCGCATAAAACAATTCAGATCATTGAACACATTAACCATTATCAAAGATCACCATTTTTAAAGATTTGTAAATATAAAAACAAACTTAAAATGAATAAATTTAAAGTAGAGACTTCAGAATTCGTACCTCAAGAACGCAATTAGTAGATTTCACGACAGAAAATACAATTATGTATGTATGTTTGAATTTTGAAATGAGAATATTATTTTTTGAAGAGTATTGTATAGTAGTAGAAGTGATAATGCTCCGAATCTGTCCTTTTAAGCTCGTATAAGCTTCTGTATTTATAGGCCAAAACTGCCAGCAAAGTGCCACGTAGTATTACAGGGCTACGTCTAGACGCAGACATTGTAATATGTCCTGCGTCTGGACGCAGACCCCGCTCCATAATCTGTCAAGCTGAGGCCAGCTGGAGAAAAAATCGCCCCGGATGACACCAGACCTGCGCCTAGGCGCAGGTCCAGTTACATGACCTACGTCTAGACGCAGGTCAGTATTTGTGACCTGCGTCTAGGTGCAGGTCCTGTAATATGGACCTGCGTCTAGGCGCAGGTCCAGGCTGGATCCAGGTTGATTTTTTTTTACTTGATTTTACGCGTGATTTTTAGGATTACGATCCGATTTTATTCAATTACTGAAATATTCTGTAATATTTTGATACTCCGGAATATTCTGGGATATCCCGGGATGTTCCGGGATGTCCTGGAATGTTCTAGAATGTGCCGGAACGCCCAGAACGTTCCGGAATGTTCTAGATTCCTCCAGAAGCTTCAAAAAATTACAGAAAAATTATTAAAAATTATGAAAAAATATGAAAAGTATGAAGAACAATAATATGCTTTGCGGAACAATTTTCAACATTTGGAAATGACGAAAATGCCCCCAAGCATGTAAAAATCCTAAAAAATCCATAAAAAGCTCTAAAAATATAGAAAAATATGAATAAATTATGAAATTATTTTTTTGATTTTAAAAAATATTTTTTGATGCAAAAAGACATTTTTATTATTTTTTTATGAATATAAAACACTGAAAAATGCATGCAAAAATATAAAAAAATATCTAAAAATGAAGAAAAATTACGAATGAATCCCGTAATCAGCGCAAAACCTAATATTTGCTTCCAAGGCACTATAAACACGGTTTAGGCAATTGGTTGAGCTATATTATGCATTTTCATCGTCAATTCTACTTAATTGGACTTCTTGGTGTTTTCATAGTTTCATCATTAGTCTCTATATTGGGGAGACACATTCAGGTGTCTACAGAAGCCCCCACTTTGACTGAGTCTGGAGAGTAAGTATAAACTCGCAAGACGAAAGTCAAAGTATTCCTGTCGGGACGGAGGATAGCTCAAGACGTTCTGCGACCTTGAGTCACCCTTTTTAAAGCCGGTACCTGCAAAACAGATGTTAGTTTTACCTGTAACCGCGCCCCATGCTGTTTAATCCCTCGGAAGCGCCTGGATCCTTAGGATGATGATGGATTAAGTGGCTAGTTCCTCCGGATGTGCTTGGATCCTTCGGAGTTATTCCCTTAGGTAAGCATAAACCCTTGGGACAATGAAAAGTCGTATAGGTGGGATCGATCAAGAGTAAGCATAAACTCTTGAAAAGGTATGCGCGAGTAAGCATAGACTCGCGAGAAAATATGTTTAGGGTAGGCATAAACCCGTTGTGTGCCAAGAGTAAGCATAAACTCTTGATAAAAAGTATGATGTGTGTTTGGGTTAACATAAACCCG
This sequence comes from Salicornia ramosissima, assembly GCA_951394345.1. NCBI lineage: Eukaryota > Viridiplantae > Streptophyta > Magnoliopsida > Caryophyllales > Amaranthaceae > Salicornia > Salicornia ramosissima. The sequence goes on along the minus strand of OX596237.1, from coordinate 41,737,498 downwards.
TGAGAATGATAATGTGCTAAGAGTAGGCATAAACTCTTAGAGGAGGAAAACAAGAGTAAGAATAAACTCTTGAGGGTAAGCATAAACCCATGAGAAAAGATGATGTGTTAAGAGTAAGCATAAACTCTTAGGAGGGGAATCAAGAGTAAGTATAAACCCGTGAGATCAGAGAAGGTATGAGGGTAAGCATAAACCCTAAGCAAAGTGAGGTGTTAACAGTAAGCATAAACTCTTACGAGAATCAAGAGTAAGTAAAAACTCTTGAGAGGAGGTATGAGGGTAAGCATAAACCCATAAGCAAAGCAAAGCGGATTAAGGGTACGCATAAACCCTTGGAGAGAAATATTTGTAAGCTTAGGGTAAGCATAAACCCATAAAAAAGCAAGTGGATTAAGGGTAGGCATAAACCCTTAGAGAAGAATAGGGTAAGCATAAACCCATGAGAAAAGTAAGATAAATTAAGGGTAAAGGGTAGGCATAAACCCTTAGAAGAACTTTTTTAAGATTAGGGTAAGCATAAACCTTATGAGAAAAGTGCTTGTGAGTGATGTTGTTGAGGCGGAAAAATGTGTGAGGAAAAACATATATGTCTGATGATGAGAAGCCCCCACTTTGACTGAGTCTGGAGAGGCAAATGTTCTCGTAAGACGAAAGTCAAAGTATTATGGCTGGGGAATTAAGGGTAAACCATTAGAGGGAAAAGGGTAAGCATAAACCCATAAGAAAAGTAAGTGAATTAAGGGTAGGCATAAACCCTCAGAGTGATATTTGTGAGATTAGGGTAAGCATAAACCCTGTGAAAAAAGTATTTGAATTAAGGGTAGGAATAAACCCTTATAGTGATATTCGAGAGCTCAAGGTAAGCATAAACCTTATGAGAAAATTACTTGTGAGTAAGGGAAAAGGAAGTGTTTGTCTGGTGAGAAGCCCCCACTTTGACTGAGTCTGGAGAGACAAATGTTCTCGCAAGACGAGAGTCAAAGTATTATGGTTGGGGCGAGGCAATAGCATGTGTGGGCTGCATGAGCAGAGATATCAAGGAAAAACTGTACATAGCCATATAGGCATACATTGGTTAATGACCAAATTAAGCAATACATTAATCGCATATGGCGATTCAGGGAATCAACAAAGATGGGCTCTAGCCTTGTGTGCTTTGTGCTATGTGATGTGCATATGTACAGTGTGTGTGATGCTTATGCATGTATGCATGAAATGATTATGATATGTGATATGCTTGTGGTGCATGATGCATGATGTGATTGGTGTTCATGAAATTTAATGCATGTGGAATGATATGCTATGTATGACAAGGAAATGAATGACCAAGGGGATTGACTAATAGTATAGTAATTAAAAATAGGGATGGAGCGGTCTTAAGCCCCCAATCAATAAAAAACCTTTGATCATGAGCAAGCCCCTAACCCGTGGGGAAGGCTATTTTTGAGGTGGAGTAGGTGGATAGGTAGGGTAGCATGAATGAAAGATGATGGATAAGGCTTTTTGTGAATCTTAGGTTTGTTGTGGAGTATATGGATAGGTAAGCCCCCAGCCTGTAGGTTAAGGATGGATGAAGGAAAAGTTGTTTTGTGGATTGCATGAAGAGGTCAAAGTATTGAGAAAAGAGGCCGTGTAACGACCCGACTCGCTTAAATCGGCGCGGAAGAAACCGATGAGTCAAGTAGTTAGAAACTACAACTCAAATACCTAAGAAATTAAAACTAATTCCTCAAATATTATTATTAAACCACAAAAGTACAAATACCCACAAGTTTGTACATAGCTAGTCCAAAAGTCAAACTAAAAATACTAAAATATGAATAACTCTAACCACATGTCAGAGTCAAAACATAACATATAGAAGTCCTTACAATAGTCAAAAACTATCTAAAAACAACTGAAACAGAAAATACAATAAAAACAACAGTAAACGTCGCTCGCCCAACCCAAAGCTAAGCAAGAGTATCATCGTCAGAAATACCTGAAAAAATATACACCAGTCCACCATCAGTGGCGAGTAACATAACTGACTCACCCTAATGGGAATACACATGTACATAGCATAAATCAAATAATCAATATCATTAAACAAAGTACGAGAACAACCCAAAACGTGAACTCGACTCAAACCAACCTAATCAACTATCTTTGGCGCAATCAATCATATTCTAGACCGGACTGTGCTCGTACGAACGCATCTTACGCATTCGAACTTTCTACTATGCTCGGATTTGAGAATCTTACTCCCAAACCCCATGAAACCAATCTTACTAGAAATCCATGTCTCGTGAAACCAATCTTACTTGAAATTCACCAAGATCACATAGTATGACTCCAACTATCCCAATACCGCGGATGGAATAGGGGCAACGTCTTAACCCAAATACAATGAATCTTACTCAAAGTATCAGGCGTCTAAAAATGAAATCAAGCTAATTTAATTAATTAATTCATTTAATCATCTTAATCATTTTATTCATTATTATTACCCAACATAACTAAATTAAGTTCAAGAATTTGCCTCTAGCCTTGATTCTCGAAATTAACTAGTTAAATCATCGAAGTTGTTCTCAAGAACTGCCTCTAGCCTTAATCTTGAGTCTAACCAATCATAAATCATCATTCTATAATCACTCTTTAATCGAATTAAACATATTCTTTAACTTTCTTTATTCTTTAAACCAATTTCTTTAACTTTCAAGATTCAATCAAGAACTCAAAGAACTCATCAAGAACTCATGAAGAACTCAAAGAACTCATTAAAGATTCATAAAGAACTCATTCAAGATTCAAGATCTTCAACCAAGAACTCAATCAAGATTCAAGATCTTCAACCAAGAACTCAATCAAACTCATACATAACCACACGCATGATCCACGAAAAACATCACAAACTTATCCAAAAATTCATCAAACTTTGATACTTAAATCATGATCATATTATAACATATAATCAATCATAAAATCATTAAAAACCATCACTAAAACATCATATAAACACATAAAAATCAGATTTATAAATCATGCATAAAACCATGGATATTCATCAACAATCAACCCAAACATGCATTTAATTCATACTATAAACATAGTATACCAAATAGGTTGAGAAAGCATGTTACCTTATGGAAGATTACACACAAATCAACACACAAATGCAACCCGGAATAAGCACCAACACACGGCACAACAACACGCACGGCCTCCCCGAGCTGCACCCACACGAGCACTCCCACACACGGCCTTGCACAGCTTCTGCCCACTGCACCACACACGGCCACTGCACACCACACGGCTGCACCTGCACGGCACCACCACGCTGCACCACTCGCACACACGGCTGCACCCACACACGGCCCTCTACACGAGCACGATCAAAACCCAACCCGAACCAACGATCTTGGATAAAATAATTGTGTTTAAATTGTGTTTAGGTTACTCAAAGATCAATAGGGTATGAATCTTTAAGTTTTGGGTTAAGAAAGATGATGAACAATTGATGGCTTCAATTGCTCATGAATGGCGTGAGGCAAGGAGAAAGTGGATGGAGTTTTGGTGATTGAACTTTGATGGCAAGTGCATTAGATGGCAAATGAGCAAAATGAGGTTTAAGCCTTACTAACTCATCTATTTATAGAGTGAGTCAAGGTGTGAACACAAGGCAAGTGGCAAGCCTTGCCATGCCTTAGGAAAACCGGCCAAGAGGGCTAATTGGGCCTAAAAATGGGCTCTCGTGATTAATTAGGCTAATTTGCAAAAACCGCATGACTAATCATGCAATAATCGATTTGGCCCAAAATATTAGATAATTAATTAGAAAATTAAATAATAAAAATTCTAATTAATTAAATAATAAATAACATAAACAATAAAGACTGAAAATAAATATTTCGAATTAAATTGAAATCATTCACATAAAATTAAATAAATAGTTCAAAAAATAAATTTGAACTATCACCAGAAATACACATAATCACATATAATTATCGGCAGAAACACCAATAAAATCTGGGTCATTACAGGCCGGCTAGCTCAAGTCGTGAACTTGAGTTAGATTTCCCGCAAGATGTAGTTTGCCTAAGTGATGAAGCTATGCATGGGGTATGACGCGCCCAAATAGGAGAACACAAGAGTGAAATCAAAGCTATGAGCTTGAGAAGAGTCAGAGAAAGCCCCCAGGGTGTGGAAAAGAGAAAGGCTGTAGGTGCAAGAAAAAAAAAAGGCTAAAAATTTGTGACTGAAGGGTGATGATTTAGGGAATTGATGCGGTTGGTTGAATTAATGTTGGTTCAAACTCGAGCCTATGACTGGTGGTGAACTAGGAATTTCTGCTTAAAACCCTAAGTAAACTAAGTTACTTAAAAGGGTGGACCTCAAAAATTTATTAATTGGGTCGAACCTCGAGAAGAGGCTTCCTACGTATCCTTATGGAATAAGACCATCGTAGTTCTTGTTGATTATTTGGACAATGCCTCAGGGGAGAGGGCTTTTGTGGTTGTAATGTTTGGCTAGGGGTGAGGGTTAAGAAGGAAAAAGCGAAAGAAGGCTCAAAGTCCCCAATTTAACCTCCCATGGTGCGCAGTGTGCTTTTTGACTTTTTTTTTTTTTGAATTGGATTGGACTGAGTCGAATTATTGGACTGGATTTATTGAATTGAGCTGGATTTATTGAATTGAGTTGGATTTATTGAATTGAACTGGAAATTGAGATGGATTTATTGAATTGAATTAGGTTTATTGAACTGAACCAGCTTTACTGACTTTTCTGGCTGCTGAATTTTTGAACTTGGATTTTGATTATGATTGTGTTTGAATTGGAAGCTTTGACTCGACTTTCATAACTATGTTTGTTGTGTGTCGAGTATGAATTTTACTTCTTCTTTTTTTTGTTTTTTTTTTTGTTTTTTTTTTTTAACTTTTTTTGTTTTTTTTTTTGGCACATGTCTTTTCCTACACACCATTTGATCCCATGGGTGAGGTAGATGTGGGTAAGGAAGGGAAGTAGGCTTGTTTGTGTTTAAGGCTCAAAGGGCTGCAAGGGGTTGAATGAATATAGGTGATGGGAAAGGATTGATGATTTTTGTGGAGTTCAAGAAAAGAAGGCCTCTCGGGTAATGTCCATTTATTAAGTACAATTTACTGATTATGAAAATTTGAGGTCATGATTTATGTTAAGGTTAAAAGCACAAATTAAAAGTGAAGGCTAAAAATGAATAAAAAAAAATGATAATTTTATTAATGAAAATGAAATTACAGGGCTAAAAGTGGAAAGAGAAAATCCTAATGACATAGGCTCGAAAAAGAAAGAAAAGAAATGCAAATGTCTAGGTGGAGGGACTCTCCGACTCAACTTAATGACCCTAACTGACTCTTGACTGGGAGTGGGGCGAGCTGACATTGATGTTGCAAACCATCCTCTATGACTACTTCGATGTGATTGGCCTTTTCAATGGTGGTGAGGCTTAAGTACTTGGGGTGTTCGGGTTGTAGGCTATGGATATGAGCTTGAATAATGTAGGCTTGGAATGTGGGCTGGAGTGATGGGCTTGAGTGATGTAGGATTTGAATATGGGCTTGAGTGATGTAGGCTTAAGATATGGGCTTAAATGATGTAGGTTGGGTATGGGCTTAAGTGATGTAGGCTGGGTATGGGCTTAAGTCTTTTGGGTTTGGATGAGTTTGAGTGAGGCTGGGGTGGTGTTTAAATGAGGTGAGGTAAGGTTGGATTGGGCTTGAGGCTTGCTCGGACCTCAGCTATGCTTTAGGTCGACTTGGAACTGTTTAGACCGCTCTGAACTCAAAAGAACCAAAAATTTTAGTGAACCCCCTTGATCATTGTGATATGGATCCAAATGTGGATGTATATGCATGTCCTAATTTTATGGTCATCTTCCCTAAAATGCATGAATGCAAGGTGCCATTTCCATTTTTATTTTACCCTTTTTTTAATAGAAAAAAAAAACTTTTTGAAGTTTTTTTTTTTTTTTTTTTAAACTTTTTTTGATTTTTTTTTTTGAATTATTTGTTTTTTGATTTTATATATATATATATATATATATATATATATATATATATATATATATATATATATATATTGAATGGGCACCATATGACATAAAATATGCAATGTATATGAATGGAAATGCCTAAATGAGGACTGGACCTAAGCCCATTTAAAGGAACGACTAAGATTTTGGGCCAAAACCTATGGTCAAACTAAGGTCAAAGCCTATATGGACTATATGCAAGGACACTAAGGCCCCAAAAAAAATGGACTATATGAACTAGAAGATGACCATGACTATATGAAGTGTGAGTGAATAGTGAAAATTAAAAATGGCTAGAGCCTATAAAAAAATGCACACATAGTCACATAAGCACACTAACCTAAAATAATATGAAAGGTCTCTAAAAGTCAGTCTTAGGTGGTCATAAGGTACCATGGCTAAAGAAAAATGAACCGATATGATCATTCTTCATTTTGAATGACACACGGTTAACAAGTTCCTTATTATGATCTCATCGGGCATGATGATCACGCGCCATGGCTGGGATGGGCCGGATATGGTCATTGTGGTAGGGCACCAACAAGTAACCATAACCAAACCCCCCGGGGTCGGTCTCGAGCATAGAACATGCTCATATGAGACAAGGTTCTATATTGCAGCACCTATTCGTAGGGCCGCATTCAATATGCCTAAAAATAATTCGGGAATAATAATAATAAGACCACGAGACTTTTCAAGTTTGTCCACACCACTAAGGAGTGATATTCCCCAGCGGAGTCGCCAAACTGTAGGGGTCGTTTTTACCCGGCCGCCTACGTCTCACGAGTTGATTTGAATGCTCGTTAACGCCGTATGTGAATACGGACTAGTAGGAGTCGCCACCGTGCGTTTTATACGGTCCACGGACACCGAAGAAGTACTGAAAGCCAGGAGCAATCAGCCCCATATGGTCGTGCACCAGAGTATGGGTTCAGGGACAGGTTACGGGCCAATCGTGCATTGGGCCCGCCCGCCTGTAAGCGGTCTCTACTAGGTCTCTTTTTGTGGTCAAATTATTATTAATCCCGAATACATAAATATCTCATATTATACCCTAAAGAACGCATATTACTAAGCGAGTTTAATTTATTTACAAATCAAAACTAACTTTTGTGATCACTTTAAATTAAGTCAGTATTAAAAATCATAAAAAAATAAATCAAATAAAAAGAAAGAATAAAACATATAATGAATGAAATAATAAATAAATAAATAAATAAATAAATAAATAAATAAATAAATAAAATATGTGCAGGTTCAAAGTGTGTTCCAGGAAAAGTGGTTTGACGTGCTATTCAACCAATAAAAATATAAATAAAACATATATGAATTAATTAATGCGACTTTTAATACTTAAAACCAGATGTCATATCAATGTTAACAACAATAATTGTGATTTTATTCATAATCAGGCCAGATCTATATATGACTTATAAATTAACCAGGTTTATTATCGTAATCATTATTGGAAATATTCAATTTAATAAATAAATCATAATATTAAAAAATAAATTTATCAACGACAAAAAAAAACTGAAGTTTCTTTATGAAATTGACACATGATACCAGATCTGATTAATATGAGTCATAAAATATCAATATTAGAAAATTATCATCTACGACCGATTTGATTAAAAAAAAAAACAATTAAAGTTCTAACATTAATATGACAGGCATGAATTTAAGTACTAAAATTCACATAAAACAATTCACATAAAACAATTCAGATCATTGAACACATTAACCATTATCAAAGATCACCATTTTTAAAGATTTGTAAATATAAAAACAAACTTAAAATGAATAGATTTAAAGTAGAGACTTCAGAATTCGTACCTCAAGAACGCAATTAGTAAATTTCACGACAGAAAATGCAATTATGTATGTATGTTTCAATTTTGAAATGAGAATATTATTTTTTGAAGAGTATTGTATAGTAGTAGAAGTGATAATGCTCCGAATCTGTCCTTTTAAGCTCGTATAAGCTTCTGTATTTATAGGCCAAAACTGCCAGCAAAGTGCCACGTAGTATTACAGGGCTGCGTCTAGACGCAGACATTGTAATATGTCCTGCGTCTGGACGCAGACCCCGCTCCATGATCTATCAAGCTGAGGCCAGCTGGAGAAAAAATCGCCCCGGATGACACCAGACCTGCGCCTAGGCACAGGTCCAGTTACATGACCTGCGTCTAGACGCAGGTCAGTATTTGTGACCTGCGTCTAGGCGCAGGTCCAGGCTGGATCCGGGTTGATTTTTTTTACTTGATTTTACGCGTGATTTTTAGGATTACGATCCGATTTTATTCGATTAAGGAAATATTCTGTAATATTTTGATACTCCGGAATATTCTGGGATATCTCGGGATGTTCCGGGATGTCCCGGAATGTTCTAGAATGTGTTGGAATGCCCAGAACGTTCCGGAATGTTCTAGATTCCTCCAGAAGCTTCAAAAAATTACAGAAAAATTATTAAAAATTATGAAAAGTATGAAGAACAATAATATGCTTTGCGGAACAATTTTCAACATTTGGAAATGACGAAAATGCCCCCAAGCATGTAAAAATCCTAAAAAATCCATAAAAAGCTCTAAAAATATAGAAAAATATGAATAAATTATGAAATTATTTTTGTGATTTTTAAAAATATTTTTTGATGCAAAAAGACATTTTTATTATTTTTTTATGAATATAAAACACTGAAAAATGCATGCAAAAATATAAAAAAAAAATATCTAAAAATGAAGAAAAATTACGAATGAATCCCGTAATCAGCGCAAAACCTAACATTTGCTTCCAAGGCACTATAAACACGGTTTAGGCAATTGGTTGAGGTATATTATGCATTTTCATCGTCAATTCTACTTAATTGGACTTCTTGGTGTTTTCATAGTTTCATCATTAGTCTCTATATTGGGGAGACACATTCAGGTGTCTACAGATACTAATTCCTTTAATTTTCCTAACCGTTTTCATAATTTAATCCTAATTAACTATGTAATTAACTAGCCCAAATCTAAGAGGAAAAGTCTAGTTACCTCTAAACGCTAAAAATTCCAAGGAAAATTCACCACTTTGGTGAATATAGTGAACGACTACTTTGAGAGAGGAGAGGAGGGAAAAGTTTACTTTTTAGGGTTTATGAGCTTTAGCAATTAGGAACAAAATAAACATGCTAAGCCACATATATAGAGGAAAAAGAAAAAAAAAAAACAAAACAAACCCTAACACTAAGGGGAGGGGGTGCCGTGCAAATGGAGAGAAAATAGGGAGTAAGAGTAGACTTCGTTAGGCTGTTAAAGTTAGGTTTGAATTAGTTTAAGGAATTAATTTAATTAATAAAATTATCTAATTAATTAAATTAAACCCAAAAGAAATAACCATTGGCCCAAAAGAAAAGAGAGGGCCGGCCAATAGAGAGGGAAATTCGGTCATAGGCCCAATTTCGAGATAAAAGTTAAAACAGTCCAAATAAATGGGCCTTTTGGACTTGGAATAAAAATAAAATAACATTAATAACCACGAAATTTTCTGGCCCTAAATTTCGGGTTATTACAGTCACCCCTCCTTAAATAAATTTCGACCTCGAAATTTACTTAACGGAGCTCAAAGCAAACATAAACACACCCACTAAACAAGACAAGCAAAACAAACAAACAGAAAAGCTCTGCTTCGAAAAGCTCGGGATACTTATCCCTCATCGAAGCTTCCGTCTCCCAGGTAGCCTCTTCGAACCTCTGACTACGCCAAAGCACTTTAACTAGAGGCACCACCTTACGACGCAACATCCGATCCTGGCGGTCCAAAATCTGCACTGGCCTTTCCTCGAAGGTTAAGTTCGGCTCGATCTCCGATGACTCTACCGGAATAATGTGAGAAGGATCGTTGACGTATTTCCGTAGTTCAGACACATGGAACACATCATGAACCCTCGATAGATCCGGAGGCATCGCCAACCGATAAGCAACCTCACCAACTCGCTCCAAAATCTCGTATGGTCCCACGTACTTAGGCCTGAGCTTACACTTCTGGCCAAATCAAACCACACCCTTCATAGGAGGCACCTTCAGCAACACCTTGTCCACAACCTGGAATTCCAACGGCTTCCGACGACGATCAGCATAAGACTTTTGCCGACTCTACGCTGCCTGTAACCTTGCCCTGATGATCTTTACCTGCTCAACTGTATCCCTGATATGATCAGGACCAATCACCAAAGCGTCGCTGATGTCGCTCCAACAACTAGGGCTGCGACACTTACGCCCATACAACGCCTCATAAGGAGCCATCTTAAGACCGGCGTCATAGCTGTTGTTGTACGAAAATTCCACCAAGTTCAAAGATTTAACCCAAGACTGCTGGAAATCCAACGCACAAGCTCGTAGCATATCCTCTAGCGTCTGGATGGTCCGTTCTGTCTGCCCATCCGTAGCTGCGTGGGAAGCTGTACTCAAGTTAAGTTTAGTCCCGAAAGCCTCTTGTAACGACTTCCAGAACCGTGACAAAAATCGGGGATCTCGGTCAGACACGATATCCTTAGGCACACCATGTAACCGGATAATCTCCCTCGAGTAAGCTTCCGCCATTTTCTCCATCGACCAAGTTATCTTCATTGGAATGAACCGGGCAACCTTGGTCAAACGATCCACGATAACCCAAACAGTATCCAAACCCGTAGATGTCGTAGGTAACCCTACCACGAAATCCATAGACATGGAATCAAACTTCCATGTGAGTATCGGCAACGGCTGCAACAGTCCACCTGGTCTTTGGTGCTCGATCTTAACCTTCTGGCAGGTAAGGCATCGTGCAATAAAATCTGCGACTTCCTGCTTCATCCTCGGCCACCAAAAAATTCCCTCAGGTCCTTGTAGAGCTTCCCACCACATGGATGCACCGAATAGGGAGTATTGTGAGCTTCTTCCATAATCCGGTTCCTCAGATTCGAGTTCCGGGGCACACACCACCTGTTACGGAGCAAGAAATTAGTTTCCATGAGGTGAAAACAGTTCACTACAACATTTAACTCTATTACCTGTTACGGAACTTCATACTGTCGTCTGAATCAATCGTGAAGTCTTCTGCCTTGCCTTGAAGTTTGGCTTCACGAATTTTCTCGAGTTGCGGGTCTTCCTTCTGACTTTCCCGTAACTCTTGGTACAAACTGGGCTCAATACTCATAGCACTAAGATAGACTCGAGTGCTACTTGGCATAACCATCTCAACCTCCATCCTGCGAAGATCAGCAAAGATCTCCTTAGGTAAAACCGCCACTCTGTTAAGTGGATGGTGGTCTTTACGGCTAAGGGCATCAGCTACTTTATTGGCTTTCCCTTCACAATAGTCAACTGAGAGGTCGTAGTCTTTGATTAACTCGAGCCACCATCGCTGTCTCATGTTGAGCTCCCTCTGTGTGAAGATGTACTTCAAACTCTTATGGTCGGTGAATAGCTTGCAAGTCGCTCCATAAAGATAATGTCGCCAAATTTTCAAAGCGAACACCACAACTGCCAACTCTAAGTCGTGAGTAGGATAGTTCTGCTCATGAACCTTGAGTTGTCTCGAAGCATATGCAATCACCCTGCCTTCTTGCATCAGAACACAACCCAGACCCTTCTTTGACGCATCACTGTAGACTTCAAAACCTACACCTTCTGTCGGCAAAGCAAGCACAGGTGCAGACACGAGACTCTGTTTGAGGGCTTGAAAAGCTTCTTCACACTGCTCAGTCCACACATACTTGCAATCCTTGTGCAACAATTTGGTCACAGGTGATGCTACTGTAATAACCCGAAATTTTGGGCCAGAAAATTTCGCGGTTATTAATATTATTATTTAATTCAAAGTCCGATTGGGCCATTTGTATTGGGCTGTTTGCATTCTTTTAATCCAATCTTTTCTTAAATTGGGCCGAAGACCCAATTAGTCTTCTCCTTTCCTTATCCTCATGGCCGGCCCTCTAGTTATTATTTGGGTCCATGTTAATTTTGATTTAATTAATTAATGTTAATTATAATTTTGGATAATTAAATTAATTAATTAATTAAATTAATTTATATTTAACCCATTCAAAGGTTGTTATAACAACCTAGCTAAACCTTCCCCATTTTGCTACCTCCCACACGGTAACCCTATTCAAACATTAGGGTTTGTTTGTTTTTTGTCTTTCTATAAATAGGACCTATTAATCGCTTTTGGGTCCTAATTGTCAAATTGTTCATAAACCCTAAAGTAAACTACATTCTCCTCTCGTTTTTCCTCTCTAATAGCCGTGTGAAACAATTCACTAAAGTGAATTGATTTTTGTTCGTGTTTTGGAAATTAAAAGCGAATCCAGGTAACTTCGCTTTCCTAATTAATCTTGGGTAGAAAGAACACATAGTAATTAGGAATTTATCATGGAAATTGTAGGAAATTTAATTCTTGTTTTTTTTATGATTGTCGAGTGATATATAATGTTTTCTTGATTTATTTTCTTGTATTTTCATGAATTCGTGTTTGAATCTTGTTTATTTTAACAATTAAAATTTATAGAATTAATTCTTGAAGATTATGTTGGTTCGAATTTTGCATGAAATTGATGAATAATGTTCTTGATTTAACTATGAATTTTTCGAGTGATATATGCATGTTTTGATGATTTTCTCTAATTATTTTAAGCATAGATCATGGTTACATCAATTGGAATAATTAAATCCGGAAACAAAAAAAAAAATTAACCTTGTTTTTTTTTTTTTTTTTTTATATAAATGTCGAGTGGTATAGTTTTAAAGGAAGATTAAAGAAATTTTGATTTTTATGATTAATCTTGATCATATAGAATTAAATATGTAAATCTTTAATTTTAATTGTTTAATTGTACCATGTTAATTTAACTTTTGATTATGAAAATTGTTCTTGATATTATGCTAGAATGCCGTGTGAAAGTATGAATATTAAGCATGTAGTTTAATCTTGATTCTTGCATTTAATCATATTGATTGATGATTAAAAGCATGATTTTTATGTTATTGATCAGTTAGTTTACTTAATTCTTGATGATTGATTTTTGTATAAATTAATTGACAAAATTGTGTGATTTTGGCATAAAAATCGAGTGGTAGAAAAAAAAAGGGAAAAATATAATTTTTAGCATATTTTGGTAATTTTAGTAATTAAATTGATTAATTAAATTAATTTAAGAAAATAATTAATTATTGTTATTAATTTGAAAATGCCGTGTGAATTGAGTTGAAATAGTCAATTTTAATTAATTTTGGATTATTATTAATTTAGGAATAATTAATAATAAAAGTTTCGGATAAAATAATTTTTAGGGATAAGTTGTAAAGTGTAGGGATAAAAAGTATATTATTGTTATTAAAACTAATAAGGGTCGAATAATACCAGTATTAATAATATAAATTTCGGGTATTATTATAATTAGTATCAGTAGTAATATTAGGGTCAGTATCCGAAAGGATGGGTAATAGTATACGATATGATATTAAGATTAGTATAAGATAAGGTATAAGCATGCATAAGATATTACTAGGGATAAGAAAGGAAACAGAGTAATAGCTATACATGTTATGTTTCGGTCTCTGGCTAGGAAAGGCTTGGTATTTAAGGTGGCCAACATACGTGCCGCACCTCCCTTTCCTGGGACTCCGAACATTTCATTTCCTATTACGGTCACCTAGTATTTCCCAATATATGATATGAAATGATTAAATGAAGATATAAGATACAATATGGACGCCCACCTAAAGACTCGAGTAGTTAGACTGGGTTAAGTCGAGGCCACTGCTCAATTGGGACAAGCACACGAGCTCCCCCGAGCAGTTCTGGGTCTTAGGATATGTAGTCTCCTAGTAGTGGTACACGAGCCGCTATTAGGGGTTATGGCCATAGCTTAGGCTTAGTGGTGAAACACGAGATCCGCTACGGGTTGAGTACACGAGCTCACCCCGGCATGTTCTAGGAAAGTTGTGGTGAAACACGAGATCCGCAACGAGTTATAGTGCCGGTCCAACAAAGATGATATGATATGATGAAATCATAAGATATGATACGATATGATATGAAAGATAAGAAATGATGATATATGATAAGATACGGTATGCTATGAAAAGAATATGATAAAGTGTGAATATGAGATATTAAGGAATAATATATGATGGATATTAAGGAATAATATATGATGGGTATTGTATAAGTATACGTACTTGGGTATTTTAAGACTTCCGCTGCGTATGAATCTGTATTTTTGTATGTATGTATGTATATGAATGATGGGTGTATATTTGTACGTATTTCTAACCGTATAATGCAGGGTTGACTGTACGTACAATGTACGTAGATATTACGTATTTCTAACCGTATTTCTGCAGGTATTTTATTACGTATTTTGTACGTATACGTTTACGTATTTTTATACGTACTTTTATACCTATTTTTATACGTACTTTTATACGTATTTTTATACGTACTTTTATACGTATTTTTATACGTACTTTTATACGTATTTTTTTTGTACAATTATATAAAGGCATGTGTTAAGTTTCTGTACAGTTTTTATGTGTATTTCTATGACATTATGTGTTTGGTGGTCCCTCGATTAAATGGGACAGCCTAGTTACTCGCCACTGACGGTGGACCCCCCCCTCAGTTTCAGGTGAAGACGCTGCTGATTAACGGGCTTCCGTGGATGGGCTTGAGTAGTAGAAAACCCTAGATAGTTAGATCCAAGTTATGATTTATGTTTAAAAGACTTTTACTTAGTTTACTTTACGATCCCAGCATGTTGGGACAGTATTTTGAGACCAGTTATGTAATAAAAAGTATTGACTTTCTTATTTCGGTTAATTAAGTAGTTCAATTAATAAAGGTTAATTCATTTATTCATATAGTCTGACTTATTATAAGTTGGTAATGATCCGTTTGTCGATTTCCTTTCGTCAATCGACATGTCTCAAAAGTCGGGTCGTTACAGCTACCTTGGAGAAATCTTTCACAAATCTCCGATAGTAACCTGATACATACAAATTCACAGGTAAGTATTCCGGCATAGACAAAATAATAGCTACATCAAATACTTGAATTTACCTGCTAGGCCAAGAAAACTTCGGACTTCGGCCACATTCTTGGGACTGTGCCTTTCTACTACTGCCTTAATCTTGGCTGGATCTACCATGACACCTTCCGCATTGATCACATGCACCCGGATGCTGGAATTAATCTTCTTGATATACCTTTTGACCCGCTTGGCTTCAGAAGGTATGACCGTTGTTGCGAACAGAGAGAGCTCAGTGAATTTGTCCGTGTAGGCTTGGACGGACAGGCTACCCTGGGTGAAGGTGAGAAACTCTTCTTGCTTTTGCCACTTTAGTTCCTCAGGATAGAACCGATCTTGTAATTTCTTGGTGAAGGCCTCCCAACTCAGATTCAGATCCGTTTCGGGGTCGGCCCGCAGTGTACTCCACCAATTGTCAGCTTCACCCTTTAGATAGAAGGTCGCAATAGGCACTCTTTCCCGCTCAGAACATGATAAGGCATCAAACATCTTCCGCATCTCTCGAATCCAGTTCTCGAGAACGGTCGGGTCTGCTGACCCATCATAGACTGGCGGACGAAGACGTGCAACCCGATCAAAGGATGACTGGGGGTTATGGGAAGGAACACTGTTCTGTGCTAAGGTGAGGATAGCATCTTCTAGATTACGACGACGAAGACGAAAATTGGGTCTCGGAGTCGACATCCTGAAAGCAACGATCAAGTTAACAAACGAACATAGACACGAAAAGTCGCGAAAGAACGAGGAACGAAACAAAATATCTTATCCCGGGCTTCTACCCATGGCTTCACTCGCTAAAGTTTTCCATTTTAGGCTAAGTTTCACTCGTGATTCAAAAAGCGCTCATCTTTTGAAGTTACTAATGAAGAAGTAACTTTAGGGTCAAACCTATGGCTCTGATACCAACTGTAACGACCCGACTTTTTAGAACTGTCGATTTACGAAGGAAATCGACAAATAGATCATTATTAAGCATAAACGTAACAAAAATAACATATTCTAAATACAATTGATTTTTTATTAATTAAAGTAATAACTACTAGTCTCAAAATCCAAAAGTAAACTCTAAAGTACATATTGAAATGTTGTTTAATCCCAACAAGCCGGGATAAATACTTAATAAATAAATAGAAAAACATAAATAGACTCTGGGTTCACTAAGCTAATCTCATCACATCTCACAACCCGATCCATACGAGCCCACTTATGCGTCTGCATCATCACCTGAAATGGGGGGGGGTCCACCGTCAGTGGCGAGTAACTAGGCTGTCCCGCTTAAATGAGGGACCGCTAACCACATAATAACATAGAATCAAACGAGGAAAACATACCAAAATACATATGAAATACGTACAAAAATACATACGGAAAACATACGAAATACGTAGAAAATACGTATAAAAATACATGCAAAATACGTACAAAGTACGTACAGAAGTACGTATAAAATACGTATACAATATGTATACAATACGTGCAGAATACGGTTAGAAATACGTACAAAATACGAATACAAATACGGATACAAATACGTACAACATACGAATACAGATACGTACAACATATAAATACAAATACGTACAACATACAAATACTCAGAAATACACTAATAAAATACAGACTTACCAGACGTATGCAGCGGAAGACTTAATATTACCAAATTAATACATTTATACACGAAAATACACATATACACATAACCCTTCCCGTGAACTACTTATGTATCATATTTTACCCTTAAACCCTCTTTAAACCTTCTTATCGGACCGGTCATAATGCTCGTTGTGGATCCCGTGTGCACCACAACTTTTCTAAAACATGCCGGGGTGAACTCGTGTATTCAACCCGTAGCCCTCGTTTGCAAGAACTAAGCCTAAGCTATGGCCATAACCCTTAAATAGCAGCTCGTGTACTACTACTTAGACGTCTACATATCTTAAGATCCAGAACTGCCCAAAGACCGTAGTAGGGCAGTGGTCCTGGCTCAAGAAGAAGAAGAAGGAGGAGAGTGTAGAAGAAGAAGATGAGGATTCCACTGAGGATTCTGATGATGATGCTAACTCCAACTCTTCTTAACTTACCCCCTGCCCTGCTCACCATTTTCTTAAACTTTCTTTATTCTGCTCCCATGAACAATTTATCTCTCTTTAGCTTTTAACCACTTCTGCCAAACATTTTCAATGCAGAGTGGTCCTGGTCTATATAATTTTAAACCTGTGTGCACTTTGAACTATTTGGGATTATGATTTGCAGGTACTCACTGTTTGGAACAGCATCTCTAGAATGTTGTGTTAATTTATGCTTGTTCTTGACTTTATCTGTTGCCTTCTCCTGATTTTTATGCTATGATTTTTTTTTTTAATTTGATGATGCCAAAAGGGGGAATAGGACAGATGAAGTTCCTAGTGTCAGGTGTAGCAACTTGAGCAAGGTTTACGCCTTGTTAGAGGTGGCCCAGATTTATGCCTAGGAGTATTTTGAATTCAGATAAAATGCTCCTACCAATCCCAACTGGAAGTAAATCTTCCAAGTGAACTTAGAATTCTTTTGCTACACTTGATATTGATAAGTCTTACAGGTTACAGGTCTAAATGCTGAAACTCAATAATTATTAAGTAATGTGATGAGTTAACTGACCTTTTAATCAGTCAAATTGTGCTTTAGTCTGTTGTATGTTTTTAATACTCTGAGATCATGAATCTGACTGCAGGCACCGTGCAAGACAAGTTCCTTTGAACAGTTGTTTTAATTGAAACAATTGGTTACTGTTCTCAAGGGGAACTTTATGGTTTGTCATCATCAAACAGGGGGAAATTGTTGAACCATGTTTGATTTGAATGATGACAAACCAGCTCTCTATACTTGATTGCTATGTATGATTGTGTATGAATAGGTTGAATCAAGTGAGGACTCAACAAGGCAACATTTGAAGGCCTTGAGATACTTGAAGATCAGAAGCCAAGAGCTTGGAGTTATTTATTTTTTATATTTCTAGGATCTTCTTGTAAAATGAACTTAGTAAAATAAGACTTGTGTTTATAAGTAAAAGAGCAAAAAGGGTTAAAGTTTATGTCCAATAAAGAGAACAAGCAAAGAGCAGGCAAAGAACGAGCAAAGAACAAGCAAAGAACAATTATCTTTATCAGCCATGAACTTAGCAGTACTGAGACCACTGTGCAAACAGACCTCAGTATTACGCACCTGCACTTAAGTGATTAGTATCAATTTATGTTCAAAATGTTTTTGAAAATTTAATTGAAAAATATTGATCACTTAGGATTTGGAAAATCTGCCAAAATGATACACCAAATCAACTCATTAAATGCAATGTACTTAGTTTGGACTTTAATGTACTTTCCCACTACATGTAGTGGAAGGAGACAAAGTCTGAAACAAGTAATATTGTACTTGTGTCAGCTGAACTTGTTTGCATTATTTAGGTAAGTCTCCATGTATGCTTTGGGTTCACGGTTTTCATTTGCAAAATTTTCTATCTTTTGAAAAACCCAAAAAACCCTTTTGCTCTCCATATAAAACCAAGCCATATTTTCTGGAGTTTATTGATAGTGCAAAAATCATCTCCATATCCATCTTTAAGAGAAAACTTACGGAGATTTTGATATTGTATTTTGATCCACTTAGAGGGAAGTGGTTGGGGAATGTTATGTGAACACTGAGTGAACTCTTAGAGTTGGGGAATTGAGTGTTATAGAGATGTAGCATTTGATTGAGTGTGTAACCTTGTTATTATTCAGAGTTGATTAATAATATTTGTGAGAGAGTGGAGGAAGTAGGCTTATTTAGAAGCCGAACCTCGTTAAATCTTTTTGTCCCTACTCTTTATTTACTGCTCTGTCGTTGTTCTCACAAATAGACAAATAAACTTTGAAAACGAAGAAAAAACACACATACTCAATTCACCCCCCCTTCTTGAGTATACATCGAACTTACAGAGTCAGTCAGCCATAATAATTGATTTTAGAATTAATTATTATAGCTGAACCATAAATTAATTTAATGTATTTAATTTCTGTTGCATATATGTACTCAGCTTTTGCTGATTACGTGCGCATTTGTGTGTGTGTTATCCATCTTTCTTTCTTGGTGGGTATGTGACGATCCATTATTTCACTCGGAAATTTTGGGGAGCAAATTTGAAGGTATCGACCACTTGGGGTCTAGGAATTTTGGTAATGCATCTTTGAAGGTATCTTACAAAGCACGGGTCGAGAATGGCCTTTCTTTATACTCATCTTCAGACTTGGCTTTACATTAGGCTGACATTTGGCTTTGTGGTGAATGTTTTTGCACTCACACTTTCAGTAAGAATTGTAAACATGTTGATGGCACGGTTGTTATTGCTCCTGGTTTTGATGAGGCTGCGATTTATGGTATCCCGAAGCCTCCTGGGGCCGGTTTGACGGTTGTGGATGATTTGGTTGGTGGGTCTACTATTCCTTCTCAGTCACCACCTCCTGGGATGATTTGGTTGCTCTTCTTACACAAGTTTTTTCGCGAAGTTGCAGACGGTAAAATGCATTCCCCCTAAGCTGTTGCTTGGTTTTGCTAGAGTCTTTCTTAGTGCTCTTGACAAGGTGCTTGCGGGCCCAAACGGCTTGTCGTCTTGGGTTCAACTTTTAATCTTACCTTCTTGTGTATTAACTAGATTTGTGACATCAAACCGAGCTCAAAAGTGGTTGGGTGAGAAGGAGCGATGTCAGTTTGAATTTATTTCTACGACTCTTCATAGGTGGAGGGATCCTGGGGATAGAATTGGTTTGGTGTTGGATCGTTTATCTGAGGGGTCCCCTTCCTCTAGTTGTGTGCCAAAGGTTAAATGCCCTGAAGAGTTGAGCATTTTCCAATGTAAACAGAAGTTGAGTGATGGGCACTTTACTGGTGCTATTAAATTGCTTATGTCTTCTGGTGTTGCTCCCCCTACCTCGACTACTCTATGCGACTTAGAGGCCAAACACCCTTGTGCCCATCCTCCGGTTTTACCGTCTTCTTCACTTGGTGGTGACATCGTTTCTGTCTATAAAGATGTAGTCTTGAACAGGGTTCGTAGCTTTTCGAAAGGGACTTCTTCTGACCATGATGGGTTGACGGCTCAACATTTTGTTGATATGTTAGGAGGGGTTGCTTCTGCTATTGCGAATGATTTATTAGGTTCCATCACTGGGGTTGTTAACTTGTTTCTTAGTGGATTGTGTCCCAATCAACTTGGTCCATTCATTGCTAGTGCCCTTTGACCCCCTTTGTAACGACCCGACTTTTTAGCTTGTCGATTTACGAAGGGTAATCAACATTCGGATCATTACTTAATCTAATTAGACCATAATTCAATATTACAAAGGAAAGAATTAACCTTTATTAACTATAGCTGCTAGAATCCATAATAAACCTCTAATTAATATTACATCAAAAGTCTGAAAAATACTGTCCCAACATGCTGGGATCTTAGTAACAAACTAAATAAAGGTTTAAATAGTTCTGACTAAACTAGAATACTTAAATAGAGGCCCAAACTCTCAAGCCCATCCGGCGAAGCCCGCTCTAATCTGCTGCAACGTCACCTGAAACTGAGGGGGGGTCCACCATCAGTGGCGAGTAACTAGGCTGTCCCATTTAATCGAGGGACCACCAAACACATAATAGCATAGAAATTATCATAAAAACTGTAAAGAACTTAATACATGTTTTACACATAAATATACAAATTACGTATAAATGTACGTATAAAAATACGTATAAAAGAACGTATAGACGTACGTATAAATGTACGTACAGAAATACGTATACAAGTACGTATAAAGATACGTATAAAGATACGTATAAATACACCTGCAGAGATACGGTTAGAATACGTATAATCTTCGTATAGAATACGTACAAACAACCCTGCAGATACGGTTAGAATACATACAAAATACATTCAACATTCGCATACATACACACGCTAACATACTCGAATAATTACAGAAATATACACAGCGGAAGACTTATAATATACTGAACTTGTACTTTATATTATACAACTTAGAATTATACCTCACCACCTTCTTACATGATATCATCAGTAAATCCTAATCATATCTTTTCATAATCTTATCATCGAATTTCATATCATAATCTTATCATATCATAAATTATATCTTATCATAATCTTTCTTAATCGTAATTCATATCTTATAATTACATCTCATCTTATATCATAACATCAATCTTATAATAAGGGCATAATAGCTTCTTATCTTAACATATGCACTTATCATATCATTACATCAATCTTATAATAAGGACATAATATCTTCTTAACTTTACATATGTACTTATTATATCAACTTAACTTAACATATCATCTTTGCGGACTGTCTTCTTCAGCTCGTAGCGAACCTTTGCGTTCGCAACTTTCCTAGAACATGTCGGGGTGAACCTTTGCGTCCCACCCGTAGCCCTCCTTTGCGAGAACTAAGCCTAAGCTATGGCCATAACTCCTGGTAGCGGCTCGTAGATACGGTTACCAGACGGCTACATGTTCTAAGACCAAGAACTGCGCGGGGGAACCTTTGCGTTCGTCCCATGTGAGCAGTGGCATCGACTAAACCCAATTGATAACCTTTGCGTTATCGCAAGGGCGTCCTATCTTATTTAACCCGATTGATGACCTTTGCGTCATCGCAGGGGCGATCTTTATATTGTATCTTATATCTTTACTTAATTCAATCATCTCATATATTAGGATAATACTAGGTGACCGTAATAGGAAATGAAATGTTCGGAGTCCCAGGAAAGAGAGGTGCGGCACGTATATTGGCCACCTTAAATACCAAGTCTTTCCTAGCCAGAGACCGAGACATAACATGTATAGCTATTACTCTGTTTCCTTTCTTATCCCTAATCATATCTTATACTTCTCAACTCTTATAATATATTATCATATACTTATAATCCTATCCTTTCGGATACTAACCTTAATATCATATACTAACTTGTAGATATTATTATTAATAATTGTAATAGCCGAATACTAATAGTAATAATAATAGTCATATTATCTATCCCTTCACTTTACAACTTATCCCTGATAATTATTTAATCTGTAACTTTTATTATTAATTATTTCCTAAATTAATAATAATTCAAAACTAACCAAATTTGACTAAATCAAATAATTCCACACGTAAATCTCAATTTTCAAACCATAATTAATTAATTCTTAAATTTATCTTAATTAATTAATTAATTGCTAAAATTACCAAAATATAATAAAAATCCTATTTTTCCTACTTTCACCACACTCGACATTTTATATCAATAATAGCAAAATTATTCAATTAATTTATATGAATTCAATCATCAAGAATTAAATAATTTAACTAATTAATAAACATAAAAATCATATTTTTCAACAACATTCATCAAGATTAACATAAAAATAATATTTTTAACTCTTCTTTTAATTTCTATACACTCGACAATTAGAAGATAATAACAAGATTTAATTTTTAATTCAAGATTAATCAATATAATTCAATACTATCAAGATTCATCATAAAAATCATATTTTTAGTTCCCTTTTAATACTTAGGTCACTCGAAAATTCAAGAATTAATAATAGCATATTTTAATAATTCAATTGCCCTATTTTATACAATCTGATTTTTAAAGAATTAAATTAAAAACGACCATCTAAAGATCTCTAAAAATCTGGAAATTTTTATGGGAGCTAAATATGGGTTCAAGTATTTACGTGCATAAATTTCGTCTAAAAATAACATCTTTTACTATTTTTAAGTGATTTTATAACTAACCAGTCAGATTAGGCTGAATTCGGTTTCAGAATTTTATGCCATATCAAACGATCTTTAAAAATTACGAAAATTTAACACAAGCTGTAAAACATTATCACTGACTTCCATATAAAATTTCGTAGCATTCCGAATTGATTAAGTACACTAATAAATTCGTAAACCTATTCTGGACAGTTTTACCGGTTTGAAAGATTAAATTTTTATAAATAATAAACGGACGAATTTTGCCACGAAATAAGTCATGGTTAATAATCAAACAGTAAACAAGATACCATGAAAAATTCATTAAGAAATAACAAGATTTGATTGGTAAATAAATTCATACAAGATCATACATAAAAACAAGAAAATACATAAAAATCAATCAAGAAATTCATTCTTCATGCTCGACATATCCAAGTAAAACAATATTAAACTTCCTACAATTTTCATGCTTCAATTCCTAATTAACTATGTGTTTTTCTACCCATAGATTAAAGGAGAAAGCGAAGTTACCTGGATTCGCTTAATTAATCCAAGGAAAAACAATGAAGGTTCGACTTTTTGAGGGGATAATAGGAGAGAAAAATGATCTTTAGAGTTTGGAGTTTTAAGTGCTTAAATGCATAATGGCAACACAAGGGACAAGAGTCCTATTTATAGAACAAGATGAAGTGTTGCAAATCCTAAAATAAGGGAAAGTGAGGGCTGGCCATGTGGACTAAGTATAGGGGCCAAGTCATGGGCTTGGTTGAAAAATACTTAAGCCTTCTTAATTGGTAATTAGCATAATTACCCAATTAAACTAGAAATACCCAATAGCCCAAAAAGGAGACTAAAAACCGGCCAAGGGTAGATAAAAGAACAAATTGGGTCCTTGGCCCAATTTGATGAAAAAGAATGGGCTAAAAAGTAAAACAGTCCAAAATTAAATGGGCCTTTTTGGACTTAGAATTAAGACATATCATTAATAACCGCGAAATTTTCTGGCCCAAAATTCCGGGTCGTTACACCCTTGGTCAAGCCGGGTGGTGGTATTCGTCCTATTGCTATCAGGACTGTGTGGAGGAGGCTTTTTCTAAGGTTACTTGTTCCTCTAACTGTTATTTCCTTTGTGAACTACTATCAACAGGATTTTCAGTTTGGTGTGGGTCTCCTTGGCGGCTGCGAAGCTTTTCTGTTTTCCGTAAATAGGTTCTTTAAATCTAAAGGAAATGAGGTTGGGTTTTCTATGCTTTTAGTGGATTTTAAGAATGCTTTCAATCTTGTGATAGAAGTGTCATGCTTCACGAGCTTAGGATGCGGTGCCCGTCCATTGCCCCGTGGGTTGAGTTTTGTTATTCCCAACCTGCTAGGCTCTATTATGATGACTCTATTCTTTGGTCTTGTCAAGGAATTCAACAAGGTGTTCTCTTAGGTCCTTTGTTGTCCGCCTTAGCTTTACATCCTCTTGTCTAGTCTATCAATCGTGCTTGTGAGATTACCCTTCATGCTTGGTACCTTGATGATGATACTATTATTGGTGACACCCCTATGGTCACCAAAGCGCTTGATATCCTCAGGACTGAGGGGCCAGCTCATGGTCGTTTGTTCCTCAATATGGATATATACGACTAAGAGTTTTTGGCCCCTACAGGATCCGAGGAGCAGGGTAAAAGGAGTTTTTTCTACTAACATCTCTCGTCTATGTGATGTTGTCAGACTCCTAGGTGGGTCCGTTAGCTTGGATCTGGATTTTTGTCAAGATTTTTTGTCGATAAGGGTTTCTAAAACCATCTATTTGATCCAGGCTGTCAGCGGGCTTGATGATCCCAGTGTGAACTCCTTCTTCTCCGTAATTGTGCCGGTGTTGCAAAACTTTCCTATGATTTGAGAACCTGCTCTCCCTTGTCCTTCTCAGATCGATGCTTATATTCAGTTTGATCATGCTTTACGTTCTTCTCTAGAGAGGATTGTTACTGCTTCTGCGCTTGGGTTTCGTGGTTGGCAATGGCGGCTTGCCACTCTTCCCATTAAGTTGGGAGGCCTTGGCATCTTCTCTGTAGGGGATGTTGTTCGATATGCTTCTCTTGCTTCTCGCCTTCAGATGGATTTGCTACAGGCCCAGATTTTGTCAAACTATGGTATTTTTTTCATGTGGCCCTTCTTTCCAACATGCTCTTGATGATTTTAATTTTTTTTTTTTTTTTTGCAATGTCGATGCTTTTGTGCCCCCCCCCCCCCCCCAAATGATGAAAACCTTGGCCAAGTGTTAACTTTGGTGTCATTGAGAAAAATCTTATTACGAAATACATGCTTAGTTCAAGGCAGAGTGGCCCATGCACAAGATTTTTTTTCACTATTTCTATTGATGGCTTGGAGCAGACGACTTCGTTCTGTACTATGTTATAGGCTCATGGTACCTCTCTTCGCTGAAGATAGTTTATGTTCGAGTTTTAATGCTCCTAAGATGGACCAATGGGGAGACCATGCTGTCCATTGTTCTAATGAGGTGGGTGTGAAATTCAGGCATAATTTGGTGCGTGATGTTCTTTTTGACATTTGCTCTAAAGCTGGGATTGTCGTGCGTAAGGAGGCCCCTATTGATTTCCTTTCATAGGAGGGGAGAGATCTTACGCCTGCGGATCTTTTACTTCTCAATTGGTATCGGGGCAAGGATGTGTGCTTGGATGTGAATGGTATTTTTCCCTTTGCCGGTACGGGGTCGGGTTCATCGATCCCTAGGCTGGCCTTGCATAATGTCGTGGAGAAGAAAATGAAGAAATACGTGTCCAAATGTGAGGAAAATGGGGAGCTGGATAAGGAGCCTCTTGATAAACTGTCTCAGATCATGTCCTTTTTATGTAGTAATTCCAATAATGCTAGGGATAGTGTTTTTATTTTTCATCTTTTGAGCTTCTGTCACAACTTATTTCTCGGCTCCCATCCAACTTTTTATAAATAATAATAATAATAATAATAATAATAATAATAATAATAATAATAATAATAATAATAATAATAATAATAATAATAATAATAATAAAATATTAAAAATAATAATAAGACGAAAAAGAAGAATAAGAATAATGAAATGAACTGAATTGAAATTAAGTGAAATGAAATGAACTGAATTGAAATGAAATGAAATTTACAGAAATTAACTGAATGGAAGTCCAATAGAACGGGGCTTTATTGTGCACTTATCATATACTAATACTCTATTACAATGCAATTTCAATGAACACGAAACTCGTGCTCAACATACCAATTTTGTTTCCTTGCATGTCACTTCTCTCTTTTTTTAAAAAAATTCTAACCTTTTTAGTAAAGTTTTGTCACTATATTCTTCCCCTTTTCCAATCTCTTTTTCTAATCTAATATAGTGTGAGAGGGGTAATTTGCATTGGTTTCAAAATTTATGTACCAAACTTCCCCTTCTCTTTAAAGAGGTACATAGATGTATATATTTATTTTTTTCCTTTTTTATAATTCTTGTTTGGGTAGAAATGGAGTTAGAGATGGAGTTGACAAAGATCATAAATTAAAGGATTTAAAGGTTTGGTACACGAGTTCAATATAAAATGACATGTAGTTGAGTAAAATTACATGTACTTGGCAAATGACGTATGGTGTATTTTATAGTTGGTATATAGGGGCGAACCAATGAAAGGTATTAGGTGGCATAAACCCCATGATTTTTTTTCTTTTTAAAATCAATTGAAGTGAAACGTTAAAATATTTCCACTCCATGAATTGATAAATGATCATCTTGTGTCATTGTGGTTGCATGTAAGTGCTCAATTTTAAAACATTTTTCATGGGCCACAAATACATATCTTGATTTATTTTTTTTCACATAGTGCTCCATCAAACTCTAGATTCTAGGTACAATATTTTTAGTATACCATCTATCGTATATCATACAAGTATATAAGGTTAAAGCTTTTCTATGCACTTTTGAGTATTTTACCTTTGTTTAAACATTGATATATTATGTGTTTTTTTAATAAACTTGTGGTCATTAGTTTACATATTTATCTATTTTGGATTGTTTCTAATAAGATATTTAATTAGTTATATTTTTTTAGTATGTGGATATAAATCTTTTGTTCCACAAATTGTGTCAAATTTATGTTCTACTAGTTTTTTTTTTAACAGGAAAGCACAAAAAATTATGTTCTACTAGTTTTGATTGGCCCATAATTATTTTTTAAAATTTAAAATGTATGTTATATTAATTATTGTAATCAATTAAAATGTGTGGAAAACAAATGAGAAATAATTTCTGGGAATGATGGTTTGAACAATTGAACCCATGCTATGTGAATGAACAAAAACTTTATATCAGGGATTTTAAAATTCTTCAAGAATAAATATGACATACCCTTGAATTTATTAGATTACCTTTCAAATAGAAGTACTAATATTTGATTTAAAAGTTGGTATTTTGGTAACTTAGTTGGAGTTATAGACTTATAGATACTGATCCCAATGGAAAATAATTAATACCATCATTCCAAAGCTTCAATGAATAACTTTTAAAATGATCTTTGAGTTTTCCAATGAATTCCTTATGCATACATCTTTTGCAATCTAATGTTTTTTTGTTATTTTCTATTAATTTATTTTAATTTTGTAATAGATCACTAAGTACATATAAAATATTTCACCAATGCAATTGGTCTACCCGTTTATCAAATCATTGTCTTTTTGCACAAATCTCATTAGGGGGAGAAGTTTAAATCTCAAAACTAAGGTGTTGTACCATCATGTGAGACCAATACATATGTCGTAGGCTATTAAGATTGCAAAGTTGGATTTTCACTAATAGGTGTGATGTTTCATTAACTATTTATAAAGTTAATTTGATCCTAATAGCAAAAGATTTGGATATACGACCGAAAACTTCTTTAGATAATTAAGTTGAGTAAATGAAATTGATAAGTGAACTACGTTACTTGATAACACATTGATGATCTTACTATAAACAAAATCATGAAAAAAAATTTAATTAAACAATTGAAAGTATAAAAAAATTATAGCTTCAATAAGATTTATATATCACATACCTTTGATACTTTGTATGATATAAAAAAATTGAACATAATTAAAATTTATTTCATATCTATTTAAATTTTATATTGCATGTAACTAACACCATTTGCTAGTATTTTTAAATTTTAAATTTGTAGTTTTTTTATAAAATTTAACTACAAAATATTTTAATGTGTCTTTTACAAAATCTAAAATCTTATGTTCACTACTATACAGTATACATTAAGCACATTTAAGTAGGTAATATTGGTGTTTGTATTTGCAACGATCTGCTACTAAAAAATAATCCTAATTAAAAAATAAAACTTATGAAATAACCTCGAAATTTTTCATGACTCACATTTTGACCCACACCTACACCAAAGCTGTAACATCACTAAATTTTGTGTTATGAATCTGTAGATACGAGATAGATATTATTTTAAAATTATTCCTTCAATCTTATTTATTTGCCTAATTTCGAAAAAAAATTATATATATATTTTAGTAAATATACATTTGTCTTCCTTATATATCTATGTATATGTTTACGTATATATTTTTGTATACATATCTATTTGCGACACGTAATAAAAGTTACGTGCCAAGTGAATTTTATTTTTTTAAAACAAATTTTAGCGTTGCCGTTAAAATAGTATTTGCGTTATATTAGTATTTACGTATAATTATATAAATATGGATACTAAGTATTTTATTTAGGAAATTTATCTAGTTGGTTAACAAAAAAAAATTAAAGGAGTTGAGACTCAATGCTCCAAAGGAGTTGAGACTCTTGGGCATCTTTCCTTAAGTGTGTACTTAATTCTCATTATGGTGCTAATCTAGGAAGCATGGACACACCTCCAACCTGTCGTTCCCCGTGTCCGACATCGACATGACACCGACACACATACTGTAATACCCCGAAATTTCGGGATATTTTAAATTTTTCTTAATTAATTAATTAATTAATTATATAATTAATTAATTATTTAATTGATTATTATTTAATTAATTATTAAATTAGTTGTAGCAATCTAATTATTTTATCCTGGTCCAAACCTTTTCCCCTTGTCATGCTAAGACCCAAGCCCAATTTCTTTCCCCTTTCTCTACACCTCACGGCCCCCTCTTTTTGTTTTCCTTTTAATTGATTTATCTAACTTATTTTCACCAATATTACTAACTTATATCTATTTTGACCTTTTCCTAAAAATCCTATTTTTATCCCAACTTCTCCTACTTTGACTACTAGATTTTAGGAAGCCAATTACACTCATCCTCCTTATGATACCCCACGACCCCCTTACATTCTCCTTCAAATTATTTAATTCCTTTTTCAAGCTAAAATAATAAATCATATCTATGTTTGATCAGATTCCAAAAATCTAATTTTTATCTTCCCACTTTCTCTACTAGATTTTAGGAGTTTGTTTTACTCTTTTGCCTAGTATTTCTACACGGCCAACACACCACAAAAGGGGAACCACTTTTATAATTCTTAATCTCTAAAAACTAAACTACAAATAAAAACTAAACTACAAATAAAAACTCCTCTTTTTCCCCACACAAATACTTCCTTCACTTCATCAATTCAAACACCTTCATCAAAGAAAGTTCAACCTTCAGCCTTTGAAGATCGAACCATTCACCATCAATATTGGATTATTAGGTAATTAGATTGCTTTATTTAACCAATAGGATAGATTAGTTATATAATTTTTAGAATAGGTTTAATCATGTATAGAATTGCTTAGAACTACTTAGAATTGCTTAGAATCATGCTGGATAAATTTTGAATTGTTTATTGATGATTAACCATGTTTGTCGAGTGCTTCTAATATCATTCCAAGATGTTTTGACAGGTTTATTTCATGTTCTCGCTATGTTTTATGATTGTTTTACGATTCTTGCTAGTTTAGAACTGATGGAATTAATTATGGAATAATTATGAATGATGATTAATTGTTGATAATTGTAATTAACTAAATTAAAGTGTCAATTTTTGTTGCTTGCTTCAAGAATGTCGAGTGGTGTAGTGTAATAAAAGAAGGATTTTTATCATGTTTTAAGTGATATTTGTTGATGATTGTTAGTTTATATGATTATTTGTTTATTTAATTGATTGAATGAACTGTTTATATGATTATTGTAAAGAATAGAATTAATTATTGTTTGATTATGGAAATGTCGAGTGGTACAAGTCTTGGACTAGAGTTTTGAGTCAAGTTAAGTTGGACTAGAATTGATTAGAAGTCAAGTTGTGTCATTAAAGGATTGAGTTGTGAACTAGAATTGAGAACAGAATTATAATATGGAAAAGATGATTAACTATGAAGTGACCGCCTATCTAGTGGCTTAAGTTGCCATGAACATAGGTTTAGTCGAAGCCACTGTCCTATCTTCGGATTTGGGACAGTCTTGATCCCAGTGCCGGGAAGTAGATCTAACGTGGTTGACCCGGCATGAGCAAGGAAAGTTGGGGAAGAATTCAGGTTTCCCCTACGAGCATATGACTGGTCACAGATTAGCACCTGAACTGAATAGAACTGAAGAGTCAATAGTGGTGTCAAGAAGTCTAGAACTGAATAAGTTAGTATAGAAGGTCTTGGTTTATTGTGATGTTATGTTTGTTTCCGCTGCGTACTTGAACGATGATGTCTATGAATGATTTCCTGATGATTTGTTTGACTGTTTGGTTGACCTGTTCTGATTATTATGTTTCTAATTGTGTTTTACTAATCAAGTAGAACAATCTAATTACTCACCACTGACTATGAACCCCAAAATTCTTTAACAGGTACAAGTGATGACTGATTGAGTTACGCAAGGGCTGGGATTGTGTGCGAGATAGCTTAGTATTTTATCCTGATGACCATTTCTAGCCTTTGTATTATTATTATTGGTGGACTTTTCCTTATTTTGTAGTAATAATGGACTTTGGAACCTTATTAATTTTGGATTATTTAATGGTTTTATTTGAATAATATGAATTAAGTTTAGAGCTTCCGCTGTAATTAATGAATCTGTTAATAAAGGTTTTTAGTTAATAATGATCTGTATTGTTGTTTCCTCCGAAAACAACGCTGCTAAAATATGGGTCGTTACACGTACCCACACCAAACTAATTAATGAAGCTTACTCAAGTACCTGAGTTATTTTTCTCGCTTTAATTGTTTATGTGTTTTAGGTCTTGAATAATTTATATAATTATTAACCATATTATCATCACCAAATTTGATATTTACTTCAGTATTTTATTGAAAATATGTTGAAATTTATAGATTCTCTTATTGTTTTCCTTCACGTACCCGTATCCTCAATTTTTCAGTAACGTTTTCTCGTACCCGTTTTGTGTCTGTAGCCGTACCAGTATTCGTTTTAGTGCAACCTAGGTGCTAATTAAGCCTAATTAACTAATTAATTTAATTAATTAAAAAAAATAATCAACCCCTCATTACCCTCATGTGGCCCGTTGATAAGGATGAGGGTTGATGGTTAATTCATTTTCATTCATTCATCCTTTCAACACAAAAAAAAAAAAAAAACTTTTCTCTCTAGCTCTCTTGGTGTTCAAAGGTGCTTTGGGGTGTTTTCAAGTGAACTTTCGCATTTTTTTCCATCTTTACTCAACAATCAACAAGGTAACTAACGTGATTCCCTTCTATAGTAGTCACATAACTAGTAATATGGAATTTACGGTCACAATACGATTAAAAATGGACTAGAGTAGGTTAAACAATTTTAAACCGGTAAATATACTAATTGTACAATTTTTGGACAGATTTTTTTTAGTTGGGATTATTTCTGAATTTTCGTGTGATATTATATAATTTTGGGTTATTTTTATGAATTTTATGGGTGTTAAAATATCATGGTTTGATTTTATTTTAGGTGCATGATACATATTAATTTATAGTATTGTTGAACAAAAAACGTGGTGAGTGAATTTTGTGGAAAAAAAAAACGTGTGGTATATTGTTATGGGGGACGAATTTCTGCATAATTTTGTGGTTAAATTTTGATTTTATCATGTCTTGATATCTTTGTTGATATTGTTGTTTGTGACGTATAATTTTTTGTCGAATCGGTCATTTCTACCAATTCGATATGAGCCCGAAAAGAGGCGAAATGCTGCCGAAATTTTTAGTGAATTATAAGTGGACATACATTCTGATTTTTAAGCTTGAATGTTGAATTTTTCATGATTTAGATGATTAATTAGGGTTTAGGGTTAAAAATTCAACATCCAAGCTTAAAAATCAGAATGTATGTCCAGGCCACTTATAATTCACTAAAAAATTTCTGCCAAAGTACTGCTGGCCGTGCGCTATATGTATGTGTAGCATGTATTAGTTTTTATAATTAAGCCTAATACTTGTTTAGTAGCGATACTAGTAAGTTACGATGAAAATAGAACAAGTTAAACTAATTTTTGGCCTGAATTAGTAACATTTATAAAGTCTGGACAACAGCTTTTGAAGGCTTAAATCTGAATATTTTTTATGTTTTTAGACCTCTAAGTGTTATGGTAGTCGTTGCTAGTTGCTAAGACTTGTCTAAAATTTTATGTTTTTAGACCTCTAAATGTTATGGTAATCGTTGCTAGTTGCTAGCACTTGTCTAAAAAAAAAATGGACTAATCGGTACCTTGTTTTGATAGCCCGTTGAAATTATATATTGGCTATGAAAAAAAAAAATAGTAATAATAACAAGTTATTTTTATTCGGACTTGGATAATAATACTAAGAAATGATTTGGATTTGAGTATGAAGATGTTGGGAATTAATTTGCTCATGACATATGGGTAATTGTGGTTTAATCGGAAATTGGAATTTAATTCTAAGGGTATTGTTATTACCCAAAATTTTACTAAGTGTAAAAAAAAATCATGTTAAAATGACTTGTTGATAGTTTGGAGCCATTGGGCTGCGGAATCCAATGGTTAGATCAGTTATTTTCTTGGACTGCGGAATCCGAGACATTTATTTTATTTATTTTTACCTGGGTTAATTGTTGTCGTTCGGGAGGTCTGGAGGTGTAAGTCCATATTTTGGGCATCCGTCCGGCACCGGGAGTTTGGCCATTCTTAGACCAGTCGGCTGCGGAATCGATTGAGGGTTACCTGACAAACCTTAGGAAGTGGTACTGCGAGATACCACTCTTGATCATTCCATCTACAACTAATTAAATTTTGGATAACAAAAAAAGGATAGTATTAAATAAAAAAAAATTATTAATTAAATTATTATTGATAATATTATTTTAATTCCTCTCTTGTATCAGAACAGTCCATTGATTCAGTAGATATTTAATTCCTGAACCGTGCTGTTTGTTTGGGTCGAACTATGTCAAGTATGATGCTTTGTGATAAGTGATGACTTGTATAATAAATTTTTATTTTGCAGGAGGAATAGTTCGAGGTAAGTCTTGTGTGAATATTTACTTGACTGGATTTATATGACGCCTGACTGTGTTGTGAATGGCGTGAATTTTGTGTTCCTATGTTTGTGAAATTCTATGTACTGTTGGGGAGAACTGTTAGTTACTCGCCATTGACTGTAGATTGTTGTCATTTCTTTTCAGATGATAACTAATTGTCGGATCATCACCATGTGGGCGGGAGTTCTGAGGGTCGGACTTAGGGACTTCCCTGTGGCCTTTGCTATTTTAGATTATTTTAACCATGTAGAGATTAGAAAGACTTTTTATGTTATCTTGTTCCTTTAAGTATGTATTTAAGTTTGGATTATTGTAGAGGTGTCTAAACCTCGGGTCGGACCCACGTTAATTCGGTTTTAAATGTTTGGATTTTAGTAGCATCCGTTTTAAAAAAAAAAAAAATTCGAATTTATATTGAAATTTTGGATTACCTTTCAAGTTTTCTTATTCTAGTATTGTTAGTTATAGTTTTATTAGTAACGCCTCGCCCGAGTGCTCATATTTCCGCTGAATCTTCCGTACTTTACAGACGGGGTAGTTACAAAAGCATTCGAGACATCTCATGATGGTTCGGGCTTGTTGAGCATCTGCATCTACAAATAAAATTACGTCAGTGTCTTCTAATGATTGCATGGTGACTGGGACATCAGTTTCTTGCGCACTTGTTGCGGGTAGCAATGCATACTTAATATATTGACGTCGTGAATTAGGCTTTGATCAATGAATCCGTTAGGTCTTATATCTACAATGATGACAACAAGTATTGTGTTAAATTTTTCCTTATAACTCAATTTATACTAGGAATAGTATAAAAAGATGTGAAATGTTTATTTTACATTGAAGAAAAGTTGATGATATTTTAAGATATGTATGGGATAATATCACGGATATTATAATCATATCTACTAAGATGGTTTTATTGAAACCTAATTAATTTGTCCATGGGCAAAACTATTTAAAACCAAGGAAGATCGCATATGTGTGTACATATGTATACATATAAAAAAATAAATCACATATTTCAGTTTTATTTTAAACTAATTTTATGGGGCATTTTTCCAAGTCATAATGTTTGTTTCATTTTATATTTTCTTTGTCTTTTGATGCGGGCACATTGTCTATCATGGAGCAAGAGAAACTAGACACTCTCTATTAGATGACAAAATCGACTTACTAAATGTCATATCTGACCCCAAAGGTTGTGTTTGGGATGAAGATTGGTTTTGCATGCTCCTGTTTTTATTTGAGTTACGATTACCACTATGACCATTATTGTTATTTTGATGACGACTACAATAGCGATTGTTCCGACCTCCCCGACCATTGTTATTATTATTGCTATTGCGGTTTCGGTTGTTGGAATTATACCGTTGTGATAGATTGGTAGTGGGTGAAAGCTAAGCTCCGAAGAAGACTAAGATCCCAAGGTGTGTGCCCTAAAAGCTTGATGTTGAGTTTGGGAGACACCACTCAAGGTACGAATCCATTTTTCTTGGAGTAAAATTTTGCCCGAAGATCATCAAAAGTCAATTGTCCCGAAAAATGTATAATATCAGTGATAAGCGAATCATTATCACCACTGTACTGCCCCCTAATCTAATAATAGTATGTTCAATAAGATCATGTGTGGACATACGAGAGTTAATGGCCGCAAGGGAATCATTTATCACCTTTAGCTCACGTAGGTACTCATCCATAGTTTGACTTTCATATTTCTTAATGGTTGTCAACATTTGCTTCAGTTCCATGGACAGAGCAAGACTAGCGGACATAAACCTATTTCGCAACTGATCCCAAATTGGTCCAGAATATTTTAAATCAAGTGCCTCATCTAAAATATCACGATGTAAAGTGGCAAAAACAACCAAGACCGCACTAATTGATCAATTTTCAACCAACTAAAATATTCCTGATTAGGTACCAGAGTTTGCTACGAATTATAAACATACATGGAGGGAATCGAAATAGAACGATCAATCATACCCAGTGCCGGTATTGGGCGGCCCTAGGAAAAATAATAAAATGGGGCCCTGCCTTTAAAATTTTGAACAATATAGTTACATTAAAATTTAAATTTAAAAAGAGTGAAGTATGTTTTATTATAACAATATCTATTTTTCAAATAAATAGAATATATTTTTTTTAAAAACTCTATCAGCAGGTAATTAACCAAAAAGAAAGTTTTTTTTTTGGTTGAATTGCTTTGAATTTAGAAAGAAAATAAAATTTGCAATTGATTGTTGTAGTTTTTAGAAGAAAAAAATTAAATAGTATTTTTCCATTTTAACTAATGATGGATTTAGTGAAAAATTGAAAAAACAATGGAATAAGATTTAGAAAAAATAATTTGAAAGACCAATGAAATTATAAAGCAATTTTTGTCTTTGGTAAAACGTAATAACAAAGTTATAATTTGCTTAAAATCATATAAATATAGTAGTGTTAAATGACCATCTCAACCAAAAGCTTAAGCTGATTGTTGAGGCCTAGGAATATATACTATATCAGCCCCCCTCACATGAAAGACCCTTAGGGCTTGAAATATGAACGCAGCATAGGCCCCATCATATCGGCGCGAATTAATTCCACTTAGAAGGGAGAGAGTGAGGAGAATTTCGAACCCTTGACCTACGCGTCACGTTGGCTCTGATACCATGTTAGAGTACCATCTCAACTAAAAGCTTAAGCTGATAGTTGAGGCCCAAAAATATGTTATATACTCTATCACTTCCCCTCACATGAAGGACCCTTTTAGGCTTGAAATGTGGGCGCAACACAAGCCACATCATACTTGGCGTGAATTAATTAATTCCACTTAGAAAGGAGAGGGAAAAGAGATTCGAACCTGTGACCTTGACGTCACGTTGGCTCTAATACCATGTTAAATAATCATCTCAACCAAAAGCTTGAGCTGGTAGTTGAGGCCCAGGAATATACTCTATCACTCCCCCTCAAATGAAAGTTCCTTTGGGTTTGAAATGTGAACACAACATAGGCTCCATCATATTGGCGCGAATTAATTCCACTTAGAAGGAAGAAGGAGGAGAGTTTCGAACCTGTGACATATGCATCACGTTGGCTCTAACAAGATAAAATTTTACCATACAAACAATAACTTTTAATATGCAAGCTTAACTTATGTAAAAAAATATATTAATGATAAAAAGTTATAATATTTCTAGTTAATTTTTTTTTCAGATCATTAAAAGTTCGGCGGGATACATAATATATGTATAAATTGTTCATAGATGTGGGCCCCTTTAGACCTTGGGCCCTAGGTGGCTGCCCAAAGGCCTACCCTCAAGAACAACCTTGATCATACCCAACAAATCATGAGAAATCATGAATGATTCAAATTGTCTCCTCCAAGGAAGGTATTCCTCAACTGTATGAAGTATGGTTTTCACATAAATTTTTACATTTATGGTAGACAATTGAGGATAGATATGCAACATGGGCATATTAGATGAACTATTTTTAATCCCGTGCCTTGCGTGAGATTTTTTTTGACTTATAAATTGACTATATAAGAGAAAAATTACAATGTTTTACCATAAATATATAAGAAACATCTATTCATAAACACCAAAATGTATATTAAAAAAATAAAGAAATTGAACATGCATGTAAATAAGAGCACGTACTTCGTAAATAAGATTTTAAAAGTATGCATTTAGTATTAAATTAAGATATGAAAAAAAATTATGAATTTAAAAAAAAAAATAGCCAATTTAAGGAAGTTAAAGAGATTAAAAGATGATTAGGTAATTTATCAGTAATTAATTTCTTATTTTATTTTTTTTAAAATTATAAATTCAATATGTTTTGAACGAATGCCACATGGATTAACAAATCCTGTTATAAATATTTAGTATAGATTATAGATATAAATAAATATTAAATAATATTAGTTTAGTATAGCGTAGTGTAAAATAGGATCGAATTGAAGAATAGAACTAAGAGGATAAAGAATTTACAATGATACGCTGTATAAGATGATCACAAAAAATATTCAAGATAAACCAAAGGGCGCTTGTTTGTTATATTTACATCAACTTTAGCTAGTTTATAATTATTAAAATCTTCTTTTTAAGTACAAGGATGAGAGAGAGACTAATGGTTTAAACCATTTGTGTGTGAAAATGCGGTTGCGAGTTCAAGGCTTGTTATACCTTTTTTAAATATAAAACAAATTTGGGCTTGATGACATGGCGCAATGACTGGACGCTTACGTGGCGCAACATGGTTTGAGAAAATGAAATGTGGCAACTTAAACCGGACTTGTAAAAGATGGCAAGGCGGCATGGACTGAGGTAACCTTCGGGAAGAGGTGGCGAGGCACCGACGGCGATAAAGTCCAGGTGTGGGCAGAGGCAACGTGACGCAAAATTTTTATGCAATCTTAATATATTTTCTACCAAAATAAACATTGATATATAATATTATTTGATTTAATTCCTATAAAAAATACTTGTACCTTAATTCTTTTTTTATAAGTAATTTAGTTTCGATCATATATTAATTTCCTACATATTCTTATGATCAAAATTTAAATTACGGTGCAACTTTACTATTTTTAGATTAATAAGCATATGAAAATTATATTAAATTTTGTAGATATTAATGTAAAGATTTACATAATTTACTAATTATGTGAAATATTTTTTTTATAAAAAGTACATGATTTAAATAATTTTAATAAAAATTATATCTTATATTAAGATATAATTATATAAAAAGAAATTATCATGATTTATGCTTCTCTGTATGGGTTTAAGTTAATCATGTATTTTTATGAAATATTAATTTAAAGAAATACGAGATTTTTTCTATATTAAATATGTAAATTGTAACGCCCCAGATTTCGGGCTATTTTCGTATTGTTAGTTTGTAATTATTGTTGTTGCGGTGCATGATCTAAATTTATTTTAGACTATTTTTAATGCTTGAGTGTAACCATTTTATTTAATGGTTTATTATTTCTTAATTTTATTTTATTTTAATTAATTAGAATTTTATTATTTAATTTTCTAATTAATTAATTAAGTTTTGGGCCAAGTGCGAAATTATTCATGATTAGTCATGAATTAGTGCAAATGGTCCAAGTGATTATTTTGGCCCTTGTTTAAGCCCATAACCGGTTTCCTTATGTTGATGGCAAGTTTTGCCACTTGCTTCATGTTCACACCTTGACTAACCTCTATAAATAGAGGAGTTAGTAAGGCCTTAGGATCCTTTGTTCATTTGCTCATTTAATCACCTTGCCATCAATTTTTAAAGGCAAAACATCCTCCCCTTTCACCATTGTTCCACACGCCTATATGGCTTGGTAAACACCCAAAATTGTTCATCATCCTTTCTAAACCCAAACTCAAAGATTCATCATCTTTTGATCTTTGAGTATCCAAACACAAGTAGCCTTCATTTCCTTGATCATGTCTTGGGTTGGTTTCGGTTTTGGGTTGGGTCATGCGTGGTGATGGTGGCCGTGTGGGCAGAAGCAGGCCGTGTGTGAGCAGCTGTGCACCGTGTGCAGTGGTGCAAGCAGCCGTGCAGGGCAGCAAGCAGTGGGCAGCGGTGGTGGTTGTGTCCATGGTGGTTCGTGGTTGGTGCCGTGATTGAGCCGTGGTTGGCCGTGTGTTCGGGGCTGTGAGAGGACGTTCCGGGCAGCAAGTTCTTGTATGATTTAGTGTTTAATCTTGTTAAGGTAACATACTTTCTCAATCTAATTGGTATACTATGCTTCATAGTATAGATTAAATGTTTAAGATTGGTTTTCTTGAAGTTTTGACATGTTTTTAAGTGTGTTTTATAATCTGATTTGGAAGTGAATTCATGGTGATTTTAATGTTTTAAATTGATGGTTTCATGATTTAAAGTTATTTCGAAGTTCTATGAAATCG
Organism: Salicornia ramosissima; assembly: GCA_951394345.1. Classification (NCBI taxonomy): domain Eukaryota; kingdom Viridiplantae; phylum Streptophyta; class Magnoliopsida; order Caryophyllales; family Amaranthaceae; genus Salicornia; species Salicornia ramosissima. Next base: position 41,698,246 of record OX596237.1, on the reverse strand, counting down.
TGTTCAAGTTTGGTAAAAATTTGGATGTTGGAAAGTTGATGAAATTTGTTGTTTAAAAGTGTTGATTATGCGTGTGGATTGTGATGATTATTATGGGTTTAATTCTTGATTGAAGATCTTGAATCTTGAATGAGTTCTTGATTGAAGATCTTGAATCTTGATGAGTTCTTTATGAGTTCTTGATTAGTTCTTTATGAGTTTGATGGGTTCTTGATGAGTTCTTGGTCGAGTCTTGAAAGTTAAAGAAAGTAATTGATGAGTTAAAGAAAGTGATTAAAATGATAAAGAAAGTTAAAGATTGAGTTAAAGTTGGTTAAAGAATGGATTTAAAGTAAAGGATTAATGTTGGTTAGACTCAAGATCAAGGCGCAAAGGCAATTTTGAGAATAACTTCGTGTTTAACTAATTATTTTCGAGAATCAAGGCGCAAAGGCAATTATTGAATTTAATTATGTTATGATTGAGTTGATTAAATTGATTAAGATTTAAAGATTAAAGATTAGCTTGATTTCACTATTAGACGCCTATTACATAGAGTAAGATTCTATGTTTTGGGTTAAGACGTTGCCCCTATTCCATCCGCGGTATTGGGATAGTTGGAGTCTTACTATGTTATCCTTTGAATTTCCAGTAAGATTGGTTTCACGGGACATGGATTTCCAGTAAGATTGGTTTCATGGGATTTGGGAGTAAGATTCTCAATCCTGGCATAGTTGAAAGTTCGAATGCGTAAGATGCGTTCGTACGAGCGTAGTCCGGTCTAATATGTGAATGATTGCACCAAAGATAATGGAGTAATGTTTAATGGTCAAGTTAGTCGTGTAAGCATGATTAAGTGATGTTGGTTTTGTCGGTAGCTTGCTATGATGGTTCATATGTTTGATGTACGTTGGCAAGTTTGATTAACTGTTGTTTTATTTGATTTATTCTATGATCTTGTGTATCCCCATTAGGGTGGGGCAGTTATGTTACTCGCCACTGACGGTGGACTGTTGTTTACTTTTCAGGTAATTCTGATGATGTCGGTGTTGCTTAGCTTGGGGTTGGGCGAGTGCCGATGTTCTTTTGATTTGTTTAGTTTCTATTTCGTTTATAGTTTTGGACCTTGTTTATAGTTTGTAATTTCTAACTCTGACCGTGTTTGGAGTTCATATTTGTTGAACCTTAAGTTTTGATGATGACAATATAATCCAGAGAATAAAGATTAAATAGATTTAAGGAGAATCAACTAAAAGTAATTTTGGTTGAAATTAAATTTATTTCATCTTTTATATTTTATATTTTATGTCGTATATTTATAGAGAATGAATTTGATAAGTGTCAAATTCATATTAAATATATTTCATTTAATATATATGTGTTTCTTATAGAATATATTTATGGAGAATAAAATTAGAGGAGTATCTAATTTTAGAATAAATATATTTTATATTCTAACTCTTATGTTATATTGTTTTGCTTTTGAATACTAATCTTTGTATGTGGTACAGGAAATTTCGGTGGGGCTATTCGACTATTTATATAAGTTATATACTTAAACTAATATTTTATTTAGTTTATGTATATGTAGTTAGGGTTAGTAATGTTAGTTGGTCCGTTTTTTATTCTAATGGCCGAATAATATTATTATGTACTTAGTAAAAGTTTGTTTTGTTTGTTAGTAGTAGGTATTAGTTTTAAATTTATGAATTAGTCTTCTCCACGATATTAGTGTTTGACTTAGTGGGTTGTTAGTTAGTCTTTGGTCATACTTATATTTAGGAGTGTGGTTAGTTTGTTGCTTACTAGGTTGTTAGTAGGAGTTTAATTTTTAAATTAAAAAATTAAAAAAAAAAAAAACCGTTTCCTTTTGTTTTACGTGAGTTTAGAAAGTCAGTAGGATAGTCTTTCTTCTTTTATTTTTTATTTTTTTTTATTAGTAGGTTTGACTAGGAATAATGTATCTTGTCTTATTTTAGGGTTAGTTCGTTTTTTTTTATATTTTGTCTAGGTCAAGCATGATTGGAGGACATGGCTGACGTGGCATTGCTACCCATGATACGTGGTTTTCTTGCTCTCCAAGTTAATCATTTTGAAGCCTATAAATGCAAGGTTGCTGCCAGAATTCGAGTATCACAATCAACAACAAAAATTCAGAGATCAAGATTGTCAAGAGAAAAATATTTTAAGTGTTCTTTGAATTTTTATTCTCTTAGTATTTCAATTGTAATCTTTAGTGATAAGGGTTGGTGAGAGAAGAGAAATCAGAAAGAATATTTGATTGTAATCAAGAGAAAAAGAAAAGAGAGAATTCAGATTTCATTCGAAATCTGAGGTGAGAAAAATCGGACTTTAGTAAGTTCGTAGCATCAGTTCAGGGGGAACTGGTGTCAGGGGGAACAAGTTCCTAGTGGAACGATTGAGAATAGAGAAAGGTCCTATATAGGTTGTAACAGAGTCGTTGGCCTATATTAATAAGAGAAGTCCTAGAGTCAAAATCCCTCGTGGTCAAGGTTTTTCTTCCTAACTGGGCCTAGGAAGTTTTCCTTGTAAGTTAAATCTCTCTGTCTTTATTTCTGTTTATTCTTCCATTCTAGTTTGTACTTCTAATTCCGCTAAAAAGTCAAAAACTCCCTCAACTACAAATTCACCCCCCTCTTGTAGTTGCTATTCATATTACATCAATATTGTTATTGGTATTAATAATAACATTTTGGTTTAGTTATGTACAAACTTGTGGGTATTTGTACTTTTGAGGTTTAATAATAATATTTTGAGGAATTAGTTTTTAATTCTTAAGTATTTCGAGTTGTAGTTATAACTATTCGACTCGTCGGTTTCTTCCGCGCCGATTTAAGCGAGTCGGGTTGTTACAGTTGGTATCAGAGCCGAATAGGTTTTAAGTGAAGTTTTAGGATTCAAGTTAAACCCGGGAGTTGAGAGCTTTACCATTCCCAAGTGATAAACCCCCAAATTAAGATTTAAGTAAAGGGAGGAAGAGTGACGGGTAGAAGAATCCGGGATAAGACTCTTTTTCCTACTTACTTTTGTGTGTATACTTGACTTAAGTGTGGATTGTTAATTCACATTTTTGTTTATTTTGTTCTTATCGTGTTACATTTCGATGTGTCCACACCTCGCCGGTCGAGTTCGGGACTACAGAGATTACGAGAGCTCGAGGAAGCGATTCTTACGCTAGCGCATCTTAGTCGTCAGCTATCAGGGATCGCAGTCGATGTTCGATCGTATCGCTTGCCTTCGACCACCGACTTACGATGGGGTTGCCGACCCTACGACGTTGGGGAGTTGGATCCGCGAGATAGGGAAGCTCTTCGACGCTACGTTTTGTCCGAGCACGAGAAGGACCAGTTCGTCGCCTACTACTTGCGAGGAGAGGCCGATAACTGGTGGAGCATAGCTAGGAACGCGCGTTTACCCTGCATTCGATATCGTGGTACGAGTTCGTAGCTAAGGCCCAGAGGAGGTTCTACCCCGACGAGTTGCGGTGGCGGAAACCAGAGGAGTCTCTTACTCTCATCCAGGGTAAGATGATAGTTCAGGCGTACCCCGATAAGTTCGCCGAGTTATCGAGGTTCGCTACGTCGGTCGTTCCATCCGAGGAAGAGCGGGACAAGCGTTACGTCAAGAAGCTGGATACGAGGATTCGCGTTCATATGACCAGCAGTGGAGCGAAGATGTTACGACAAGCTTACGAGGTAGTACTCGACCTTCTGGCGTCTGTTATTGAGGAGGATGCCAGCTAGAAGAAGACCCCGACCCCGATGATGTTGTTATCCTTTGGGAAGCCCCGATTTAGTGCTCCTAGCAGTACCCCCTCCGACCGCTATTTCGCATTAGGCTTTCAACGGTTCAAAGTATAGAGGTTGGGGCCAGAACTTCCACCCAGGGAAGCGATGTGACGGCACGCCTATGGCATGTTCCATCGGCAGGAAAGGAGGACATAAGGCGTCAGTTTGCCCAAGAAGTAGCCAGGCACCGAGTTCAAGCAGCTCCCGGCATCGGCTAAGTCTCCAATGAAGGATCGAGTCCGTTGTACGACCGAGGCAGAAGCAGAGGTCCAGATCGATGGAGTCTCAGTTTTCCCACTAGTTCGTTTATAACTCTCCCTTCTGGAGAGGATTTCGTTTGTCAGCCCGAGTTCCGAGGATTGCCTATCGTTTTAGCTGGTGAGCAGGCGACAACCGATTTGAAGGAATTCCCGCTGATGGAGTTCGATGTCGTTATGGGCATGGACTGGCTGTCGAGGTATCGAGCAATCATTCGTTGCCGAAATCAGTCAGTGACATCCTGAAGACCGCTTTTTCGTACGAATACGACCACTACGAGTTTTGAGGTGATGTCGTCGGTCTCGCTTACGCTTTACCCGTGTTCATGGATCGGATGAACCGGACTTTTCATCACTTACTCAATAAGTGCGTCGTAGTCTTCTTCGATAATATCTTAGTCTAAACGAGAGACGAGTCTGAGCTTGCAGATCACCTCCGTATGGTACTAAGGATATTATGGAGCAGCAGGTGATTCGCGAGTATCTCCAAGTGGGAGCTCTGTCTTCACGAAATTGTATTCTTGGGTCGCGTACTCAACGAGGAAGGTGTTAAGGTAGACCAGGCTAAAGCTTATAGGGGTGTAATTGTGGTCAGAAAACCGCTTTGACCTATCGTTTTTCGACCGAAATCTATTTGTACCAAACCTATTTTGATCATCTTTACGACTGATTTATGATTAACTCTATTTTTCCGTTATTAAACTTATTTTGTGAGTACCATCATTGTTAACATAAGTATCACTATCAATTCGTTGTTGCTTCTAATTGTTAACAATAATCGTTATCACCCTTGTTATAGTCAATTCATTATCGTCCATGTCATCGTCAATCATGATCATTATTATCATCTATGATCACCCATCATCGACGTTATCATCACCATACATAATTGAGGCCATCATAATTCATTAACGTTATTCATGTTGGCCAACATCGTGATCAACACCGATTCACCTTGCATCATCCCCCGTGTTTTTGGCCGTCATTGTTAATATCATCCATCATCACTCGGATTGATCGATTGATAATTTATGCCATTTACACACCATCACATCATTATTTCTATTGTAGCCATATATATATATATATATTTTTACCCATAGCCATCCTACTCGTCATAGATTGATGTAGTCCATCAAGATTATTCTTTGATTTCTGTATATAATATTTATATATTAGACATTTATTGACGTCTTTGTTATTCTCATCATTCAAGGTTGGGCATAGTTTTGATCGCAATATTCTAAGCCAACTAAATCAAAATATTATAACCTGATAGGGATTTGTGAATTGATTGATTGTTTTAGAATTTTGTTCGACCATCCAAGACGAATTGGTTGTTTCCTACTTTTTACCTTGATCGACCGATTGTTTCTGCATTCCAATTTTGATCAATCGATAATAACCCGTGTACCAGTTTTTGACCATTTGATCGTTTTGACACCTCTAAAAGCTAAGTCTATAGTCGAAGGGAGGAGCTTGAGTATGTGACGGAGGTTCGTAGTTCTGGGTTCGTCGTTGAATCAGAGGATAGACCTTGCTCCTATCTTTACCTTCCGAGCGACGAGGAGGATCTCGAGGTCTATAGTGGTGCGTCGAAGAATGCTGGAGCATGTTCAGGACTTCGACAAACGCTTTTCGATCGTGCAGGCAAGATGAGCTGAGTGGCTGAAGCATCGAGTCGCGAGGATCGATAAAGTTTTAGTGGAAGCCGAAGTTCAGTCAGATTCCGTCTGACTTTTTGTGTGTCGAGCCCGGATTATTAATGATGGACAGTCTCCTTTGCTTGAATTTCGGGACGAAATTCTTTTAAGGAGGGGAGATTGTAACGCCCCAGATTTCGGGCTATTTTCGTATTGTTAGTTTGTAATTATTGTTGTTGCGGTGCATGGTCTAAATTTATTTTAGACTATTTTTAATGCTTGAGTGTAACCATTTTATTTAATGGTTTATTATTTCTTAATTTTATTTTATTTTAATTAATTAGAATTTTATTATTTAATTTTCTAATTAATTAATTAAGTTTTGGGCCAAGTGCAAAATTATTCATGATTAGTCATGAATTAGTGCAAATGGCCCAAGTGATTATTTTGGCCCTTGTTTAAGCCCATAACCGGTTTCCTTATGTTGATGGCAAGTTTTGCCACTTGCTTCATGTTCACACCTTGACTAACCTCTATAAATAGAGGAGTTAGTAAGGCCTTAGGATCCTTTGTTCATTTGCTCATTTAATCACCTTGCCATCACTTTTTAAAGGCAAAACATCCTCCCCTTTCACCATTGTTCCACACGCCTATATGGCTTGGTAAACACCCAAAATTTTTCATCATCCTTTCTAAACCCAAACTCAAAGATTCATCATCTTTTGATCTTCGAGTATCCAAACACAAGTAGCCTTCATTTCCTTGATCATGTCTTGGGTTGGTTTCGGTTTTGGGTTGGGTCATGCGTGGTGATGGTGGCCGTGTGGGCAGAAGCAGGCCGTGTGTGAGCAGCTGTGCACCGTGTGCAGTGGTGCAAGCAGCCGTGCAGGGCAGCAAGCAGTGGGCAGCGGTGGTGGTTGTGTCCATGGTGGTTCGTGGTTGGTGCCGTGATTGAGCCGTGGTTGGCCGTGTGTTCGGGGCTGTGAGAGGACGTTCCGGGCAGCAAGTTCTTGTATGATTTAGTGTTTAATCTTGTTAAGGTAACATACTTTCTCAATCTAATTGGTATACTATGCTTCATAGTATAGATTAAATGTTTAAGATTGGTTTTCTTGAAGTTTTGACATGTTTTTAAGTGTGTTTTATAATCTGATTTGGAAGTGAATTCATGGTGATTTTAATGTTTTAAATTGATGGTTTCATGATTTAAAGTTATTTCGAAGTTCTATGAAATCGTGTTCAAGTTTGGTAAAAATTTGGATGTTGGAAAGTTGATGAAATTTGTTGTTTAAAAGTGTTGATTATGCGTGTGGATTGTGATGATTATTATGGGTTTAATTGTTGATTGAAGATCTTGAATCTTGATTGAGTTCTTGATTGAAGATCTTGAATCTTGATGAGTTCTTTATGAGTTCTTGATTAGTTCTTTATGAGTTTGATGGGTTCTTGATGAGTTCTTGGTCGAGTCTTGAAAGTTAAAGAAAGTAATTGATGAGTTAAAGAAAGTGATTAAAATGATAAAGAAAGTTAAAGATTGAGTTAAAGTTGGTTAAAGAATGGATTTAAAGTAAAGGATTAATGTTGGTTAGACTCAAGATCAAGGCGCAAAGGCAATCTTGAGAATAACTTCGTGTTTAACTAATTATTTTCGAGAATCAAGGCGCAAAGGCAATTCTTGAATTTAATTATGTTATGATTGAGTTGATTAAATTGATTAAGATTTAAAGATTAAAGATTAGCTTGATTTCACTATTAGACGCCTATTACGTAGAGTAAGATTCTATGTTTTGGGTTAAGACGTTGCCCCTATTCCATCCGCGGTATTGGGATAGTTGGAGTCTTACTATGTTATCCTTTGAATTTCCAGTAAGATTGGTTTCACGGGACATGGATTTCTAGTAAGATTGGTTTCATGGGATTTGGGAGTAAGATTCTCAGTCCTGGCATAGTAGAAAGTTCGAATGCGTAAGATGCGTTCGTACGAGCGTAGTTCGGTCTAATATGTGAATGATTGCACCAAAGATAATGGAGTAATGTTTAATGGTCAAGTTAGTCGTGTAAGCATGATTAAGTGATGTTGGTTTTGTCGGTAGCTTGCTATGATGGTTCATATGTTTGATGTACGTTGGCAAGTTTGATTAACTGTTGTTTTATTTGATTTATTCTATGATCTTGTGTATCCCCGTTAGGGTGGGGCAGTTATGTTACTCGCCACTGACGGTGGACTGTTGTTTACTTTTCAGGTAATTCTGATGATGTCGGTGTTGCTTAGCTTGGGGTTGGGCGAGTGCCGATGTTCTTTTGATTTGTTTAGTTTGTATTTCGTTTATAGTTTTGGACCTTGTTTATAGTTTGTAATTTCTAACTCTAACCGTGTTTGGAGTTCATATTGTTATTGGTATTAATAATAACATTTTGGTTTAGTTATGTACAAACTTGTGGGTATTTGTACTTTTGAGGTTTAATAATAATATTTTGAGGAATTAGTTTTTAATTCTTAAGTATTTCAAGTTGTAGTTATAACTATTCGACTCATCGGTTTCTTCCGCGCCGATTTAAGAGAGTCGGGTCGTTACATAAAGAATAGCATAATAGTGATTCACGCTTTTTTTAGGAAATACAAAGCTAATATTAAGATAAATTTTAATATTAAAATATCTTAATATATTGGTTAACAAATTTATCTCAATCAATCAATATATATACTATAAGAGAAGACACTAAAACAACATCTTGTCACGTGTTAATCTCACATCAAAAACTTTCCCGTACTTTTTCATCATTGAATCTAAAAAAGCAATTTTTATATTCTATCTTAAAATATTTTTTACCTTTAGAACTGTTATGTGATTTAATTAATATAAATAATACTTGTATCTTAATTGTAATTTAATTTTGATCATATATTCATTTCTAAATATTCTTAAAATCAAAATTTACTTTATATTATATAGTTATTGCCTATACATATTCTCATAATAAATTTTCTCCAACTTTTTAGGCCAATAAGTATCATTATTGGTTTATTATTTTGATATGCATGCATTATATGCCTTTTTATATAATTTGAAAGATCTATATATTAACTTTTTGTGATTTAATTAATATAAATAATACTTGTATCTTAATTGTAATTTAGTTTTGATCATATGTTCATTACTACATATTCTTATAATCAAAATTTACTTTCCATTATACATTTATTATTATACATATTCTCATAATTAAATGTCTCTATTATTTTTTTAGGCCAATAAGTATCATTATTGGTTTATTATTTTGACATGCATGCATTACACGCCTTTTTAATATAATTTGAAGGATCTATATATTAACTTATTAGTTTTTCTTAGGATTCTAATTTAATTGGAAAATCAACAAACAATGTACATTTGGGTTATATTTTCTCCTAACAATTATGATAAAACAAGTTTTTGCTTAAAGTAATTATTTTATATATTTCAATTTTGAGTGTATTATAATTTTTTTATTTGTATGTAAGACTATAATTTATTGATAAAATAAACAAGAAAATATTGTATGCTAAATTTATAAAAAAAAAAATTTATATTCTTATTATATTTGTATTTAGAACAATTTTATGACATAATTAATGTATATATAAAAAGATACCAAAAGAAAAGCATTTAGAAACAAAATACAACCTAAAACTTATTGCTTATTATTTTTTAAGCCATGAAATTTTCATGTTTAGTGATAGATGTAATAACCCGAAAATCAGGGTTAGAAAATTTCGTGATTAATTGTTATAATTGCTTAATTGTAAGCTTGAATTCTGGATTTCGGGCTGAGTTTTCTTAAATCTATCCTCGTTTTAAAATTGGGCCCAATGGCCCAATGACACTCTACCTTGGCCGGCCCTTTAGCTTTCATGGCCAACAGATTTATTTTGTTTTTAAGCCCATTAATTAGTTGGACATTTCCATATCTACAATTCTAGTTTCCTTCTTACTAGTTATCTCTCTATCTAAAAAAGTCTAATTTTTCACCCATAGTATTTCACTCCTAAAAATCCTCAACAACCTGCTCCCTTTTCTCTATAATTCACAGCACACCCTTCCCTTTTATTTTATAAAATCCTTCGTTGTTCTTTATAATTATATAAGGAACAATAATCCTAATCTATACTATTTTCTCTCTAAAACTCTCAAAGACCAAAGTTGTGTTGTGTGTGCCATGTGGAATTCGTGCCGAGCAAGGTGTTTTTCCTTAGTTTTTGTTTTCCAAGTTCAAGGTAACTAGCTATTCTACTTAGGATTAGAATTAGATTAATTGTTGTTTTTCAACCATTTATGCATGAATGTCTAGTATTTTGGTGAATTATATTGATGATTTTCGTAGGGTTCAAATGCTAAAGATTGTATTTTTGATGTTTGAATTATTATTATTGATATTAATCAATTGCATGATTATAAGTATGTTGTTGAGTGTATGAATTTATTTCTTTATCAAATCTTGTTATTTCTTGATGAATTTTTCATGGGAGTTTCTTTATTGGTTGATTATGAATCAAGATTTATTTCGTGGCAAAATTCGTTCTTTTCTTGCTTATAATAATTTAAACTGTCAAACCGGTACAACTGTCCAGATTTAATTTACAAATTTATTAAAATAATTATTCAATTCGTATGGCTACGAATATTTAGGTGAAAGTCCGAATTAGTGTTTTATAGCTTGTGATAATTTTTTGTAATTTTTAGAGTTCGTTTTCTATGGAAGAAAATTCTGAAATTGATTCTGGTCTAATCTGATCGGTTAGTTATAAAATCCCTTAAAATTAGTAAATGATGTTATTTTTGGATGAAACTTATGCACGTTAAACCTTGAATACATATTTAACTTTCATGAAAATTTTCAGAACATTCGAGACATTTAAATGGTTCTTCTTTAATTTAAATCGGTAAAATCAGATTATGTAAAATAGTGTGATTAAATTACTAAAATACTTTTAGAGTATATCTTGTCGAATCCTTTGAGACTAATATCACTTTAAGTTAAATCAGAAGGAACGTGATGTCTATTCTTGATTGTTCTATGTGGTTTGAAAATATAAAAATCGAATTTTTATTTGTTATTCCACTCGCCAACTTGGTCTTGATGATCAAGATTGGACCTTTATAATTATCTCGTTTAAAATTATGATTATCTATATTAAGTGAGACTCTATTATCAATACTCTCAATAACTCTTATTAAGTGGTGGTAGTCAATCCGGTAAGGAGACTAAGTTTTTTCCATGATTAGAACCCTAATATAGAACATTTATGACGACAAACCTAAATTATATAATAATCATTACACATTAGGATGAATCAATCAATTTGAAAAATCAAATCAACTACTTCCTCCACTTCATAATAATTACAATACTTTGACCAAATATGTGACTACTTTTTGGTCAAACTATTGCAATTAATATAGAGCGGACGAAGTATGTTTGAAAATATTATCAAATCAAATCAAATCAAGCATGTACTCGTAATATGAGAATGAAGTCATAGCACAGTGGTTAGGAATTCAGAATTCGAGTCACGAGGCCTAAGTATCCAATACATTATCCTAAAAAAAAAATGTACTCCGTAATACGAGTACTGTACAATCCAACTAAATCTTGCCAATTGCCTGCCATTCGCCGTTTTTTCCTTATCGAATCAAACAAACATTGTTATTTGCCGTTTTTTTTCTTATCAAATCAAACAGACATTGTTATTTGCCGTCTTTTTAATTATCAAGTTGACCTTCATCGAAAAGTTTTCAATGAAAACTGAAGACTTAAGAGCACTTCAACAGCATCTACGTACTATACATCAAACAAAACCCTAAATAAAAAATGATAAAATTGTAGGGCAAGATTAAAACCCTAATTACATTATAAAAAAATAAAAAAAAAAAGTACAGAGGCATTGTTATTGATGGTGAAAGAAACAGAGAGATTCATAGCATGCAAAAGACAAAGCCACAATACTGAACCATATAAACCAGAACAACAAGCACTAATTTATTTATTTTTTGAAGAGAAAGAAATACAATCACTAATTAAAAATAATTGATAATCTAAGCTAAATGATGAACTAATTAATTAGTCATCTCACTATGCCAAATTCTAATAAAACTCTTTGCATTTCCTCAATTGACAACCCCCCATTATTAATATCCAGGAAAATCCTGATAAAAAATCGGATCAAAGAGCCCGTTCACCTCCTTACCTCCAAAATCAAAAAAATCCGATGAAATAGGTCCAAAATCACCCGACAACCATTGTTGTTGTTGTTGAAGAAAATGATGATTAATAATTCCAGGATCATTAAAGGACATGTTGTTGATCATTTGAGACGAGTAGTCGTTGAATCCAGCAACTTGTCTTCCTTCATTGATTACAATCCCAGTTGTTGTTGGTGTAGTATAATATTGTGGAACAACAACTCCAGAAAAATCCCCAAAATTCTCGGCCGATTGTTGATGTTGATAAGAAGCATCAACATTACCGCCATTAGCAATGCTAATACCACTACTAGCACTGTCGCCGCTAATGCTATTATTATTATTATTATTATTATTATTATTATTATTATTATTATTATTATTATTATTATTATTATTATTATTATTATTATTATTATTATTATTATTATTATTATTATTATTATTATTATTATTATTATTATTATTATTATTATTATTATTATTATTATAATAACCATTATTGTTATTATTATTATTACTAATCTGTTTTTTCTTCCCATGATTCTGAAATGATGATGATGATTTTCGAAGCTTTTGAAGATGACTTGCAACATGATCTCTGGAAATTCCCTGGGCATTCATCAAATTCAAAATATTAAGAGGGGTAGCTTTATCTAATCCTCCCAGCTTAACAACGGCTTCCATAAACTTGTGGTGAAGGGTTTGATTCCAACGAACCCGGGTTTTCTTCTTCGCCTCAACAATAATTTGCTGCATATTATTATTTTTATTATTATTAGTCTTTAATTTTTGGGTTTCAACTCTGCAACAATATTCACATTGACATTCATCTACTCTGTTAATAATAATGTTGTTGTGGGTTCTCTTGTGTGAGGCGGACGCCATTGATGTGATGAATGCTTCGACGACAATGCAACTAACACAGAATAATCAATCAATTACGACTTGTTGATATGACGATCGATCGAGAGAAAGTGGATACTTTTTACGAGTTCTTGATCTTACTGATCATGATTTTGATGGAGGAAGTGCCGTGCTATGATTATCTACATATATAGACTATGGAAGAACATAATTTTCTACCTACTTTTATGGGCGCCTTTTTTTTTTATTTTGATTTCAAAAACATTCATTAAGTGGGAAACTAATTTGGAATGGGGGGAACTTTGGCGCCTTAGCTTGTGCTTTTTTTTAAGGGGGGTTTTGGGTTTTTAATTTTTTTTTAACAAATTTCCTTCAATTAATTATTAAAATATTAATTAAGGGGAATTGAATAAATGGCTTTTTTTTTTAATTAAAAAATTTGATTCAGGTGCTTTATCTTTTGAAGGGAAGTTTCACGTGGATTTTAGTTATTTTTTTTTTAATACTAATGTCGTTTTACTTCTAGTCTAGCTTACATGAAAACAGATATGAATTTGAATACGAATACAAAACAGGTATGGAATACATCATTTTTAAAATTAATGATATGGGTACGGATGTGAGAATATGAAAATGTATTGATGAAAAGTTTTATTTTTGGTCAAATGGTTTCATAATGGTAAATTTTGTTATTTGAGGATAAAAATATAGATAATAAGAAAGGAAGAATGTAAATTTGAGTTGTCATCAATAATTGATACAGAGAAAATACATTCTTATATAACATTGTCATTGATGATATGAGTCATAGTCAGATTTGAAGTTTTATGAGTGTTTTGTATCTGAGAATATGATATTTAACAAAAAAAAAATGATATGGGCGCTTAACAGAGAGAGTTTGGGTATATATATAAGGTTTATTAGAGTAAACCGGTGCTATGCACCGGATATATTTTTTATTTTATGATAAAAATTTGTATACATTAAATTTTAAAAAATAAAAAAAATATTTATTTTTATGTTTATTAGTAAATATTAAATTAAAAACAGGATATATATTTATTTTATGTATCCGGATACCCGATTTTTCGGGTCACAATTTTTTTGACCCGAATCCGGTCCGGATACCCGAAAATTCGGATAACCGGAAATCCAGATTTGGAAACTGGGTGTTCGGATCCTTTTTTTGTCTTTTATATAAAATTAGTCAACCGATATGAAATATCCAATTTTAAAAAAATAAAAGGATGAATGATTACATTATAGTGGCTCCAAAAATTTTATGGTATTGAATGATTTTTTTTTCCACGTTTTTTCATAGTTGAAGACCATAAAGAGGATGATTACATTATGGTGGCTTCAAAAATTCAATCATATTGAATTTTATTTTATTTTTTTTCATTTTTTCATAAAAAGCTTAAATATTTTTTATAGGTAGTTATTTTATAAAAAAAGTGTTAGGTAGTTATTATTAAGGTTAGGTGGTTATCATTTTTTATCATCAAATTTAAAATATAGGGTGATTTAAGAGGGAATGCATGAGAAGCCTCCATTGGGGGTTTGGAGGCCTCTCATGCAAATTTGTTTTTAAATTATAATATAGATTAGATAGAGATGTTTCATTATATGTTGTTTAAATGTACGAATGTGTTTATTAAGGATATATTAACGAATTAAGAATTTTTATTAAGGTTGAATAAGTTTATAACACATTGAAAATTTTACCACTGAGTAAGGAGGCAAGTTGGTGTTTGGGAATATGAAGTTTGTAAGTTATACATCAACTTATTATTTGCAGATTTGAGGGATCTACTAGAAGTTTGAAATGCATATTTGAATATATAAATTGTTTTGTGAATAAATTTTGTAAGGATGCCTTTTGTTTTAAAAAAAATAAAACAAAACCATTTTATGTTGTGAGTTACGGGGGTGTAACTCATTTTTAAGTGGTAGAATGCTATGAATTTCGCTTCTTTTTCATTTTTTATTCCATAAATTATGCATTAAATATGATTTCATCTTTTTTGGAACAATTTATATAATAATTTAAGAATAGCTAGGTTTTTATGAGGAGCCTTCAAAATCCAAATGAGCTTCTCATGCAATCCCTCAAAAATCACCCATCTTTTCAATTTAAAAAGTGTTTAGGCCAGGGTAACTACCCACAAGGCCACAACCAACCAAATTTAATCAAAGACTACAATTTTTTTTTTAATAATTTAGTGATATCTTCACATTTAATCCTCTCCAATAAAATAACCAAACACACTTATTATAACTAGACTTGGCAATATTTATCCTGCATCCAAACCCGGCTTGAAATACTCAATCCGAGATCGATTTCGACTTAAAATGATAAAAAAAAATATCTATATAATAATTTAAGAATAGGTTTTCATGAGGAGCCTTCAAAACTCAAATGGGAGCTAAGCATTCAATATCATTAAAATTTTGGAGCCAATATAACGTAACCATCCTTCCTTACACCCTTCAACTAAAAAAATGAATAACTTTCTACCATCTTATATAAATATCTTACTTTCTTATAAAACGCATAAAATATCCAATTAAAATAAAATAAAATCACCAACAAAGAAAGAAACGACTTTTTAAAACAAAAATTGTACAAATAACATTTCATATTTACTAATCGATATAAAAACTAATAGATAACATCGTTTAAAATATCACAATAAAACACTAAACAAATTAGCATTTCATATTTTCTGATCGATATCAAACTAAATATTTTTTTATATTTTTAAAAATATATTGTATATATATTTTATCATAAATGTATGGGGGCCTACCGGTACACCGGTAGGTGGTCCACCCTACTGATGTCCCTGCCAAGATGTCAACCGCCAGCACTTAGCGGTGCCGACTCACAAGGACTACGACTTTCAGTCTACGAAGGACGCTACAGATGCCATCCTAATATTGCCGGACCCAGAAGCTGCCAACCTTGGCAGGCGACAGCAAGAAGCCAAAAGGAATCTTTTAGCAGTGGGCCCTAGTACCCCACGTGGTACCCATTAAGAACACAACTCAAGTGCACAC
This sequence comes from Salicornia ramosissima, assembly GCA_951394345.1. Taxonomy (NCBI): domain Eukaryota; kingdom Viridiplantae; phylum Streptophyta; class Magnoliopsida; order Caryophyllales; family Amaranthaceae; genus Salicornia; species Salicornia ramosissima. Next base: position 41,682,410 of record OX596237.1, on the reverse strand, counting down.
GTATGCCCCACTCCCTAACAAACTAACTAACTAAACCTATGAGAGGCTTACACGTGACGACCCACTCAGAATTATAACTAATCCTAAACACACGATCCTCGTGACTAGTCCCAATGGGACACGTGTCCCTGCCGGCCCTAAGACAGGCCGGCAAGGTATTAAACCATTCTCTATAAATAGGGGATGATCTCACCATTATAAGGTACACATTCCTTCACTCACAAACTCTCTCTCTCTCTCTCTTGAATTGAATCCCCTTGCTGACTTAAGCATCGGAGGGTCTTTCCCCGGAAACACCCCGGGGTTAGCTCACCGTTTGTGTACTTGTGCAGGTTACCACTGTACCTAAAACTTGGGAGCACCACTACTTTCAGAGGCGCTAAGACTTGCGGGAACAATATAATAATAAAATATATACCTGGTGCATTAGCGTGTTTTTTGTTAAATAGAAAAAGAGAGGAAATTTCTTTTCTTTTTTTCATTTTAAGCGTGTTTTTGTTAGATAGAGAGGGAAGGTTGTTACATGCTTTTTAAAAAAAGGGTTACAGAAATTTTTGTTAGGAAATACGTTTATAACTAGCATAGCACCCGTGTGATGCACGACTTGAAAATTTTAATATTAACTTTGTAAATAGTAATGTAAAAATTTGCATAATTCATTTCCTGATATAGTGACTTTAACATCATATTAAAATTTTATATTTATAAATAGCAACCTATATTAATATAGTTCTTTTTTAATTAAAAAAAACCCATACGAAACAATGAATAATCTTTATATAAAATCTTGACTAACTCCCACACAGAACATTAAGTAACCATTACACTAAACACCCAATAATATATATATATATATATATATATATATTATAATAAATTTTTAGTAACCCCTGTCTAAACATGAAAATGCACGACTTAAAAAATTATAGTGAAATTTATTTTGCGTGAAATATTAAATATATTACATAGAATAGTGAACTTTATTTTTTTTTTTTTAAAAAAACTTAAATTAAATCTTTAGAAAATTATAGTGTATTCTCGAAGAGGAGTTGAACCATGAAATTTGGGCAACATGAATTAGCAAATTTAAGGTAACATGCATGAACAAATTATGGAGTAAATTTAAATAATTTTAGAAAAAACTTTAACATGGAATGATTGTTATCAAACGTTAGCTAGTTATTAATTTTCAAAGGATAGTTATGATAAAAGAGAATAAAATTACTTTTATATGTTATGAGTTTTTTTGGATATATATATACATATATCTTATTAGAAGAAAATTCACAACTCAAAAAAATCTAAAAAATGAAGTTTTAGATCATAATAGTTTTTCTTCTAAATGCTTATCTTTTAGTATATTTTTATATATAGATCAATTATGTTATAGAATTGTTCTAATTAAACATATATAGATAGCAATACTATAAATTCAATTTTAGAAATTTATTTTCTCTAAAAATTATAGTCATACATAAAAATACAAGCAAGTGAAGAATTTTACTTGTGATTCTTGTTCTTTGCAATAAACAAATACATGCCTATTTAATTTATAGGCACAAAAGCAAGTGAAGAATTCAGAAAATTTTGAGTTGATTTCCTCATTAAACCCATCGAAATATGAAATTAAGATTAGCTTGGTTTAAGGAATAAAGTAATGATGATTCCTTCAACTAAGCTAGCTCTTAATCTACTCATTCAATCTGATTTAACCCTCCTTTACATCAGCATTGAAGCTCAAAAGACAAGCTTAAATACGTAAAGGAATCCTAGGAAAAGAATCCAATAATTCGAACAAATTGCTCAAATTTTCTAGAGAGACGTTGCGAGTCGCGACATCCCCTCGCGAGTCGCGAGCACTGAGCAAACCACGCCCAGTTTTCCAGTAGCTTCTCGCAAGTCACGGAGGCTCCTCGCGAGTCGCGATCAATGGTCGCGAGTCGAAAGGCCCTCTCTGCCTCGTGGCTCCTTTTGCCTAGCCTACTTACCTATTGTTCAATGCCTTAGCTCATTTATTCATAAATGTTCCAACAATTGGTCATAACCAGCTAAGACTTGTTTCCTATGAATGTTGTATGATTGAGTTTATTCCTGACTAACAAAATATTTGTGATGCAGGAAATAAGTTTTAAACCTTATTGTGAAAATTGGTCCGGAACCAATTAAAGTGTTCCCTGGACTGTACTGAAACAGTCGTATATTTACTTGTTATGTCTTAAGTTCTTAAACATGTTGTTTGTGCAACAGGTATAAAAGTAACAAGTATTGAAGTCTAGATTCAAAGCTTAGGATTTCAAAGAAGACTTTCAAGACTTGGAAGAACATGAAGATAGAATAGGTTTTATTATTTTGAGCATCATAGATCTTTATGTAATGTTTGTGTGTGTGCGTGTGTGTTTGGTAGACCATTATAATTGCCTATGTGTGACGAGGTAGTAACATGAATATTAGAAACAAAGGTTATAATATTCATAAGACTATTAATTAGGGTAGGAGGTCTAGAAACCAGTTTAATTTCGTCTCTACGAGCTGCTGTCAGTTTTCGAAAAATAGGATTTTCCTTTAAATGGTTTCGAAATGGGTTTAATTTTTAACACCTCATTGACACCTAAAAATGACAATTAATTGTGACAACTACCTAAAAGATAATAAGCTCTTTTAAGATGAATAAACTTTCTGAAGAAGTTTGTTGGGAATAAAGGATATTGTTTCCTAGTTTTATGAAAGTTTTTCAAAATGATTTTCCCCCTCTTTTGTGGCGGTTTTTGTATTAGTTTTTTTGTAATACCCTGAAAATTTGGGATATTTTAAAAATTTTATTTATTAATTAAATGTATAATTAGTTAACTATTTAATTGATTATTATTTAATTAATTATTATTTTTGTGTAGCAATCTAATTATTTTGAGCCTAGCCTTAACCTTTCCTTTTTATCTTGCCAAAATCCGAGCCCAATTGTTACAATGCTTCCTTAATTAATTTCCTTTTATTATTCTATTTAATTTGTTTAACACATATTATTAATTCTTTGTCTATTTTAACCCTATTTCCAAAATTCTATTTTTATATCCTTGCCCATATATTTTCCTCCTACTATTAAGGAAGCCTATTGTCCCTTTATTCATTTTCATCACTCTTAATTATTTTATTTATTCTAAGTCCAAAGGGCCCATTAGTTTGGACTGTTGTATCTTTATTTTTCTCTCTTTTTCTCAAATTGGGCCAATGACCCAATTTTTCCTCTCTTTTATGTCATGGCCGGTCCACTCCTTGTTTTGGGCCAATGTTATTTCTTTTGTTTAATTTAATTATTTAAATGATTTTTAATTAATCAAATTAATTAAATTAAATAATTAATTTATATTTCTAAAACCTAGTCTAACCTAATTTGCCAAGTCTCCCCTAAAATCTCTCTTTCCCCCTACTCTTTCTCTCCCTCACGGCCCCCCTTTATGTTTTGTTGATTTTAATTTTTTTTTTTTCTTTTTGTTCCTTATATTATAAATAGGGAACAAGCCTTAAACTTATGTTTCCTTTACTCATATTTTCTATACTTTCTAAACTCACAAAAACCCTAGTATTTTACTCAAGAGAACCGTGTGGTTTTCGAATCCCGAAGGGGAATTTTTCTTGGAATTTTAATGCGATTCAGGTAACTTTGCTTTCTCTTTTAATTTTGGGATAGATAATCACATAGTTAATTAGGATTGATCATGAAAATTTTAGGATTTTATGTTTGTATTGATTCGAAAATGTCGAGTACATGATGATTTGATTTTTGATTTGTTTTATGTATTTTCTTGATTATTTTATGTAGTTTCTTGAAATCTTTAATTGTTGAATAATTACTTGTATGAATTTATTTATTAATCAAATCTCGTTATTTCTTGATGAATTTTTCGTGGCCGTTTCTTTACTGTTTGATTATGAATCATGATTTATTTCGTGGAAAAATTAGTCCTTTTATTACTTATAAAAATTTAATCTTTTAAACCGGTAAAACTGTCCAGATTTAGTTTACGAATTTATTAATATACTTAATCAAATCGTATGGCTACGAAATTTTAGGTGGAAGTCAATAATAGTGTTTTACAGCTTTTGTTAAATTTTCGTAATTTTTAAAGATCGTTTGATATGGCAGAAAAATCCGAAACTGATCTCAGCCTAATCTGATTTGTTAGTTATAAAATCTCTTAAAAATAGTAAATGACATTATTTTTGGACGAAAATTATGCACGTTAAACCTTGAACCTATATTTAACTTCCATTAAAATTTCCAGATTAATCGAGACCTTTAAAGGGTCGTTCTTAATTTAATTCTTTAAAAATCAGATTGTGTAAAATAGTGTAATTAAATTATTAAAACAAGTTATTTCGAATTCTTGGAGGAAGATTAAATCTTGTTTTGCTCTCTGAATGTGTCGAGTGGTTTGAAGAATAAAAAGATGATTTTTTTTATCTTTTTTTGTATTCAATTTTGATGATTTTATGTTAAAAACATGATTTTTATTAGTGTTGTTTGGTTAATTAAATGAATCTTGTTGATTGTCGTTATTTAAATTAATTGATAAAATTGGTGTTCTTGAGTGAAAAATGTCGAGTGGACAAAGGAATAAAAAAAATGGAATTTTTATCATGTTTTAAGTAATTTTAGTGATTAATTGATTAATTAAAATAATTTATGAATTTATTTAATTAAAGTTGTTTAACTAGAATTATCGAGTGGCCTAAAAGTATTTAGTCAATTTTTTTGTTTAATTTTGACTTATAATATTTTAGGAATAATTAATTATAAAAGTTGCAGTTAAAGGGATAAGTTGTAACAGGAAGGGGTAGATAATAATATTGTTATTATTATTATTACAATTACACGAGTATTATTATTAATAACATTAATATTACGATTATTATTAGTATTATTATTAATATTAGGAATCAGTAGGGATAAGTTATATAAAATACGATAAGATATTAAAAGGGTAAGAAAGGAAACAGAGTAATAGGAATATGAATTGTTTCGATTTCTGGCTAGGAAAGACTTGGTATTTAAGGTGACCAATATACGTGCCGCACCTCTCTTTCCTGGGACTTCGAACATTTCATTTCCGATTACGGCCACCTAGTATTTCCCGATATAAGATAAGATATAATATTGAAAGATATAAGATAAGATATAATCTTTGAAATATAAGATAAGATAAGGACGCCCACCTGATGACTCGAGTAGTCAGACTGGGTTAAGTCGAAGCCACTGCTCAATGGGACGAACACACGAGTTCCCCCGCGCAGTTCTGGGTCTTAGGATATGTAGTCGTCTAGTAGTAGTACACGAGCTGCTATTAGGGGTTATGGCCATAGCTTAGGCTTAGTGGTGCAAACGAGATCCGCTACGGGTTGGGTACACGAGCCCACCCCGGCATGTTCTAGGAAAGTTGTGGTGCAAACGGGATCCACAACGAGTTATAGTGACCGGTCCATCGAAAGATAAAAATGATATGAAATGATACGATATGATATGAAAGATACGAATGATAAGATATGATATGAATGACATGTTCGATAAGATATAGTATAAGTTAATGAATAATATAAGATATGATATACATATTGTAATATGACATAAGATGTATAACATAAGATGTAGGTTATGATTTAAAGGAAATGGGATGATTGGGTTATAAGAGTATAATGTTATAAGGATATGTATTGAGAATAGTATAATTCTTCCGCTGTGTACTTCTGTATTCGTATGAGATTGTATGTAAGTATGTACGTATGTATGTATGCATGTATGTATGAGTGTATGAGTGTGTTATACGTGTATTTTGTACGTATTCCTAGCCGTATTTTGCAGGCATGATTATACGTATGGTATACGTACATTATACGTAGATTCTACGTATTCTAACCGTATTTCTGCAGGTATTTTTATACGTATTTTGTACATATTTGTATACGTATTTTTGTACGTATTTTTATGCGTACCCCGTGTTGACTTCTGTATAGCATGTATTAGGTTTTTTGTATGGTTTTCATGCGATATTCTATGATATTATGTGTTTAGCGGTCTCTCGATTAAACGGGACAGCCTAGTTACTCGCCACTGACGGTGGACCCCCCCTCAGTTTTAGGTGAAGGTGCGGCTGATTAATTCGGGCTTCCGCTGGATGGGCTTTTTAGTGGCTGAGGACCTTAGTAAACCTTGGTTACTTAGTAAATTGAATTAGACTTTATGATTATTTCATTTATTTATAATCCCAGCATGTTGGGACGGTTTTAGAATAACTCATGTAATTACGTTTCTTTTGGGAATTACTCAGATTTTTGGATGATAGTTTAGTTAATTTAATAAAAGTTACTAAATTTTAATTGAACAATCTAATTTATAGTTTAAATTGTTTTGGTAATGATCCGTTGTCGATTTCCCTTCGTAAATCGACATGTTTAAAAAGTCGGGTCGTTACGTTTTTAGTTTATAAATAGTTGACACTCACATCCCAAGAGCTCTAGAGACTCTCCTTCAAAAAATTGAGAAAAAGAATTGAGAGCAAAAACACACAAGGCATCCACTTTGTGAGTCTATAAAACACAGACACACATTCTTTAGAGCTTCATCTTTCTCTTCAAACTTTGTGAGAAAGTAAAAACAGAGTTGAATGTGGGGAAGTGGTTCCTAGGGTTTGGAATAGTTGAGTGTGTATTCTTATTATTTTTGAATTGAATTAATAAGATGCATAGGGATAGGGTAGGCATTGAGTTTGGCCGAACCTCGTTAAATTTGATGCTCTTGTTAGGAACCACCCCAATTGGTTCCGACTCAAGAAACAGGAAAATTTAAAATCGATAACCATTGCCTCAAATACTCAATTCACCCCCTCAGCTCTTGAGTATATTCAACCCTTGTTTTTGTTAAAAAAAAAACCCGTAAGTTTTTATTATATATATAAATATAAACTAACATTTTGCGACGTTATTATATGCATCCTTTAACGTCATTATTCCGTCAAATTTAAATTTTTTTATGAAACCCCCTAAAGTTTCAAAATATTATCATATGCATCCCCTAAAGTTTCCAGAAGTCCAATCAAACTATACTTCAAAATTCAGTCAAGATCAATTGAAGGCAAAATTCTTCATTTGAAGCTTTTAATTATCAGCTAATGAGACAAAAACTTCAACTGAAATCATTTATTAAGTGATCCAATTGTATATTTTATGGAATTATGACATTAGGGGATTCATTTGATATTGTTTCAAAATGTTTTGGGATTTTAAAAAAAAAACTTAAGAGGGTTTCTCGCAAAAACTTTAAGCATAAAGGGGTTTTCACACAATTTTCTTCATTAAATTATCAACATATATATCACATAAAGGTCTAAGTAATCAATTTCATACTCTTCAATTTGTGCAACATTTATTATAATTGCACAATTTTTAAAAGTACATTTAGTTTTGAGATAATTATAATTGGATATACAAAAATCTATGCACGGGTTCTAACCCGAATCTATAATCTATAATATATACTAAAACTGTAACGACCCGTCTTTTGGGAACAAAGCCAGTGGAAAACGTCTTTGACGAATAGGTACTGAAACGGTTCTAAATAGGATAACTATCAATCAAGGCATGCTAAAATAGGATGTGAGTTGACAAATAACTCATTAGCTAGTAATTACACTAGTGAGTTCATGGGACCTATACAACATATCTAAACGAAACAAAAGTATAATTATAATCCTAATTCCTCACTCGCACACCCAGGCCCACGTTCCAACTGCTCAATCTGATCACTTGAAAATTTGGGTCCACCGTCAGTGGGGAGTAACTAGGCTGTTCCACCTAAGATGGAATCAACCAATCGCAAGATAGTTCAATCAACAAACAGTTCAGGTTACAATAACATTAACAATAAGGCATCGAATTATTCAAAGATCAACCATCAGAAGTACGCAGCGGAACAATAACATAATCAACATAAATCACGCTAAAAGATTACAAGGCTTACTCATCAACGCCATCATCATCAACAACAAACATCCACAAAAACCCCGACACGATCGAAGTCGATACAACAAACAAAGTCCCCGATACGGCTGAAGCCGATACAACAAACAAAGTCCCCGACATAGCCGAAGCCGATACAACAAACAAAGTCCCCGACGCAGTTGAAGCCAATACAACAAACAAAGTCCCCGACACGACCGAAGCCGATACAACAAACAAAGTCTCCGCCACGGCCTGAAGCCGATACAACAAACAAGTCCCCGACATGGCCTGAAGCCGGTACAACAAACAAGTCCCCGACATGGCCTGAAGCCGGTACAACAAACAACTCCCCGACATGGCCTGAAGCCGATACAACAAACAAGTTCCCGACACAGCCTTAAGCCAATACAACAAACAAGTCCCCGACACGGCCTGAAGCCGATACAACAAACAAGTTCCCGACACAGCCTTAAGCCAATACAACAAACAAGTCCCCGACACGGCCTTAAGCCAATACAACAAACAAGTCCCAGACACGGCCTTAAGCCCATACAACAAACAAAGACCCCGACATGGCCTTAAGTCGATACAACAATGAAACGACCAAAATAAAGCAATAAATGACACGACCCAAAATCAATGCAACATGTGACACATCCCAAAGCCAAAACGAGTACCAGCTATTCACGCATGACTCACACGAAAAGACACATCAAGTTCAACAATCCATACGAGAATTTCATGAAAGTTCACGGACTGATTAACCAACACATGAATAACATAAAATAAACATAAAGGTTCGATTTTTATAAGAAAACAAGATTAGAACTTTACGCATAGAACAATCAAGAAACTTCATCAATTAAACCAAGAATTCAAGATAGTGAAAGATTACAATAAAAAGATTCAATCTTGGTTAAGAAATTCATTCGAAAAGATTCTTAACATATCAACTTGAATTCATTCGACAAGATTCACAAGAAATTCATAAAAATACGTAGAATTAGATAAATAAAGCATGACTAAATCGTAAATAAATATAAAAGTTAATCAATAATTAAAAAAAAGACATCACATACCTTCTAATTTAACTTAAGATCAAATTAGTATCAAAGGATTCGACAAAATATACTCTACAAGTATTTTAGTAATTTGTTTACACCATTTAACAAAATCTGATTTTGCCAATTTAAATTAAAGAATAAGCATTTAAAGGTCTCGAATATTCTGGAAATTTTCCATGAAAGTTAAATATAGGTTCAAGGATTAACGTGCGTAAGTTTCGTCCAAAAATAACATCATTTACTAATTTTAAGGGATTTTATAACTAACTGATTAGATGAGACCAGAATCAGTTTTAGAAATTTCTGCCATAGCAAACGAACTATAAAAATTACGTAAATTTAGAAAAATTTATAATAAAATAATTCGGACTTCCACATAAATTTTTGTGGTCCTAAGAATTGAATAAGTATTGTAATAAATTCGAATACTAAATCTGGGCAGTTTTACCAGCTTGATAGATTTAATTGTTATAAGCATCAAAAGGACAGATTATATAATGAAATAAATCTTGGATCATAATCAACCAGTATGGGAACTCCCACGAAAAATTCATCAAGAAATAACAAGATTTGATCAAAAAATAAATTCATAAACTCAACAAAATACTTATAATCATGCAATTGTTTAATATCATTAATAATAATTCAAATATAAAAAATACAATCTTTTAGTATTTTAACCACACAAAATAAATCAATTTAATTCACCAAAATACTCGACACATTCAAGATAAGTTCTTGGATAAATTTATACAACAAACATCATGCTAAACATCATAAAAACAATTAAATAAGTATCAAATCATGAATTAAACAATAAAAATCCAAACTTTGATCATGTAAAATAATCAAACATCACTCAAAAATCACTTGTTCGTCATCATCACTCACTCGACATTCATCAACATAAAATATCAACATGTTTATGCAAGATTCATAATTTAATTCATCTAATCAATCAATTGAATTATCTCTAAATTAATTAATTACATACACTATTGGAAAAAACCCTATCTACCACTTCATATCTGCTCCGCTATTTTAAAAACGCGGAGAAGAAAATATTATATTTATTTTCCACTTAAAAAAACAAGTATCTGCTCCGGGTTTTTGGTGTAGCGGAGCAGTAAATTAAAAAAATGTTATCTAATCCGTTAGTATAAAACACGGAGCAGATAAGGGAAAAAAAAAGTAGATGGGTCGGCCTTTTGCCCTAAATCGAAAATACAAATGCAACTTATTACATCTCCATCTCCCTCTCTCTCTCTTTATTATGCCTCCATCTCCCTCTCTCTCTTTCATATGCCTCCATCTACATCTTTCAACTGGGTTGGCATGGTTTTTGTGGTGCCTATCCTCCAATAAAGCAGAGATTTTGAGGTAAGATTTTTTTAAGGGTTTTGGGTGTTTAAGGTTCAAATAATCAGTTAATCTAGGGTTTTTGTCAATTTTTATTGTTCGATTTTACCAATTTTACGGCTGATTGAAACTGTTTTAGGGGTTTTTTGCGTTTTTTTAATTAAATATTTGTTGTTTTTAATGATGATGATGTTGTTGTTGTTGTTGGGTTCGGCGTGGTTTTTTTGTGCCTTTCCTCCATTAAAGCAGACCTTTTGAGGTAAGTTTTTTTTAAGGGCTTTGGGTTTTTAAGGGATTTTGATTTGACTTTTTTTGGGGGGTGTGGATTTGGTTTGATTTTTTGGGGGGTTTTGTTTGAATTTTCTTGGAGTTTTTGTTCAATTTTTTGGGTTCAAAGAAGGATTTTGATTCGAATTTTTTGGTTTTTTTTTGTGGATTTTCGTTCAAATTAGTTGTTTGAATTTTTTGAGGTTTGATGGCAAGTTAGATTTTGAAAATGTGCGATTTGAAGAAGAAGACGAGTAGTAAGCAATGCAAGAATCACGCAACATTGTAAAACACTTGTTATTGCTTAGCTAAAACATCTACAATTTATCCATTTTTTCCTGAGTTTTGAACTTGGTTAAATGAATTCATTTGGCGATAATTGATTTGTTGTGAAATACGTTGGTTTTTTTGGTTAAAAGAAATTATTTTAAGAATGATAAGCCGACTCTTAATTACCATTCAAAATTTTTACTCTCAACATAAGTAAGCCTATAATTTGAGATTGTAAGACTATTTTTCTGTTTGATTTATGTACTTTATTTATTAATTTGGTCAAATAGATGGAAGCCCATTGGATTGGAAGTAGAGCATTGTTGATGTTTCAAATGTATAGAAAATAAATATGAATATTTTTGGTCCCTTGGATGTAATCCAGGAACATAAAATGAAATTTTTACAAGGGAATAATTGTATCTGATGTGGTGGGTTATTAGCAATTTGCTCATGGCGAAGTTGAGTGTTATATGCTCTTTATATTTGAATCCACTCATGTATGAAGTCACTGGTTTTTTTAACACATGTTGCTAGAATAAGGTATTATGAGGGAGGATATTTGGCACAAAGAGAAAGCACGCTAAATCGCTAACTATTAGAGAAATTTACTCCATGTCAAACTGCCTAATAGGTCCTGCCTAGTCTAGAAGCACCAAATGTAATTTCTTTGTTTAGATCATTAGATGTCTTAGAAAACAAGCATTTTTTGTTTAGTAAAACCCTAAAATTTCTGGATCAGAGGTTTGAGTTTCATGATATTAGTCACTTGTGTATGGTAGTTACTACTTATTTTTAGTTTTCTAATTGTGAGACAATATGTAGAAACTTATTAAACAGTTGCATGCTTTAATGTATTTCTATTTTATTTTCCATGCTTGAAATTGATTATGTGATGGAGACTCTTGAAAAACAAGTAAATGTGCACAAAGAAGAGATGCTTAAAATAGTTGTTTATTCAATATCTTGAGTTAATCTGCGCTACAATTTGCTTTGATTAATATAGGTTGTTGTTGTGGTGAAATCTTGTACCCAAAATGGTCTTGGTGATATGAAGATTACCCTTAAGGTATACACTCAATCTTGTATGTCTCTGACTCATGTTTTGGGTGTACTTTTGAGGACTCGTTGCTGAATTTTTCTTGTCTCAGAAATCTTGTACCCAAAATGGTCTTGGTGATATGAAGACATCGCCAATTTGCTACCCTTTCATATGCCTCCATCTCCCAAAACCTATTGGGATTTGAAGTAGAAGACGAGTGGTAAGCAATGCAAGAATCACGCAACATTGTAAACCATGTGTTATTGCTTAGCTATAACATCTCCAATTTATCTATTTTTTCCTGAATCTTTGGATACTTCCATTTCTTATTACCATATTTATTTTGGGGTACAACTAAGCCGAATTTGGATCAAATTACATGACTAATTTGTTAATTGGATATAAGGTTGAAGTTAGGTGTTTTGTTTTTGGCTACTTTGATATTGGTTTTTCCTTCTTTTTAGGTACAAGTTTCTACTTTAATATCTAATTACATGATTCGTTTTGATTATTTGATAGAAGTTTCTATTTTTGATTTAAATATCATTACTATATTATTGTTTTGTGATGTTGCTTGTTGCTCGAATGGAGAAAATTATAAAATAATTAAGCTCCCGTCAATGAAAGTACACTATCATTAGCTTCTTATATATAAGCAAATTTTGCTCTCTTTCTCTGTATCCTTTCTAATTTTCTTTAGACCTAAATATGGAATATTTTACTTTTTAAAAACAATTTCAGGTGCATTTTATTGTTATACATCAGCCCAATAGTTAACCATCTCTATCTTCATACTTTTTGTTTTTATAGTTAAAAACAACTCGATCTGTTTCAAGGTTGTTGTCAAGTAATAGTTGATAACGAAAGAGTAGATCAAGGTCATTTTTTTTTAGTCTATCTTCATACTTTTTGTTTTTATATATTATAATATACGCAAACATTCATGGCTGAATAATTAGAAGATTAGCCTGTTGTTTTGTCACAACTTCTGTCTAAATACATAGTTTTTCCTACAGCTGTTGGCCTTCTTAATTTGCAAGAAAGTGCAAAGTAAAACTCACGATGGACAAAAAAATGAAGGTATTTAAGCATTCTTTTTATTTATTGTGTCACCCTATTATGCAAGCAATAAGCTTAGCATTTCAAGCAAGAAGCATTCCCCTACATAAATGCTTTTGTTTACACCTTTTTTTTAAGTGATAATACTCACTAACTCTAGATTTTTTTTTTAATTCATAAATTTGATGAGCATTGTTCAACTAGTTTATGAGTAAAATGTTTGGTCGGTAAACTATTAGGATATATCTTAATCTGTGGTTCGTTTGGGAAATTTAAATGCTGAAATGAACTTGAATTATCATATTTGTCCTGTTATTTCTACAAGTTATGGACTTTTTATGAGTTTATTTTTTCCAATTCTGATGTTGAAATGAACATGAATTATCATATTGTCCTGTTATTCCTAATTTGGGACAAGTTGTTGTACCATCTCAGAATTGTGCATGTCCCTTGATAATTGATTGATTGATGCCATTTGGTAATGAGATGGTGACAGAGAGACTGAAAGTGGAAGAAAATGACAAGATAAACACAGAGAGAACTTTATGTTATAAGTATAAGAGGATTAAATTAGGAAAAGAATGAAGTTTAGTAGTGTTATTATCAGATTTGTTATCATTCTGGTTGTGGATACATCCTGATTCTATCTGTGGCAAATGAAATTTGAATAAGGTGACAATCTCTTTTGTTTCGTAACAAAGAAGAAATTCAAAGACATAGGTTGTGGATACATCCTGATTCTATTTGGATTTTTTCTAACTGAACATAGGGTTTTTTGTCTAATTTTTTTTTCCTGATATGGCTTAATTGTCTTGTTTGACTAAGCCTTTTCCTTTTAAGTACACTAATCTTTTTATATAAACTGATATACATTTTTCATAACCTAACTCATGTTTCTTTATTTATGTTGATAGTGCTCTAATTAGGTTCTCGACACATCAAGGAATCGACACATCAAGGAATTGAATGAAGGATTCCTTCAACAATAATAAATCAAAGGATTATTGAGACAATTCTCTATAACTCCATGTCCAAAGTTTCATTTGGTAGCTAGCTTTAATTACGCTATTTTTGTATTTGGTAGCTAGTATACCTACTATTTAGTTACTTTATTTCTTTTTCCTTTTTTTTAATGTGTAACTCAATTCCATTATGGACATATATGTAAATTCATAAATTAATATAAATTTGAGTTATTCCTACTTGTGGTTTTTTTTTTTTTTTTGTGAATGGGATAAACTAGTTGTTTAGTTGGTGAAAGTTGCTAGAAGCAGTTGTGAAGGGGGTTGGACAATGGGGGAGGGGCTGGAAGCAGCCAGTGTAATTTTTTTAAAATAAAAAAACTTACTATTTGCTCCTCTATTCCTAAAATAGAGGAACAGATAGTGTATTATCTGCTCCTCTATTCCTAAAATAGAGGAGCAGATATTGTATTATCTACTCCGCTATTCCTAAAATAAAGGAGCAGATATTGTATTATCTGCTCCGCTATTACCAAAATGGCGGAGCAGATAATATATGTCTATTTGCTCTGGTCAATGCTGCTCCGGGGCAATAGCGGAGCAGATAGTACCCAAAATAGCGGAGCAGATAGGGTTTTTTCCACTAGTGATATTAGATGGAAAAGCTAGTTACCTTGAATCGATGCACAAAAATTCACCCTTTTGGATTCCAAAATATGAAAGAGGGAAAAATAAGAGAGAGGAAAAAGAGTTTGAATATTTTGAGAGAGAATAATAAGTAGCCATGTGAAATAATGGAGAAAAGAAAGTGGAAATTTTCTGATCAAAAGGGTATTTATAGATAAAAATATCGGATTAAATTATTCCGGCCAATCAGAATTTAAAATAATAATTTAAAAATGAATTAAGATAAAATAATTATTTTTAGTAAATATTATTTAGAGGGCCAGACATTATAAGGAGAAAAATGGGCTTTTAAATTACTGATCCAATTTGCATTGGTTTAGGCTTAAAAATTGACAATTAATCCTTAACAAAATTATAAGAAATTTATTTGGAAAATTTAAAAATGTTAATATCATAAATTCTCGGAATATAAATTACCAAAGCTTTTCCAATTATAAATCAGGAAATTTATTTATAGTTTTTTTTTCGAAATAAATTTTGAAGACAACCCGAATTATAACATGGATTTTCCAAGGACAGCTGGATTTACCCTGCAAACACGGATAATAGTTAGGTTATCGCCTTCAATAAAAATGGAGGTCATATTATGTTGCCTAGCTAATAGAAGACCATTCCGGAGGGCTATGGCCTCAACAACGAGGGGAGAAGCATTGCCCAAAAAGAAAGCCCGAGCTGCAATGCAAGATCTATTATGATCTCTAAGGACAACACATGCAGACGCGGAGTTAGTAGTAGAATTGAAGAACTATCAAAATTTAGTTTGATTGTACCAGGGGGAGGAGGGTGCCAATTGACAAACGAAGGCCCCTGGGGATTTTGATTAGGGGGGTTGGAAATATAAATAGAATGGAGAGCATCTACTGAAAGATAGGATTTCCATTCATGAAAATAGAAAAATGCCTGAGTAAAGATGGCTATAGAGGAAAAAGGAGAATTACGAAAAACTAACCTGTTCCAGGCTTTACAAATACTCCATAAGATATGAAGCTAAGCACTTTGACCATGGAGGCATAATGTTGACAATGTAGGCAGGAGATAAGAGAGGAAAGGGAGGGCTGACTAGGCAAAGACAAAATCCAACGGATAGACTGAACGTGAGACCAAATGGGGGATAACCATGGGGCAAAAGCGAAATAAATGATCCTGAGATTCCTCAGCCGAGAGACATAGAGGACAAAGGGGGGAGAGGGGAATACCATGGGACACAAGATTTTGGCGTATTTGGAGACCTTTATGTAAAAATTGCCACGAAAAAATTTGGAGCTTGGATATATATGTATATATATGACATCATTTTATGCAATTGATAATGTTATCTTTGACTTATTACTCCTACCATCTTTTAATGTTCCAAAAGTATTATATAATTTAAATCATAGTTATGACCATTGTTTTGCTTTATTTTATTGGAAAAATTCATATGAATAATCTCAACTATTGGAGGTCTTCCAATATTAATCCCAACAATAGGTTATTACACTATAATCCAAACTAAAGGGGTAGTTTCATGATATTAGTCCATAGCAACTTTTGATCGGCTCCGATTTCTTTCGTAGAAAGGGAGGAAGGCATAGTCAAGTATAATAAATAAGAAAAGAGGAAAGATAACGGATACTTTATGAATTGGTGACCGATTACAATAGGTTAAATAAGTCAATGGACTAATATCATAAAACAACCCCCAAAGTTTGGATTAATATTGGAAGCTGACGTTCAATAGTTGAGATTATTTATATGAATTTTTCCTATTTTATTTTATTTTTTAAATTATTATTAGTATGATCCAAATGACTTATTATTTACAAAATTTATAATTTTTTTTTGTGTCAACTGTGCGCTGCACCGCCTGCACGGGCATATAATCTAGTTCTCTTATAATTGAAATAAAAATGTTTATATGAGCAACGAAAACAAAGATATGTAATGAATTTATTTTATATCTAATAAAATCAATG
The DNA here is from genome assembly GCA_951394345.1 of Salicornia ramosissima. Taxonomy (NCBI): domain Eukaryota; kingdom Viridiplantae; phylum Streptophyta; class Magnoliopsida; order Caryophyllales; family Amaranthaceae; genus Salicornia; species Salicornia ramosissima. Next base: position 41,665,756 of record OX596237.1, on the reverse strand, counting down.
ATTACTTAAGCACATTTGGTTGATCTGATATCATAAATTGACATAAATATATTAATAAGTGTTTCGGGCCCACCATAGTGGTCAGCCCAAGGTGAATAGACCCAAAATCCTAGGCCCAGTTATGATAGGGCTAGGGGCACATCAGATATTCTACGACGAATGAGATAGTGCCACGTGTCAGCGGACTTAGTAAAACCTTGACCAGGTTACTACTACGTGTCATGGGCCAGGCCCACGCATCAACCTAGCTGACTTGGTGAAACCCTAACCGGGGAACCTAATGCCTATATAAGGATCAATCCAATCATTCCAAAGCTACGCAATATTAAGCACGCAATTCAGAGCTCACAAACTCACAAAGTACTCTGACTCCTTATTTCCGATACCTAACTTAAGCATCGGAGGGGCGTTCCCGGGTTCCACCCCCCGGGTTAGTAACCTTTGACTGTTTTGCAGGTCACAGCCTCATCAAGGAGCATCCAGGGTCCACATCATCACACCAGAAAATCGTTGACTATTCACGAGAAGTTCCAGAACAGGAACAGATTAGCGCCGTCTGTGGGGATTAGAACAAAAGACATGGCTAACACCAGAGCAAAGGCGACTCGATCCAATCAGCCAGAAGAAAATCCACGTGAATCGCCTAACCGGCGAGATGCACATGTCACTGATGACAATTCGTCCAATCGGGCGAGCTGAGTGACCGTCACCGTCGCGAAGAACAGATGGTCTCACGTAAGGACTTCGAAGACATCGTGACGGCAATGAACAACAAATTCCAACAGAGCTTACAAGAGCTGAAAGACAGCATACCTGCAATGATCGGGCAACAAAGGCCACCATCCCAGGCACCTGCTCCATCCAGGGGCCCCATACCTAGTCGGGTAACGGGGGCACATTCACAGAGAGGATCCCAGCCCGGGGATGCTCGAGAAATTATCATCTCTAGGCGCGATGATGCCCGAAATATCATTGAGTCGCGCCGAGTACGAACGGCCTCGAATGTCAGAGAGGTCACTAATAATAGAAGACAAGAAACCCGAGGCCAACCAAGGAGGTCGCCAGAGAGATCTCATCATACCACTGCTAGAAATCAGAGGTCAGCTGCCATCCCTAACCAGGGAGAAGGCGTACGACGCTCCCCAGTTGCTATCCCTAACCGGGACGATGGCATACGACGATCTCCCGTGGTCGAGCAGGAGCGACCAACGGGAACGCTCACCTTCAAAACCCCATTCAGCCAAAGGCTTCTGTATACGACCGACACTAAGAAGGTGAAAGCCCCTACCATCGAACCTTTCTCAGGAACTACTGATCCTGTTGACCATATGGCCGCCTACAAGGCTTAAATGGCAGTGCAAATGAGCTGTGAGGCTAGCTGGTGTCGGTACTTCCCTACTACTCTCAAGGGCCTGGCCCTAACATGGTTCACTGATCTCCTATCGGGTTCGATCATTAGTTTTGCCACATTGGAGGCCATGTTCCTTAGTCACTTCGTGGCTGGAAAGAAACAAAGAAAGACAAGCATCCACCTCATGGCTTGCCAACAAGGGGAACATGAACTGTTGGGAGACTACCTCAAGCGCTTCAACGCTGAACTACTCCAAATACCCAAAGTTGAAGATTCAGTGGCCTATGCAGCGTTCATGTCTGGATTAAAGCACGGTAAGTTTAAGTTTTCCTTATTGGAAAATGAAGTGTCCTCGTATACTGACGCGATGGACAGAGCACGGAAGTATGTGCAAGCATCAAACATCAATAACCCTGTTGAGAAGTCTGAGAAAAAGGATGGAAAAGGAAAGGGCCCCATCGAGGTGAAGAAAGGGCCCCATCGAGGTGAAGGTCCTAACCGGACGTCCGACACGAGGAAAGATGTTCGTGATGGTGGTATGGATCCTAGATACAACACAAATAGGCGAGAAATCTTCTTGGACATTAAAAACCAAGATATTCTCCCCAAGCCATTGCCTGTTCGCACACCCGTCGGCAGGAGGAATCTCAAGCTTTGTGGTCACACCACAAAGGATTGTAGAGAATTAAAGAAAGCTCTCGATAAGCTAGCAGACCAAGGAAAACTAAACTCTTATCTCTCGAATGATGGAGGGGAAAAAAGGCAAAAGCGTAGTCATAGCGTAGAGTCTGATGGAATTATTAATGTCATATTTTAGCTCCCTACTGAAGTTAGTGTTTGCAATAAGGACCCTAACAGGGTCGAGTTTCTTTGATTATCCTCACTGGAGTTATTTTTTCGTTTGTAATAAGACCAAAGCATGGTCGAGTTTCTTCTTGTTATCATGGAAATAACATTCGCAATAATAAAAACCTTACAAGGTCGAGTTTTGTTCATTAACTTATAAAGCCCTAACGGGGCCGAGTTCAGTGTTATTACTTGGATTCTTAACAAAATGAAACCCTAACCGGGATGATAAGCCCTACTCAATGTAGGCACCCATCGAGGAGTATGGGGAAGGCCGGACAGGTACCTCATCGAGTGTCTGGGGTTCATTAGCCTCAGGGTCCTTGATAGCGTCACCTTAGGCTAACACAAGCCCTATTCAACATAGGCATCCATTAAAGGAGATGGAGTGGCTGGACAGGCATTCAAAGTCCTAGGAGCTCATTAGCCCATTGGCTTTAGAATAGCTCTTTAGGCCAATGAATAAGCCCTACCCAGAGTAGGCACCCGTCAAGGCAGATGGGGGGCTGGACAGGTATCAACCATGTCATGGGGCTTATTAGCCCCTGAGAGTCAGTTGATCATCTTAGGTATAAGCCCTATTCAACATAGGCATCCATCAAGGAAGATGGGGGGTTGGACAGGTATCAACCATGTCATGGGGCTCATTAGCCCCCAAGACTCTATTGATCATCTTAGGCCAAAGCCCCACTCAATGTGGGCACCCATCAAAGATGATGGGCAATCAAAACAGATTTCTCCTAATTACTTCCATCACACTCGAGTTAAGGGGAAGACCCTCGAGGTTATCAGGGCAATCCTTTCCTTGCACCTCTATCACGGTCAAAGTAAAGAGGACCCTTGAGGTCACTAGGAAGGCTTTGTCCCACAAGGTGTATCATGTTCGCCTTCGAGGTAGAAAGGACCCTCGAGGTAAAAAGTATCAACCTATGGGGCTCATTAGCCCCTAAGACCTAGTTGATCATCTCAAGCTAAAGCCTCATTCAGCATGGGCACCTACTATGGAAAGTGGAAGCATTTGCTTCTTAAGGTACATCCCTCATAGTCGAGGTAAGGGAAGACCCTCGAGGTACAAGGAAGCCTTGAAAAGATCAACACTTAGAAAATTTCATGGAAGTTCATGTAAAGAAGTTCCTAAAGATCACAGTCGAGGTAAGAGGACACCCAAGCTCATAAAAGAGTTCCCTAACTTTTACCCTCACCGCGACCCAGGTGACCATGGTCAAGGAAGGTTACCATGTTCTGCTTGATATCCAACGTCCAAAGTTTCCCGTTCCACACCAAGCGTGGGGCTAGTAGATCAACAATTGCATAGGGAATACATCACACTCGAGGTAGAAGAAAGATCTTCGAGGTAAAGGGAAGCCTGGAAAAGAAACACTTAGACATTTCAAAATATTTCATGTAGAAAGTCCTTAATGGTTGCGGAACGGACGACAACAGTCGAGGTGAGATGACCCTTGAGTTCAAAAAAGGCCCCAAGCATTTCGATACCACGACTGAGGTCACCACGGTCGCAGAATGCTAACAGGGCACCATACTTAGAACAATTTCAACAATAAAGCTCAAGTGAAGTGAGTCCCTCACGGTCGCGGAGAATACTATCATGGTCGCGGAATAGCTTCGCCTCAATCACCTCGTTGATTATTCAAGAGAATTATCTGACTACATCTATCACAGTCGAGGTAATAGACACCCTCGAGGTCATTTGGGAAGGTGGCTTGACACCCAGTCCCTGGGGCTCATTAACCCCTTGGCTTTGAGGAAAGCTCTTAAGGCTAACAATAAGCCCTACTCAAGCTAGGCACCCATCAAGGGAGATGGGAGGCTGGATAGGTGTCAACCATACCTTGGGGCTCATTAGCCCATAAGGGATAGTTGACCAACTTAGGCCAAATCCCCACTCAATCTGGGTACAACCGAGGTGTATAAACAATCAAAACATCTCCTGGATTACCTTATCACACTCGAGGTAATGGGAGGACCCTCGAGGTTACCAAGGCAATCCTCTCCTTGCACCTCTATCACGGTCGAGGTAGGTAGGACCCTCGAGGTCATTGGGAAGGCTTTGTCCCAAGGTATGTCATTTCTAACTCTCGAGGTAAGAGAGACCCTCGAGGTAAAATAAAGGGGCAACCCATGGGGCTCATTAGCCCCTAAGTCCAAGCTGGTCATCTCATTGCCCAAGCCCCATTCAGAATGGGCATTTGCTACTAAGGATGGAATAAGTCTTGCTGTTGCTTTTCTAAAGTACATCCCTCACAGTCGAGGTAAAGGAGGACCATCGAGGTAAAGAGAGGGCCTTGGCAAGATTAACACTTAGCAAAATTTTGATGAAGTTCAGATAAAGGAAGTCCTTCACGGTCGCGGAGGATGCTATCATGGTCGCGGGATAACATCATCTCAATTACCTCGTTGGGCATACGAAAGAAATTCCTAGGCCAGAGGCACGTCCCTCACAGTCGAGGTAAGGGAAGACCCTCGAGGTAAAAGAGAGGCCTAGGAAACATCAACACTTAGAAAGTTTTAATGATTTCAAATGGTAAGGCTCAACTGAAAGATGTCCATCACGGTCGCGGAAAAGGCTATCCCGGTCGCGGAATAGCATAGTCTAAATTACCTCGTTGGACATTCTAAAAGATTCTCTAAGTATGTCTGTCACGGTCGAGGTAGAGGGGACCCTCGAGGTTACTAGCAGGGATTGTCAAGCTTTGCCCCAACCACGACCGAGGAAACAACGGTCGCGGAGGATAGAAAGTGGTGTCAACACTTGGGAAGATTTCAACAATTTCAACAACAGGGTTCTAAGGAAGGAGGTCTTTCGCGGTCGCGGAAAGCACTATCATGGTCGAGGTGGAAGGACCCTCGAGTTTTCCAAGAGGGCTCACTATGCTTTACCCCCCACCACGACCAAGGTAACTATGGTCGTGTAGGATAAGACTGATGCCAACACTTAGAAATTTTCTCAAAAGTTCATGAAAAACCCACCTCAGTCGAGGTGGTGGCCCTCACTATCGAGGTATGCACCCTCGAGGTAAATAAGAGCACGCTTGGACGAGGTATGCTTCACAAGATCGAGGGGACCAGTGGCTCTACAAAAGGGTTTGATGGTCGAGGCATTCAGCATAGCAAAACAAGGGGACATATTGATCGAGGCATACCCCACTTGGTCGAGGGGTATGGTTGAGGTAGTTGGCAACCATGATAATTGAAGCTATGGGTGAGGGGACACCCTCACGGTCGAGGTGCACTATACCAAGGCCCAATCCATATGGTCGAGGTAAGCCTCAGGCACCAAAAGGATCACACGGTCGAGGCAACCATTGCAATAGCTACGCGTCACGAAAATAAAGGAGTCCTCACTCCTGGCATCCACATGGTCGAGGTGGATGTTAGGAAGGCCATGAAGCATGTTGGTCGAGGGGTGTCCCTCACGGTCGAGGGTACCCTCGATCGAGGTGCTGTCCCTCGAGGCACACCCAAGGACCACGCTGCATTGCAATAGAGTATGTTGGTCGACAAAACCCCATCACGGACGAGGACCATGATCGAGGTAGCAAGCGAGACAGCTTGGAGAAGTTGTGGGTCGAGGAAGAATCCTCACGGTCGAGTTTCCCCTCGATCGAGGTGCCTTCAGGAAGCATCCTCACGGTCGAGGCTCTACCGACTTAGAACGCCCATAAATCCTTCGTTTCAAGTCGTAATTGAGTGTATGACCCACCGTTGGAAAGCTCTTTTAATATAGTTTCCAATGCCGCTAAAATCGCATGAATCCGATATTCATAGCTCGAGTTTTGTCCAAAATAGTGAGAGGTGGTCATCCTACCTTGAGAAGTCCTCAACGGTCGAGGTGCCCCTAACTCGGTCGAGGTACCTCCTCACCATCGAGCCCCTCGAGGTGCATTTAAGAGCCTCATGGCTCCAAGTAATTGTTGGTCGAGGTATAAGCGACGATCGAGGTGTATGTCGTGGTCGAGGTAGCATATGGGTAGAGGTAGCATGTTGGTCGAGGTAGCATTTACCTCGAGGTAGCATTATTGGTCTAGGTAGCATACGGGTCGAGCATGTTGGTCGAGGTAGCCCTATTGAACATCCCCACGGTCGATTAAACGTGACCAAGTCGAGGGAAGGCTTTTCCCGGTCGAAGTTGACCTCCTCGAGGTGCTCGTACCACTAGCTACAAACTAGTCTCAGAAAATTCCGCTCGGCATCCAACATCCAAGGTTTTCCATTCCACACCAAGTGACCCCCCATCGAGGTCACCAAGTGACCCCCTCAAGGTCGAGGTCACCAAGTGACCCCATCAAGGTCACCAAATGACATTTGGCTCGGGGCACAAATGAAAATAGCCCATCCAAGTAGAAGTGACATGAGGACCGTTAATGCATGCATTGGTAAAAGTAAAAATCAAGTGGCCAATGTATATGAATCATTAAAAGCATGCAAAGTAACATAAATCTAACATTTTCTTGCAACTGTCAATTGGAAATGCAAAGTCAACCAACATTTCCTTGATGAGGAAGCATACCACGCATACCACCGAGGTAACATGCCACGCACACCATCGAGGTAAATATTACAGACCACATTTGACTAATACAACATGCACATGGAGCAGTTAGTACAACCAAGACTCTCATCATCGAGGGGAATTAACCGTCGAGGTGTAACATGTCAAGTAGTGGAACACACAACCATCGAGTGAACGGAAGGTCGGCGTCTGAAAAATCCAACTTTGACCGGTAAAATTCCGCTTGACATCCGATGATCGGGAAACTCACACCCAATGTCAATCATGGGGCTAATTGTTCCGGGCCCACCATAGTGGTCAGCCCAAGGTGAACAGACCCAAAATCCTAGGCCCAGTTATGATAGGGCTAGGGGCACATCAGATATTCTACGACGAATGAAATAGTGTCACGTGTCAGCGGACTTAGTAAAACCTTGACCAGGTTACTGCTACGTGTCATGGGCCAGGCCCACGCATCAACCCAGCTGACTTGGTGAAACCCTAACCGGGGAACCTAATGCCTATATAAGGATCAGTCCAATCATTCCAAAGGTACGCAATATTAAGCACGCAATTCATAGCTCACAAACTCACAAAGTACTCTGACTCCTTATTTCCGATACCTGACTTAAGCATCGGAGGGGCGTTCCGGGGTTCCACCCCCCGGGTTAGCAACCTTTGACTGTTTTGCAGGTCACAGCCTCATCAAGGAGAATCCAGAGTCAACATCATCACACCAGAAAATCGTTGACTATTCACGAGAAGTTCCAGAACATGAACAATAAGATTGTAGGAAAGAATAAAAAATGTATAGATTTTGTTCTCAAAACAACTTTAAGGAATCTTTTTTTTTTCTTTTTGAAGGAAAGAGCTCTCATTAACCATCAATAGCAACGCAAACGCATCCATATTTACATAATGAGAAACTTAAGGGGGAAAACAAATCACCCATGTTTGTTCTACCCCAAAGAAGATAATCCTAGCTAGATTCTAAGCTATAATATTTTCATCTCTCCTTACATGAGACCAATTAGCAAACTCAAACTCCTTACAATTGCTAAGAATATAATCTAAAATACAATCCATATATGTGGAGTACCTTGCAACCCTTCCAGCCCATATGCTTGCGCAATGTCACTGCCAGTGCTAAGGCCTTGCCCTCCACAATCTCCGCCAACCGGTAGTGTAATAACCCAAAATTTTGGACCAGATTTTCATTTGCTTGTTTATATGATCACTTTAGTAAATAATTATTAAGGCCCAAAATTTAATTTAATAAAACCTTAAATTGGATTAATTTAATTTTAGCTTTGACCCATGTTTGTTCCAAAACATGCCCAAATTTCCCTAAATTGCCTAAGCTCATCCGACTCCTCTCCCCCTCTTTTTAGTTTATTTGGTCTTGGGTATTTTATCTAAACTAAATCTAGCAAATATTACGGTTATCTTTGAATACAATCAAAATATTATAAGAACCTCTATTTTCTCTAGTTGGTTGGAGGGACCTCTTTATACTTGGAACCAAAAACAAAATCTTCTTATCTCTTCCTCACTCAACCTTCACGTCTCCCCTCAATCTCTCTCTTAAAATATTTCTCCTTCAATCTTCAATTCAAGATTAAAGATTTATTCATCAAAACTTTTAATCAAACTTTTTCCACAAAATTAATTACACAAATTTCGTACTTTGGTGTTCTTGGTTCCGAATTTGGGCGTGCATTAGGAGGAAGAAATCGTGACTTTAGTTCATCAATTAAGGTAACTAGATGTAATCATTTAATTTGGAAATTAAACTCTGTTGAGATATTTTGGGATATAGATATATTTTCCTTAATATATTTACCTTATTTTAGGGATATTCTTTAGGGAGGTTGGCATTATTTATGGAAGTCTTTGCTGTGTAATATTTTCTAGCCTATTTCATAGGAATTCAGTTGTTTATATGTATATATATTGTCTTTGAATTGAATGAGAAGGGGAGATAATGACGTGAAATTTAGCATGGTATCAGAGCAAGGTTTTCATCCTAGGGATTGATGAATCTTAAGAGAAAAATTGAGTTTTTTTTTAAAAAAAAAAATAAAAAATTTTAAAAAGAAAATTCCTCTACTGTGTGTGTGCGCTATGCCAGGAGTCGAAGAGCACAACCAGCCTCCTGGTGGACAGAAGAAGGTGGATATTTTCCATCTTGGATCGAATGTGTGAGTCAACTTGGTAATAGTAGTAGTAGTAATAAAGATGGTTGTGATGCTTGTTTTCGAGCAAAGCAGCCTCGTAAGAGTTTTCCTATTAGCACTAGTAGAGCTAATACTATTTTTGAATTAGTACATTGTGATTTATGGGGGCCGTATAGGACACGGTCCTCTTGTGGTGCTTCGTATTTTTTAACAATTGTGGATGATTATGCTCGTTGTGTGTGGGTTTGTTTAGTTTTTAATAAAATGGAAGTTGAGACTACTTTTCTAGATTTTGTGGCTTTGATTGATAGACAATTTGACAGGAAAATAAAAAGAGTGCGTAGTGATAATTGTACAGAATTTAATTGTCTCAAAGAGTATTTTGTAAAAAATGGGATAATATTTGAAACTTCTTGTGTGGGTACACCGCAACAAAATGGGCGTGTAGAGCGGAAACATAAACATATTCTAAATGTGGCCCGAGCTTTGAGATTTCATGCACATTTGCCTATTAAATTTTGGGGAGAATGTGTCATGACGGCATGCTATTTAATTAACCGAACACCCTCTGCAGTTCTAGATTGAAGACTCCTTATGAATGTATGTTTGGAAAATTACCAGATTTTAATTGGTTACGTGTGTTTGGGTGTTTAGGTGTTTGGGTTATGCACATAATCAAAATACTAGAGGAGTTAAGTTTGCAAATAAGAGTAGAAAGTGTATAATGGTGGTTCAACGAAAAAAGCCTACAAATTATATGATCTAATGACAAAGCAATTTCTCTTCTCTCGTGATGTTGATTTTAAGGAGCATATTTTCCCATTTGCTAGTACACAATTATTAACTAGTGTCCAAAATAATAATGAGACAAATGCAACTATGATGATGGAGGAAGTCTGTGATGATGATTTTGAAGTCCTCACTTTTACAAGTGACACTGGGCAACAAGAAGACCCACGTGAGGAGCCCATACAATCAAACCAACCCACTCTGTCGAATGAGTTATGCATTGGGGGGGGCAGCAGGCTAATGAACGTCAAAGGGAAAATGAGATAGTGGCAGAACTTGGGCAGATAGATAATGAAAATGAACGGATGAGGAGAGGAATGAGAACAAAAATTCCTAACTCAAGGTATCGTGATTGTGTGACTTTTGTCACTGTGAAAAAGAATAGCTCATCCGATCAACTGCCAACTTCTTCGGTTTCCTCAGGTACTCCCTATCCTATAATGCATTTTGTTAGTTGTGATCATTTTTCTGACAAACACAGGAAGTACATTGCAGCAATTAGTGCAGGGAACACACCAAAAACATTTAAAGAGGCTATGAAACATGAAGGGTGGCAAAAGGCAATGGCGGAGGAAATAAAAGCACTAGAGGATCAAGGAACGTGGGTCTTGCAAGAGCTCCCACATGGGAAGAAGGCTCTTGGGAGCAAATGGATTTATACAGAAAAATATGATGAACATGGAAATTTGCAACGATTAAAGGCAAGACTAGTCGTTTTTGGTCATCATCAGGTAGAGGGGATCGATTATAACGAAACATTTGCTCCTGTGGCCAAGATGGTGACGGTCCGAACATTTCTGGCTATTGCAGCAATAAAAAATTGGGAGGTTCATCAGATGGATGTTCATAATGCTTTCTTACATGGTGATTTGGAGGAGGAAGTGTATATGAAGATTCCTCAAGGATTTGGGCTTAGAAACTCTAACTTGGTGTGAGGATGAAGAAATCATTATATGGGTTAAAGCAGGCTCCTAGTTGTTGGTTTGCAAAATTGGCAACCGCATTAAAGAGCTATGGTTTTGTGCAATCTTATTCTGATTATTCCTTGTTTACTCTTACACGAGGAAAAATTCAGATTAATGTGTTAGTTTATGTGGATGATATGATCATTGCAGGAAATGATGGTGTAGCTTTAATGGCATTTAAATCCTATTTAGGGAAGTGTTTTAAAATGAAGGATTTGGGCGTAGTAAAATATTTCTTGGGGCTAGAGGTGGCTCGAAGTAGACAGGGGATATTTATTTGTCAACGAAAATATGCACTTGACATTATCTCTAAAACAGGATTATTGGGAGCAAAACCAGCAGATTTTCCAATGGAGCAAAATCATAGGCTTGCTCTTACTGAGGGAAAAGAATTGGACGATGCTGAGAAATATCGGCGCTTAGTAAGGAGACTCATTTATTTGGGTGTGACCAGGCCAGACTTGACATATTCAGTTTATATTTTATCACGGTTTATGCATTGTCCAAGGGATGAGCATTGGGAGGCAGCCTTGCAAGTAGTTCGATATTTAAAAATAATGAATCCAGGACAAGGGATTTTCCTGCGCTCCGATAGTGACCTCAGCTTAGAGGGTTGGTGTGATTCAAATTGGGCAAGTTGCCCGATGACGCGACGATCTTTGGGTGGATGGTTTGTCCTTCTTGGACAATCTCCGGTATCTTGGAAGACTAGGAAACAACCAACAGTGGCACGATCTTCCGCTGAAGCAGAGTATAGATCAATGGCAGCTATTAAATGTGAATTAAAATGGTTAAAACAATTGCTTGGTGATTTGGGAGTGCAACATAAAAAAGGAATGCAACTTCACTGTGATAGTCAATCTGCAATGTACATTGCCCAAAATCCAGTGTTTCATGAATGCACAAAACACATAGAGGCAGATTGTCATTTTGTGAGAGATGCGATAACAGATGGTCTTATTGTTCCTTCCTATGTTCCAACGAAGTTCCAGTTAGCGGATATTTTTACAAAGGCACTAGGAAAGTCACAATTTGATTTTTTATTGAGCAAGTTGGGCATTCAAGACTTGCATGCTCCAACTTGAGGGGGGGTGTTGAGATATTTTGGGATATAGATATATTTTCCTTAATATATTCACCTTATTTTAGGGATTTTCTTTAAGGAGGTTGGCATTATTTATGGAAGTCTTTGCTGTGTGATATTTTCTAGCCTATTTCATAGGAATTCAGTTGTTTATATGTATATATATTGTCTTTGAATTGAATGAGAAGGGGAGATAATGACGTGAAATTTAGCAAACTCACATATAGTAATGACTAATGAAGGTTAAAAGATGGTAGAATAATAATTAGGTAAAATTATTCATGATAGTTTATTAGGGTCGAATTATTTATGGTATGTTCATCAATGTTGTTTGCAATTATTTTTATGATCTATGCTTATTTTGGTATTAAAGATTATTATTTTGAATAAGAATAAAAAAAAAATCATGATCATATGTGCAATTAGGGTTTGGAATTATGATGTTTTTGTTGTCTTGATATAGCCGAGTATTTTATGAATAGCAAGATCGAATCTTTATGTCGCTTAATCAATGATCTTGCATGTTTATATGATGATTATTGTAAACACTGCATATCGGAGTACAAACCGAGCTTTTAAACTGTATAAACTAATGGGTTCAAATTTCAATTACGTATATATCTGTCTAAATTATTTGGGCATATACATTGAGTATAAAAATTGAGCATATCAGTGCATATAAATTGAATATTGATTAAATGGTTTTTATTTAGGGAAATTCTCATTGGTACTACCATGTTTTGGCGAATTCCAATGGTACTACCGAGTTATTTTTAATCCCAACGGTAATACCTCTTTATGATTAATTTTCAAATGTGATGTTATTAATAAAAAAAAACCGTTAAAATTAACAAAAAGAAATAAATTACTTAACAATAATTAACTAAAAATCTATATTAAAAAATAATTAATCATAATTAACAAAACAAACCCTCCTAAGTGTTAATATGATTTATAAAACTTTGAGTAGACTATTTTTTTATATGTTGATCAAGGCGCGCAAATCGAGGCGAATTGAAATGCAAATTAGGGTTAATCAAGTCATTTTCTTGCAAATTCCAACCTCAAATTGGGTCCCGTAAGGGTTAAAATGACTTGTAAAACCTTAAGCAGACTATTTTTCTTTAAGTTTAGATCAATGTGCGAAAATCAAGGCGAATCGGGAACGTAAATTGTGGCTAATCGGGTAGTTTTTTGCAATTCACTGCCTCAAATCGGATCCCATAAGGATTAAAATGACTCGTAAAACCTTGAATAGACTATTTTCTTTACACGTAGTTCAATGCGTGCAAATTGAGACAAATCGGAAACACAAATCGGGTTCTTTTTTTGCAAATTCCAATCTCAAATCGGGACCCTTTAAGGGCTAAAATAACCCTTTAAACCTTGAATAGGCTATTTTTTATTATTATTAGTTATTATTTTTATTTAATTAACAGAATATCTATCAACGATGCTACATTTGGGAATTTTAATCATAATGAGTATTACCGTTGGGATTAAAAAAAAAAACTCGATAGTACCATTGGAAATTTGCCAAACACGGTAGTATCAATGGAAATTTCCCTTTTATTTAATAATATTTTTTTAAAAGAAATTGGAAGGATGTTTGAGTTTAGGGAGATTAGTAGGGTCTAGTTTGGTAAACTCCAAATTAACACTAAACCCATTCTTTATGATGCCATTTATGTCTATTCCTGTTCTGGAACTTCTTACGAAAAGTCAATGCTCTTTGTTATGCTAATGTTGACTCCGGATGACCCTTGCTAATGCTATGACCTGCAAAACAACCAATGGTTGCTAACCTGGGGGGTGGAACCCAGGAACGCCCCTCTGATGCTTAAGTCAGATATCGGGAGTAAGGAGTCAATGTATTGTGAGCTTGTGTATTATGAATTGCGTACCTGAAAGAATGACTGGAGTGATCCTTATATAGGCGTAGGTTACCCTAGTTAGGATTTTGCTGGGTCGGCTGGGCTGACGTGTGGGCCTGGCCCATGACACGTGGCATCATATTATTCGCCTTAGAATATCTGATGTATCCTTAGCCCTAGAAGAATTGGGCTTAGGATCTGGGCCTGTTATCGTGGGCCTGACCACTAAGGAGGGCCCGGAACAATGTCAAAAAAAAAAGGAGATAAAAATAGCAGGACTCGTTTACTTTACCTGAATATAGCTGAGCTGAACTGAACTGAATACAGCTGAAAGTGATATTTTATTAGAGAAATAAAATGAGATCTGAACTAAAGTGGACTGGACATCTGGACTGAACTGAAATTAATAGAACTTAACTGAATTAAATTTAAGATGAAGTAACCAAGCCCCATGTAATTCATTAACAACCCATACTAACACACAAGTACACAACTGAGAGCCACAGTTCTCACATTACATGTAAAAAAAAAAAAAAAGAAACCAAATTATAGACAATTTTGACAAGTTCCTACTTTTACACAAGAAGCGAATTCGTTAATGAATGCAGTGCCAACTAAATACAATTGCTTCCAAATTCAAACTCTCCAGACATAAATTTGTTTTGCGGCTTTTTTTTTCCGAAGTGTCTAACTCTCTGATTGCCCTTAATTTGAAGTAAAATGGGAAGAACGGAAAGCGTTTCAAATTAATTTTTTCATTTTTTAGGCGATAACAAGTAGGTTTTATCTACTAGATGAATATTACTGGTGAAGGTTGTATAATTAAGTAATAAGGAGTAATCAAAATGTTAGCTTGTTAAAAATAAATTGGCACAACAAAGTAACAAACTTGTATTAATAGAAGCAATTTTTCCAATTAATAATAATAATAGGCTCTTAAGCATTGTTTAGATATTTATTTTAAAATAAAGTTGTTTATATAATTAGCTGTCCTTCCAATTAGCAAATACGGGTCCATAGCTCAGTGGTAGAGCAATTGACTGCAGATCAATAGGTCACCGGTTCGAACCCGGTTGGGCCCTGTTGCTGTAACGTTTTTGGTTTTCGCTAATCATGTCCCGCTCCCACTCCGCCTTCTCCTTCCGTTCTCTTTGGGTTTGTTGTTGCTCCCACTCCGCCGTCAATGCCACCGTGGATTGCCGCCCTACTTCCGTGTATTTCTTGTACGTGCAAGGTTGCTTCTTGAGGTGCCCTACCTTCCTCTCTTTCTTCCTTTTAGGGCTATCTAATATTGGATTGCAAGGCACTAGTTATTTTTTTAAAAAAAAATATCAAAAATAAAAATTAATTTTAGAAAATCATATAGAATTCTATTATTGTATTTTATTTTTTAATGATTACACCAAATCGACCAAGGATTACCGTGAGAATTCTCAAATTGAATTCAAAATTAATGCATAAAACATTAGAAATTGGAAGAGGTATGGTAATTGATGAAGGGGTAATCAAACGGGCTATAATTAATATTGTTCAAGGAAAAAAAAGGGTCAAAAAATAATTGTCTTAAAAAGATGATACTTGGGAAAAAAAAATTCATGTTTTAAATATTTAATTATAGATTATAGATTATAAAAATGAATACATAAATATACATGTAAAGGTAAATTATTAGATAGTCTCGGGACCACCTAGCTTTTTGTGGTAGGTGGTCCCAGGCCAAAACGTCGCTGTTTTAGTAGTTTAATAAAACAAAAAAAAAAAGTGATCGCATTTGTAATACCCCGAAATTTAGGGCCAGAAAATTTCGCGGTTATTAATATTATTTATTCAATTCTAAGTCTAAAGGCCATTTAATTTGGACTGTTTTCATTCTTAGTCCAATCTTTTTCCTCAAATCGGGCCAAAGATCCAATTTTTCCTTTTCTTTTCCCTTAGCCGGCCCTCCTTAAATACATGGGCTTAGTGATTGTTTTTATTCCTTTAATTCTTTTTGGTTTAATTAATTAATTAATAATTATATTATTTGAGTAATTAAATTAATTAATTAAGAATTACTTTTCCTAAAACCATTCAAATATAAGCTAACAACCCTAACTAATTCCTCCCCTAACTCTCCCCTTGTACACGGCCCTAACCAAACAAATTAGGGTTTTGTTTTTTTTTTTTTTTTCTTCTTTCTTTAAATAGGACCGAATACACACATTTGGTTCCTAATTGGCAAAAATCTCTTAAACCCTAAAAAAATTATTTCTCCCTCTTTTCCTTTCAAAAAAGTCGAACCACCTAAAAATTCACCAATAGTGAATTATTTTGGTGCCTTGGATAATTTAGCGAATCAGGTAACTTTGCTTTCTCTTTTAATTTTGGGTTAGTTAATCACATAGTTAATTAGGATTGATCATGAAAATTGTAGGATTTTATGTTTGTATTGATTCGAAAATGTCGAGTACATGATGATTTGATTCTTGATTTGTTTTATGTATTTTCTTGATTATTTTATGTAGTTTCTTGAAATCTTTAATTGTTGAATAATTACTTGTATGAATTTATTTATTAATCAAATCTCGTTATTTCTTGATGAATTTTTCGTAGCAGTTTCTTTACTATTTGATTATGAATCCTGATTTATTTCGTGGCAAAATTCTTCCTTTTATTGCTTATAATAATTTAATCTTTTAAACCGGTAAAACTGTCCAGATTTAGTTTACGAATTTATTAATATATCTAATCAAATCTAATGGCTACGACATTTTAGGTGGAAGTCAGTAATAGTGTTTTACAGCTTGTGTTAAATTTTCGTAATTTTTAGAGATCGTTTGATATGGCAGAAAAATCCGAAACTGATCTCAGCCTAATCTGATTTGTTACTTATAAAATCCCTTAAAAATAGTAAATTACATTATTTTTGGACGAAAATTATGCACGTTAAACCTTGAACCTATATTTAACTTCCATTAAAATTTCCAGATTAATCGAGACCTTTAAAGGGTCATTCTTAATTTAATCCTTTAAAAATCAGATTGTGTAAAATAGGGTGATTGGATTATTAAAATATGTTATTATTAATGCTTGAATTTTTCGAGTGACCTAAGTATTAAAAGGGAGTTAAAAATATGATTTTTATAGTGAAACTTGAATAATCTTGAATTAGTATTGGTAATCTTTAATTAAATCTTGAATTAATATGAAACATTGAATTGAATCTTTAATTTAATCATGATAAGAAGAATTCTTGAAACAATCTTGATCTTGGCCTTGAATGTCGTGTGATATGTATGTTCACGCATGATTTATTTGTTCTAATTAAGATTATGTGATTAATTGATAATTTAAAGTTTGTTGAATTAATTGTATAAATTTTGGAATATACACTTGAACTTTTCGAATGGTTCAAAGTATGAAAAATAGTATTTTTTTTATCATGTTTCAGGTAATTTATGTATTTCATTATATTTTTATATGAATTATTAAATTAATTATATGATAAGTATGTGAATTTATTTAATTATTAGTTGTATAATAAGAATGTCGAATGGTCCTTGATTGTTTTGGTCAATTATGGTTTAATTTTGACTTATAATATTATTAGGAATAATTAACATTGTCAGGGATAAGTTGTAACATGAAGGGATAGATAATAATATTGTTATTATTATTATTACACGAGTATTATTATTAATAATATTAATATTACGATTATTATTAGTATTATTATTAATATTAGGAATCAGTAGGGATAAGTTATATGAGATACGATAAGATATTAAAAAGGGTAAGAAAGGAAACAGAGTAATAGGAATATGAATTGTTTCGATTTCTGGCTAGGAAAGACTTGGTATTTAAGGTGGCCAATATACGTGCCGCACCTCTCTTTCCTGGGACTTCGAACATTTCATTTCCAATTACGGTCACCTAGTATTTCCCGATATAAGATAAGATATAATATTGAAAGATGTAAGATAAGATATAATCTTTGAAATATAAGATAAGATATAATCTTTGAAATATAAGATAAGATAAGGACGCCCACCTGATGACTCGAGTAGTCAGACTGGGTTAAGTAGAAGCCACTGCTCAATGGGACGAACACACAAGTTCCCCCGCGCAGTTCTGGGTCTTAGGATATGTAGTTGTCTAAGTAGTAATACACGAGCTGCTATTTAGGAGTTATGGCCATAGCTTAGGCTTAGTGGTGCACACGGGATCCACTACGGGTTGAGTACACGAGCTCACCCCGGCATGTTTTAAGAAAGTTGTGGTGCAAACGGGATCCACAACGAGTTATAGTGACCGGTCCGTTAAAAGATAAAAACGATATGATATGAATGATATGAAATGATAAGATATGAAATGAACGATATGAGATGTTAAGATGATTCATACGATATAAGATAAGATATTATGAAGTGGTCACCCCACCGACGATGCACGTTTCGTTACCGGGGTTAAGTCTTTGCCACCGACCTGCCGAGGCTTTCTGGTCGGTTTACTGATTCTAGTTTGTGTTGTCGTCCGAATTAGTGGCACATGAGTCGTTAATTCGGGAGTGAGGGTCCCACTTAGACTTTGGGGAAGACACATGAGTCTGACCCGGCATATTCTAGGAAAGTTGGGGTGCACACGAGATCCCCTACTAGTATGTTGACTCGACCATGGATTAAGCAAAGATACGATAAGATGTTTATGTTATGTTTATGTTATGTTATGATATGACAAGATAAGATACTTATGTTATTATACGAAGATAAGATATGATATGATATGAAGTTAGGGTAAGATGATATGATATAAGCTAAGGTAAAGATAATATGAAAGTACGATATGTTATGAAAGTTACGATAAGATATAGGTTATGTTATGATGTGATTCCTATATTACTCACAGTGATTCCTATATTGCTCACAGTTACGATAAGATATATGTTATGATGTGATTCCTTGGATGATATATTGTGAGTGATAGACAACAGTAGCTCAATTCCTTGGATGGTAAACAAGGCCTTCCAATAGCTATACTTAGAAATATTGCATCCCTATCACTCACAATAATCCTTGGCCACCCATGTAATTTAATAACATGATCAAGATAAAGTTAAGCCACTTCTAAAGTAGTAAAAGGTTGACTCATAGACATGAAATGCCATACTTGCTTAGTCTATCAACTACTACCATGATTACTTCCTTACTATGAGACATAGGAAGTACAATAATGAAATTCATGCTGACATCCATCCATACTTCTTCTGGCACTAGAAGGGGTTGCAACGTACCTAGCTGGAGAAGCAAAATTCTAAGGCTTATTTGCCTGACATATCACAAAATTTCTCACAAAGTGAGAGACAATATTGGACATCCCTCTCCAATAAAAAAGAGATTTCACTCTTTTAAGTGTAGCATCCCTGCTAGAATGCCCTCCTTTGGATAAGCTATTAAGCCACTCCAGAATCTTGATCTTAGACTGATCATCAGGCCCTACTAACAGCTTCCCTCTCCTCCTGACAAGGCCATCCTTCAATGCAAAGTTATGGATTTGCTGACCCTGCTACAATTGTAACAAAAGTTGGTAAATAATATTGATCTCCAAAGCATCGCTGTCTTGTATCAGCTTGTTCAAGTTAGAATTCAAAACTGAGATGGCAATGAGCTTGATTTCAGATCCACTAACTATGGACAAGGCATCAGCTACTTGATTTTAATCGCACTTTTGTAATGGATGTCATTAGTAAATCCCATAAGCTTGCTTAGCCACGATTGTTAAAATGGGATTGATATCTTATGTAGAAAAAGTCATTTCAAACTATTTTGATTAGTCTTAATGATAAGTTGTTACCTGATAGGTAATGTTTCCATTTTTGTATTGCAGTAACCACAACTAGCAGCTCATTATTAGGTCCCATTGACTTGCTAATTTATGCTAAGGGATGCCCATCCTGCATTAATACTGCACCAATCCCCTCTTTTGAAGCACCCGTTTCAATAAAAAAGACTTTGTTAAAATTTGGACCATATGAACTTCAGGGGCAGCCATAAAGCATGCCTTAAGGCTTCAAAAGCTGATTGAGCTTGATTGGATCATATGAACTTCCCTTTTATAAGCAGATTAGTGACAGGCTTACTGACCCATACATACCTCTTGACAAACTTCCTATAGTACCTTGCAAGCCCTAGGAAGCTTCTCAATTGCTTTACATTAATTGGAACAGGCCAATGTTGAACAGTTGCTATATTTGATGCATCAGTCTCAACTCCAAATCCTAAAATAAAATGTCCCAGATATTTTACTTTTGCAATGGCAAATGAACATTTACTAGCTTTAGCAAATAAGGTATGCTACTGCATTAGATCAAATACATTCCTCAAATGTGATAAATCTAAAAACGGTGAAGGGTTGTAAAAAAGGATTTCATCAAAGAAAATTCATAAACTTTCTAAGCAAAGATTTAAAAATATGATTCATTCAAGCTTGAAATGAGGTTGGGGCATCAGTAAGGCCAGAAGACATTACTAAAAAATTCAAAATGACCATGATAACTTTTAAAAGTTGTTTTATAAACATCATCTTTATGTACCCTCAATTGGTGATAGCCAACTCTTAATTCAATCTTGCTAAAAACTGGGAGCCTGTCAACTCTCATCTATTAGCTCATCTACTACTAGAATAGGAAATTTATATTTAATAGTTTTCCTATTAAGCTCCCTATAATAGATACATAGCCTCCATGAACCATCCTTCTTATAATCGATACATAGCAACACTACACGAGAAGCAAAGGGGTTGTTGCTATCTTGTATTATGCCCTGATTCAACATCGATCTTGTACAAGTTGTTTTATAATATCTCTTAGCTTGAGAGGGTACCTATATGGCCTGATGTTAACTGGATTGGCCCCAAATTCTAGTGGAATTTTATGGTTACACACTCCCCTAGAAGGTGGCGGACCAGTTACAAAGGCAATTGTGAAATAAAGAGAGAATGGGTGAAAAAATGAAACACGAGAGACGTGAACTAAGAGTGAATATACTCAGCAATATTTTTTTTCCTTGAAGAAGATCAAGAATATATTAAGTATTTGATGAAAAATAATATGTCACCACAAATATTAGAGGGGAAACAATTTGGGAGTAAGTGTGTATTTGGTATGATTAACATACGGGGCCGTTTGGTTGTCAAAGGGAAAAAGAATCACTTTAGGAATGAAAATGAAGGGGAATGGAATGTAAAAGTGTTAGATTTAATTAGTTGTTTGTTAAAATAAATGTAAGAACATACCACCACCACCACCACCCATTCCCACCACCACTAAAACCACTCACCTACCCTCCCCCATCCATTTCCGACGCCGCCTCACCCTCACCCAGCCCAGTCCCACCAGGTCAGCCCCACCCCACCCACGAAACCCTAGACCCAAAAACAAAAAAAACCTAAATCGAAGGTGGTAACATATTGGTGCGGCAAGGCTGGTGCGA
Source organism: Salicornia ramosissima (assembly GCA_951394345.1). NCBI lineage: Eukaryota > Viridiplantae > Streptophyta > Magnoliopsida > Caryophyllales > Amaranthaceae > Salicornia > Salicornia ramosissima. The sequence continues at coordinate 41,644,694 of OX596237.1, read as the reverse complement.
GGGGGGACGAGGGTGGACCAGGGTGGGGGAGGTTCGGTGGTCGACATCAGCGATGGCTGGGGGAAGGGATGTGGGTGGAGTTTCGTGGGTTGTTTTCGTGGCTAGGATTTCATGGGTTTTTGGGTTAGGGTTTCTTGGGCGGGGTTGGTTGGGTTCGTGGGTTGGGTTGGGGCTGGTGCGATGGGGGGCGAGGGTGGGGGACCGCCGGTCGGCACCGGAAAGGGGTTGGGGAGGGGAGGTGGAGGAGGAATTCATGGTTTTTTTGTTTATTAGGGTCGTGGGTGGGGCTGAGTGGTTGGGTTCGTGGGTGGGGGTGGGGATGGGGCTGGGTTGAGGTGGCGGTGGGGCTAGGCTGGGTTGGAGTGGGGTGACGGTGAGGTTGGGTGGCAGTGGGGCTGGGGTTGGGGCTGGGTGGGGGGGGTGGGGGTGGGGCTGGGTTGGGGTGGGGTTGGGGTGGTTGGGTGATTGTTAGGTGGAAGGTGGGGAAAGGGAAATCAAAAGATAGAGGGAGGGGTAGAAATGGAAAAGTGTTAGAATAGGGGAATGGGGAAGGGAATGGAAATGACAAAAGTGACATAACCAACACAATCAAAGGGAATGGGGAAAGTTGATTCCCATTGTCTTTAATTAATACTCCCAACCAAACACACCCTAAATGTAATGGAAATGAATTTTATAGGAAGTGAAAAGGATAATAAAAATAATTTGAAAAAATGGAATTTAATAATCCCACCTTTTGGTGGTCTGCTCAAAATAATACCACCTTTAATTTATTTCAAAATAATCCCACCTTTATACATCATCTGCTTAAAATGGACTATATCACCCAAAATCGGTTCATTTTGAGAAGAAAAAAAAATTAAAGGTGAGATTATTTTAAGCAACTGATATATAAAGGTGGGATTATTTTAAAATAAATTAAACGTGAGATTATTTTGAGCAGACCACCAAAAGGTGAGATTATTAAATTTCATTTTTCCAAATAATTTTATATTTGATATATATTTAGTAATCCTAGTGCAATGGAAACAAATGAGACGTTTTGATTGAAAATAAAAACGTATTTCGTTTCCATTACTTGACAAGGGTAACAATGAATGGATTTTGTTATTATTTGGAAACGATATTTGTTACTTATTGTTCATACCAAACAATAAGAAATGAAAACAAGTACAGTATTTGAATCTTTTTCTTACATCAAAATTATCTACACCAAATACTCCCTAAAGTGTTTCTCCGATGTAAAGGCAATGGAATATTAATCCAATTCCAAACCTTTTATAGACCAAAACATACCAAACACCTCCAAGATATCTTCACAATGTAGTCAATGGGTTCAATCAAGGACATCTGGGAAGACAGTAGATACATCAATACATCATACGCCAACTATTAATACAACTACGCAGCCAAAGTAATGACTCATTAGCAAACTACAAGTAAAACCAGACATATAGGCGTATTATTTTTCAAAACAAAAACATGATGAGCTTCGTTTATATTAGCTCATGTGATGTTATAAAACACGTTGCAAAGCGATTTTATTATTATTATTATTATCATTATTATAGGATTTAAAGCTTACAATAGCCGATGCATCATAGCTAAACGAGTAGGAGGTTCACCATGAATCTCATTAGCTAATAGATTTTACAAAAAGAATACACCCGATGAATCAACACCCCATTTCAGCAAAGGGCGGGCGATTAGCTATAACATCCACGAGTTGTTATCTTTAGCAGCATATCCATCCAGCCACGTCTGATGCACATGCTCCCATAACAAGTCACTTAAGGAGTCAGCAACCTGCACACAAAGCCAGTAAAACTCAACAAGCTTGAACAAAACACATCAGAAATCCTGAAATGACTGTATTAAAGTCTTGCCTTGGATCGCAATAGGGTTGTAACTACTCCACACTGACGCTCTTCACCTGAAAACACCAACCGAGTTTCAATTAGTAAAAGCAATTTAAGATTTTAAAGTGTAATGGAAACAATTAAGGGGGGTGAAAGGGGATTTGTTTCCACAAGTTTCACAAGGGAAACAATTTGGGGGATTATGTTACACCATGGAAATGGCAAGTATTACTTACGACTTTTCACCAAACAAGTTGAAATATAAAAACTTACGTTCAATACATTTCCGACTCCCAAAATTTCTATATCAAACATCTCCTTAGAGGAAGAGAATATAGAAATAACGAATAAATTTTTGTGCACCTGAGACTACCTTAGAATAGTAGTGACAACCTTACTTTAATCTTTTAGTTAGCTAAGTTTAAAAAGTATGGTAATGCTACAGTAAATGGTTACTTACTCCGTTCCTAAATAATTAGGACACTTTGACCAAAAATTAGAGAGCCTTCTGGTCGAAGCCTTGCAATTATTTATGGACAGAGGACGTATTATTTATGCCATATGTGGAAAAAGGGTTCAAATATCTTTGGTTCCTCTACACATTTCTAGGAAAGTGGCTGTCCGACTTTCTTAGTTTGGTTTATAAAGGATGAAAGTTGGATTTCCCCTGGAAATATTCTCCATACCAAACATCCTTCCACTTTTGCATTTCTTAGGTACTCCAAATTCCATTAGAATTAAGAGTGAACCAAACGATCCCGTAACAAGCAACGGAAAACGCTACATCTCAAAATTTACTTTGGCCAACTAGGCAATTACTTTTTTGACACCTAGAAATCAACCACCCCATTGGAAAATCCTATAATCTCAAAAATAACTTAGTCAACCAAGTCGGGGTGGGAAAAGTTGGCATGAACGGCTAACCCAACACGAAATCAACCTTTTATTAACGGGTTTGGGTTGAGTGGTTTGACCCGTTTAAGTATAAGGATTGAGACGACATGACACGTTTATTAAATAGGTCGGGTTAGAGTTGAGGGGTTTCAATCCATTTAAGTAAACATGTTGACATGACACAATTACATCTGATTGTCAACTTAATATACAAGAACACACACAACCCACCAACCCAACACAAAATCAGCACGCTACTAACGGGTTTGGGTCAAGGGGTTTGACCCGTTTCAATAAGTTGGTCAACACGACCCATTTATTATACAGAATGGATTAGGGTTAATGAGATTCAACTTGTTTATTTAAACCAATTGACATGAACACGATACAACTCAACCCAATTTTCACCTCTACAACTAGGTGATTACTTTTTTTGACATCCACAAATCAATCACCTCTAATTCCCATCGGGGTGTTTCTTTTATAGTAGCAAAGGCAACAAGCTTAATTTTCTTATTAGTATTCCATTTGACAAAAACAAACCATTACCCTAACCTACCTCATGAAACAAGCATAAAATGTTTTGTAGTCTTAGCCATTCATTGGATAAAGAAAGATATTGATTGGCAAACAAAAAGAAGAAGAATTCAACACAACTTGAGGGAAAAAATAAGTAAAGAAAAGAAAAATAAGCTATTGCAAAATAATACCTGATGACTCCCACTTATCGAACCTCACAAGCCATGCATCTTTGCTTATCTTTGTTGGTAAGAGGCGATCAATCCAGACCCTGTATTTTGTTCCTTGACGATCTCCATAGCACTTTCTAAGTTTATCAATACTGTCATGAAGAGACAGCTCCTCACCAGATGGATGGATGAAAACACCTGAAGGATGCTGTAATAGCAGAAAAGCAACAAGAGCGAGTTTAACAAATCACGAGTTGGAAGGATACTACTAACACAAGATAAAAAATAAAAAAAAAAAACAAAATACTATTCAATATGATATTCAGACAGGATCCAGCCATTTGTTTTGACATATAGCTCTTGATTATATGAAGATCGGTTCAGAAGACTTGCTTGACAGAATCGCAAGTGCTGTCCTAGATTAACTAGTGTTAATAGAAGTTGAATATTAGACATTGCAACAGAGAGGAAATGAAAACCTATATAAAACATTCCAAAACTCTTCTTTAAGACTTCAACAAACCATGAAAAGCTGAGATGAAAATGGGCTCCACAATTTTACAGAGAAATGACAATTAATTAATTAACAAACAAAGACATGCGGTCATGCACCCTAAGGCAAGAATTCGGCAAGTAATAATATTGTCAAATTTCAAAAAGAATTTATCACAAAACAGAGAATAAGGTACCTGATAAGGACATCATTTTAGAGGATATTTTTTTTCCTATTACGAAGTATTATATTTACAAAGAAAAAACAATTACACGATACAATTATAGCTGATTCCATTTATGTCAAAAAATTGTTAAAAATAAGGATGAATGTGAAACCTTTTTGGGCTGAATATATACAAGATATCTATTTAGCTAAGGACTTCAATGGTACTGTCCTATGCTGCTTCTTAAGATACATTCTTGAAGCAGTTGCCCAAAGCCAAAACACAAGATAATGAAATTTCATCTTCATTTGAATGAAAATGTCACTAAAAATCACTTTACAGTAGAAAACAGCATAACTAACTCCACTATCACATAAACAAAAGCATGCTAACTTTTCCTGTTGTAGAAAGTGTATCTCATCATCAACCATCAAATTTCATTAACAAAAAGTTCATACAAACATTACCTAGATGCTCAAATAGTTGACAATAATCAAGTGTGAACAAGTATACCGGTAAGATTAGTCAACTAAGCTACAGGTAAAACCCAATAAGAAATAACATGTCTAATAACATAAGCATACCAATTGTATTTTGTAAGTTGTAGTATCAAAATATTACCATACTTTAAAATTGCAAACAAAAGTACAAGGTTGTATAATCAAGAAATCTAATTTTACTAAAAATACAAGGTTAATTTTACAAATCATAGTAAAGAGCACTCTAGATGTTGAGATGGGAAAAGAGAAGTATATATAATAACCAACTTGTCTCAGGGTGGAACACAATAAAAAGGCAAGACCCAAAAAAAGCCACTTAAGATACTAATTTTTTTAAAAAAAGTGCATACATACATACATCCAACATAACATATCAACTATTTAAAATTGCAAATTAAATGAAAACAAGAAGAGGAACGGAAAGGTAAGTGGTACGTCATAACATACACAAACTGATTTGAGGCTTGCATAGTATGACTCAGAGTTCTCAACTTCACCGCACCTCCATCGCTCATAAAACAAGTAAAATTTCACGATTTCATGGCCTGGGTTCACATTCTCTAGCGGACATTCAGTAAAATCCCTAGCATCCCTAGGCGAGATATTGGGACCAAGGCTGAAATGTCCAATAGCCTGTATTATACCCGCAGCACATCTTTCAGTTGCATGGATAATTTTGGTGTTGCCTTTAGCATTTTGCTTATGCCATTGCAACAATTCCTCTTGAGCATTGCTAACCTGCATAAATTCACTACGGCAACAGTCACCAGGTCTGGATTTGAAAAATCTGAAACCATGATAATTATTCTAGCAACCAACCATAACACCATGAACTTCTGGAATGCTAAAGAGCTCAGCATCATTTCCAGAATCACCACAAACAAGGGTATTGATGGGTAATTTTCCTTCTGACTTGAACTTCTTAAGCAAATATGCAAGGGCTTGTCCTTTCCCAGCACCTTGTGGCAATATATCCAAGTCAATTCCTCCACTGTAAATAATCTTCACATCCAACTGGAAAATGCCCAAGAATTATTTTTAGAAAAAAAAAAAGATTGAGCCTCAAGTTCCATCTCAAGAAAAAAAAAAAAACCAGTGACGTAATTGAACTGCGACTAGTTACTTATTCAGGTGAAGGGGAAAAAACTAAAAAGAAATACATCTTATTTAGTAATAATAGAAGCTATTACCCCACGCGTTTCCAATTTTTCAGCAAGAACTTTCATCACTTGTTGCGCTTTTTCCTTCTCAACATAAAAGCTAATTTTGTGTGGTCGTTGCTCGGTCTCCGACTGCATTAATGACAGAAGCTTAGAAATCCAAATATGTAAATCATATATAACTGAGCCACAACTAGTGTGGAAAGACACTTCCAATTTAATATGCTAATTATCCTACATTTAAATGTGTGATGCTAGCATACTAGCATTAATGCACTATTGATTAGGGAGGAACATTGTTCACTTTTTTTCAAATGATTATATTGCTCTTGCAATAAACAATCTCCGCCCACCCTATGTCAACGTCAGCAGATGAAACCCCGCTTTCATATGGTATAGCACTAATCAAAGCCTTAATCCTAATAGATGGATCGAATGGCATGAACCACTGTATATATTGCAAAAATTATTGCAAACACATAATCAACCCATCTTCAACCACTGAAAGCAGACTAATTCACCAAACATAAACATTTAAGTACAAATTATAAGCAAAAACCCAACAATATACCTGAGGCTTGAGCTCAGAAAACTTGCTTGCCTCTTCTTTAACAACATTCCTGTCCCATTTCTGATTCAGCTCTTCAACCCAGCCATCATCAGGCACCATTGATTTACCATATGTAATCTCAGTACCTACTGACATAATTGTGATATCTGGAGTCAACATGGGTTTCTCTTTCCTCAACTCCTTGTAAAGAGTTGGGGATCTTCCAGTTGAAAATACCAACAATGAATCATGGCGATAGTTTGATTCCCACAAAGCATTGAATCTCAAAAGAGATATATTCTCGGGATCATGATGATCAACCTGTCATCCATAATTCACTTAATTTCACAAAAATGAGGAGAAAAATAAAAACAAATATTGTTATGGAACTCGAGTAATTAACCAACTCACCATTGTATGGTCAAGATCTGAAACTATCATTAGGCGTGCAGGGGAGCTTAAACGATCCATGATTCAACAAATTACCCTAAATCAAGAAACTGACCAATCAATGGAAATCCCCCAATTCTGTGAAATTAAACAAAAATCGAGAACAGGAAAGTTTTTCTTGCACAATCATGCAGTGAGATAGTGTGAAAAAAGTGAGGCAAAAACTTAGTGCGCAAAATTATATTTGTTCAAATTCAAGTAAAGCAAGCCACCAAAAAAAAAAAAAAAAAAACAAATGTAACATAGAAACTAAAAAATTGATGTAAATTAGAAGGCAAGAAAGAAAAAAAAAAGAACAAATTACCTGAAACAGAGAAATCAGGCGAATAAAAGATAGGAGTTAGTACATTGATCGTTTCTGGTAGTGAAATCTTTGAAATAGAGATGAATATTGAGTGGCTAATTGATATTGAAGAGCCAAAAGAATAGGATCGAGGGGTATATGCGTATATCTCTTGGCGGTTCTTTTGGTTTTTGGCTTCAAGACAAGCTGCTGAATGCATGCATATTCAATTCCGTTATTGGCAAAAATTAATCAATCAATAAATGCCGGGAGATAATTGATATCATAGCCTCTCGACGGACGGCTAATATTTATACCCACTAATCTACCCAACCTCACTCCGCAAATTTTTTATTTTTTTAAAGAGAACAACAAAACAAAGGGCTAATCACCCAATCTAGTCCCATAAGCGGAATGGGCAGAGTAGAGCTGGCAAAATTTGACCCAACCCGATAACTTAACCCGAACCCAACCCAATAATAACGGGTTGGGTTAAGTTTTTCAACCTATTTAGCTAAATGGGTTGACCCAACCCAACCCGTTTAGTTTAATGGGTTGGGTCGGGTTGAAATTCTCGACCCGATTTCAACCCGCTTAACCCATTAAGAATATAAGTTGTAATAAAATTAGTTTCAAGTTAAATTGTCTTACTAATCTAATATATCACATTCATATTTTTATTTTTCATTATGTTATACATTCTTTACGAGTTATGTAGGTGGTTGTAATGTCTTAAAATCGATTGTATTTATCTTGAACATTAGAACTTCAAAGGATGTTAGTTATTAATTAATACCGTGTGTGTAAATTATAAACAATATGACTTGTAGTATATAACAATATGAACAATATGACATGTAGTGGTATAACTTTATTTGATGCTAATGAAAAAGTGATAACATTATTAAACGGGTTATTGAGTCAACCCGTTTATTTATAAGGTTGGGTTGGGCTGAAAATCTCAACCCGTTTAACTAAATGGGTTGGGTTTGGGTTGGGGATTTCAACCCGTTTATATTAATGGGTCAACCCAGGTTGACCTATTTACAGCTCTAGGCAGGAGCCACAAGAGACCTACTTACAGCAAAACATTTAAAAGAAGTAGTAGACGCAGCTACCCTACGAATATCTATAACAATAGTCTCAATAGCTAGGGGCGGTGGTTGCAAAGACGAAAGAGCTTGCACCAACTATGTAGAGTCAGAGAGAACATGTATAACCTAACCAAAAGATAAGGCCTTAACTAAGCCAAACAAGAGAGCAAATCCTTTAGCTTGCACGACCGAGGAAGGAACTATCCGTTGAGAACCTTGCGACTGAACAACAGTCGAAGAACAAATCTGCCAACCTACAGCTGAAACCTATTCTGCCGGATATCGCTTGCTCCGTTGTTTCCATGAACGATAAACCCAAACAATGAGAGGAGAACCCCAGACGGTTCACAAAGTGAGAATGAAAAATAACATTATTTCGTAATACCTAAATACTCCATAACACAGAAGTAAAAGACACTACCCTTGCATCATGAGGGTCAGAGGGATCATGAAGGAAGAGGAGGAAATTAGAGACCCAAACATCCAAATCCAAACCCAGAGTAGACTACATGCGAATGCCGAGATCAGAAGAGGCCCATATGAGCTGTGATACAGGACAATCATGTAGAATATGTGCACTGGTCGCAAGAGAGGAAGTGCAAAGAGAGCATATGGGAGGAACCAAGATATGACGACGGCGGAGAACATTATCCGATGAAGGTAAATTCCTCTGAATAATGTGCCAAAGAAAGAACTTCCACTTAGGGCAAATACAGAATCTCCATAAAGTGCACAATATCCGTGGGGTAGACTTTTCCGGTGGGCGACCCTTATTAAGCAAGAACCAATAGGCGCTATTTACAGAATAAGCATCATTAGAAGCAATGACTGTAATAACCCGAAATTTAGGGCCAGAAAATTTCGCGGTTAATTAATGTTATTTTATTATTCTAAGTCCAAAAGGCTCAGATATTTGGACTGTGTTTTCTTAATTTCTCCTTTATCTCGAAATTAGGCCCAATGACCCAATAATTATATCCTATGGCCGCCCCCCTTATGCATGGCCAAGGAATATTTTCTTTTATTTACTTTTATTATTTAGATAATTCTATATCTAAATATCCAATTTTTATTTTATTATCCTAATTAATCTAAAAACCCTAGTTTTAACTAACCTCATATCTGGTCTCCTAAAATTTTTCAATCTCTCCTACGCTCACTCAATAATTCGGCCCCCTCTAATTTTCTTTTCCTTTTTATTAAATCTTTTGTTCTTTATAAATTATTTATAAGGAACAATACTCATATTCTTTTACTCTAACTTCAAACACTCAAAAACTCTCAAAGAACCCAAAAATCTCCTGGTTGGCCGTGTATTTTTCGAGTACCCAAGGGATACTTTTCTTGATTTTCTTCTTGATTCCAGGTAACTAGACTATCCTTCTTAGATTAGGTATAGTTTTCCATATAATTAATTAGGATTAAACTAGGAAAAGTTGATAGAATTAGTATCATGATAAGCTAGGAATTTCGAACCATGTTATAAATGTTTATGTTATTTTCTTGATATTTTATGTGATCTTTATGAATCTTTTATTAATTTAATTAATTCTATGTATGAAATATTATCTTTAGTTGTATGTTTACTTTGAATAATTACATGATAAATTTTGATTCTTGTCCTTTGAATTTTCGAGTATATGTCGAGTAGTATAAGGTGTTTCCATGATGATTTTATGATATTTTTCTTGAATTACATTAAAGACTATGATAATTTAATTGTTTAATTAAAGCCTTGAATTAAAATTATTACTTTGTTCATGTTGCACAAAATGTCGAGTGACTTAAAGTATTAAAGGGAATTAAAAATCTGATTTTTATTGTTAAATCTTGGTAATTCTTGAATTATTGTTGATAATCTTGATTTTAATCTTTAATTTAATCATGTTATTGTAAAGTCTTGAAATTAATCTTGATATTGTTAATAGCCATAAAAGCCGTGTGATATGCATGCCCAAAAGAATTGATCTTGATCTTGTTTTAGTCCAATTTTGATGATTTAATGTTTAAAGCATGATTTATATATTTATTTTCAAGTTTATATGATTAATTATTGATGATTGTATTTAATTAATTTAAAGTGTCAATTTTGGTTGTTTTATATATAAATGTCGAGTGGAACAAAATAGGAAAAATAGGATTTTTATCATGTTTTAAGTAATATTAAATGATGATTGATAGTTTATATGATTAATTGTTTATTTAATTGATTTATTAAATTGTTTATATGTTTATTTAAGGAATTGAATTAATTATTGTTCTAATGCTGAAAATGTCGAGTGGTTCAATAAGGTTATGATCAATTTTAATTTAATTTTTGGCTTATAATAATTTAGGTTATGATTTTAGGAATTAATATGATTAAAAGAATAAAATGAATTAATAAGATAAGTTGCAATATGAAGGAAGGAACAATATGATGATAAGAATAAGTTATAATAAGATAAGAAGTATTGGTCTCACGATGGTCATGTCGATAAGATAAGATAAGGAAACGGACGCATGTTTGGTGATACACGGGTCACCAGATTAGGTTAAGTCGAAGCCACTGCCCTACTACGGTCTCTGGGCAGTTCTGGATCTTAAGATGTGTAGTCGTCTAAGTAGTAGTACACGGGCTACTATTTAGGAGTTATGACCATAGCTTAGGCTTAGTTCTTGCAAAAGAGAGCTACGGGTAGAATACACGGGTTCTTCCCGGCGCATTTTAGGAAAGTTGGGATGTACACGGGCATCCTTACGAGCTATAATGACCGGTCCATAAAGTTAAGAAGATGGTTAAAAGAAGGATTTTGGGTAATAATATGATAAGATAAGTATTATACGGGACGAATATGATTATGTATGTATTAACGTATTAATATGAATGTATGATATTTATGTATTGTATAAGTATGATATGTTAAGTCTTCCGCTGCGTACGTCTGGTAAGTATGTATTTAAGCATGTAATTGAGTATGTATCTATGTATGTACTTAAGTATGTATATGTATGTATGTATCCCTAAATGTATTCTACAGGTATTTCTATACGTATTTAAAACGTAATTTGTACGTACTCGTATGTATTTCTATACGTATTTCGCAGGTACCTTATACGTATTATAAACGTATTCCTTATGTATTTTACAAGTATTTTTATACGTATTTCGTATGTATTATTATATGTATTTTGTATGTATTTTTATACGTATTTCGTACATATTTTTGTACGTATTCCGTATGTATTTTTATATGTATTTTCACGTATGTTTGTATGATTTTCTTGGTTAATTCTATGATATTATATGGTTAATGGTCCCTCATTTAAGCGGGACAGCCTAGTTACTCGCCACTAACGGTGGACCCCCCATTTCAGGTGATGATGCAGACGCATAAGTGGGCTTACGTTTGGTTCGGGTTGTGTGCATTGTTGAGATTTATTAGAGAGAATCCGGAGTCTATCTTATGTTGTTTTATTTCCTTATTATTTAGTTTCGCCCAGCCTGTTGAGAAGAACAATTTAATCTATATTTTGGATTTATTTAAGAACTTTTGGGACTTTTATTTAATTGTTAGTTAATAAATGGAGTTATGAACTTTAATATTAATAGAGTTATTTAAATTTTGTTTGGTAATGATCCATTTAATCATTAGTTTCCTTCGTAAATCGACAGCCTATAAAAGTCGGATCGTTACAGTGACCAAATGAGAGCATCCACAACGTGAGTTGGGGACAGATGGATAAATAGGATCCCCTCTACATTTGGGGGAGAAAATAGACTGGAAAATTTTAGGGGCATCCCAACAGCGATTAACCATAAGTTGACTTACCTTACTCGGGAGGATGAGTGGAAGATGATTACCAGAGAAATGAATGGCACGACTATTAACCCATTTGGACTGTAAAATAGGGATAATATCCTAGAGCCCACTTGCCACCCTAAAGTTAAAAGCATAGCAGAAGCTACTTGAATAAGGCTTTGGGCAGCCCACAAAGAGCGACAGGGCATGGAATCCTCCTGCGCAAGATCGATAGGTGACTTATTATACTTAGAAATGAAAAAAATGGCGAACTAGAAGTTGGGGGTTAGAATGAATACGCCAAGCCAGGCGAAACAACAGTCGTATTAATATGACCCAAGTGGCGTAAACCCAAACCTCCCTTAGCTCGGACTTATGAAGGTGAAGGACTTCCGGGCGGCTAAGATCCATTTGGAGAATAGCTGAGAAGTGTGGTCCTTTTTTTCTTCCGTTTAACCCAAGTAAGCAATTCATGTGTCATAAGACAATTATCTGCCATAAGTCTACCTGGAACAATAGTAGACTGGCAGTTTCCAACTAAAGATTGGAGGTCAGTCTTCAGGCGATTAACCATACATTTAGAGAAAATTTATAAGTAGAGTTGCACAAACTAATCGGCCTGTAATCAGAAACAGAATCTGGACGAATAACTTTTGGGATAAGAGCAATGTGAGATTGCGCAGCATAAACCCACTAAAGAAGAATGGGTCTACCGTAGCCTCAATATCAGGACCCATGAGATCCCAATTCTACTGAAGGAAAAGAGGGGGAATGCCATTTGGACTTGGAGATTTATAAGGCTTAGGGGAAAAATTTGTAGCTTTGATTTCATCCAGAGAGAAAGGGGTAGACAAATGGTGATGTTGGTGAAAGTCTAGCTAAGACAAGTCACCCAACCAATCATTGAAACCAGTATCATTTGCTTGCGGAGGTGGGGAGAAAGTAGACTCGAAACCTGAAACAAAGGCTTCCTAAATAGCCGAGGCCAAATCTATAGTAGAACCATCCAAAAGGTGCAAGTGAGAAATTCGGTTACGAGATGCGCGCGTTTTTACACTTTTGTAAAATAAGTTGTAGTTTGATCCCTAAATTCATCACATTTAGACTTATCCCATTGGCGCCAATACAACCACTGCATATTAACTTCCTCTTGGACGTTATCTCGAATAGAGATATTCCTATGAGCATTCGAAATAGACTGTATATCGGACATAGAGGCTTACAAAGTACGGTAAAAAGACTCCCAATCAATGCCATTTAAAGCATGAAGTGCCAGACACTAGGACTTTATTGAAAAGTGCCAAATTGATTTAAGCATGATTGGTCATGCAAGAATGCAATTAGCCCAATTATTTATTGAAAGCCCAATTAGGCCCATTTTCTCCTTGCCTTGGCCGGTTACCCCTTTATTAAGTGGCAAGTTTTGCCACTTGCCATGCATTCACACCTAACTAACTTCTATAAATAGAAGTAGTTAGTAAGGCCTTGAGATCATTTGCTCATTTTCCATCTTAAGCATACTTGCTCATCAAAAGTTTAAACACAAAACACCCTCCAATTTGCTCTCCTTCACACGCCATTTTTGGCTTAATTTTCCCATCAATTGTTCATCAACCTTTTAAACCCAAAACTTAAAGATTCATATCCCATTGGTCTTTAAGTGGTTGAACATCCATTTATCTTCATCTTTTGTGATCAAGATCATTAGTTTAGGTTGGGTTCCGGGTTGTTGCGTGTTTGGGTTTGGTTCTTGTGGAAGCCGTGTGTGCAAGTGGTGGTTCGTGTGGAAGCCGTGCAGCAGGACCGTGGCTAGTGGTGGTTTGTGTGGTGTCCGTGCAGTAGGGGTCGTGCTTGTGAGGGCTGCCAAGTGACTCGTGGTGGTACACGGTGGTGCTGTGTTGTTCGTGCCGTGTGTGTGATTGTTGGGCCGTGTGGTTCCTTTTCCGGGCAGCGAGTTTTTGTTTATTGTTTGCTTAATCCTTAATAAGGTAACATACTATCTCAACCTAGTTGGTATACTATGATTCATAGTATAGATTAAGTGATTAGATTAGACCGTTTGATGTTTATGTACTCATTTTTATGCGTGGAATATAGCTGATTTTGGGTGATGGTTTTTATGATGATTTCTACTTGATTACATGTATTTCATGATTGGTTATGTTAGTTCCATATTTGATGTTGTTCATGTTCAAGTTTCGTGAAATTTCGATGATTGGAAGTTGATGAATTTATTGTGGAACTTGTTGTTAGTATGCGTGTATGATGATGATGATTTTGGAATTGAGTTCATGAATCTTGGATGAGTTCTTGGTTGAAGTTCTTGAATCTTGATTGAAGTTCTTGAATCTTGGATGAGTTCTTTATGAGTCTTGTTGGTTCTTTATGAGTTCTTGGTCGAGTTTTGAAAGTTAAAGAAAGTTAGTAAAAATTAAAGAAAGGTTAAAAGAATTTAAAGAATGTTATAAAGAGGTTCCAAGATTGTTGATTTACATGTTATTCTCGAGTCAAGGCGTAAGATGCAACTTAAGAATTAACTAAGAATGTAATTTCGAGTTAAGTTTAGCTTGATTTTGCTACTAGACGCCTAAGACTTAGAGTAAGATTCTAAGAATTGGGTTAAGACGTTGCCCCTATCCTATCCGCGGTATTGGGATAGTTGGAGTCTTACTATGTTGTTTTCGGATATGGATTTCCAGTAAGATTGGTTTCATGGGGTTGGCAGTAAGATTGTCAATCCTGGCATAGTAGAAAATTCGATCGCGTAAGATGCGTTCGTACGTGCATAGTCCGATCTAGTATGTAAATGATTGCGCCAAAGTTTAAAGACTTGTCAATTGTTGGTTAAAGTTAGTCGGGTCAACATGATTAGTTGATTTGATTCGCATGTGTATATGTTTGATTTGATTGTTTGATTTATGCTATGACCATGTGTATCCCCGTTAGGGTGGGACAGTTATGTTACTCGCCACTGACGGTGGACTGTTGTTTACTTTTCAGGTAATTCTGAAGATGAGGTTCTTGCTTAGCTTTGGGTTGGGCGAGCGCCGATGTTATTTAGCATTTGTGTTGTTGTTTTACGATTGCTAGTATTAGACTATAGTAGTGTTATATGTAATTTATAACTCTGACATCTATTGGAGTTTATGTTGTTAGTAGTAGTAACATTGACATTTGGGTTAGATATGTACAATCTTGTGGGTGTTGTACTTTCGGATTTAGTATATATATTCTATTTTGAGGTTTTGTTTTAATTTTTAAGTATTTTAGTTTGTTAGAATTGACTATTCGACTCATCGGTTTCTTCCGCGCCGGTTTAAGCGAGTCGGGTCGTCACATCTATGATGAGAGCGCTGAGTCGGAGAGGTATCTAGGACCACCGGGCCATGATCAGAAAGAAAAATAGGAAGATTAGTAATAAGTGCCTCGGGGAACAAAAAAGGCCAATCAGACGAGGCGTAGGCTCGGTCTAGCTGCTCATAAATGGTACACTCACCCTGACGAATATTCGTCCAAGTGTATAAATTTCATTGATGTATTAATTCACTAAGAGCATGTTGGACACACCATTTAAGGAAGTTCAGTGCTCCTGGACAGGCAGTGCAACCTCGCAATTTTTTGGCAGACATTTCAACCTGATTAAAGTCCCCAATAAGAGTATTTCAAAGGATCATTTTGAATGCCTGTAGTTAATAGATCCTTCGAGTTTTTCAACATTCACTGCATTGCTACTGTCGGAGGGCTGCAAATACAGTGGACTCGTGAAATCTATGGAGGAATTACCATTGCTACTCATACTTCAAATAACAAAATTATAGCTGAACTAAAGCTTGGAAGAAATATTTGAGAGAAGAATAGAAATTATTTTAAACAGAAACAACAAACACCAATGTTGCTCAAATCCTAGAAACAGAAAAATACAGAGTTTGAATAAATGAAAAAGAGCCCACTTGGCTCTGATACAATGATGTGTAGGATGAAGAGCATGGTGCGAATATTCTTATTTCATTCATATTTGCAAAAGTTTTTTAGAGTTAGTGTTTCATTGAGTATACTCCTTTTTTGTGTGTTTCATTTCATTACATCAGCTCTTTTATAGTTGGGGCACCATAGGTGTGCTAAAAGAATCGCAGCCCGTTGACCTGCACACTATCCGACGGGTTTTTTTTGGGGAAAAAAAAATCAATTTTCCTGTGTCGAGTACCCGACCTGATAAAAAACAAAAAAAATGTCGGGTCAGGTAATGGGCCGCCCTTTAGTGACACGGGTACCAGCTAATTATCCGATTTTTTTAATAGAATTTTTATAGGGTCAGGCTTACTCTTACTGTAATTATTATTTTTTAGAACTTGTAATTATTGTTTTTTAGTACTTGTAAGATGAACGTATGTATTGCGATGCTTCCTTTGCGGATTAGGAAGAGTGGGGCTGGGTGCGATATTGAGAGACGAGATGAGAGATGTTGTGATGGTAGCCTGCAATGTACGTAGGAGTGCACATATGGCAGCTCACATCCTAGCTAAAAAAACGCTTGATGTTAGTGTTTTTGCTTTTTGGTTAGAGGAAGCTCCATGTGATGTAATGAGTGCTATTACTTTTCTAATTAATTAATAAAAGCTTTCCTGTAAAAAAAATAATTTGGGTACCTGAGACCTAAGTAACCGAGTTATCCGGATCGGCTCATGGGCCGCACAACCTATTACCCAACAACCCGGGTATATGTATTATTTTCGGGTAATTGAAAACCCGGGTACTCAGATTTAAACGCCCTTAGGGCACCACCTTAAACTCTCAAAGGTATTACATAGAATAATAGGCTGTCACATGGCACCAAAAATAAAATAAACTCAATAAATCATCTTAGAAATAAGTGATGAACTGGATCAATCATTAGGCCTCGACAGTCTAGGGGTGAGCGGGATCGGGTACCCGATCTATTTTGGGGTGCCCAGACCCAGTTACAAGCAGGTCCCAGAATTTGGAACAAGATCTGGAACCAACTCAACCGGTTCATAGATTTTGGGACCCAATATTGAAACTGGCGGGACCGGGTCCGGGACTGGGTACCCAATTCGTGTAATTTGTAAAATAATATAGCACTACTTTGTTAACTGCGGTTGGGACCGAGTACCCTATTCGCGTACTTCAAAAAATAATGTAATATACTTTACTAATTACGACAAGCAATTTCACTTGAATAATTAGTTGAGCTTTTTATGGGTTAAGGAATTACAATAAAATAAGTTAAATACGGTCCTACACAATGGGTACCTAGTGCGAGACCCAGATGCAACAGGGTACCCAAAACCGAAACCGATTCCACCGGGTACCCACTGGGTACTAGGTCCCCAATTTTACTACCCAGATCCGGAACCGTCATCAACCGGGTCATCTTCTTTGGACCCAGGACCAGACCCAGTTACACCGGTTTTGTGTTCAGACCCAACGGTTCCAGACTAGGACCAGGTTCAATATTGGGTACCAGATTTTTTTTTGCTCACCCCTACTGGACACAATACTACTCCCTCTGTCCCAAAATAAATGCTTCATTTGCTTTTTCACTTCACCCGAGACACATCTTTAACTATTAATATCTTTAGTTATATGTGATAAAAAATTATAAAAATTATATATTTAGAAAGTACGTGTCGAGACGAATCAAACGAGATCCCACATGACTATGTTTTTTCTTATATTTATAAAATTAAAAGGAGTCAAAGTTACACAGTGAACAGTGCCAAAAGTCAAAACATATTATTTAATTTGGGACAGAGGTGGTAATAGAAATGGACCTTCCTCTGTGTTTGGTTGGTGGTAATAAACAAAGGCAATGGGAATCAACTGTCCCCATTCCCTTTGATTATGTTTGTTGGGCCACTTTTATCATTCTCATTCCCTTACGGGCCTTACCCATTCCCCTAATATAACACTTTTCTAAACCCTCATCCCCTTATCTTTTGCATTCCATTTCCCCACCACCCACCTACCCCAACAACCCATCACCCATCTACCCCAACCACTCACCCAGCTACCCAAACAAACCCACCCACCCACACCAGCCCACCTAGCCACCTGCGCAGCTATTCACCCATCCCAGCTAGCCACCCATCCCCCACCTACCCACACTCGCCCCACCCACACCCTACCCACGAACCCCATAACCCACCCTAAACCCAACCCCACAAAACCCTAACCAACAAAAAAACCCACAAAACCCCACCGTCGCCCCCTCTCTCCCCACCCACGAACCCCACAACTAGCAAAAACCCACCCTAAACCCAGCCCCGTACGAAACCCTAACCACCAAAAAACCCTAAACACAACCTCTCGCACCCTCACCCCACCGTCGCCCTGCCTCGCCGAACCGCCGTCTTCCACTGTCGAACACCCTCGTCCCACCCCCTGCCCCATCCACGAACCCCAGCAACGGAAAGAAAAGGGTTAGGGGTGGTTTTTGAATTGGGTTGTTAGGGTTAGGGGTTCTTTCGTGGTGGTGCTACTTGGGGGGGGGGTGGTGGCGAGATCAATGGTGGTTTCTATGGTGGTCGACCCCATTTGGGTTGGGGTGGTGGTGTGGTATGGTGGTCGTAAAACCCATTCTTTTTTAAACAAACAACTAACTAAGGTATTGTTTGGTTGATATGGGAAATAAGTATCCATAGTAATTTGTAATTCATTGAAATTTAATTCCCACATTGTATTTCCTATGATTTACCAAAAGTTATTTAGTGTGCATGAGGGAAGTCACAAATCATGGGAATTTTAAATTACCAAGGGGGGACTTGGTAAGATAATTCTCATGTTTTGTAGGAATTCCAAATTCCTAAGAATTTGCATTTCCCCCATTTTATCATAATTTAAGCAACCAAACAACTAGAGCAAATTACATTTCATGGGAATTTTGATTGTCCATGCCCCATGGTAAATAAAGGATACCAAACAATACCTAAGTCTAACACTTTTTTAGGAGGGTTACAAAGTGTTTTTAGGGGGGTTACAAACTGTTTTTGGTGTGATTATAGAGTGTTTTTGGTGGGGTTACAAAGTGTTTTGGGGGGGGGGCGAGGGGGTTTACAAACTGTTTTTGGTGGGGTTACAAAGTGTTTGGGGGAGGTATAGAGTGTTTTTGGTGGGGTTATAAAGTGTTATTTGTGGGGTTACAAAGTTGTTTTAATTACGGTTACAAAGTGTTTTTGGTGGGGTTACAAAGTGTTTTTTGTTACAAAGTGTTATTTGTGGGGTTATAAAGTGTTTTTAGTGTGGTTCCAAGTCTTTTTGGTAAGGGTTACAAATTGTTTTTAGTGGGGTTACAAATTGTTTTTAGTGTGGTTACAAAGTGTTTTTGGTGGGGTTACAAAATGTTTTGGGGGGTTACAAACTGTTTTTGGTGTGGATACAAAGTGTTTTTGGTGGGGTTACAAAATGTTTTTGAGGGTTACAAAGTTGTTTTAATTACGGTGACAAAATGTTTTTTGTGGGGTTACAAAGTGTTATTTGTAAGGTTACAAAGAGTTTTTAGTGTGGTTACAAAGTTTTTTTGGTAGGGGTTACAACGTGTTTTTAGTGCGGTTACAAAGTGTTTGGGGGAGTTATAGAGTGTTTTTGGTGGGTTTACAAAGTGTTTTGGGCGGGTTACAAACTGTTTTTGGTGTGGATACAAAGTGTTTTTGGTCGGGTTATAAAGTGTTTTGGGGGGTTACAAAATGTTTTTGGTGTGGTTACAAAGTGTTTTTAAGGGGTTATAAAGTGTTTGGGGTATAGAACGGCGCTATTTAATAACCTAGGGTTTTGTTCGTGCAGGTGATTTTTCAAAACGCATTTTTCTACTGTGTAGTACACAAGCGCGCCGCATGATTAATTGACTGTGCCGCCAGCCGTGTGCAAAACACGCTCCTAGTTATTTGTATGATGTCGGAATTGGCAACATAATCTCGTTAAAAAAAATTGGATTCAATCTACGAGTCTACGACATTAGTTATCACTTATCAGTTATCACAATGCTCTTCGTTGCAAATCCCCCATCACCATTTCCACTAACATCTTGCAGCATCGTCGAATTCCCGAACTCCCATTTATCTCCTCACATGCTCAGAACTAGAAATAATTTCACCTGTTTTTCTACTTATCAACTTACCATTGCCCATTTCATCTCTTCCATACCCAAATCAAGGGTGTTCGTTGATCCTAAGCTTCCGAACCCAAACTTCACGAGACCTTGCAACTTTCACTATTCAAGCAATTTCCGAATTACCCACTTGAATGCCTCCAAACCCAAACGGGATAAACGAGAACTGACGTTGTCTTGCTCTTTGAGTCCTTGGATTTCTAATCAATTTTGTAATTTCAATTGTGAAGCTGTGAAGTTGGGATTCTATGGTACAGAGAAGCTCATAACAAGTCGTAATTATAGGGTTTACTGTGCAAATTGTGTTAATTTGAGATATGGGTTTAATGGGACATTTAAAAGCAATGTGGGTATTCGTTGGAGGTCAAGAGCAGTGATGAATGAAGATAAAACAGTTGGGAGAGAAGGTGAAGTAGGGGGAGAGAGGGAGAATTATGATGCAATTGTGATTGGTTCTGGAATTGGTGGGTTGGTTGCAGCAACACAGCTAGCTGTGAAGGGTGCAAAAGTTTTGGTATTGGAGAAGTATGTGATTCCTGGTGGTAGTTCTGGGTTCTATGAGAAAGATGGATATACATTCGATGTAGGTTCATCTGTAATGTTTGGCTTCAGTGATAAGGTTGGTGCTTTGTTATTTTCTCTCTGTACTTCATTTTTGCTTTGTTTTGCTTTGTGTTAGGTTGTTGAGAATTGAAACTTTTAAGTACGGAGGTAATGAGTAACCAAAATTTTACTTGACCAAAAACCAGCACTGATTTTTTGTGTAGTTGCTACAAGTTCTTAAGGCAATTCCATGGGAATTTTGATTTTCTAGGAAGTGTAATATGAAAGGGTTTTTTGTTAGGATGGCAAACCAAAAAAAATAAAGGAAGAAATAGAAAATTCTCCCGGAAGTAGAAATTCCCATCAAATGTAAGAAATAACTTACTGATCCCTTCCGTATTAATTTTAAACTAGTTTTTGAGCCATGCATGACATGTGTTATTTTTTTAAAAAAAATCAAAAATAAAAATTAATTTTAGAAAATGATATAGAATTCTATTATTGTATTTTATTTTTTAATGATTACACTAAAGCAACCAATGATCACCATGAGAATTCTCAAGTTGATTTAAAAATTAATGCACAAAACATTAAAATTGACTTCAAAATTAATGCACAGAAGATTAAAAATCGGAGAAAGTATGATAATTGATGAAGGGTTAATCAGAAGGCTATATTTAATATTGTTCAAAGAAAAAGAAAATTGTTAAAAAAATATCATGTGGGAATTTAATTCGTTGGTGAGCCACTTAGTTTTTGGAAGAGTAAATTTCCATTAAGTCCATCAACATTAGCTACTGACCCCTTCGCCCAGTCGGGCCATTTCGCCTGGTCAACCGGGCGGACTTGGAGAAAACAACTTTAAAGCAGCATAATCCTTGCTTTGTTCATTGGTTTTCGGCATATGATATGTTTTTGTAAAGCTCTTGAAACAACAATTATCTCCATGTGGAATCACTTAAAAATTCCAAGTAAATAAAAAGATGTGGCCATTTGATCCAAATTTCTGCGCACAAGCTCTCCCATGAACAATTTTTTAACACTTCTTTGGTGATCTCCTGCACCCGTTCTTGAGGTGTCTTTGCCAGTTGTCCCCTACATCATGCATGCATGTTGACATGGGACATAGGATTCTATCATCTTAGACGATCCACATCACCAAATTGGAAGGGTATTGGTGATGAGGAAAATCCCTTCAAAGGAATGGAAATTTCTCTCATGCTTCATTGAGAAATTCACCCGCTTCTTGTTCAAATGCATAGATTTGCCTTCGCATTCCGGTGGTCTTCTATTGTGGAGTATATTTCTTTACAAATGCCTTCAAAGAATTTTCGAACAACCTGTTCATTCATTGCTTTGCTTTTCCATAAATTAAAGATCTTGAGAGAAGCAAAAGAGGTTGTAGGAGATGTAGTGGCAAGGTTAAATTAGGACCTTTGTGCATGATTTGACTCAAAAGAGGGGGAAATGACATTTATAGAATTGCTCGTATAAGGGATAGAAGGACTCATGATATAGCGGCAGTGTGTGAAGGATGCTAATCAATGGGTTTTGATTGAAGATAAGGAGATAAAGGAAAGATGTGGGTTTTGGAAAGTATATTTCAATAACGTATTCAATGAAGACGAGTGAAAGATTTGGAAGATGTGAATATTAGTTAGGAAATGGTCAATCGGTATTTTATGCGGAGCATTCAGAATGGGGAAGTCAAAAGGGCATTAAAAAAGATGGTATCGAAGAAATTTGTTTGACTAGATGAAGTTTTGATTGAGGTCTGGAGATGTTTGGTTAAAGAGAAATAGAGTGGTTAACAAATTTCTTTAAAAAGATTTGGAGAAGTAATATAATGCCTTCTAGATGAGGAAAAGTACCCTAATTTGATAGCTTCTACTATGAAGCTTTAAGAACGAGTGATTGAATCAAGGTTAGGAAAGAGAGTAAAGATTTTGAAGAATCAATTTGGCTTTATGCGAGTGAGGTCAACAATGAAGGCAATCCACCTCGCTCATAGAAAGTTATCAAGATAAGCAAAAGGATTTATATATAGTTTTCATTGATAAGGAAAATACCTATGATAAGGTACCAAGAAAAATACTTTTTTGGGCTTTAACAATGGAAATTATTTCAAAGAAATACATTGACGTCATTAAGGTCATATATAAGGATGTTGTATGGACCAGTGTGGGGAAAATAGAAGAATTCCCTATCATAATAGTAGCACAAATGGATTAATTGACAAGTCAAATATAGGGTGGCATACTGTTTTGTACGATGTTTGCTGATTATTGTGTTGATTGATGAGACAAAAGAGGACGTGGAAAATAAGTTGGAATCGTAAGATGTTTTAGAATTAGTTGGAGTAAAATAGAATATTTGGAGTGCAAATTTAATAGGACAATTGAAGATGCGACAAGTGCAATCACTTTGGATGGGAGAAGTAGTTAGGGTCTAAATTTTTCTGATATCTAGGATCTATTCTCTAGAAGGATGCTGAAATTGTATGAGATGTTGCTTATAGGATAAGATTGGGTTCATCTTGTATATCTATACCAACAGTACAATTATACAAGCTAAAATAAGAATTTGAGAATTTTAGATTGAGAAAATAGGGAATGGCGTAATGATGATTATAACTAAATCAACTAGTAAAATGGATATGAATTGTATTGCTAGAAAACAGATTTGTGGATTCCTATTCAGGTGAATTTCTATACAGGAATTCGGGTTAGAAGAGCCAATCTTGAAACTCTAAGGCAACTTTGAATCCACAAAATCAAGAACAAAAACTCAAGCAAAAGCTTAGTGAAAATTCTGAAATTTGATTGGAATATGATTGAATTTATTTTCTTGTGCAAATTCATCGGAGATTCCACCGTGGAGACTTTACTGTGCAAATTCATAATCGATGGTGGAAGCTTCTCCAACTTAGTCTTGAAAAAGTTGGTTGAATTGTGGCGCTTGCCTATTACATCGATTCCCATGCCTTTTGCAGTGCAATGGTTCCATTGAGTCCATTCAGATTGAGCTTTGAAAATTGAGCATCGTTTTATTGTTTAAATGAACTTTGATGAGAAATGTTTGTAGGAAGTTATGTGCAACATAGTCGTTATGGACTTGTAGGAATGATTAGGCTTTAATGGCCACTTATGTATGGAGTGGAATCCAAGTTGAAAATAAGCCTTTAAATAGGCATGGATTTGGCATGTATAAATCAATTCAATCATATTTTAATCAAATTTTAGAATTTTCTCTAAGCTTTTGCTTGACCATTTCTTCTTGATTTTGTGGATTCGAAGACGCCTTAGAGTTTTAGGATTGTCTCTAACCCGAATTCATGGATTAGGAAACGCTCATTTTTAAAATCAATTCGATTGAATTGTCTACTTTTTCTTGAAATCAAAATTTTTCACAAATGCAGAATTTCCACTAGCTTGCCTAAAACCTTGTACTCAAACCCAACCGAGCTTAATCGAACAAAAAAAAAAAGACCTTGAATTTTGTTGACAATTACTTGTAGCTTCAATTCAAACTTGCTTTTACAAGAATGCTTTTCAAGTGAAGAATTTTGAACATTTGGAGAGTGGGAAATGAAAAATTCAATTTTTGGAACGATGGGACTAGAGGTGTCAAAATTAGTGTTTGGGTTGGTTTCAATGTGGGTTGGGTCCTCATTGCGGGTCGGCCGGTCAGGTTAGTGTGGGTTGGCACCGTTTAATTTAAGATTTAGGTTCGGGTCGGATCATGTTTGGGTCGCGTAGGGACTGAGTCGAGATGGTAGTGACTAGCGAGTGCGGTTCGAGTTCAATTCAGGTCAACTTTGGGTCAGGTGTCTTCGGTCTTGGTTGGATTTGGTCGGGTTAATGGCATGTTGAAACATGTTCTTCACAGGTTTGGGTCACAGTAGGTTGGCTTGTTTCGGGTTCATGTTGATACTGGGTCGGGTCGCTATTTGATCAGTAAAGTTCTGGTTGGTTCATTGTCAAGTCAAGTCCATTTTTGTTGGATCGATTATAGATCAGATCCATTTGGGTTAGTTTCATTTGGATCGGATCGGTTGCATATCGGCGTAGTGAACAATGATATGTGGATTATATTAGGTGTGTGCATTTTCGGATGCCGGATCGAATTCGATCCGATTAGATTTTTTGGATCATGGATTTTTTATATTGGGATCTAGTCAGACTCGGACATCCGGTTTTAAATTTGAAAATTCAGATTATCCTAATTTTTTTTAATTTCGATTTGGTATAGTTGATCCGATTCTCGAATGTCAAACCTTTGAATTAGATGTCGGGTTTTCAGATCAAGGCATTAAATTTTTGCATTAGAAGTTTGGAATCAGAAAATTATGCCCATGCCTAGATGATATGCAAAGTCAGTTCATACCATTTGGGTTAAAAACCAATGCTAGATTGAGTTTTCGCCGATTTGGGTCAGACTAGGTCTACTTAAGATCCATTCCTGTGGAAAAAAAATATATCGGGTTAATGCAAGTCCAGGAGTTCGTTTTAGGTCTATTTAGGCCAATAAAGATTGGGTTGCGTGGTATTTGAGTTTATAAAACCATTGCAAAGGAAATTATGTGCTAGTTTGGTTGGGTATGGGTTGGGTCGAGTGCAAATTGGGTGTGATACAAAGTGAGTCGGGTACAATGTGGGTCGGGTCAGGTGCAAGATAAGTCGGGTGCAAAGTGGTTCGGCTGTGAATCGTTTGGGGCCAAACTGGGTTTAAATCAGGTGTTTTTGGGTTTGAGTGTTTTTTAGGTTGGGTGTGGTTTGCGTTAAGGTTTCTTAATTACAGGTTACGTTCGGATTACGGGTGTGTGTGGATCAGGTCAGGTAGGGTTCAGGTGCCCATATTTACATTTTTGTACAACTCGGGTTGCTGTTCAAGTTCAGGTCATTTTGCAATTCAGGTCAGATTTGACAGCTCTAGTTAGGACAAACACAAGGTTGTTAATATAGGGATAGATGGGGCCCACTTCACCTTAGATTTAACGTTTGCTATTAATAGTGGTGCTTTACAACTTTTGAAGAAAGCTTGTTAGGTTTTTTAAAAGAAAAAAGTACTTGGCTGTTTTCAACAAAAAGTGATAAATCAAAGGTGGTGGATAAAATTCCCTTCACTTTTATTACAAGTTTAATCTTTGAATTTACAGATGGGTACCTCTTTACTTTTTCCCAATATCTTGGATGTGGACAGGGTAATCTGAACTTAATCACCCAAGCATTAGCTGCAGTAGGATGCAAGATGGAAGTCATACCAGATCCAACTACTGTTCATTATCACCTCCCAAACAATCTGTCTGTTAGAGTGCACAGAGAGTACAATGACTTTATCACTGAGCTTACTTCTAAATTTCCTCATGAGAAAGAAGGAATTCTCAAATTTTACGGGGAGTGCTGGAAGGTGAGTTTTGAGTATGCTTTTGTGGCTTGTCTTGAACTTGGGTTCTTCCATTGTTGTCCACTATTAATATTATTGATTGCATAGATCTTCAATGCCCTGAACTCATTGGAGCTGAAGTCTCTTGAGGAACCAATCTATCTTTTTGGTCAGTTTTTTCAGAAGCCTCTTGAATGCCTAACCCTTGGTAAGTACGTATGCTTGCTAAAATTTCATTATGTTTGTACTTTAGCTGGTACGTTTTGTTTGTTGTATACTTTTTCTTTTTTTTTTTTGGCAAAGGGTTGTTGTATACTTGTATTTATGAGTTTTGATTGTCTGGAAAAATCTGTTGGCTTTTGTTGGCCGTTTACATGCAAAGTGTAATGTGTTGACTTAGTCCTTACTCCTTATTCTTTTGGACTGAATTAATATGAACTGAAATGTATTAAGCTAAATCCTAGACTCTGTAGGAGTGATCTGAACTGTATTTAATTCCATAAGAAAATGGCTTTACTATATCTTATTATTCCATGGTAACCATTTATGTATAGTTTACATTGTCTTGTGAGGTACTAAAGTGCAACTATGGACTATGTATATGCTATTTGAACAATTTTGTAATCATACTGTTCCTAGAATCCTAAACAAAACTTGTCTAGTAAAGATTTCTGTTTTGAAAACTAGCCACACCACTATATCTTAAGGATTTCAACATTTTTTTATTTTTTTTATTTTTAGTGTTGTATTAAGTCGGTAGGTAATGTTTTTGTATTGCTTGTATGAGAAACAAGTTATGGGGACAATGTTAAATAGAAAATGTAGCCATTTGTAAGGAACCTGATAAGGAAATTGTAGCAATGTATGGGGACAAGGGAGTACATGTTTTTGTGTCTGTTGTTTTCAAAGATATAGAGAATTGTCAGGCATGTTATCGATGAAGATGTAACCGTGTGCCTATGTGGAAGACAATTAAAGTTTGAATTTTGTGCATGGCTTTGCAGTGCTCTTGACTCCCATTTATAAGAAAGAATTGATGTTTAACTCATTTCTTTGCTCATAAATGTCTGTTCATAACACTCACAATGGTTTTCGTCGCTTGCTGAATGAAAATATATTGGTAAATTTGTGATTAATTATTGCTCTATACTTATAGTTTAACATGATTCTGCTTGCATTCTAGCCTATTATTTGCCTCAAAATGCTGGAGCAATTACTCGTAAGTATATTAAAGATCCTCAGTTGTTGTCCTTCATAGATGCTGAGGTAATTCATGTTACTTTGTTATCTTAAAAGTTTAATTGGAATGCTTTGTAACATGGACAGTGAAAGTTTAATCTGATAGTTAAATGCATATCTTCTACAGTGTTTTATTGTCAGCACTGTTAATGCAATGCAAACCCCTATGATAAACGCAAGTATGGTAAGATATTTAATTTTATTTTTGGTCTTTGGATAATTTTTTTTTGTTTATTCCATTTAATATGCTCTATGATAGGTTTTATGTGACAGGCACTTTGGAGGTATCAACTATCCTATAGGTGGTGTCGGTAGAATTGCCAAATCTCTTGCGGAAGGTCTCATTGATCAAGGGAGCAAGATACATTACAAAGCAAATGTTGTAGACATCATTTTAGAGCACGGAAAGGCTGTAAGTTAATCTTAGCTTAGGGTGATACAAAACATTAGTGGAGACAAGCCTTCTATGCATGTTTGCATGAATGTAGAATGCTTGTAACTTAACATTAGGAATTTCAATGCTGAAATTATCAAATGACATAATTTTCAAATTACCGTAACCAATAGGTAAATACGCCTTTCAAAATTTAATTGCCAATAATTGATTGAAAAATTAAGATAATTATTGGAAAACACTATTGCAATTTGATTAATAATGTGATTTTATCATCAAACTCTAAGGTCATTTGAGCATTTTTTAAAATTTTAAAAAGTTGAAAGATGAAACAGATTATTATATGAAAAATAAGCTCCCTCTGTTTCACAATGTTTTGTGAACTTTCCCCATATAGACATTCCATAATGTTTTGTGCAAAGTGCTTTATTCTACATTGGGTAAGTGTTTTAATATACTTTATTCAGAGTTGACTCACTGTATGCACACTCTCTCCTATATTATCATATATTATATATTATGATCATAATAACACTCTTCTATATTATCATGTGCATTTGGTACCCATTTGCATTACTAAATACTATTCTCCCCATATATTGTATGCACAATTTATTGTGGAATAGCGGGAGTAGTTTGTTTGGTAATAAACTTTGTCTTATCTTATAGTTGCTAGTTTGTAAATAATTGGTCCGTTTCATTATTCAGGTTAACTTTTCAATATTTATTACTCAAACTCTCCATTTTACATGATGGTAAAACTGTAAAATTACGTTTTTGACCAATTTTATTATTTAAATTTGGATGTGACTAGGGGTTTAATGAAATCATTTTTGTAAGTGATAACAGATTAAATGGCTATTTTTGGCCTACGGTCAAGAGGAGTAGCAAAGTGGTGTGCATTCCCACCTTGTATCCAAGAGTTGCGGGGTTCGAACCTTAGCACTAGCATCCCCTTGACCCTTCCCTTATATGTGTAGCTCAAAAAGAGCGGATTTCCTTACCCAATAGAAAAGAGGCTATTATTGGCCTATAACTTTAAAACGTTTATGTAAATTATGGGTGTAATTGTATAATCATGCGGAGGCCGTACATCCCGCTCCCCCTTTGAACCACCCACCCCCCACATCCCATACCCCAATTCCTCTAGGTATTAGAGATTTAATGGGCTTAGGGCTTACTTGAAAAACTAGATTCGTGATTATTGCCCTTTGTGTATAATTACAACAGATTGGAGTTAGACTGTCTGATGGAACTGCTTTGTATGCCAGAACAATCATATCAAATGCTACTAGATGGGACACCTTTGGTAAGTTTTGGCAAGGAGCCACACTTTCATGTCCATATGTGTTGGGAGTTAGCAGTGCTTGTCGTCATTCACATGACCAGATGTCTTCCACTGCAGGAAAACTTTTAAAAGCTGAAGAACTTCCAAAAGAAGAGCAAGATTTTCAGAAACTATATGTTAAGGCTCCATCCTTTATTTCAATACACATGGGAGTTAAGGCTGAAGTCTTACCTCCAGATACAGATTGCCACCATTTCATCCTTGAGGTGCTTTCCGACTTTTGATATTCATATATTTACTTCATGATTAATTTAACTGATGGTTTTTTTCCCTTTGTCATGTAGAATGACTGGAAGAATTTAGAGAAGGCTTATGGCAGTATATTCTTGAGTATTCCCACCATTCTTGATTCTTCATTGGCTCCTAATGGGCACCACATTCTCCATATATTTTCGACATCCTCTATTGATGATTGGCAGGTACACTCATGATTTCTTACCTTCTTTGGCTTCTTTATTTTTGGCTGGCAAGTTCACCTTTTTCCTGAATTATTGGCTTCTTTATGCATTGTTTTTTTTCTTTCCAATATCTAATGTTCCCGAGTCCTGAACTCCTGACCATAGATAAAACTATACATGAAGGGTTTTGAATGATTTAAAATCACAATTTGGGTTTTACAGGGACTTTCTCCAGCAGACTACAACAAAAAGAAGGAGCTTATTGCTGATGAAATTATAAGCAGATTAGAAACAAAACTGTTTCCGGGTCTTAAATCTTCGATAATGTTTAAGGAGGTACCATCACTGAAACTCATTTTTTTTCATCATTCCTTGTCTTCAGAGTATTGGATATGATCAAAATGAAAATTTCATTCTATTTTTTAATTTGTGCTAATTAACTGTTTTGAATTCACTATTTGATTATGGGAAGCCAACTCCTTCAGCTTTTAAATTCTGGAAAATTTTTAAAAAATAATTCAACCTTCATCCAATCTTTTCAAATTAAGTCAACCTTTTGATTATCTCAAAATAAGTCAACCTAATATCCATGTCTTCTCAAATTAAGTTTTTTCACTATTTATTAGTTGATTAAATTATCATTTTCAATGAACAGCCATATAAACAACAACATATTAATGCACCACTTTTATTTTTTATTGAAATTGTTAACTTTGTCAACAACAACATATTAATTTGAGCGGATAGGTGTAATAGTTTGACTTATTGTGAGTTAATCAAATGGTTGACTTATTTTGAGAAGACCGGATAAAGGTTGTCAAGTTTTTCACTATTTACTTGTGAGGCGTGCGTTGTTCGCCTTAACGAATATAGCTTATATTTAAATTATAAATTAAAGAACGATTAAATTTCCTTCAAATTGGAAATTATATCAGTTTTACTTATGTCAATACTGACATTGTTAGGGATTTTTTTAATTAATCTAAATGCTGTCAAAGAAAAAAATAATTTAAAAATCAATATATATACTATAAGAGAAGCACCTAAAACTATATCTTGCCACGTGTCGCTCTCACATTAAAAAAATTCCTGCCTTTTTCCCTTAACCTAAAAAAAGAATTTTTTTATTCTATCTTAACATATTTTCTACCTTAATAAACATAGATATACAATATAACATATCTTTAATTAGAAATGTTATGTTATTTAATTCCTATAAATAATACTTGTACCTTCATTATTTCATTATAAGTAATTTAGTTTTGATTATATATGAATTTCCTATATTTTCTTATGATCAAAATTTTCTTTCCATCATATATAAAAATATACTAAAAGAGAAACATATTTTCTTTCTTATGATATAATTGATCTATATATAAAAATATACTAAAAGAGAAGCATTTATCACAATATTTATTATAGTCTAAAACTTTATGTTTTAGATTTTTAAGCCATAAAATTTTCTTTTAATAAGAGATATATTTCAAAAAAAAAAATACTAATAATGTATACTAAGTAATTTTATTCTTTTTTATCAAAACTAACCTTTAAAAATCAATAACTAGCTAAACTTTGTAAACGATTATTGCGGGTTAAAGTTGGTTCTAAAATTGTTTAAATTTACTCCAAAATTTATTCGTGTTACCTTAAATTTAACCATTTTATATCAAATATAATCTATCAGTTTATACAATATTTTTTATTGTAGATTTCGTTGACTTCTCCTACAATTTTTTTTTATTCCTATCCATATGTTACAATAATTTGAAAATATAAATTAATAATCTTTTATTTCCTTTTTATACATTGATCTTGATTTTTAAATTATATTAAGTATAATAATTTTTTTTCATGCATTGACTTTGTTCATTTTAAAAAATTTTTTTTTTTTAAAATGAACAAAGTCAATGCAATCTTTTATTGACTTTTATACAATCTTTTATTGACTTTGTTCATTTGAAAATATTTTATTTCCTTTTTATACATTGATCTTGATTTTTATACAATCTTTTATTGACTTTGTTCATTTTAAAAAAATATTTTTTTCATGCATTTTTAAACAATAATAAGTTAAAAAAATTTTGTAGTGTTTTTTTATAAACAATAAAATATGATTCAATCACCTTTTTAAGTAAAAGAGATGTATAACTATTTTATGAAATATATAAAGTGTATATAAAGTTTTAGAAAATACCTTTTAAAAAAAGTGTGTGAAAAGACCTTTTAATTTTTTTTTTAAGAAAGGGACCTAAAAAAACTTTGTGAAAAGAAACATTTCCATCGTTTTTTGAGTTTTGCGAAAAGGATATTTTGTGTAGGAAAAAATGGAAAAGTTCTTTCTCGCAAATGTACTTTTTTGTTCAGGTTCCTTAATAATAATAATAATAATAATATGAAAAGGTCTTTTCTCAAAAAAAAAAAAAAAAATAAATTAAAAGGTCTTTTCATTCTAACAACTTTTCATTAATATTATAATATTTTGCATTTCGTGGTAAAATATGAATATAATATATCATTTATATTACTCTAATTTGTTGTTTTATGTTGCACAAATTTCATGATTCAGCTCCTCTTCTAGAATTTGCTATAATTTTCTAAGGAGTTAATTTAAGTTTTTTTTTTCAAAAAAAAAAGTTCATTGTTTTATTTAATATTTACAATATTCTATGCAAAATAAATTTCACTATAATTTGTTAAGCTGTGCATTTTTCATGTTTAGACAAGGGTTACTAAAAATTTATATATGAATTTCTGGGTATTTAGTGTAATGGTTACTTAATTAATGTTCTGTGTGGGGGTTAGTGAAGATTTTTATAAAGATTACTCATTGTTTTAATTTGTATGGTTGTATGGGTTATTTAATGTTTTGAATATTGTGCTATTTTTTATTTTTTTTTTAAAAACTATAATAATATAGGTTGCTATATATTAAGATAAAATTTTAATATGATGTTAAAGTCACTACATCAGAAATGACTTGTGCAAATATTTACATAACTATTTACAAAGTTAATATGGAGATTTTCAAGCCGTGCATCGCACAGGTGCTATGCTAGTATACAAATAAATCAATGCACATCATCTAAAAGAGGTGTTCGCCTTGCGCCTCGGATCTAGGCTTCAAGGACCATTTGCGCCTTTTAAAACTAAGATCTTACTTAGGTGGCTTGATTTTCACACTCCATTTTGTGGTAACTTTAAATTGAAAAGGCAGTGTACTTGATTGGCTACACAATAACTACACTATAGTTTGCATTACAAAAGAATGTATCAATGCAGGTTGGCTCTCCAAAAACTCATAGGCGGTACTTGGCTCGTGATGGTGGCACATATGGACCTATGCCACGCAAAGTTCCTAAAGGCTTACTTGGAATGCCATTCAATACGACGGTTAGCTGAAAGATGTTAGTTTTTAAACTTCATGGTTTTCGATCTTCATTTATTAATGGGACTTCTCTTGTCAAATTTGCAGGCTATAGATGGTCTTTACTGTGTTGGTGATAGCTGTTTCCCAGGGCAGGGGGTAATAGCGGTTGCGTTTTCAGGAATAATGTGTGCTCATAGAGTAGCTGCTGATATTGGTTAGTATATTCTGTGGCTCTGGACTGTGGTGTAAATTTTAGATGTGAAGTTATGTTTATCAGTCCTAGGTAGTTAGTTACTTAGTTTTGACAGCATAATATGGACCTGCATCTGGGTCTACATGTAACATTTCTTGTTGACTTGTATTTATTTACATGTTTTTCTGTATAGGGTTTGAGAAGTCTTCTCCAATATTAGATGCTGCTCTCCTTCGCTTGCTTCGTTGGTTCAGAACATTGGCCTGAATACCCATATAGCTGAAGCATGGCTATCGGGTGCATTTCATGGGCTGCATACAGTGATGTTTCCTGTCATGAAACTGATTCGTCATTGGACACTGTTTTATGAGAAAGATGTTACGTCACAGGTTTCAGAATTAGTTCATTCACATTGAATATGCTCAGTTAAAATTAGGTGTACATGAATTTTGTCAGTCTCAGAAATATTAGAAACAAACTTTATTCTATTTATATGAGCTTATACATGATGCTTGTACAAGAAATTGTATCCAGAAGACCTGAAGTGTACAAAAACGAACATTAATGCTGTGAATATAGAAATTGTAATAAGTGCTTCCTGCTTCAACATGCACTATTAACTGAACTCCAACCTTTTCTGGTCTTCACTGAATCAGCTAACTCTTTCTGTGTAATTTGAAGCTGGTTACATTGTTTAGGGAGAACTATCCTTAATTTATATGATAAATCAGCTGAAAATACTGAGACTGAGATTGCCATGTAAAAAAGGTCTTATCTTAATATATTTTGCACATTATCTCTCTCTCTATATAGGACAGGTAATGTATA
This sequence comes from Salicornia ramosissima, assembly GCA_951394345.1. NCBI lineage: Eukaryota > Viridiplantae > Streptophyta > Magnoliopsida > Caryophyllales > Amaranthaceae > Salicornia > Salicornia ramosissima. The sequence goes on along the minus strand of OX596237.1, from coordinate 41,610,951 downwards.
CTAATTGACAACAAAAATGTAAGTAGAGAACTGGAGTTGGATAATCTTCTTTATTAGGCGGATGTTCTCTCACCCATGACACGATTCAACCTGGTTGGCTGCTGGAGTCGGATTTTAAAAATTTGAAGATGTGTTGCTTGCAATCTGATGCTTATCTACAATTGTCACTGAAGCCGCATTCTCCTGAGGCATATGTATGCTAATAATCGGTAGCCAAAGACCATCAAAATCAGAGCACCAACCTCCTGTAAGCCGCTGTCAAATTTCATCCAGTTTGTACTTTGAATACGATTCTCGTAGTGTACTTTGAGAAGCAGTCTATAGGTGTGGTAGTTGAAAGATAGATAGCGTATCCAAGATATGAACGGTGGAACTCTCTGCGCAAGGTATATGAATTTTAGTATGTCTAACATTCAATTTTTTCATTGGAGTTTGAATCTATTAATGAAGATTATCATATAAACATTCTATGTGTGCTTACCTTCACAAAGAAACCACCAGCTAACATGAAGGTCATCACTGTCACGGAACCTAGAGTTGTTGCCTTCTTTATATCCATCAGTGAAGCACCGATTGCTAGTCCAAGTCCCTGCCATTACAAGCTGGTTATTTATAGTTCTAGCAGATTTCATTATCTAAATAAATTGATTTTAAGAAATGTCTGAGCTGACATTGTGAATATTTGGAATTGGAATACCTGTGCAGCTACAATGCAAAGAAAAACTATGAGCAATGTCAGGAAAAAAGTTCCAGCATCAAGTCTGAGGCCTGCCATGAAGTAGACTACTAGGAGGAAGAGAACTGGAAGTACAAGGTCAAGTGGAAGGTCACTTGTTGTCCTTGCAAGAAAATAGGCACTCAGTTTATACATGTCAGCTGATCTTTCTTTTATAAGCATGGCTTTTTCTTGAGGAAATGCAAATATTGCTGTGAAGACTGGAAAGAAACCCCAAAACACAGCTATAAAGAACAGTAGCCCTGCCTGCAATGGTAACAAGATCAGTTTCTGATTAAGTTGTCACTCTATATTTTATGATTATATGGAATCCTAGTACATGTGCAGTGGTCTATGTTACTCGGACTCTGTTGGAAGTATCGGAGAAGGATATGTGACCAAGTGTCAGACACGACAATTTTATGAAAAATATGAATGTTTTTGGATCAAAATGAAGTGTCCAAGTGTCATACCAATGTCCAAGGATCGAGTGTCCGACATTGGTACTTGAGGTAAAACAAAGATTCCGGGTAACATAGACAGTGGTTGATATTTTGGGAGGAATGAGAAAGGATTCCATGGAAAAAATTCTCAATACCCTAACTATCCAACCTGAAACTTAATAGCAGTTTTTGAATTTATACCTGATCCTGTAGATCCTTTTCGGTTTTGCTATCTGATTGCCACCAAAGCAATCCCAGTACAACTGCAGTTGCCAGAACCTGGGTAACCCTCAGCCAGCTGAAGTACTCATGTCTTCGCTCTTTGATTCCTCTCTGGAATAAGATGGAATACTGTTGCCACCAGCTTGCTCCCCATTCTCGTTTCGCAGAAGATAATTTTCCCTTGAATTCTCCATCAACTGGTATGTGAGCCATTAGCTTCCGCTTTTCCTTCTCTACAACTCGTGATTCATACGATTCCACTAAATACTGCAATGACAATTACGAGCATGAAACAATTGCTTTGATACCTGGTTTGAAAATACTTCCTCCTATGTTTCTATTTGATTCTACTTTACCTTTTTGTATTACTATAGATATTATTCATACTCTTTAATGCCTCATATTATGTTTCTGATGAACAACCGACTTATTGTTTGGGGTACCAAATAGAAACATCAAACAATTGAGTGGGTAGTACCTTGTGAAATTTGACATTTTGGTGTGGTACAATATAAAGAAGTAAAAAAAACTGAGCAGTTTAATATAGAATTTTGCCTTTCATGTTGCTTGTGTTAGAGAGGCAGAGATGACTTACATCATGGATTACTGTTGCGGATGGTTTGCCATTTAACTTTTCAGCATCTGGTTCATCTATCTGTACTTTATCATCTAATTCTGATGGTACAGTTACTTCATTTAAGTTCCCATTAGCAAGGTCTAATAGAAACTCTGCAGGATTCATGGGTATCATAGGGGAACACCCTATGGAGGAGAAATAGATCATGGCTTGTGATGCCTTGCCGAAATAAAGCAAGCTTCCTTTCCCAAGAAGGATCAACTTATCAAATTTGTGAAAAAGCCTGCTTGATGGTTGGTGGATTGTAGTAATAACCGTCTTCCCAGCCTGCAACATTTTAAAGGCCAAATAACATTTGAGAGGTATGATATCCAAATTCTAAAGATGTTTATTTTTATTTACTAGAATTTTAATTACTTGTCTTTTTGCCGAAAAAAAAATACTTAACTATGCTTATGTGAAGTCAGTGCCTACTGCCTATGTTGGAAATAACCATAAAACAAATTGGGAGGGGTATCAAAATAAATATGAAGTCAGTGCCTACTGCCTATGTTATCTAACAAGCATGTATTTGAACACTTCGTTATTTAGAAATTTGAAAACAGCTGAATGAAACATTGCAAGGAATTTTGTTTGGAAGAAGTTTGGACCATTGTACTGTAATATACCTCAGCTATGTCTTGCAACACCTGGATGATCCGTAAGGCAGTGGTAGAATCCAAGCCTGAGGTTGGTTCGTCTAGGAAGAGAAGAGATGGATTGATTAAGATCTCATTACCAATACAAACTCTCTTTCTCTCTCCACCTGAAACTCCCCGAACAAAGGCACCGCCTATCATTGTGTCCCGACACCTGCACATGTTCACTTAGTCTCATAAGTCTCCAAAATTCCTGTTCATTTTTGAAGACCTCTGTAATTTCAGTCAGGGAAGTTACCTCTCCAACCCTAGGTCATAGATGACATCCATAGCTCGTTGTTCCTTTTCCTGTTTCGTTTTTGTTTTTGGCAGTCGTAGGTATGCAGCATATTTCAGGGTTTCTCCCACGGTGAGATGAGGGTAAAGAACATCATCTTGAGTCACAAACCCTATCCTGCAAATGTCATGAATTGGCAGCATGTCTTAAAACTCGAATCACTCACCAGTTTCATTCAATCTTTTATTTTCTACGCAATTAATCTTAAACTTTAAGTAGTAAAAGATATGACTTGTTATACTTGCCTGCTTTTCAGCGACTTTGAGTATGGTTCATCATTGTATGTAACTGAACCACCAGCTTTGGGCTGAGTTGTCCTTCCTCCAAGAACATTAAGCAGCGTTGTCTTTCCGCTTCCTGAAGGGCCCATTAAAGCCAGAACTTCTCCAGGATGTACTGAACCAGTGATCCCATGTAAGATTTGCTTCTCTGCTGTTGTTGCAATTCCTCTAGTAACTGCCTTGTATGTAACTTCTTTGAACTGCAAGATTTCAGGAAATTAAATGATATTCAACGCGCATCAGTATTAATCTTCCTAACTTCTTTCCATAATTAGTGTATATTTTATAGTACTTAGTTCCATCATAAAGAAAACCTCATTGAACACTAGCATTTAGTTACTCTCCTCTATCCTGGACTACTTTTACTCTATTTTGAGCTTTTAACACAACAATTCGGGTGAACTAGACTGTCTTGTACATACTGTCATACAATAGAAGTTCTGTTCACGACAAGCCGAACCTGACCATGACTATATTTAGGCGTGGTTCAATGTAATGAGATTCTGTTGATCTGGGTGTAGCTAAAACCTCGAAACTCAAGAGGCCTGTTAATTGCGATAGATAGTTAGCGACCGTAAGAATTCATATTGTCCTTGGGAGTCGAAAAACATGCAGGATGGATGGGATGCACAGTTTGGAAAGGAAAAATGTTGCCTGGAATATTGAGTAGGAGTGTTAGCATATTTATGTAGTTTACCTTCAAAGAGACTGGATAAGTTGGATCTGCATCAATCTTCTTCTTATGCAGTCCTGCTTCAATGTCCTCAGCTGCAACAATCAAAAGGACATAATCTTCTTTCAACTATAATTATTAAAGGTAATTTTAACAGTTTCTTTTGACTTGTTGATTGTATCTTTGATGTAGTTAATCCAATTATATTAATGTTTACCCTTTGATAAAGCTACCCTATATATGGAGAGATAATTTTAACATTTTTTTATGGTAACTTTGAGTCATTTTACACTACTCAAACTCTTTCAATAAAAAAAAATACACAGATTCTAAAATATGTAGGGTGTGAGATGTGATATTGGCACACCTAATATTGATATTGGCACAACTATTTAAAAGGGGAACACAGAAATATGTATTTTCACAGAGGGGTGTGCTAATATCACTTCCCACAAAATCTTTTTCGTTCGGAATGTAAGGATATTTCCTGGTTGGTGATAACATGAGATGACATTTACAGGTGATTATGATTTTAATTGATTGGTTGATATATGAAAGGTATGAGTATGTGGCAGAAGTTTGAAAATTCATTTAATAACTAATTATTGTTGTTGCATTTAATAAAGAAAAAATATAATTGAAAAACACAAGAGAGTAACACGTTACTATTAGATTTGAATAAAATAATTAGTATAAATTCACAGATTCTAAATTTATTGGTTGTACATTAAATTAGTGTACAAGAAATTTGAAGTGACTATAAAAATCATAATAGTTACATTTTAAAAACTTTTATCCGGATATTTTTGAAAAAAATTAAATAAATTAGAGTTAAACTAGTTACACTATTGAAATCAATTTTGATTTTCCTTTCAAATTTAGTTAAAAATTTATTCTTATTACTATTATTTATAACCGGCTACCAAACGATCCATAACTGAAACTAAATTTCATTTTTTAAAATATATATATTTTTTTAAAAAAAACTTGGTAATATAATAATTGTTTTTTTTTTGGGGGGGGGGGGTTGATAGAAACAATGGGTATTAATGAGTAGGGAAATTGTCACGAGTGGAAGCAAAAAATATGGTCGGTTTATATGATTAAGAAATTGTTAGTGACTGGTGACCAAATTCAATACAAGAGTTACACTTGTTAAGTTGTTGGGTACAAAAAGCTACTCTAACTATCCTAGTTGTCCAAAACCAACACTCTGAAAACCATAAACTTTCAACTTTTCATTTTCATTATTTAATTTAATATAATATATAAACAAATAACTTGTTTAGATATTTTATGATTGTTAGTTGCTTACCGAGTATGATCTTCTACATACCTGTACACTTCACTCACAGTATCACACCATTTTAGGAATATTTAATCATAAAAAATGACTCCTTTTGACTTGGTTTAAAGCTTCACTTTGACTTATTATTTCTTAAAAGCATCCCTCAACCATTGTTTTTTTTAGGGGTCTTTATCCGGTTTCCGAAATCCATTTTGGATCCGAATAATCCGGATTCGAGCAGGGTCAGGCCCCAATTGGGGGGAAAGCTCTCCCAACACAAGCTGTTGCGTTCCCAAGGCTCGAACCCAAGACCTTGATTAAGCTAGAACAGCTCCCTTACCAGCTGATCTAAGCATGTGTTGGTTCCTCAACCATTGTTGAGGAAATGAACTTGCATCTTGCACAATCTCTCTAAGTTTATAAAGCTACAAAGTTTTGGGCTCCATTTTATTTTATTTTACTATTACTTTATTTTTCAATTTACAAAGCTACAAATTTTGTAAATTAAGTATTAAGTTATGTGTAGCTTGAAAATGATGCATTTTAGAAATATGATGTGATAATCAAAACTACGGTTGTATCCCACCATTGTATTTGCTCTAACCTTTTTATGGTTAAGGATTTATCACGGTCTCAATTTGATTACTTGTACTATATATATATATAATATAATTGTTTGCTTCCCACTACGTCTATGAATATCGTTAACGATCTATTAACGAGGATAAATCTATTTTGTAACAAGTATACAACTATTTGTGGTGATAATCAAGATACATCTCAATGAGTCATTGTAAATTTATGGGAAAAATTAATATCATTTCCAATGGTGAAACTTGTTCAATTCTAATTGTCGATTTTTATTAAATAAATTTTCGTTTCCGTTCAAAAATGGTACTCCATATAGTATAGAAAAAATATATAAAACAAACACAATATTAGAGATATTGTTTAAACTTGTTTTCATTGTTGCTCTTTATTACTGACTACCAAAAAACTACAATGACACATGAATAAAAAATCCAGATCAATAGACAGCCCTTTTTTTCCCCCTTTGCAAGATTAATTTCATAATTCTTACATTTTTTACATATTAATTTTTGAATTTCCAATAATTTTTTTTATGTATTAATAAAACAAATATTATCATCCTACAGAAGTTAAGGTCAATACTACATGTGTGTTATTCATATAGTAATAAATCATGTTTCGAATTTTCAAATTTGTACCAAATAAGTAGTTCCATAAAATCAAACTTTTTTTGACTGGGAAGAAACAATATCAATAATAATTATCCATACGATATCAAAAATGATATTATAAATATGAAAAACCTATATAGAGAAGCAATAAAATCAGACTTGATGGGAGAATTTATTTCTCAAATACTAGGATATCCACCACCAACATCAGCAGTAAGTAGAGGTGACAAAAGTGAATTATACCCGATTACTCGACCCAAATGATCGAACTAGAAACCAGAAACCTACCTGAATTCACTTGATATTATTGACCTAACCCAAACCCTACCTGGCCCGAATTACCCATCATCAAAGTGTGTAATACTGATTATTTTGTCCTTTAAATTCATTTGGAAAAAGTGTAATCTAACCCGACCGGAAACCAAAATCCCTTCAATCCGAAGTGACCCGACCCAAATTAATTCGACCCGTAGGATCCAAATGAAACCTCTAGTAGTAAATAGCTAAAAATGTGTTATCATTTCCAATGGTTGACTCAAACTTGCAACCAATTGACTTCATTGTTGGTTTGAATTTTCTAGCTTAGTTTCCCCCACCCCAAAACAACCAAAAAAAGGGAAAAAGGAAAAGAAAAGAGAGACAGCCTGTTTAAGCAAAAGCAAAAGGAGACAGTTGTGGAGATGTATGTATTTGATGATAAAGATCGATATTGTTTTGTTGTAGTGTAATGTGCAATTGCATGAACCAGCTAATGAATAGACCCTTCCCAAGTTCCCACTATGCTTTCTTTTCTTATGCCACACCCTACATAAGTCCAACTACGTATCTCATAAATCATAGCCTTGTATCATCGAATTAGTTTGATCCTTAAAAAAATTCCCAAAACCGGAAGGAATACCCTAAAAAACATGATTGTCAAATCATAGTTAGATTATATTAAGGGTCCGTTTGGTAGAGCATAAAATATTTTCAATGTAAAATTGTTTTTCCATGAAAATCATTTTACAACCAAAAACTCATTTTCAAAAGAGTTTTGTTGTTTGGTTGAATGTAAAAATGATTTTCTATTTTAAGCGTTCGTGGGGGGAGAGAGAAAGTTATTGAGTTATGTGGAAATAAATGTTTGTTTGACAAATTTCTTGACACATTATTATTATTTTGCTTTTCCACTAATTTATGTAGCTCAATTTATTTTTGATTTTGAATATCAAACAATTGGAACCGGCCCTACTGCAGGTCACCCGACCCAATTTTAGCCAACACACTGGACGCATCTGTAAGCTAAGGGGGGGATAATAAGGAATCCTCACAAATGCATGCGGTGAGAATCGAACTCATGACCTCTGCCTGGAATTTTGAAGCCCTAACCACTGGGCTATGACTTCATTCTCATACGTACATAGTACTTGAATGTATGGACAGTTTAGTATTCGTACAATACAAGGGCAGGTCCTAATCAATACTAAATACTCTAGTAAGCTAGTGGTTTGGTGTATCATATACGGAGTAATATATTCCATTTTTCCTACTGTAATTTACTTGCCTCATTTTGATTTTGGGTACTATTTGAATGTAAACTTTGACTTTATTTAATTTTATATACATAAGGAAAAATCATAGTCATTATAAATCTATTATAATTCGTCTCAATATATACTTTTTAAATATATAATTTTTTATTATATGTAATTCAACACATTTTTATTTTAAGTTGTATGTTAGGAGATGTAAAAAAGCAAATGTCCCTCTCTATATAGATATGATTATTATAAATAGTTGTCACAATAAACAAAACAAAAACTTGCTTTCCTATGTGGAATAGGTCTGTGTCGTACCAATCAAAGGAGGAACATTTCTAGTTTCATTTTAAAATTAAAGTGGCAATCGAAAGACTTAATTACACTTATTTGGATGACAATATAAAAGAGATCAGATCAAATGGATAATTTTTATTTTTTTTCCCTTATTAATTCACATCAATTTTGAGGTTCTCACTTATTATAACTCTGTCAAAAATTTTATATAGGAATAACTTTTAAAAACCAAAAGAGTATTACTACCTCCGTTTTTTTTTACTCAGTTTGACTTTTGCACTATTTACAAAGTATACTTTTATTATCGTTTTTGATTTATATATAAGAAAATACATAGTCATGTGGAGTCTTGTTGAATTCGTTTCAACATGTAGTTTTGTAATATCTAGTTTTAATATTTGATTTTAATAATCTAACCTTTTAGCCATTCGCAAATAATAATCCAACCTTTTGATTATTCCTAAATAATCCAAGCTTTGTACCAAATTTCATGGAGTGAACCAAAACCAAATTTTAGGTGTCGTTTTGGGGTTGGTTTAAGTAGTGTTTGGGTAGTTTAGCACTAACGTTGTTGACCACTTACCTAAAGATACAAACAACACTTAAATTAGCCCCAATATCACACCTAAAATTTGGTTTTGGTTCACTCTATGAAATTTAATACAAAGGTTGGATTATTCAGGAATAATCAAAAGGTTGGATTATTATTTGTGAATGGCTAAAAGGTTGGATTATTAAAATGAAATTCCTTTTTTTTATAATTTTTACAATGCAAACACAATTAAAAATATTAATCTTCAAAGTTTTGTCTCAGCAAGTGTGAAAAGGTGAAATGAGTAAATTATTAAAAAAAAAAAAAAGGGGGGATGGAGTGTGTATCAAGTGTGATAACGAAGAGAAATAATGTGTGGCCCTAAGACTAATTACATATGTTGGTTTGTATGTAAGTAACTATATTTTGGAACTTTATATTGGGAAACAAGGACAACCATAAGATATTTTTTTTGTGCTCTATCTATGTCTAGTCTAGGTGTAATTTGGATGGACAGTAGGAGTGGGCCCCTCGGCCCCATACTACTCACCCCCCGTTGTTGCTTATTTCACATTAAAGCAAAGTGATGGCCCTTCATGTTTAGTGGGTTGCCATCAACTCTTTTTTCTATTACACTTGCTTCATCCTTCTAAACACAAACGTCGTTTTTACATTTTCGCACAATGTAATATCTAAAAGTAATAATATTTTGTTTTAGACATTTAAAGTATACAAGTAAATTCAAATATTACTCGAAATTAAGAGGAAAGAAACGATACAAGAGTTGTTTGAATTTATCCGAATTTATTTGGCTTTATTCAAATTTTATTGAACATTTTTTCCTTACATAACTAACAATAATAGATCGAGAGACCAAAAAAAAAAACCCTATATTATAGAAATTTTTTGAGGAAAATTAAATTAGTATGCTAATTAATAATAGTTAACAATCATTAACATAAAAAGTTTCTTTTAAAAAATTTTCTTTGTTGCTTACTTTACTATCGTATATTAAAACAAAAAATTATATATGATCTGACTGGTTTATATCATGTAAACTATCTTTTCTGCTATAATTTATTGTACTGACAACCTTGTTATTTTTCCCCTTCATAAAATTATAAAATCAGTTTAGTTAATGATATTTAGTTCTTTGAGTGATAATTAATAGCACCACGTAGCAAAAAGAATTTTGAATCAATAAAAACCCAAGTCTTACAATGGGGGATGGATTTGACTATTTGTGTTCACCAACCCAGCCAAAAGTATGAAAGTTTTAGTCATCAACCGAAAAATAACAGAGACTAAAAGCTTAGGCTGAGACCGTTATGGACTTATGGGTAGTAATGAGTCACAAACTCACAATCATACCATGTACAAGTGGCCATCTAAAAAGCAAGTAATTTAATTTTAGTATGGTATGTTCTAGTATTCTAGCCTTAGAATACTTCAATTTGAAAATGAATATTAATTAGGTCACAATATCTTTAGATTCACCTCGCGTTATACGTATTGTACACATTTTTTCAATTTTATCACCGTTTTAAAATTTACTGTGCATGCTCTGTTTACTTCTCGCACTACAATATTTATATCTCTCTCTAACTTTTTACTAGCCATCCATCAATTCAATAAACCATCCGGCTACACTAAATGGTGGCGCAGTTGTAAATACCACCACTTTAGCACTATCAAATGTAAATGAACTTAATATATAGGTGCAATACATGTAAAAAAAAAAAACGACCTTAGACTAATTAAAGCCACGGGGCATAAAAATTTTTGCCCCTAACCTAGATCAGGGCATTTGGGATAGGCGCCTAGGCCTAGAGGAGGGCAGCTAAAGCATGTGCCTCTTCCTAAGCCTAGGCGCCTATCCCAGGCACCCTGAACTAGTACAGGGACAAATTTTCTACGCAACATGACCAAGGTTTTAGGCTCTCTTTGCATGTGTTCCATTTGTATTTCAATTTTGTTTACATCTAATGGTATAAACGGTTGCTCCGCCACTTCTGGTGACCGGAATTATTGGTGTCTAGTTGATATAAAAAGTTAGTAAAAAGAGTGAGAGATGAGAAGCTAGGTAAATTTTAAAATAAGGACAAAGTTGAAAAGATGCAAGTTTACTGATTAGTAAACCACAAGCGGGATTTATGTCATCATATTCATCAGTTCCTGACCTATATATAATAGAAATTCCATAAACATTTTAGTTGCTTAATATTAATTAATGCATACTACAACAAAATTGTACGGATCGGAGTACGTGGCTTCCATTGTAGTATACTACCAAGTACATACTTCACTACTAAATATGCTATTCCATTCATCTTTGATAAATTTTCTTTTTTAAGTCATATTTTGTATAACTTGTTTGGTTGTCCACAATAAATTATAATAATGAGATTAAATCTAACATAATTTCACAACGGTAAAAATATTACCATATTCATGGAAAACATATTTTCATTTCTATGCTTGATCAACCCCATACAATTCATTACCATGAGAATTTTATGAAGACATGAGATGAATGAGTGCTAAGTTAATACCACCATGATAATAAATATATATTTTTTTTTTCCTTTTCAAATTTACATATAAATCCACGGGCATTCCCATCATTTATAAGTCCTTATCAAACAGACTGCAAATAATATATACTACCTCCGTTTAAACGCAATGTTTGACATAAAAGTAAGCAGAAAAATATCTAATCGTTAAATTCAAAAATGAATAGATGTAGTTTGTTTGTTTTTTTTTTTTTTTTACCATAATTTAATACTGACAAACAATCATAATAAAAAAAGTATCATCACATACGATATTATTGTTAGTGGAATTTATCTTTTACTCAAACCTCAGGTTGATCACTATAGGTTTTACTAATGTATAGTAGCAAAGTAGGGTAAAAAAAAACACGAATTAAAGGAAAGAAGTAAGATAGAGGACATACGAATGTTATCATCATCGCTGAAGGGTTTGGAATCAGAAATATCCTCAGGAGGAAGATTGAAGCCAGTAAAAGAAAAGGAGAGACCCAAGCTAGCACTGGAGGCTCTACTAAGAGCAGCCCCATTGTTAAGATCATCAATGTCAAGTTTGTTTAACTGAGCACTTCTTGTCTTCCTTATATTATTTCTACTGCTGCTGCCGCTCCCTCTTCCTGGAGAGGTAATCCTCCTGCTCCACCTCCTTGACGGGGTGGTCCCACTGCTATCTCCTGTCGCCGGCCCACCCTGATGCGTTGGTGTCCCCTCCACTGACGGCGATGATTTTGTCCCTGAAATTGTCGATGCCACCGTCTCCACTAGCTGGTCCGATTTCGTCCTAACTAACCCCACTGTGCTGTTCACTTTCTCCATCATTCTTGCTTCTTTCCCTCTGTAATTTTATTCAGATGGGATACTATTTATTATTATATATATTAATCCATGGGAAATGGAAATGTTGTCATTTTATATATATATATATATATATATATATATATATATATATATTATTTGGTCAAAGTTTTGCAATTATTATGAAACGGAAAAAGTAATAAGAATAATAATTCAAATAGAAAATGATAATACTAATGAATGAATCATGGAAAATGTGTAGTGATTATAAGCTAGCTAGTGTGACAAATAAAAATGAAATATGATGATAAATTTCTACAATTGAATTTACTCTTGATGAGGAAGCTAGGATAATCAATTCATAGCTAGGAAAATAATAATTCGTACGTACATATATAGGATGAATATAATTGTTAAAAGTGGCATCACTACAATTGGATATATAGGAGTAAGAGGATAAGGAAAGATGATGGGGTACATACCTTTAGTCGGTATTTGGTAGTTTAATTTGCAAGGCCGGTGACAAACTAACTTTGAAAAAAAAGAGAAGAGATTGGAGAGAGAGAGAGAGAGAGAGAGGTGGTGGGAGTAAATAGGTTGAAGAAGGAAAGTGATGAAACTGTGAATAAATTTGTGGCACAACCCATCCTTTATAAAGGAGCATTTATTATGTAGGGACCCCATACCTTTCCCTTGCATTGCTATAAACTTCTCTACTTGAATTGAACTGAATTTAAACTGAATTTAAGCTGAGGTACATAGACTCTTAATCTCACTTAATTTAAAACGTTATTTTATTTTATTTTATTTTATTTGTGGAATTGAATTGGACTAAATTTGATTAAATTGAACCCAATTATGCTGAAATGACTTGATCTAAAATAGATTAGATTGTATGCGTTTCTAATAAATAACGAACAAGTCCTTTTCCATCCTTTTTTCTTTCAAATAATTTGTTCAGTTTTCTTTGCAGTGGTGTAACGACCCGACTTTTTAGCTTGTCGATTTACGAAGGGTAATCAACATTCGGATCATTACTTAATCTAATTAGACCATAATTCAATATTACAAAGGAAAGAATTAACCTTTATTAACTATAGCTGCTAGAATCCATAATAAACCTCTAATTAATATTACATCAAAAGTCTGAAAAATACTGTCCCAACATGCTGGGATCTTAGTAACAAACTAAATAAAGGTTTAAATAGTTCTGACTAAACTAGAATACTTAAATAGAGGCCCAAACTCTCAAGCCCATCCGGCGAAGCCCGCTCTAATCTGCTGCAACGTCACCTGAAATTGAGGGGGGTCCACCATCAGTGGCGAGTAACTAGGCTGTCCCATTTAATCGAGGGACCACCAAACACATAATAGCATAGAAATTATCATAAAAACTGTAAAGAACTTAATACATGTTTTACACATAAATATACAAATTACGTATAAATGTACGTATAAAAATACGTATAAAAGAACGTATAGACGTACGTATAAATGTACGTACAGAAATACGTATACAAGTACGTATAAAGATACGTATAAAGATACGTATAAATACACCTGCAGAGATACGGTTAGAATACGTATAATCTTCGTATAGAATACGTACAAACAACCCTGCAGATACGGTTAGAATACATACAAAATACATTCAACATTCGCATACATACACATGCTAACATACTCGAATAATTACAGAAATATACACAGCGGAAGACTTATAATATACTGAACTTGTACTTTATATTATACAACTTAGAATTATACCTCACCACCTTCTTACATGATATCATCAGTAAATCCTAATCATATCTTTTCATAATCTTATCATCGAATTTCATATCATAATCTTATCATATCATAAATTATATCTTATCATAATCTTTCTTAATCGTAATTCATATCTTATAATTACATCTCATCTTATATCATAACATCAATCTTATAATAAGGGCATAATAGCTTCTTATCTTAACATATGCACTTATCATATCATTACATCAATCTTATAATAAGGACATAATATCTTCTTAACTTTACATATGTACTTATTATATCAACTTAACTTAACATATCATCTTTGCGGACTGTCTTCTTCAGCTCGTAGCGAACCTTTGCGTTCGCAACTTTCCTAGAACGTGTTGGGGTGAACCTTTGCGTCCCACCCGTAGCCCTCCTTTGCGAGAACTAAGCCTAAGCTATGGCCATAACTCCTGGTAGCGGCTCGCAGATACGGTTACCAGACGGCTACATGTTCTAAGACCAAGAACTGCGCGGGGGAACCTTTGCGTTCGTCCCATGTGAGCAGTGGCATCGACTAAACCCAATTGATAACCTTTGCGTTATCGCAAGGGCGTCCTATCTTATTTAACCCGATTGATGACCTTTGCGTCATCGCAGGGGCGATCTTTATATTGTATCTTATATCTTTACTTAATCATATCATATCATATATTGGGAAATACTAGGTGACCGTAATAGGAAATGAAATGTTCGGAGTCCTAGGAAAGAGAGGTGCGGCACGTATATTGGCCACCTTAAATACCAAGTCTTTCCTAGCCAGAGACCGAAACATAACATGTATATCTATTACTCTGTTTCCTTTCTTATCCCTAGTAATATCTTATATATCTTCAAAACTCATATAATATATTATCCTTAAAATATATATATCATATACTTATAATCTTACCCTTTCGGATACTAATTTTAATATCATATCATATACTAATTTGTAACCTTATCCAAAGTAAGATAATTGTATTAATAACACTATTAGTATTTGGCCCTAATAAACATGTTACTAATATTATTATTCCTTTTTATCCCTACACTTTACAACTTATCCCCAATAATTATTTTATCCGTAACTTATATTACTAAATTATTCCTAAATTAATAACAATTCAAAATCAACTAAATTTGACTATTTCCAGCAATTTTACACGGCATTCCCAGAATGTTAACAAAATTTAATTAATTTCTTAATTTATTTTAATTAAACAACTAATTACTAAAAATTAGCAAATTAAAATAAAAATCATATTTTTCCTAATTTTCTTCCACACGACGTTTTAATATCTTTTAATAAAAATTATTTAATTAATTCATATAATTTAATCTACAGCAAACACTTAAATTAAATAAACAATTCTTACGAAAAATTATACTTAACATAACATAACAAGATTAAAATCATACATACACGGCATATACATATAAACAAGAAATAACACAACTTTTAATGTTTTAATCTTTAGCTCACTCGGGAGAATCCCGAGAGTAAGTAGATTTTAGAATATAATTCAAGAACAAATTTACATATTCAAGAATTTAAAGATTCATGGAATTAAATAAAGATTTAAAATAAAGATTCACATATTTAATCTAGCATGTTCAAGATTAGTATAAAAATAACATTTTTATTTCCTCCTTTAAATTTTGTACCACTCGAAAATTCAATAATTAATAATAGCATATTTTAATAATTCAATTGCCCTATTTTATACAATCTGATTTTTAAAGAATTAAATTAAAAACGACCATCTAAAGATCTCTAAAAATCTGGAAATTTTTATGGGAGCTAAATATGGGTTCAAGTATTTACGTGCATAAATTTCGTCTAAAAATAACATCTTTTACTATTTTTAAGTGATTTTATAACTAACCAGTCAGATTAGGCTGAATTCGGTTTCAGAATTTTATGCCATATCAAACGATCTTTAAAAATTACGAAAATTTAACACAAGCTGTAAAACATTATCAATGACTTCCATATAAAATTTCGTAGCATTCCGAATTGATTAAGTACACTAATAAATTCGTAAACCTATTCTGGACAGTTTTACCGGTTTGAAAGATTAAATTTTTATAAATAATAAACGGACGAATTTTGCCACGAAATAAGTCATGGTTAATAATAAAACAGTAAACAAGATACCATGAAAAATTCATTAAGAAATAACAAGATTTGATTGGTAAATAAATTCATACAAGATCATACATAAAAACAAGAAAATACATAAAAATCAATCAAGAAATTCATTCTTCATGCTCGACATATCCAAGTAAAACAATATTAAACTTCCTACAATTTTCATGCTTCAATTCCTAATTAACTATGTGTTTTTCTACCCATAGATTAAAGGAGAAAGCGAAGTTACCTGGATTCGCTTAATTAATCCAAGGAAAAACAATGAAGGTTCGACTTTTTGAGGGGATAATAGGAGAGAAAAATGATCTTTAGAGTTTGGAGTTTTAAGTGCTTAAATGCATAATGGCAACACAAGGGACAAGAGTCCTATTTATAGAACAAGATGAAGTGTTGCAAATCCTAAAATAAGGGAAAGTGAGGGCTGGCCATGTGGACTAAGTATAGGGGCCAAGTCATGGGCTTGGTTGAAAAATACTTAAGCCTTCTTAATTGGTAATTAGCATAATTACCCAATTAAACTAGAAATACCCAATAGCCCAAAAAGGAGACTAAAAACCGGCCAAGGGTAGATAAAAGAACAAATTGGGTCCTTGGCCCAATTTGATGAAAAAGAATGGGCTAAAAAGTAAAACAGTCCAAAATTAAATGGGCCTTTTTGGACTTAGAATTAAGACATATCATTAATAACCGCGAAATTTTCTGGCCCAAAATTCCGGGTCGTTACAATCACCCCTCCTTAAATAAATTTCGTCCTCGAAATTTACTTAAAGAAGCTCACGTAAGAAAACAATGGAACAACTATAACATAAACGATCAGCCGTAAACGGAGACCGTACACGTAGTTACGTCAGCTGCGCGTCCGCCTCTTCTTGATCACGTAGAAGACTCGGTTCTTCGCTTGCACCCGGCTCACCATTGCTGCAGGTTTGTTCTTCGGTCACGCCTAAATCTTGTGCCTTCCTTGACTGCACACGCCTCACGCTATCGTAACCCGTCGCACCACTTTCTGGAATGACGTTCGTTCTGCAAACCGGGATCTCGGGAACGTTGGTTGCTTGCCCGTCCTGCGATTGCGGCTCCTGAAATGGTTCGATTCGTGGTCTCTTCTCGACTGCGGCTGGTTGGCTTTCCCTGGTTCTCTTCTTTGTAGCCTTTTCCTCCTCGAACGATGCTTGAACCTCTAAGGCGGTCTCGTACGCGTTCTGGAACGATGCTAACCTGTTGCCGGTAACGTGTACCCTAATGCGAGGACTCGTCATTTTGATATACCGCTTCAGCTTCTCAGCTTCCGATGGAGATATTGCAGCGATAAATCTGGACAGCTTCGCGAACTTGTCGGTAACTGTCTGAACTGACATGGTCCCCTGAGTGAGCGTCAGGAACTCCTCTGGCTTTTGCCACCTAAGCTCGTCGGAAAAGATACGTTCTCGTAGCTTGGAGGTAAACTCTTCCCGTGTCTTGGTCTTCACAGCTCTTCCCTGCGGCGAACCGTTACCAACTAGTCGTCTGCTTCTAATCGAAGGTAGTAGCTAGCGATCTGAACTCGTTTATCTTCCGGACAACCGATTGCGTCGAACCGTTCTTCCATCTCTCAAATCCAGCTCTTGCGCATCACGGGGTCAGACGTGCCATCATTGGTAGGAAGCCGATGACGAGAAATCTGATCCTGGACCTGCGGGTTATGGGTTCACCACGCTTCTGCTGCGCCACTCTGATAAAACACCGGTCACGGCTACGAATTGATGGTTCCGGCGTCGAAGTCTGAGGTTTGGCCTTGGGGGCGTCATCCTGTACGTACACACTTAAACATTCCTATTGTTAGTTCACACAAAAGCACATAGTAACGTCGGAGGACGTAAACGAGCAATCCGATCGAACGAAGACGACTGGGAATCCTGGACTCGCATGCTATTCTGTGCCAAAGTAAGAATTGCGTCTTCTAAGTTGCGACGACGACGGCAGGAACTTGAAGGTCGTGGGATCGACATCCTGAAACAACAATCGCGTTAAGAAATACACGACATACGAAACGGCGCCAACGCGAAACGAAAACGATAAATCGTCTTAACCCTGGCTTCTACCCATGGTTCACTCATCCAGGTTTTCCATATTAGGCTAAGGTTCACTCGGGTTCATAAAGCGCTCAACTTTCGAAGTTACTTGTGAAGAAGTAACTTAGGGTCAAACCTATGGCTCTGATACCAACTGTAACGACCCGACTTTTTAGCTTGTCGATTTACGAAGGGTAATCAACATTCGGATCATTACTTAATCTAATTAGACCATAATTCAATATTACAAAGGAAAGAATTAACCTTTATTAACTATAGCTGCTAGAATCCATAATAAACCTCTAATTAATATTACATCAAAAGTCTGAAAAATACTGTCCCAACATGCTGGGATCTTAGTAACAAACTAAATAAAGGTTTAAATAGTTCTGACTAAACTAGAATACTTAAATAGAGGCCCAAACTCTCAAGCCCATCCGGCGAAGCCCGCTCTAATCTGCTGCAACGTCACCTGAAATTGAGGGGGGTCCACCATCAGTGGCGAGTAACTAGGCTGTCCCATTTAATCGAGGGACCACCAAACACATAATAGCATAGAAATTATCATAAAAACTGTAAAGAACTTAATACATGTTTTACACATAAATATACAAATTACGTATAAATGTACGTATAAAAATACGTATAAAAGAACGTATAGACGTACGTATAAATGTACGTACAGAAATACGTATACAAGTACGTATAAAGATACGTATAAAGATACGTATAAATACACCTGCAGAGATACGGTTAGAATACGTATAATCTTCGTATAGAATACGTACAAACAACCCTGCAGATACGGTTAGAATACATACAAAATACATTCAACATTCGCATACATACACATGCTAACATACTCGAATAATTACAGAAATATACACAGCGGAAGACTTATAATATACTGAACTTGTACTTTATATTATACAACTTAGAATTATACCTCACCACCTTCTTACATGATATCATCAGTAAATCCTAATCATATCTTTTCATAATCTTATCATCGAATTTCATATCATAATCTTATCATATCATAAATTATATCTTATCATAATCTTTCTTAATCGTAATTCATATCTTATAATTACATCTCATCTTATATCATAACATCAATCTTATAATAAGGGCATAATAGCTTCTTATCTTAACATATGCACTTATCATATCATTACATCAATCTTATAATAAGGACATAATATCTTCTTAACTTTACATATGTACTTATTATATCAACTTAACTTAACATATCATCTTTGCGGACTGTCTTCTTCAGCTCGTAGCGAACCTTTGCGTTCGCAACTTTCCTAGAACGTGTTGGGGTGAACCTTTGCGTCCCACCCGTAGCCCTCCTTTGCGAGAACTAAGCCTAAGCTATGGCCATAACTCCTGGTAGCGGCTCGCAGATACGGTTACCAGACGGCTACATGTTCTAAGACCAAGAACTGCGCGGGGGAACCTTTGCGTTCGTCCCATGTGAGCAGTGGCATCGACTAAACCCAATTGATAACCTTTGCGTTATCGCAAGGGCGTCCTATCTTATTTAACCCGATTGATGACCTTTGCGTCATCGCAGGGGCGATCTTTATATTGTATCTTATATCTTTACTTAATCATATCATATCATATATTGGGAAATACTAGGTGACCGTAATAGGAAATGAAATGTTCGGAGTCCTAGGAAAGAGAGGTGCGGCACGTATATTGGCCACCTTAAATACCAAGTCTTTCCTAGCCAGAGACCGAAACATAACATGTATATCTATTACTCTGTTTCCTTTCTTATCCCTAGTAATATCTTATATATCTTCAAAACTCATATAATATATTATCCTTAAAATATATATATCATATACTTATAATCTTACCCTTTCGGATACTAATTTTAATATCATATCATATACTAATTTGTAACCTTATCCAAAGTAAGATAATTGTATTAATAACACTATTAGTATTTGGCCCTAATAAACATGTTACTAATATTATTATTCCTTTTTATCCCTACACTTTACAACTTATCCCCAATAATTATTTTATCCGTAACTTATATTACTAAATTATTCCTAAATTAATAACAATTCAAAATCAACTAAATTTGACTATTTCCAGCAATTTTACACGGCATTCCCAGAATGTTAACAAAATTTAATTAATTTCTTAATTTATTTTAATTAAACAACTAATTACTAAAAATTAGCAAATTAAAATAAAAATCATATTTTTCCTAATTTTCTTCCACACGACGTTTTAATATCTTTTAATAAAAATTATTTAATTAATTCATATAATTTAATCTACAGCAAACACTTAAATTAAATAAACAATTCTTACGAAAAATTATACTTAACATAACATAACAAGATTAAAATCATACATACACGGCATATACATATAAACAAGAAATAACACAACTTTTAATGTTTTAATCTTTAGCTCACTCGGGAGAATCCCGAGAGTAAGTAGATTTTAGAATATAATTCAAGAACAAATTTACATATTCAAGAATTTAAAGATTCATGGAATTAAATAAAGATTTAAAATAAAGATTCACATATTTAATCTAGCATGTTCAAGATTAGTATAAAAATAACATTTTTATTTCCTCCTTTAAATTTTGTACCACTCGAAAATTCAATAATTAATAATAGCATATTTTAATAATTCAATTGCCCTATTTTATACAATCTGATTTTTAAAGAATTAAATTAAAAACGACCATCTAAAGATCTCTAAAAATCTGGAAATTTTTATGGGAGCTAAATATGGGTTCAAGTATTTACGTGCATAAATTTCGTCTAAAAATAACATCTTTTACTATTTTTAAGTGATTTTATAACTAACCAGTCAGATTAGGCTGAATTCGGTTTCAGAATTTTATGCCATATCAAACGATCTTTAAAAATTACGAAAATTTAACACAAGCTGTAAAACATTATCAATGACTTCCATATAAAATTTCGTAGCATTCCGAATTGATTAAGTACACTAATAAATTCGTAAACCTATTCTGGACAGTTTTACCGGTTTGAAAGATTAAATTTTTATAAATAATAAACGGACGAATTTTGCCACGAAATAAGTCATGGTTAATAATAAAACAGTAAACAAGATACCATGAAAAATTCATTAAGAAATAACAAGATTTGATTGGTAAATAAATTCATACAAGATCATACATAAAAACAAGAAAATACATAAAAATCAATCAAGAAATTCATTCTTCATGCTCGACATATCCAAGTAAAACAATATTAAACTTCCTACAATTTTCATGCTTCAATTCCTAATTAACTATGTGTTTTTCTACCCATAGATTAAAGGAGAAAGCGAAGTTACCTGGATTCGCTTAATTAATCCAAGGAAAAACAATGAAGGTTCGACTTTTTGAGGGGATAATAGGAGAGAAAAATGATCTTTAGAGTTTGGAGTTTTAAGTGCTTAAATGCATAATGGCAACACAAGGGACAAGAGTCCTATTTATAGAACAAGATGAAGTGTTGCAAATCCTAAAATAAGGGAAAGTGAGGGCTGGCCATGTGGACTAAGTATAGGGGCCAAGTCATGGGCTTGGTTGAAAAATACTTAAGCCTTCTTAATTGGTAATTAGCATAATTACCCAATTAAACTAGAAATACCCAATAGCCCAAAAAGGAGACTAAAAACCGGCCAAGGGTAGATAAAAGAACAAATTGGGTCCTTGGCCCAATTTGATGAAAAAGAATGGGCTAAAAAGTAAAACAGTCCAAAATTAAATGGGCCTTTTTGGACTTAGAATTAAGACATATCATTAATAACCGCGAAATTTTCTGGCCCAAAATTCCGGGTCGTTACAAGTGGTTTCGCTGTTAGAAAAAAAAATTAACAGTTACTCACTATGAAACATTACAAAACAAAAGTATTATATATTCACATTGAAACGAATCTAATAATACCCCACATGATTATATATTCAACTAGATTAATCCCGTGTTATACAAGGTTTTATCAAATAATATTTGATAAATTTAAAATTGTGTTAGACGTACAATAAGTCAATTGAAAATAAATACAAAGCATGTAATATAAAAATCATTACAGCAATAAAAATATTTTAGTATAAATTCTTAATAATTTGAAAATTGACAAAATAAAGAAAATATTATGATATTAAAAACATTATATTGGTCACTAATTGCATTTGAAACATGAAAAATGGAGTTAATGATATTTATATTTTCAAAGTATGTTAAATAGTAAGGAAAAAAATGATGTCATAAACATTTTTGGATAAAAGATTTTGATTGAGAAATTAACACATGTACATCTTTAGATGAGATTATGTCAGCAACATTCAGTTTTATTAATTAGTATACTAGATAATACCCTTACAAATGTTCGATTTACTTAACTAAGTTTATTATGTAGATCTAAATTAATCTTTTTATTTGAAAATGGTAAAAGTTTTTGTGAATGAAATTTTATCTAAGTATTCTATTTTAGTTATATTAGATATTTAGATAATGGAGAATGAGTAATACCCAAAAAGTACATAATTTTTAAATTAACTTCAATTTTGCATTAGATTAAAATTAGTTAACATTTCGAATTTGGATATATATCAATCACGTTAATTTATTTGTTTAAATTTTATGTCTTTGAACGTTGACAATCATATATTCTACATTTTTTATCAGGATTATGTAGTTATTTCTTGTATATAAAATTGTACTATTGTAAAAAAAAAAACATGATTATCCTTTTATTAATTTTAATAACTTTTAGAATAAATTGTATTCATTAATTTCTCCTTCATATTTTGTTATAATAAAAAAAATCCAAATGTAACAAAAACGTTAATGACAATAAATACACTGATTTGAAACTTATATAATAAAAAAAAACATATTTAATATTATGGTTCTTTCATTTTAGAAGATTAAAAAATAAATAAACTGGGCAAAAACTAAGATGGAGAAAATTGAGTTTAGTCAAATAATATAGAATCATTAATGAATTAAAGCTAACAAAAAATACATTAAAAATTGAAAAATGGACATAGAGAAGTTTTTTTTTTTTTTTTTTTTGAAAATTGATTGGTAGTATATTTTTATTGGAAAGTAAAGTACAAATAATTACAATTGATTTAGGAAAAAAAAACAAATGCTTCTTTGGAAAATGAGAAGCATTTAATGTTATGGTAAATTATAAGTTCGGAGGGAAAAATAAGAGTTTAGGAAGGATTTTTTTTTTAATGGCTTGTGTTTTAGTAGATAGTATATATATTTTATTGGAAAGTAAAGTACAAATAATTACAATTGTAACGACCCGACTTTTTAGCTTGTCGATTTACGAAGGGAATCGACATTCGGATCATCACTTAAACCAAATTATACTTTAAAGTTAAATAAAATAGATGGGAAAAATATCTTTTATTAAATGGCTACTAAAAATCCATAAAGTCCGATAATAAGTATTACAATGAAAAACTGAAAGTACGGTCCCAACATGCTGGGATCATTAAAATAACTAAATT
This sequence comes from Salicornia ramosissima, assembly GCA_951394345.1. Taxonomy (NCBI): domain Eukaryota; kingdom Viridiplantae; phylum Streptophyta; class Magnoliopsida; order Caryophyllales; family Amaranthaceae; genus Salicornia; species Salicornia ramosissima. The sequence goes on along the minus strand of OX596237.1, from coordinate 41,587,382 downwards.
ATAACCAAATTGTTCTGGGTATAACTAAAAACTCAAGAAGTAAAACTAATCTCTCAGGCCCATCCTGCGAAGCCCGCTCTATTCAGCTGCATCTTCACCTGGAATTATGGGGGGGTCCACCGTCAGTGGCGAGTAACTAGGCTGTCCCATTTAATCAAGGGACCGCCAAACACATAATATCATAGAAAAAGTACATAAAAACTGTAAAGAAACATAATGCAAGTCTTACACACGAAACGTACAAAATTCATATAAAAAGTACGTATAAATCTACGTATAAAAATACGTATAATAATACGTATAAAGTACGTACGAAAATACGTATAAATACACCTGCAGAAATACGGTTAGAAATACGTATAAAATACATACATCATTCACGTATCAACATACGCATACATACACGTATAAATACCAAAATAAACACAGCGAAGACTTATAAAAATACAATTCTTATACTCAATATTATACATCTTTACTTAGCTTAACCCTTAGCTTATATTATACTCATCTGATAATATACTGATCATATCAAATTCATACTTAACATGATTCTCCATAACATATCTTATTATACATAATCACATCTTATCTTACATCATCATAATCATATCGTAAATTCACATCGATCTTATAATAAGGCATAATAACTTCTGATCTTTACACATGCACTTATTATCACAACATAACATAAATCTTTGCGGACTGTCTTCTACAGCTCGTAGCGAACCAATGCGTTCGCAACTTTCCTAAAACATGTCGGGGTGAACCAATGCGTCCCACCCGTAGCCCTCCAATGCGAGAACTAAGCCTAAGCTATGGCCATAACTCCTAAATAGTCCTCCAATGCGAGAACTACCTAGACGACTCCATATTCTAGAACCCAGAACTGCTCGGGGGAACCAATGCGTCCGACCCAATTGAGCAGTGGCATCGACTAAACCCAATTGATAACCAATGCGTTATCGCAAGGGCGTCCTTATCTTATTAACCCAATTGATGACCTTTGCGTCATCGCAAGGGCGAACTTTATATTGTATCTTATATCTTTATTAATTCATATCATATTATATATTGGGAAATACTAGGTGACAGTAATAGGAAATGAAATGTTCGGAGTCCCAGGAAAGAGAGGTGCGGCACGTATGTTGGCCACCTTAAATACCAAGTCTTTCCTAGCCAGAAACCGAAACATAACATGTATATCTATTACCCTGTTTCCTTTCTTATCCCTAGTAATATCTTAGGTATCTTCAAGCTTATCATAAACTATCCTCAAACATTATCCACAAACTTATACTTTATCCATTCGGATATTATCCCAAAATAAATATATTTATAGTAATACAATAATAATATTCGGCCCAATCATAACAACAATATTATTCCTTTTTATCCTACACTTTACAACTTATCCCTAATAATTATTTTATTAAAATATTCCCAAATAATAATAACCAAAAAATTAACAAACTTTGACCAAACCTAAATTACCACACGGCATTTTCGAAAATTACAACAAATTGAATTAATTTCCTAACTAACTTAATTAATCAATTTAATTACTAAAAATACCAAATTAACAATAAAAATCTATTCTTTTTATTTTATACCACTCGAAAATATGGAATAAAGGACAAAATAAAATAATATAATCATACACATAAAAATAACATTTTTATATACCTTTATAATCTTTGGCTCACTCGGATTAATTCCGAGAACAAGTAGCTTTTAAAGTTTACATGTGATACAATTAAATCAATCAAGCATCATCAAAATAATCATGCCCAAATGCTCAAAATACACGGCATTCATAAATATGTATTCAAGAACAAAAATTACAATCTCAAGATTTAAAGATTTCATGATAATAATAAAGATTCACATATTTAATCTAGCATGTTCAAGATTAGTATAAAAAAAATAACATTTTTATTTCCTCCTTTAAATTTTGTACCACTCGAAAATTCAATAATTAATAATAGCATATTTTAATAATTCAATTGCCCTATTTTATACAATCTGATTTTTAAAGAATTAAATTAAAAACGACCATCTAAAGATCTCTAAAAATCTGGAAATTTTTATGGGAGCTAAATATGGGTTCAAGTATTTACGTGCGTAAATTTCGTCTAAAAATAACATCTTTTACTATTTTTAAGTGATTTTATAACTAACCAGTCAGATTAGGCTGAATTCGGTTTCAAAATTTTATGCCATATCAAACGATCTTTAAAAATTACGAAAATTTAACACAAGCTGTAAAACATTATCACTGACTTCCATATAAAATTTCGTAGTATTCCGAATTGATTAAGTATATTAATAAATTCGTAAACCGATTCTGGACAGTTTTACCGGTTTGAAAGATTAAAATATTATAAATAATAAAAGGACGAATTTTGCCACGAAATAAATCATGGTTAATAATCAAACAGTAAACAAGATACCATGAAAAATTCATCAAGAAATAACAATATTTGATTGGTAAATAAATTCATACAAGTAATTATTCAACAATTTCAGATTTCAATAAACTACATAAAATAATCAAAAGAAATTTCATAATAATTCATAAATATTACATGAATACATCAAGAGAATAACATGATCAATATTTCATATGGTTCGAAATTTTCGAATAAATAAGCAAACATAAATCCTACAATTTTCATGATATAATCCTAATTAACTATGTGAATAGCTACCCTTTAATTAAATGAAAGAGCTTAGTTACCTCGATTCGCTTTAATATTCCAAACACGAAAAATCAATTCACCTTTGGTGAATTTTTGAGCACTCGACATTTTGAGAGACAGAGAGAAAGAATATATCTTTTTAGGGTTTTTGAGACAATTGTAAAATAGGAACATAAAAGAGAGGATGAGCAACTATTTATAAGATGAAAGAAATAATCAAAACAACCTTAATTAGGTTTAAGGGTGCCGTGTACTTTGGAGAAATAAGGGGGGGAGATGGTTGAGAAAATTTAGGTTGACTAACAAAGTTTGTTAGGTCAACTTTGAATGGGTTTTAATAATTTAAATTAAATAATTAATCTAATTAATTAAATAATTTAATTATTAAATAAATCAAAAAAAATAAATAAAATGGACCCACTTAGCTTGTATAGGGCCGATCATGGAAAGGAAAGAAGAAGAGAATTGGGTCATTGGCCCAATTTAGAATAAAGGATAGGAAATAAGATAAAACAGTCCATAAATAATGGGCCTTTTGGACTTAGAATTAAGACATATCATTAATAACCGCGAAATTTTCTGGCCCAAAATTCCGGGTCGTTACAACAATTGATTTAGGAAAAAAAACAAATGCTTCTTTGGAAAATGAGAAGCATTTAATGTTATGGTAAATTATAAGTTAGGAGGGAAAAATAAGAGTTTATGAGGGATTTTTTTTTTTAATGGCTTGTCTTTTAGTAGATAGTATAAGATAAAGTATAAAGTATAAGTATATATATATAGTATAGAATACATGTATACATGCAAATTAGTTTTTTTTTTTTTTTTTTTTTTTTTTTGTCTTTTGAGTTGGTATCAAGAGCTAGAATTAATGCTTTCTACGCATTTGCACTTGGGGCTCGTTTACTTTAGCTGAATTAAACTGAACTGAGCTGAACTGAACTGAACTAAAATGAATATAGCTGAAAGTAATATTTTATAAAAGAAGGAAATTGAGAGCTGAACTGAAATGAACTAAACGGAATTGAGCTACTGAATTGAGTTGAGCTGAATTGAGTTGAACTGAGCTGAACTGAATCGAAGCTGAAGTAAACAAGCCCTTAGTGCCTCCGAAAAATGTTTTAGGTTATGTGTTAGTTAGTTAAGATTCTTTGTTATGTGTTACCATTTGATTGACTCCAAAAAACCAGAAATCTGTTCAATATGTACATTTCCAGCTAATTTAGAAGTCCTTCCAGCATTCTTTCTATTTTTTATTGCAATATACCAATTAGATACTCCAATCAACTTGAAGCATTGGTCCTTATGAATAAATGGGCTAAGGCATTGGACAATAGTTAAGTAGGCTGGGCAAAAAGAACCCAAGAAGTAGAGAGCATTTATGAATACTGCCCAGTGCTCGCACCCCGCGAGAGGGCATCGCACCCCGCGAAAATGTCTCTAGAAATTCGAATGGTTTGATCGAATTCTTGGATTCTTTTCCTAGGATTCTTTTACGTGTTTAAGCTTGTCTTTTGAGCTTCTATGCTGATGTAAAGGGGATTAAATCAGATTGAATGAGAAGATTAAGAGTGAGCTTAGTTGATGGAATCATTATTAGTTCATCCCTTAAACTAAGCTACTCTTAATTTCTGAATTCATGAGGTTTAATGTGTGGAATAAACTCATAATTTTCTGAGTTCTTTCACCTACTTATGTGCCTATAAATAGGCATGTATTTGTTCATTGCATAACACAAGAATCACAAGAAAATCTTTGAAAATTCTAAGTGCTTATATACAACTTGTTAGCACTTGGATATCTCTAGCTAAGTGTGATTCTAAACACAACAAACACAAGTTCCTTTTGCTCTTATACTCTTGAGATCACTTGAGTGTAAGGTTTTGTTCTCCATTGTATCTCACTAAACAATTCGTCGTAACCCGGTGATCTAAAGGGGCGAATTAGTTTAGAAAGAAAGTGTAGATTCTACGCCTTGGAGGGTTACATCAACTATTTCCACAATAACATTCCTAACAAGCTTCTAAACTAATTCTCAAAAGATGTCTACCCTCTAAGATTCGGCGTTGGAAAAGAAGGTTCACTTTGAAGTTTACAAGATGGAGATGTTCGGTTGCAAGTGCTGTTGTAAGGAAAGATCATTTTTATTGATGTCGTGAAGTATGAAGATATTCAAGGGTACTTCATGCGGTTGAAGAAATTTCAAGTAAGAAGTTTCTTGTTATATTTTTTTTTTAGGTTTTGATGGATTAAATTCCATTATTCATGTAACGACCCGACTTTTTAGCTTGTCGATTTACGAAGGGAATCGACCTTCGGATCATTACTTAATCAAATTAAACTATAAATCAAATTAACTTAATGAAAGAATTATCTTTTATTAGATAGGCTACTAAAAAACCATAATAATCCAAAAGTCATTATTACATAAAAGATCTAAAAATACTGTCCCAACATGCTGGGAACATAGAATAAACTAATGAATGTCTCAAATTGTACTGGAAGGACTAAATACTCAAATTAAATTACTAAACTACTCAAGCCCATCCGGCGAAGCCCGCTCTACTCTGCTGCATCGTCACCTGAAACTGAGGGGGGGGGTCCACCGTCAGTGGCGAGTAACTAGGCTGTCCCATTTAATCGAGGGACCACCAAACACATAATAGCATAGAAATATACATAAAAACTGTAAAGAAATCTGATACATGCTTTCACTCTATTATACAAAATACTTATAAAAGTACGTATAAACATACGTATAAATGTACGTATAGAATACGTATAAAGGTACGTATAAAAATACGTATACACGTACGTATATAAATACGTATAAATACACCTGCAGAGATACGATTAGAATACGTATAATCTACGTATAATGTACGTACAATCAACCCTGCAAATACGGTTAGAATACGTACAAAAATACACTCATCATCCATGTACATACATACGCATACATACATACATAATTACAGAAATATACACAGCGGAAGTCTTAGAATATACCATACTTATACTTTATATTATACAACTTAAAATCATATCTCACCACCTTAACTTATACTTAACCCATCATAAAATATATCTTAATACTTCATAATCTTACTTATCATAATCTTTCTTATTTTATATAACATATCTTATCATATAATTACATCTTATCTTATATCATAACATCAATCTTATAATAAGAACATAATATCTTCTTAGCTTTACATATGCACTTATTATATCATCTTAACTTAACATCTTTGCGGACTGTCTTCTTCAGCTCGTAGCGAACCTTTGCGTTCGCAACTTTCCTAAAACATGTCGGGGTGAACCTTTGCGTCCCACCCGTAGCCCTCCTTTGCGAGAACTAAGCCTAAGCTATGGCCATAACTCCTAAATAGTCCTCCTTTGCGAGAACTACCTAGACGACTCCATATTCTAGAACCAAGAACTGCGCGGGGGAACCTTTGCGTCCGACCCATGTGAGCAGTGGCATCGACTAAACCCAATTGATAACCTTTGCGTTATCGCAAGGGCGTCCTATCTTATTAACCCGATTGATGACCTTTGCGTCATCGCAGGGGCGATCTTTATATTATATCTTATATCTTTACTTAATCATATCATATCATATATCGGGAAATACTAGGTGACCGTAATAGGAAATGAAATGTTCGGAGTCCCAGGAAAGAGAGGTGCGGCACGTATATTGGCCACCTTAAATACCAAGTCTTTCCTAGCCAGAGACCGAAACATAACATGTATAGCTATTACTCTGTTTCCTTTCTTATCCCTAGTAGTATCTTATGCAACTTTAAACCTTATAATAAACCATCCTTGATATCTTATCATATACTTATAACTTATCCCTACGGATAACTAATCTTAATAATAATACTAATATTATTTTATAATCTAATAATATTAATAATATTTCGTAACTTCTAATAATAATAATTATAATCCATAATATTAATACTAATAATAAATATTCACGTGTAATGTTATTAGTTTAACAACATATTACTATCTATCCCTTCACTTTACAACTTATCCCTGATAATTATTTTATCCATAACTTTTATTATTAATTATTTCCTAAATTAATAATAATTCAAAACTAACCAAATTTGACTAAATCAAATAATTCCACACCTAAATCTCAATTTTCAAACCATAATTAATTAATTCTTAAATTTATCTTAATTAATTAATTAATTGCTAAAATTACCAAAATATAATAAAAATCCTATTTTTCCTACTTTCACCACACTCGACATTTTATATCAATAATAGCCAAAATTATTCAATTAATTTATATGAATTCAATCATCAAGAATTAAATAATTTAACTAATTAATAAACATAAAAATCATATTTTTCAACAACATTCATCAAGATTAACATAAAAATAATATTTTTGACTCTTCTTTTAATTTCTATACACTCGACAATTAGAAGATAATAACAAGATTTAATTTTTAATTCAAGATTAATCAATATAATTCACTACTATCAAGATTCATCATAAAAATAATATTTTTAGTTCCCTTTTTAATACTTAGGTCACTCGAAAATTCAAGAATGAATACTAGCATATTTTATTAATTCAATTGCCCTATTTTATACAATCTGATTTTTAGAGAATTAAATTAAAACAGACCATCTAAAGATCTCTAAAAAATCTGGAAATTTTATGGGAGCTAAATATGGGTTCAAGGATTAACGTGCATAAATCTCGTCTAAAAATAACATCTTTTACTATTTGTAAGTGATTTTATAACTAACCAGTCAGATTAGGCTGAATTCGGTTTCCGAATTTTCTGCCATAGCAAACGATCTTTAAAAATTACGAAAAAATTAAAAAATCTTTAAAACAGTATTACTGACTTCCACCTAAAATTTCGTAGCCATTAGATTTGATTAAGTATACTAATGAATTCGTAAACTAAAACTGGACAGTTTTATCAGTTTGAAAGATTAAATTATTTCAAGCAAGAAAAGATCGAATTTTGCCACGAAATAAATTATGATTCAAAATAAAACAGTAAACAAACTGTCACGAAAAATTCATCAAGAAATAACAAGATTTGATTAATAGATAAATTCATACAAGTAATTATTCAACAATTAGAGATTTCAAGAAATACATCAAATCATGAAAATACATGAAAATAAATCAAGAACATCATCATCCATATACTCGACATGTTCATATGAAAACAATATTAAACTTCCTACAATTTTCATGCTTCAATTCCTAATTAACTATGTGACTAGCTACCCTTAGATTAATTGGAAAAGCGAAGTTACCTGGATTCGCTTAATAAATTTCCAAGGAAAATTCACCAAAGAGGGTGAATATGCAAGGTTTAATGAGAGGAAGGAATAAGGAGAAGAGAAGTGTATTTTTAGGGTTTTTTGGATCAATTAGCAATTAGGACCCAAATGAGGTGAAGGGGTCCTACTTATAGAAAAATAAAAATAAAAAATAAAAAACAAGCAATCCTAATCAAAATAGTGGCAGCCGTGTGGAATAGCAAGCAAGGGGGGGAAAGTTTGTTGAGGTCAAACAACAAACTTTGAATAAGTTTAAAATATATTTAAATTAATTAAATTAAATTAATTATCCAAAAATAATAATTAATTTAATTAAATAATAAAAACAACATTGGCCCAATCCATAAGGGAACCGGCCAAGGGGAAGAGAAGGGAAAGGATTGGGTCCTTTGGCCCAATTTGAGAAAAAGATTGGGCTAAAAATAAAAACAGTCCAACTTCCATGGCCTTTGGACTTAGAATTTAATTAAACTACATTAATAACCACGAAATTTTCTGGCCCAAAATTCTGGGTTATTACAGTCACCCCTCCTTAAATAAATTTCGACCTCGAAATTTACTTAAAGAAGCTCAAATAACACACATCAGAAAATAAACACAATAGCACCTGCATCAATTAGACATAAGGGTTAAAATCTCGGACAAGGAGGGTACCCGAGACCACATCTGGTTGAGCCTTGGCCTCTTCCTGAGTCATGCAGAAAACTCTGTTTCTAATCGGTGCCTGGCTAGCCATTGCTTCTGGACGCTTCTTAGGGCAGAGAAAGGACTTGTGGCCTGCTTCACCGCACTTGTAGCACACAATAGGAGTCCCGTCACACCTCTTACCCGGGTGAACCTCCTTCTTGCAGCCCTGACAGATCCTTGGGCCTTGACTTAGGGTTGGCTGAGCACTCTGCTCAGGCTCTGGAGTAGACTCGAACCTGGCCTTCTTGACTGGAGCTGGAGCTGGAGCTGAAGCCGGAGTAACCCTCTTCTTCCCGGTGTCTCCATCAGAAACTGAAGACTGAACCTCGAGAGCCACCTCATACGCCTCCTGGAAGGTCTTCACCCTGCTGCTAACCACATGAATCCGGATGCTGGAGTTCAGCTTCTTGATATACCTCTTGACTCGCTCGGCTTCAGAAGGTATAACCGCTGTGGCGAACCTGGAGAGCTCGGTGAACTTGTCCATGTAAGCCTGGACGGACAGATTACCCTGGGTGAAAGTGAGGAATTCCTCTTGTTTCTGCCACTTAAGTTCCTCGGGGTAGAAACGATCTTGCAGCTTCTTGGTGAAGTCTTCCCAACTCAGATTCAGATCTGTATCGGGGTTAGACCGAAGTGTACTCCACCAATTGTCCGCCTCACCCTGAAGATAGAATGTTGCAATGGGAACCCGTTCAGTCGCGGGGCAAGCCAGAACGTCGAACATCTTGCGCATCTCTCGAATCCAGTTTTCGAGGATGGTTGGGTCAGCTGCACCATCATAGGTCGGAGGACGAAGTCGGGCTATACGGTCGAAGGTCGACTGGTTGTTCTGAGCCCGGACGCTGTTCTGAGCCAATGTGAGGATTGCATCCTCCAAGTTGCGACGACGAAGACGGAAGTTCGGAGGTCTAGGGGTTGACATCCTGAAATTACAATCGAGTTAGCACACGAAAACAACGTCAACGCGAGAACGAAAGCGATAAAAGGTCTTAACCCTGGCTTCTACCCATGGCTTCACTCTCCTAAGTTTTCCATATTAGGCTAAGTTTCACTCGGGTTATAAAGCACTCATCTTTCGAAGTCACTTATGAAGAAGTAACTTAGGATTAAACCTATGGCTCTGATACCAACTGTAACGACCCGACTTTTTAGCTTGTCGATTTACGAAGGGAATCGACCTTCGGATCATTACTTAATCAAATTAAACTATAAATCAAATTAACTTAATGAAAGAATTATCTTTTATTAGATAGGCTACTAAAAAACCATAATAATCCAAAAGTCATTATTACATAAAAGATCTAAAAATACTGTCCCAACATGCTGGGAACATAGAATAAACTAATGAATGTCTCAAATTGTACTGGAAGGACTAAATACTCAAATTAAATTACTAAACTACTCAAGCCCATCCGGCGAAGCCCGCTCTACTCTGCTGCATCGTCACCTGAAACTGAGGGGGGGGGTCCACCGTCAGTGGCGAGTAACTAGGCTGTCCCATTTAATCGAGGGACCACCAAACACATAATAGCATAGAAATATACATAAAAACTGTAAAGAAATCTGATACATGCTTTCACTCTATTATACAAAATACTTATAAAAGTACGTATAAACATACGTATAAATGTACGTATAGAATACGTATAAAGGTACGTATAAAAATACGTATACACGTACGTATATAAATACGTATAAATACACCTGCAGAGATACGATTAGAATACGTATAATCTACGTATAATGTACGTACAATCAACCCTGCAAATACGGTTAGAATACGTACAAAAATACACTCATCATCCATGTACATACATACGCATACATACATACATAATTACAGAAATATACACAGCGGAAGTCTTAGAATATACCATACTTATACTTTATATTATACAACTTAAAATCATATCTCACCACCTTAACTTATACTTAACCCATCATAAAATATATCTTAATACTTCATAATCTTACTTATCATAATCTTTCTTATTTTATATAACATATCTTATCATATAATTACATCTTATCTTATATCATAACATCAATCTTATAATAAGAACATAATATCTTCTTAGCTTTACATATGCACTTATTATATCATCTTAACTTAACATCTTTGCGGACTGTCTTCTTCAGCTCGTAGCGAACCTTTGCGTTCGCAACTTTCCTAAAACATGTCGGGGTGAACCTTTGCGTCCCACCCGTAGCCCTCCTTTGCGAGAACTAAGCCTAAGCTATGGCCATAACTCCTAAATAGTCCTCCTTTGCGAGAACTACCTAGACGACTCCATATTCTAGAACCAAGAACTGCGCGGGGGAACCTTTGCGTCCGACCCATGTGAGCAGTGGCATCGACTAAACCCAATTGATAACCTTTGCGTTATCGCAAGGGCGTCCTATCTTATTAACCCGATTGATGACCTTTGCGTCATCGCAGGGGCGATCTTTATATTATATCTTATATCTTTACTTAATCATATCATATCATATATCGGGAAATACTAGGTGACCGTAATAGGAAATGAAATGTTCGGAGTCCCAGGAAAGAGAGGTGCGGCACGTATATTGGCCACCTTAAATACCAAGTCTTTCCTAGCCAGAGACCGAAACATAACATGTATAGCTATTACTCTGTTTCCTTTCTTATCCCTAGTAGTATCTTATGCAACTTTAAACCTTATAATAAACCATCCTTGATATCTTATCATATACTTATAACTTATCCCTACGGATAACTAATCTTAATAATAATACTAATATTATTTTATAATCTAATAATATTAATAATATTTCGTAACTTCTAATAATAATAATTATAATCCATAATATTAATACTAATAATAAATATTCACGTGTAATGTTATTAGTTTAACAACATATTACTATCTATCCCTTCACTTTACAACTTATCCCTGATAATTATTTTATCCATAACTTTTATTATTAATTATTTCCTAAATTAATAATAATTCAAAACTAACCAAATTTGACTAAATCAAATAATTCCACACCTAAATCTCAATTTTCAAACCATAATTAATTAATTCTTAAATTTATCTTAATTAATTAATTAATTGCTAAAATTACCAAAATATAATAAAAATCCTATTTTTCCTACTTTCACCACACTCGACATTTTATATCAATAATAGCCAAAATTATTCAATTAATTTATATGAATTCAATCATCAAGAATTAAATAATTTAACTAATTAATAAACATAAAAATCATATTTTTCAACAACATTCATCAAGATTAACATAAAAATAATATTTTTGACTCTTCTTTTAATTTCTATACACTCGACAATTAGAAGATAATAACAAGATTTAATTTTTAATTCAAGATTAATCAATATAATTCACTACTATCAAGATTCATCATAAAAATAATATTTTTAGTTCCCTTTTTAATACTTAGGTCACTCGAAAATTCAAGAATGAATACTAGCATATTTTATTAATTCAATTGCCCTATTTTATACAATCTGATTTTTAGAGAATTAAATTAAAACAGACCATCTAAAGATCTCTAAAAAATCTGGAAATTTTATGGGAGCTAAATATGGGTTCAAGGATTAACGTGCATAAATCTCGTCTAAAAATAACATCTTTTACTATTTGTAAGTGATTTTATAACTAACCAGTCAGATTAGGCTGAATTCGGTTTCCGAATTTTCTGCCATAGCAAACGATCTTTAAAAATTACGAAAAAATTAAAAAATCTTTAAAACAGTATTACTGACTTCCACCTAAAATTTCGTAGCCATTAGATTTGATTAAGTATACTAATGAATTCGTAAACTAAAACTGGACAGTTTTATCAGTTTGAAAGATTAAATTATTTCAAGCAAGAAAAGATCGAATTTTGCCACGAAATAAATTATGATTCAAAATAAAACAGTAAACAAACTGTCACGAAAAATTCATCAAGAAATAACAAGATTTGATTAATAGATAAATTCATACAAGTAATTATTCAACAATTAGAGATTTCAAGAAATACATCAAATCATGAAAATACATGAAAATAAATCAAGAACATCATCATCCATATACTCGACATGTTCATATGAAAACAATATTAAACTTCCTACAATTTTCATGCTTCAATTCCTAATTAACTATGTGACTAGCTACCCTTAGATTAATTGGAAAAGCGAAGTTACCTGGATTCGCTTAATAAATTTCCAAGGAAAATTCACCAAAGAGGGTGAATATGCAAGGTTTAATGAGAGGAAGGAATAAGGAGAAGAGAAGTGTATTTTTAGGGTTTTTTGGATCAATTAGCAATTAGGACCCAAATGAGGTGAAGGGGTCCTACTTATAGAAAAATAAAAATAAAAAATAAAAAACAAGCAATCCTAATCAAAATAGTGGCAGCCGTGTGGAATAGCAAGCAAGGGGGGAAAGTTTGTTGAGGTCAAACAACAAACTTTGAATAAGTTTAAAATATATTTAAATTAATTAAATTAAATTAATTATCCAAAAATAATAATTAATTTAATTAAATAATAAAAACAACATTGGCCCAATCCATAAGGGAACCGGCCAAGGGGAAGAGAAGGGAAAGGATTGGGTCCTTTGGCCCAATTTGAGAAAAAGATTGGGCTAAAAATAAAAACAGTCCAACTTCCATGGCCTTTGGACTTAGAATTTAATTAAACTACATTAATAACCACGAAATTTTCTGGCCCAAAATTCTGGGTTATTACAATTCATGCATGTATAAAGCTTATTACTATCATTGTATTTAATAATTTCAATATCATATAATCGGTATATATCCATTTTGTTAATGGGGGTATAGTAAACAAGATAGTAATTTTATGATAATTTATTCATATACAAAGATTATCTTGTTTTTGTTAAATTTGGTTGTATAAGTGCATATATGTAGCAAATTTGATGACAATATTTATTTGTTTGTCAAAATTTATATATATGGAACCAATTTGGGATTATTTTTGAAATTTTTGAGGACTTTGTCTTTCATGATATCATGTATATACATGGAGAAAGAATTTTCATTCTTTGGGAAAATCATGATGAATAGGATAAGTTTATTGATGGTTGAATTTATACGGCCCATGGAGATGATTGGTATAATCATATAATTTAGCATGGTAATAATGCTAATGGATGAATAATTTTCGTTATTCATGAAATATGGATTGGTTAATTTTTGTATGTTACAATACATTAATTTTTATTGATGGGAATCAATAGACAAATGCATGTGGTTTATTTTGTTTTATTCACATTGTTTATTTATCATCTAATGCTTGCTAAGCTAGTATACTTTTTATAAGTATGGTTATTAGTAGTGGTTTTATATTTATGGAATAATTAACTATTTCATGGAGGAATAAAGACTATTTCCTTGTTAATGGTTAACGGTTAAATGCATGATATAAATATATATTTATTTTGTTCTCTTTGGTTTAAAAGAGAAAGATGTATCATATTTTTTTAATATGGTGATCAATTTAATAATTGATGGTATTCTATGGTTTAATAGAATTGTGCATTTGTTAAACATTATTCATGGGAATATTCCATGAGTTTGATGACAATAATCAATGTGTGATTATATGTACTTATCTCAATAAGGATAGTATGTTTATGATGATGAATATTTTCACAATGTTATCTTGAGTTTGTTCTCATTGCATGATAAATCAAAAGTATAAGTATTTATATGTCTAATTTTTGTAACATATGAGTACATGGAAAATTGGTACATATGGTTGGAAAATCTTATACTTGACATTGATTTATGAAATATTTTTTGAGTTTCGGAAAATATTATATTATACATGATATTTGTATAATGAAAGATATAGTTTATTGTTTTGAACCGGCTTTATAAATTAATAGTATAAGTGCTCATATTGTCAAATTTGATATCATATGAGAATATGGAAAATTTTTGTATATATGAGAGGAAAATTCTTATACTTATTAATAATTTATAAAATAATTTTATTTAATTAAATATTGTTTTATACTTGATATAAGTATAATGGAAGATAAATGTTATATCTTTCACTAGCACTATTTATTAGACGGGTATACTTGATAATATTATGTTAGTTTATTATGGAGGAAAGATTGCATATTAAGATAATTTTGATTAAGATAATTTTTATTTTTTGAGGAGGTAATTCTCATGATATCCATAATAAAGTTACATATTATTTTTAAGTATTAATATTCTCTTGACATTAAATAGTGAAAGTAAAGTAGATTGGTATATGAAGTGTTTTGGACATAAATCCATATTTGATCACTAATTATTGTGATTTACTTCAAATTTATATCAATTGGTAATCATGTATATAATGGAGTCATATACATGTATGTGCGATAATTTTTATGTATATGATTTTATATAACATGGGGTCGCAAAAGTTTATGCAATATATTTTAACTCGAATGAATAATTGTTTAAATATTATTGAGTTGAAATAGCATAAAAATGATGGGTTTTAACCTATTGGACAACGTAAATGAAGTAAAACTCAATTTGACGTCTAATACAACGCTAGATCTCAAATTCAATGAGTATAAAATTTCATTTGATAAGTTGTTGAATACTTGGTATGATTTTCATTCCAAGGTATGTGGTAATTGCTACATGGAATTTATCTTTCATGATTTCCATTATTTAATGGGGGAAAGAATTTAGTATTCTTGAGCGAAAATCATGATGAATAAGATAAATTGATATTCTTTATTTTTTAAGTATCACATTTGGTAGTGAAAATAAAAAAAAATTCTGATCTACTAAGGGGTGTAGTGACAAGAAATTTTAAAGAATATGTTTGCAATTATTTATTTATGTATTTATTTCTTTTTTTTTTTTATTAATTTATCAATTAATGTATTTATATATGGTTCATAATGTAATATAATTTATTTATTTTATTTAATTGTGGGGGTTATCTCATTTTATTACCAAGTAAAGATGATGAGGTATAAGTAAAGGTTGAATGCATATGTATTTTATGATAAATTTCATAAATTTTTTCTTAAATATAATATTTAAGTATACTTAAGTAGTACTCTAAGGTATAATTAGAGTATGTTATGCATTTGTTATTTATACTCAGATTTATATGCATGTTTTACACTAATATTGCGTGGATGAAATTTTGCATATGGTTATAATTTGAGTATTGATTATGACGGATTTGTTGTCATGTATAATTTTCTTAATAATAAGAAATTATGTTTGTATATAATACAAAGTGAAATATGATGTTCATTTTTTTTTACAATGAAGTCATGATCGATAAATCATTAGTATAAGTGTATATATATCAAATTTATAAACATATAATAATTATAATGTGTCAAAATTTGTATATATGGAGGAGGAAATCTTATACTTGGATTGATTTATGATGGAAATGATTCCTTGATTTATTAATTTTATACTTATTATTATTGGTATAAATTGGCCTGGATGGAAGATTTATTTATTTTCCATGATTATTAATTTTATACTTATTAATTGTATAAAATGGTTGATTTTCATTCTACATACTACTACAATAAAAGTCTAATGCAACGCTTTAAATGCAACGCTTATATCTAATACAACGATTTAGGCTAATGCAACAGTTTTATGCAACGTTTAAGGCTAATGCAACGGTTTTTGCAACATGCATTGTAGTAGTAAGTGTTGCATTAGCCTTAGATATGAAACACTTTTAATCTCTAATGCAACGGTTTACATTCAACCGTTGCATTAGGGCATATCCAAAAATTAAAATCTCACCATATATCTATAACCGTTGCATTAGGGCCTTAGGGGTGTATTAAAAAAAAGTGTTGCATTATACTTTTCTAGTTAAGAGATAATATCCAACCGTTGCATTAGGGGTGTCTAAGCCAAACAATTAAATTAATGTAACCGCTGCGTTATGGTATAAATAATATTACATACGGAGTACTTTTCATGTTGAAATTAAAAAAAAATAGTAAATTAAGGTTTGTTCTTTTGGACTTCTATTCAGTTCAGTTAAATTTCAGTTCATTTCATTCTCTTCAGTTCATTTCATTCACTTCAGTTCATTATTATTATTATTATTATTATTCTTATCCTTATTATTATTATTATTAATTTTTAAAAATTTTTTTGTTGGCCGATTGTTCCAACAATGATTTTTCGAGCTGACTTTTTCGGCGGAGGTTTTTCGGCCGACTTTTTCAATGATTGATTTTAAATTGACTTTGTCGGAGATATATATTAAAAATAAATATAAATATAAAAACAAAATACAAAGAATGAAAAAAATTTTAAAAATTTTAAAAAAATACATGAGTAAACCACACTCCAACCGTTGCATACCTGCATTAGAGGGTTTTTGTTTAATCTTTTTTTCCCTATCTCAATTCTCAATCTATAATTCGGCATTCCCTCAATTGAAACCCTAGCCATCTATCATATCCCATCCCATCCCATCTCCTCTCTTCTCCTCTCAGTCTCTCTCAACCTTGTGTCAGCCACTCAGGCGCCGCAGCACCGGCGCGCCACTGCACTATGCATAGACGCGACGGGGTAATTCTCAAGAACGCCCCACCAATTGATGCTTCTCACCTGTTATCCTGCACCTGCACAGAATTGATCGAAGATTCTCAGCCATTTCCACTCAAACATCACAGCCATAGACGAACACAGATGAACCTGCGCAAATTTGTGAGTTTTTTTTTTCCCGTTGATTTGGAGCAGGATTTATTGGATGCAATTGTTTAATGTTGTAGGGTTCAATTTGTTGTTGAATATAAGCACACATTTTCAGTATTTTTTGGAATGTCGATTTTCAGTTTTTTTTTAACTATTGTTTAATTTAGTTTAATGTGTTTACTTTTCTGCAAATATTTGTGGTTTTTTTTGTTAAATTTTCTTCAATTTCTCACCCATCCTAGACTTTCTGGGTTGAATTTGAAGTCACTTGAACATTCAATTAACTGCATTAATTTGATTCCTATCCTTACTTGAAAGTTGAACAATTTGTCTTCTGTTTTTTTGAAGGTTTCTTTGTTTACTATGGGGTAGAGATGCAATAGATAGTAATAATTAGGAATATACAGGTACTAGTAAGTAATTTTAAGAAGACAAAGTAGAGGTACCAAAACTCTACGTTAACAAATTCATTTAATGACTGGACATAAGTACCTACCATATAAGATATGACTGATTTTATATGATAAGCATTATACCTGAAGTGAACTTGACAAAGCTTGTAATGGCAAATCTCTCTTGAAAAGAACTTCACTATGCCTGAGCAAAGCTAAAAGTGTCTCTTTCAAGGGTCTTATCAAGCCATGACCATTGGCTGCTAAAGGCCCTAAATGGGAGAATGCAACCTTCAAAGCACCTGAATCAACCAATATCAAAAACTCAATCTAAATAAAGGCTCTACTATTGTTGAATAAAAAATGAAGGAAAAAATGCCAAAAAAAAGCTCATTTGAAGTGTTATTTTACATTAGAACTGAAACAATTATTTTCAATGGATCATGTTCGAATAATTTAAATCTTACAATTAAAAATTTAACCTTGAGTCTAATGAAAGGTTCCTAGTGTTATCATATGCAATATTGGATTTTTCTATTTTGCTTTGGCTTGTAACTCATAATTAGAATATATCATATTTTCATTGTAAGAAGCAATGCTCCAATCACATCCCTCCTATAATTTGTAGGCTTAATGGCATGGTGGATTATGGTGTACGCCATGAGCACTTTCAATAACGCACTATATTATTAGCAGAACAAGTAAAACTTAGCAAAGGCAACCCACCATTAACTTGTCTTTTGGAAGGTCCAAGTAGCAGGTACTGTATATCTTCTTACTATTATTCCTATATTAATTCGTGACACATTCCTGTTATTATTGCTACTATGCAAACAAAAAATGACATTTCTAAATATTATAGCTCAGTTCTAAATTTTATGAGTGGAGTCCACTTGAATTCTAATTTGTTTATTGGAATTGGCCAAACTGTTTTAGGTATGGATTTTCACCCATAAACTGTTTTAGGTCTACTCTTGTTGTTTTCAAGTTGTCCCAAGGGTGTTTGTTGCATGTGTGCTGCTGCTGGGCTGCCCCTGTTGGTTGGTGCTTGCGTGCTGTTGTGGGGATGCACTTGTTGTCTATTGTTGGGTCGTTACACTCGATTGTCCCTATTAGCTGCTCCTGTGAAGTTGTTGTCGCACCTGCTCGGCTACCCCTGTTGGCTGGTGCTTGCGTGCTGTTGTGGGGCTGCAATTGTTGGCTTTGTTGGGTCGTTGCACTCGGTTGTCCCTGTTAGCTACTCCTGTGTTGTTGCTGTCGTCACATCTGCTTGGCTACCCCTGTTGGTTGTTGCTGTGTCGCTGCACCTTCTTGGTTGTCCCTGTTGACTGCTGGTCATTTGCTATCTTGTTGTTGTGGGTTGTTTGTGATTGTATTGCCATTTGTTGGGTTTTCATGTCGAGATAATGAATTTATACGATGAGCTCCTTTAGTGATTAATAAAATTTATCTTTAATTGCCCAATATATAATAATAATAATAATAATAATAATAATAATAATAATAAATATAGCTAATGCAAATATGCAATGGTTAATTAATTCTTTATAAACCGTTGCATTAGATCGACTTAATAAAAATTGCAAAAGACCTAATGCAATTGTTTACATTTTGCTTTGAAACTGTTGCATTAGCCTTCATGATCATTGCAAAAGACCTAATCCAACGATTGGTATCTTTTTTGAAAACCGTTGCATTAGGCTTTTTAACCATTGCGAAGACCTGATGCAACAGTTGAAATTTTGTGTAGGAACCGTTGCATTAGGCCGATTTAACCATTGCAAAAGACCTAATGCAACGGTTTATACTTTTTTTTATAAACTGTTCCATTAGGCTTCCATAACCGTTGCATTAGGCTTCCATAACCGTTGCATTAGACCTAATGCAACGGTTTATAAAGCGTTGCATTAGGCCTTTTGCAACGGTTTAAGCAACATAATGCAACGCTTTTAAGACGTTGCATTAGGCTTTTATTGTAGTAGTGATTTCATCATAAAAATTTTTGGTATATAAAAGAATGTTTGCAAAATGTTTAAAGGATTAAGGAGGAATTATTATTTCTATAAAGATGATTTAGTTTCTTCATGGAGGATTTTCATAAAGACACATAATCTTTATGGAGGAGGTTTTATTCTTCATACATAAAGATGTTATATTTTTATGGAGGAGGTTTATTCTTCATAAAGATATTATGTCTTTATGATGGATGTAATATCCCTAAATTTTGTGCCTTTAATTATATATGTGTATATAATTTCTATTATTTTCTCATGTTTATTAATTATTTATTTGATAAATATGCTCTTTCTTTTATTTTTTTACTTCCAAAATAAAAAAAACTATTATTATTATTTTTATTCATTTCTTTAATATATATATATATATATATATATATATATATTTTATATGGTTTGAAAATTTTATTATATTTTCATTATTATTTTCCATACATAATGTATTTACGTATTTAACACATTATTTTTCATTGTGTGTTAGTGTGAACACTTGAATTATTACGTATCGATTTTTTTTCGAATTAGCGGTTTTTGTGCTTGGGTTATAAGGACACTTAGACCAACCAAAATGTGTAGCTTGTACATCACCATGGCCGGCCCAAGCTAAGCCATGTGGCTTCCTTACTTTTTTTTTTATTGGTTGCATGACAACCAAAAGCACCCTTACATGCATAAGAGGTGGCTCAAGGCTCCCAAGTACCCCCCATTTTTTTTCCTTCTTATACGGCTGGCCAAAGAGTGGAGGATGGATGACTTTTTTTTTCAGTTTTTACACCTCTCTTAATCTCCTTAACTCACACATAAAATCCTCTCAAAATTTTGCTAAGTGTTGGGCATATTTTGGTGATCTTTGGAGCATTACTTGGACTAGTTTTGTGCACTACTTTTCTCTAATTTTAATTTCAAGGTAACTAACACTATCTCTAATCTAGTAATCACATAGTTTAGGATGATAGAATTTGGATTTAAAATATGTAAGGAAGATTAATAAAACAAACTAGAACAAATTATATGTTAATTAGCCTTAAAAATTGGTTTTTGCATGCATGTTTCTACTTGTTTTTAATTCTGATTTTTCATGTATTTGGCATATATTAGATTTTTTTTTATGCTATTTTAATGTATGAATCTCATAGGATAATTATTTGCAATTGCATGTTTAATTAATTGATTATGGTAATTGTTTAGAGAATTATTTTATGAAATTGTTGCATGCAATTTTTCATGTGGTTATGTGGCCTTGCTAGGCTGATTTTTCATGAGTTTTGGGTATAAAATGATGAGTTTTAATTTGTGTTAATAATCTATCAAGTAATTTGTTGTAGAATAATTTTTATGAATTATTTCGGTAAATTATTTTAGTCCTAAAAAGGGGTGAATTGCTGCCCAAATTTTTAGTGATATCCTCATGTATTTAATCCTTGATTATACTGGAATTTATGGTTGAATTTGCATAATTTTTAGGTGTTGTTTATGCCTAGTTGTAAAATTGTTGAACTTGGAATTAATTGAATAACTATTGTATAACTTGTTAAATTTTGCAATTATATTTCTGAAGTATATAGCTTCTGGCCGTGTGACATATTAGAGTGTTTAGCATGTTTTTTTTAATTTTATTTTAGGCTTGTAATATGTTTGGTTATGTCCTTGGGAAAGTATAGAATTAATTGTGTAAGTTTAACAATTTTCGGACATGTTTTGGTAGTTAATTTTCATGTTTTAATATTCTGGACAACAACTTTTAGAGGGCTTAAATTTATGTTTTGTTGATGAATTTTGACTCTTAATTATAGTTTTAGTGATTGCTAATCAATAGGAGTTGTTTGGGTGTAAATTTGGTTGAATGACATTTTGGTAATTACTCTTGCGTAGGTTTTAGATCCATATTCTTCTTGGGGTGATTAATTTAATATTCTTGGAATTTATTTGGACTAAGTATGGATGTGTGACGAGTGTTGGGTGATTTTTCTTGGAATTTACTTATTCTTGTGGTTGGTAAACAAAGGAATAAGAATGTTGTCAATAGCAACGATATAATTTGTCGTCCGTAGTTTATGACCATGACAGAGTTACCTTTGATTGTTAGTTGGAGCCATTGGGCTGCGGGATTCAATGGTCAGATTAGTTTTTGTTCCTTGGACTGCGTGGACCAAGAACAATATTTACCTGGGTTAATTGTTGTCGTCTGAGAGTACTGGAGGTTTAAGTCCATATTTTGGGCATCCATCCAGCACCGGGAGTTTGGCCATTCTTAGACACATCAACTGTGTGTTGATCGTTGGTAGTGTAAGTCCATATTTTGGGCATCTACCTGACTAACCTTAGGAAGTGGTACTGCAGGATTTCCACTAGCGATCATTCCATCTACAATCAAAATCGTACGTGCTGATCGTTGGTGGTGTAAGTCCATATTTTGGGCATCTACTTAATGTATCTTAGGGTTGGTAGTGTAAGTCCATATTTTGGGCATCTACTTAACGTATCTTAGGGTTGGTAGTGTAAGTCCATATTTTGGGCATCTACTGAACAACGTATCTTGGGGTTGGTAGTGTAAGTCCATATTTTGGGCATCTACTTATAGGATCTTAGGGTTGATAGTGTAAGTCCATATTTTGGGCATCTACTTATACCATTAGTGTTCGTTCCATCTCCAATCATGTGTTTTAAGTTGGGTAGTTGGAAGTAATTTTGCTCATATAGCTTGTTTGTGAATTGGGTTCTAGTTGTGGTTTAGTCGTTTTCTTAAATGTTGTTAATTATTTCACGTTATGGTTTATGTCTATGTTGGTTGTGGCATTTGTGTTGAATGTAACTGATTTTGCAGGAGGACTATGGACATAATTATTGTAAGTAAATGGTTATCTTAAATTAATTAGTGTTGTTGTATCTTGCTGCTTGATGATATTAATTTGGTTGCCTGATCTATGGTTCTAAGCTTGTGTTTGTTATGTTGGGAAGAACTGTTAGTTACTCGCCACTGACTGTGGAGTTGTTATCATTTTTTTCAGATGCTGAATGACTGCAGAATTATAACTATTTGGGCTGGGTGTGTGAGACTCGAAGTTAGGGTCCTTCTCGTTGTTCTAGCCATCCTGGATTTCTATAACGCAGCTAGTTTAAGAAAGACTTTTAAATTAATAATTTTCTATTTAAGTTAATTTCTAGAGTTATGTGGATGTACCTCTAAGTTTGAACCTTTAGACTGTTTGGATTACTGTAGTTGGACATGTATACTTCTTTATGGTTTGTATTTCTTAAAATTTTGAATTTAACAAGTTTATTAGTTGATTCAGGTTTTCCTTAGAAGTTTCTTTCATAGTGGTCTTTGATCATAACTTTGTCGGACTTAGAATTTAGTGGCACTCCCGTCCAATGTTCTATCTTCCGTTGGGATTCTCTGTCTACAAGGACGGGGTTGTTACAATGGAGGTTTTTGTCCATAATGATAGTATTTCATTATGAATGGTGTTTTAATTCTTTGGAATCCAATGAGTTAAACTTGCATGGTATTTTATATATTTTAATATATAAAAGGATATGTGACATATTATCTTATAATTAAATAGATGGTGGAATGATGGTTTATATCACTAGTGTGTGATATGTTACATTGTAATTATATTGTTAACATTGTAGGATTATATTTATAATGTTAATTCACGACTCACGGGCGACAATTTTTTATGGGCTTGATTTTATAAATATAATTAAAGTCGTGTTTAAGAATTTGTACGTTGTAATTTAACTTGGAAAAAATCTTTGGCCAAAGTGTTATCAAGTTAAGGTTGTATAAAATTCTAAAGGGATAATTAAAGCCTATGATATAATCTCAAGGAAATGAAACTCAATTTGACGTCCAATACAACGTTGGATCTCAAATTCAATGAGGACAAATTTTCATTTGAGTTTGTGAGCACTTTAAATTTTATCATCCCAAGGTAAGTGCTAAAACTACTGCAATGATAAAGGAGGTTGAATTTTAAAATTCTTAATAGATCTTTGAGCTTGGCTCAATTGCAGGAGCATGTGCGTAAAGATCTACCTATATGAGTTAGAAGTTTGGCCGCTTCATCAAGTTTTAGGCACTAGTACAAAAAATTAATTTTGCTGCGGGGAAAAATGGCTCATTTGCTGCGTATTTAGGCCCCCTGCAAATATAGGGGAAGCAAATAAGATGCAATATGTTTGTTGCGTACGAATATGCAGCAAATATGAGCATAGGAGAAATATACAAATATACGCAGCAAATAAAATTAATTTTGTTGAAAAAAAAATTCAATATATTATAAAATGAAAAAATAAATAAAATTATTACTGAATTCATCTTGCCCATATATATATATATATATATATATATATATATATATATATATATATATATATATATTTATAAAAATAAATTCATCATCAATCAAATTACATTACATTTATCAACAAAATTGATGTATATATATGATTAAGGCTCCATCTAAGTGTAAAAAAAAAAGGCTCCATCTAACTAAAAACTAGCACACTAATAATAATCTGAAAAACACTTAAAAAAACTTGAACAATTAATTTTCATCTTCATCACCGAACACCATCTTCATCACCGAACCACCACACGGAGTGACTGCACCATAACACCATGCCAAGTAGCTGCTCCACCACGCCTGCAGCCGCCTCTGCCGCCAAGCCTGCCCCGCGCCTCCCCCATGGCTGTGGTCGCTTCTGCCAGTCAGATCTACACATTAAAACAACAATTAACAAAAGAATCAAAACGAAATCAAAAAATAATAATAAACAATAGAAAAGGAAACAAAGACTATTTTTACTAAACAATAGAAAAGGAAGCAAACATAGCGAACTATTCTTTCGCCTTTTACTAAACCATATAATTAGAATATAATATTTTCATGTGATGTGTTACGAAGCTGCTCTTTTGGATCTCAACTACATCCACCCAAGAAAAAGAAAAATGAAAGGCCAAAATAATCAAATATCTATTGCATAACAAATGCCAAAATAACCAAATTGTTACAGCTTGATGGGTACCTTCTACTCAACATGCTTATAGACAACGTCTAATTATAATGTTTCTGCTTTCATATAACTGCAAGCAGAGTTTCTATAAATCAATGTTTGTATCCTGTGAAACATTAAAGATGAGATTTTTGAGTAGAAGAACATGCAAAATTCCTACTAAGAAACAAAGAGTAATAAGAATAGAAAGCAGAAAAAAGGATGAGCAGTGGTACATGTATATGAATCGTGCCACCATACATCCAAGTTTAATGCTATGTAGTGAACATTGGATCATGATGAATCAAAGAGCAAGATGTTACCTTTCAAGCTTCTGAAAGTTGTATAACCATCACTCCATAAGCTTCCACTTCTCCAACTCAAAAAGAATAATTATGAAAAAGTCGTTAAAGGATACTATAACACCTAATTGAATGAACTAACTTCAATAATCTAGAGTGGAAACCGAATTCTGCCAAAAAAATAATAAAAATAACAGGAGTAAGACCTATCAATTAACCACCCCAACCCCCCCCCCCCCCCCCCCAAAAAAAAAAAAAAACAGTCCTTAAAATTGCAGTAGTTTGGAGTAGTGAGCAAGTTAACAAAAGATACATGCCTGAGAAGCTTCATTCTAGCATTCTCAAAACCAGGAACATCACACATAGGAGTGTCTTCCTTTCCACTTCCATATGCCCTGAAAAAACAGTTTGGCTAATGTCAACAAATAATAAAGCATTGCAACACATGAAATGCAACTTCAAGATGACGGCTACGTTTACTTAGTGTGAGTTGATGTGGAACCTTCTAATTTATTACTAAACTTTCACCTTGTATAATAATTTATAAAAGGGGGGTGGGGATCCAACATGGCAAGATCATGAACAAGGGAACACTTAAAGAAGAGAGACATTAACAAACTCTCATCAGAAACTAGAAGCATTGAATATAGCTAATAATAATAACACACTACTAGGAAAAAAAGTAATAATTCTGACAACAATTCAATAACACATCAGTAAGAGTGCAAGACATCACACATCAAAATAATCGAACTAAAATATAAAGATTAAAGCTTTAAATAATTGAAACAAATCAGTAATGTAAATGTAAACAATTAAAACCACAAATCTTCAAGTGTGCAATACCAATGCGATCGCGACGTTGCAGAAATGCAGCCACAGTCTAACAGCGGCATGGCGTGGATCGGTGGCAGTGGCGTGGAAGATTCAGGCGGTCACGCTTCAGCAGCTATGTGAATTTTCCCCCTTCACGCACACTTAACCAAAATGAAGAGAAGAAATCGCAAAAACTAAAATAATAAAAAAAAAACAGAAGAGAATGTATGAACATAAACTAGAGGCATCCCATCTAAAAAACAGAAGAGATAACAACAAAACCCTAGATCTGAATCAAAATTTAGAAATTAAACATCAAAATTCCCCAAATTCGAAAATCATCATCAAACAAATCATCAAAACCCTAACATTCGAACTAACTACTATAAAAGGGTAAAACAGATATTAAAATTGAAAAAAAAAAAATTAGAATAAATTTAAAAATTGAAATAAGAACTAACCTTAAAATGCAGTGGCCAGACAAAGCTAGCACTCGCGGATGGCGGTTGCAGGCCGGGGCGGCAGAGCAATTGCGGCGAGGGAACACTCGCAGCAATAATGCCGACGGTTTGAAGTGAAGATAACAACTACAATGAACAATTGTGTGAAATAGTTGGGCCAAGTAATCGCGGTATCGGTGGAGGCTAGGCATGGAGGAAGAACTCGCTGGAGGCTAGGCGTGGTGGAAGAACTCGCTGGAGGCTATGGTTGCCGGCGACGGTGGATCAGAGTAACTCGTTGGGTTACTTTGCGAGGCTTAAAGCTAGGTTTTCGAGAGAAGATTTTTTTTTCTTTGTTTAAATGCGCAGCTAGGGGTGCTTATCGAGCGAGTCGATCGCGAGTTATGGGTTGCTCGACTCGTGCTCATTAGGTTTCGAGCCGAGCCGAGCTGAGCCGAAAACGAGCTGCTCGTTTAATGTTTTAGTCCTCTTGAATCTTAATTTTTTCAAAAGAAAATTATTGATTATATTTTCTTTTCTTTATGAAAATTATATATTGTTAAAGTTTATAAATTTATTATATAAATATCAAGACTAATTTTGTTTTTCAAATATTTAACGTAGAAAATTATTGATTTTTTGTAAAATTATCGAGTCACGAGCTGTTTCGAGCTCGCTCGAGCCAACCCGAGTTGAGCTTTGACCGAGCTTTGACCGAGTTGGTTTGGTTGTAAAAAAATAATCAAAGGTCTATGAGAAAAAAATGGAAAACCATTCAAAAAAAAACCATTCAAAAAAAGGAAAAAAAGGAAAATGATTTTTTTTTTTAATAAAAAAACTTAGTTGAATTTGCGGCAGTTGTAATATGGTTATGCAGCAAAAGAGATTAGATTGTTATTTGCGGGGTCTTTATTACAGACTGCAGCAAATATAAATATAATAATACATTAAATCTCAAAGGTATTATTATTTGCTGCATATGCTTAAATCCGCCGCAAATGAAGTGCAGCAAAATTGTATTTTTCTACTAGTGAGGCTTAACTTGAAACGCTCAAGAATAAATACGTACACCATGGCGACATAGGTGTAGGGGGTTAAAGGATACTTGTTTGTGATCATGTGTATTATATCTTCAACAATTCGTAGTGTTTGTGTAATTCAAAGCTTAGTCTATTATTACAAATGGAATTGTTGTAAAGTGTATATATACTAAGTAGAAATTCAATCGTTAGACATTTCTATTTATGCATGATCATGTAGTTGTGTTTTATATGGTACAAGTTGTGGTTTTAACTTGTCAACATTTATGTCATAAATGGGAGGAGGACTGTTGGGACATTTATGAATAAATGGGTTAAGGCATTGGACAATAGTTAAGTAGGCTAGGCAAAAGAACCCAAGAGGCAGAGAACATTTCGCGGCCCGCGAGGAAGTTTTCGCACCTCGCGAAAACTTACTGGAAATTTGGGCAAATACTACCCAGTGCTCGCACCTCGCGAGAGGGCGTCGCACCCCGCGACGGGTTTTTCGCACCCCGCGAAAATGTCTCTGGAAATTCGAATGGTTTGTTCGAATTCTTGGATTCTTTTCCTAGGATTCCTTTACATGTTTAAGCTTGTCTTTTGAGCTTCTATGCTGATGTAAAGGGGATTAAATCAGATTGAATGAGAAGATTAAGAGTGAGCTTAGTTGATGGAATCATCATTAGTTCATCCCTTAAACTAAGCTACTCTTAATTTCTGAATTCATGAGGTTTAATGTGTGGAATAAACTCATAATTTTCTGAGTTCTTTCACCTACTTATGTGCCTATAAATAGGCATGTATTTGTTCATTGCATAACACAAGAAGCACAAGAAAATCTTTGAAAATTTTAAGTGCTTATATACAACTTGTTAGCACTTGGATATCTCTAGCTAAGTGTGATTCTAAACACAACAAACACAAGTTCCTTTCGCTCTTATACTCTTGAGATCACTTGAGTGTAAGGTTTTGTTCTCCATTGTATCTCACTAAACAATTCTTGGTAACCCGGTGATCTAAAGGCGCAAATTAGTTTAGAAGGAAAGTGTAGATTCCACGCCATGGAGGGTTACATCAACTATTTCCACGATAAAATTCCTAACAAGTATGCCCTTTGCCTTTACAAAAATCACAAGATCTTTCATATTTCTCCTTTTTCTAGACTCGTTATTGTAGAGGACTGAAAATTCCTTCCATTACTTCCTCCAGGTATCACTAAGGGCTCGTTTACTTTAGCTGAATATAACTGAACTGAACTGAACTAAATTGAACTGAACTGAACTGAATTGAACTGAACTGAATACAGCTGAAAGTAATATTTTATAAGAGAAGGAAATTGAGAGCTGAGCTGAACTGAAATGAATTTAAGCTGAAGTAAACAAGCCCCCATGTTCCACATCAATACCAGCAATAATCTCCTTATGTTTTTCCACTTGAAGAGTAATTGCTTATACTTTGTTGATTTATACCATCAACATTCATCAACTTCTCCTTAATTCCTCTCTCCTCACCTTATTATTCCACATCATTTTCTACTAATTTTACTTCTCCGTATATACCCATCTCATTTTATAATTTCATACCCGCATTCATTAACTTTTCCAAATTCAATAAACAATTTGGAATGTTGGAACAATTTCAAACCCATTAGTGGGTACTTAAAAATAACCATTATTAGGGTTGAATATTTTGAGGTGGTTAGCAGGGGGTGTCGGGTGGGTGTCCAAAAAGCCCCACTACACAGGGGGGCCCGTATATAAAGGGCCTTTTTTTGTTGTTTTTCTTAGTCATTTGTACGTCTTAAATTAATCTTATATTTTTATATAAATTAATGATTTTCTATTAAAATATTTTTGGGATGTATACATGTATTGTCAAAATAATATCAAATATTAGCATTTATTAAGATCTGAAGGGCCTAAGTACAATTTTAGAACAGAGCCCCAATAACTCCGACACGATGTTGGTGGTTAGTTCGAGAAAAATCTTTATCATAACCTCATATTGTAAAATACCCTTAAAAAGTAATTTCTACCACGCCAAATGGAGAATAACCTGCCATAAGCAAATTGCCCAAAACCAAAATGAACTTGACTACTTCAAAGACCAAACTCATCACAAGTTCATAGTTTTGTCATTATTACTACTTGCATTGTTGTTGATTATTTCTTATAATAAGGGGTTTAATTGTTACTTCTTATGGCAAATGGTGATGATTAATTACACGAAGATGAAAAGTTAATGCTCGAATTCAAGCAAATAACCAAGTGGAGAAATTGTTGAGATTTATATGATTTAGAGTATAATGTGAATGTTTATTAACATTAATAATACTAGACGTAGTATTATGAGTTGAAAATTCATAGTTTTTTAGTATATTTTAATAATCTTAAGTCATTGAATTGTTAAGAAAAGAAACATAGGAAACAGAAGGTTTTTCATGACTCGTGACAATTACCCACGACTCGCGAACTTAGGCCTGCAGAAATTAAAACAAGACAGGGACAAATCGTGACTCGGGAAACGAGATCGTGTCCCACGACAAGGGTCGTCTCGAACCGTGAGCTTGGGTCTATGGCGGTTCCTTCAATTCGTGGTTTGTTCCCGTTGTGTACGTACCTTTTCGTGAGGTCTTTCTCTTGGGTGGAGGAGCTATTTTTTGGGCATCTAAGAAACAAACTTGCATTGCTAACTCCACCATGACCTAGCTTGGAGTTCATAGCATTGCATTCGGCCAGTAAAGAAGCCGAATGGTTGAGGAATCTCATCATGTTTGAGATACTAATTTGTTAGCAAAGCCAATATAACTAATTGCTATTCATTGTGATAGTAATGCAGCTTTGGCAAATGCATATAGTCAATTATATAACGACAAGTCCCTAGACACATTGGTTTTAGACATAATTATTATATACAAAGTTTGATAAAGGATAGCGTGATTACAGTCGACTATGTGCAGACTAATTTGAATTTAGCTGACTGCTTCACCAAAGCAATATCTAAAGATACGGTCAAGAGGATGGCAATCGGTCTTGGATTGAAGCCCTTTATTAATCACAATTGAGAGGATCTCAACTCGACACTTAATTAATAAGACGATAGGTCTCAAGTTCAACGAGATTAATCTTCTTTCCTGATGGTTGCTGAACTGTGTTAATTACATCCTAGATGAAGTTCCATTTTGTGACAGGTTTAAGATGATATTTTTTTGTTGTGCTAAAGTCAGAATAGCATGTTGACCAAGGGATATGCCTATATGAGTGCGAGGTTTGACCACTTAAAGAAGCTTCTGTAGAGAGCTTTGATGCACTTATGAAGTATACGGACACATGGCCCTACAGTCGTGTCGGTTTAATGAGTTCCAGTAGTTAATCTTTTATGTATAGTATCTTCAAGTTATCATTATATATTGAAAATGGTTCAAGCGTGTACAACACCGCTTGGATACGATTTCTTGGAATGTGTATTATACTAAGTGGAAGTTCAATTCTTTTTACACTTTAATTTATGTTCGAGGTTGTATGTAACTTGGGTAAGTGTTTATGCAAACTTTAGTTTATACTGTAAATGCAATGGGGGAAGAAATATTGAGATTGATATGATTTAAAGTATAATGTGAATATTTATGAACAATGGAGTACAAGTTGATGTACGTTGAAGTAGGACCAATAAAAGATAATGAATTGAATAAGGAAGTTGAATAGTCAAGTCTATGGAGTCTAGAGTCTTGAGGTGACCCTAGCTAGAGAGTGTTATTTGGTTATGATATGTTTATTCCGCTGCGTTGTCTGATTGAATTATGTTTCTGATTGATAATTTTGATATTATTATGATTGACTTGTTAGCTTGCCTTGATATTGTTGATATGTGTTCTGGCTATTATATGTTTGATTGCGTTTACAATTAAATAGAACATTCTAATTACTCCCCACTGACTGTGGACCCCTCATTCCCTTTTACAGGTAATGTAGAAGATTAATTGAGTTGTTGTGAGGGTTGGGAATTGTGAGCTTTCAAGTTTAGCAGCTTTTAGCTACCTGGTCTTTTAGTAGTCCTAGTCTTCTTTCGTTTTCCATTAGACTTGTAGTAGGAATTAGTAGTTTTAAAGAATTACTATTAATTCTTTTGTTTTGATTTATTAGTATTCAAGTAATAAAAGGCTAGTTTTTATAGAATTCCCACTATTGTTCTAAGTCCCGATTTATAAGTATTTGAACGATAACGATTCGATTTGTTGATTTCTCTGAAATCAACGTTGCTAAAATATGGGTCGTTACAGTAATTTTCATGTATGGCAAATTATTTTCGTTAAAAATCATTTCATATATAATGAAAATGATTTACACCAAATCAAACGGATCCTGAATAACAAAAAATTGTGTTTTGGAAATCTAAAATCATGAAAAAATGTTATTGCCATTGACAATTGATGACCATTGCCGCAGAAAGTAGTAAAAAGAAAAGCACCTTTTTGAGCTAGCATATATCACTATCGAAATTTTTGTAAAGAAGTTATTAAATTCAACTTAAATAAAGCCCGTATAAATTGATTCTCACCAACAAAGATACCTACAAATAATATTCTGATTATTATATATTATTATTTCTCTCTATTATTGCATTATATTGCATCAATAATGATTCCACTCCTAAAACATTGAGTATGTATTAATGTATATATGACATACAGTAGCACATAATAGCAGTATAATTGACGACTCACAAGTCCCAATGCTTACCTTGGTTGTATGGATATTTCAATTAGGTATACGATACCGATATTTCACCATGGATATCTGATACTTCACTCTAGTTTATTATTATATTTTTTTAAATTATTATATCTTATTTTAGTCATTTTTTCCGTATTTATATTATTCTTTGAAAATAGTTTGATCAATTTACTTGATTATTTGTGTATTTACAAATATAATTCCAAGTTACATTGAATATTTTCATAAAATTTCACATTTTTATATATTTTATTTATTACTTCGTTATTCATACCCGTATCATTGATTTTAAGAGTAACGTATTACGCAACCATTTTGTACTCGTTCTTGAACCCGTATCCTTGCAACTTGTATGCTTACTAGCATGATTGACTTCTTATACAAAATAATAATAATAGGTGTATTAAATAAAATAAAATAAAATTCCACAAGGAAATGATGAATAGATAACAATGAATGACAATCATTATCAAGAACTAGGGCCATCCCTATCATACACGTGTGCGGACAGTTGCAAAGCAATGCTACGTTTTGTGTATTTATGAGCTCATCGTAATCCTCGATCAGCCGTCTTGTCAAAATCAACGAACAACGATAAACCAAATTGGAGACAGAGAGAGAGAGAGAGAGAGAGAGGTCGGGTCGTATTACCCAGCTTTACCTTTTGAATTTAATGTAATTTAACCTTACATGGCTGCTGAATTTGCTGTTGATTTATCATTTATGCCGTCTAATTATTACTCACTTTCATATTTGGACAAAAAGAATTCATCCCAAACACATGGAATATAATATAATGGATCATTCTTATTACGTTGCATGGTGGTGTGGTGTGGTGTGGTTAGGATGTAAAAACGGGTCAAAGGTACAGTTTAGGGTTGACTCAAACGGGTTCAGTTCAATTTTGGTTCAGGTTAAATCAGGTTATTAGCCCAACGGTTCAGTTCAATTCAGTTCAGGTCATTTCGGTAATAGGTCATAACAGGTTGTCATTTTCTCGGTGACAGTTCAGTTCAGGTTCAGGTCATTAACGGTCAGGCTAGTATCAGTTCAGTCTAAAACGGTTCAGGTTAATACAGTTCAACGATAAGAAACGGTATGTTTCAG
The DNA here is from genome assembly GCA_951394345.1 of Salicornia ramosissima. NCBI lineage: Eukaryota > Viridiplantae > Streptophyta > Magnoliopsida > Caryophyllales > Amaranthaceae > Salicornia > Salicornia ramosissima. The sequence goes on along the minus strand of OX596237.1, from coordinate 41,554,130 downwards.
GTTGGCATCATTTTACACCGGGTCATTTAGGAGCGTCCATTACGATAAAAATTGATCATAAAACACAAAAAGTTTCTTAATATGTTATTGTGATATGAAGTTACTTTCAAGTTGAATAAGATTTCAGTTCAGTTCAGGTCAGGTCAAATAATGTAACGGGTTGATTTCAGTTCAGTCCAGTTCAGTCCAAGTTAATAATTCTTCGGGTTTGGGACATGTTATCCTCAGTTCATATTACTTTCAGTTCAAGTTCAGTTCAGTTCAGGTCATTAATTCACGGGCCAATAACAATTCAGGTCACTTCAGTTCAGGTCAATTTCAGGTTACGGGTTACTTTAGTTCAGGTCACGGTCAGTTCAGTTAACCCAACGGGTTCCAACCCAAACTGACATCCCTAGGTGTGGTGTTCCATGCCTTCATCTTATTATTTTTTTTATTTGGCATACTCGAGTTAGTGAATGTGAATTGTCTTTTTTTTTTGGGCATATATTTATATGATAACTAGTTTTAACCCCGTGATATGCACGGGTTTTAATCATTTAAACCAATTATTATGTAAATTTATGAATTTTTTCTTATCTGAAGCAAAATGTATGATTTCTATTTTGATTTTGAGTTATTTCAATTATTGCGATTTGATTTTTTGTGATATGTGATTTCACAAGATTATTGAGGATCAAAGTGGAACTCGATTGTTATAGGAGTAAGGAGACATTTAAGGTTTTTTTATTTAAAAAAAGAAAGTAAGGAGTGACAAATGGATGACACGTGGCGCTTAAAGTTTCTGTTTTAAATATTTAATTATAGATATAGATGTGTGTAGTATTAGGTTTTGAATTGGACTCTGCTAAAGGCGATCCGATCCAATTTAGGGCTTGTTTACTTCAGATGATATTCAATTCAGTTCAGTTAATCTCTATTCAGTTCGGTTCAGTTCAGTTCATCTCTATTTAGTTCAATTAATACACTTTTATTCAGTTCAGTTCAGTTCAATTCATCTCTATTCAGCTAATGTAAACGAGCCCTTATTTAACCAACATACGTATATGTAAGGAGGAGTATAAGGAATCGTCACAAACAAGGGGACCAGGGAAGGGAGGGGAGGGGTGGGGGGAGGCTATTGCGAGCCTTTATTTTTAAAATTTTCCCCTCTCAATTTAAAGATATGTATGTATATTATTGCAGTTATAATAATCAAAGAAATATATTGACTGGGTGGTTATGTGTTTAAGAATATGAGAGAGATCTTAATTTGGATCAAATCCTACTGCTTGTATGTTAATTTTTTTAAAACAATACTCTTTTTACTATGCTTTAAATAAGTTTATGATTTACAAGAGGTGTGTTAGTTAATTTGTCCAATTTTTATTTTTTATTTTTTTATTTTTTTTTATTTTTTTATTTGATCCAATGTCTATTAAATTTCTACTATTAAAAATCATAGTGTACCGTTTAAATAATTTTTTCTAGTAATAATAAGTTACATGTTTTTCATAATCATCAATGCATGTATGTTGATCGATTTTATTAAACCGACTGCCCCCTAACTGTAAAATCCTGGCCTCCCCCTGATCACAAATGCATGCAGTGAGGTTCAAGAGCTAGTTGATGATATATATCACTGATTCATGGCTTCATTGACTTTGTAGAGGCGTATGATGTGGGCCAAATCTGAATAGTTGAGGCCTAAAAATATGTTATATAGTCTGTAGATTGGCATCGAAATAGGTAAATTACCTACAAATTAGGGCATGCTTTTGAATCAAGAGATAAGACGAACAGTTGGAATTTTGCTTCAATCTAGCTAATGTTGGGTGGCACGACTATTCGTTGCTTTCTCCTTGCAAGTCACAACCCTTGGCTTGTTTTAGATTTGGGAAGAAGACATACATGATACATTATGTGCCGATTTTATTAATGATTATTGGCGTCTTATGATTGACATCATGAACCCCATTATCATCGTCATGCTTACATGCATATCCTCCTTCATGATTGAGCTAGAGCTACTATATACATACACAAGCTAATAAAATTTGATAAAAAGGGATTCAGAAATAAGAAAAATAAGGGAAACTTTTTTAATATGCTAACAAAATTAAATAACAACACATACTTTGCGTCTATGGAAGACTGTATACATTTACGGTACGTTGGTATGTAACAAGTTAAAAACGGTGCTAATGGAAATTAATCTACATGTAAATTTGGAAGAAAGATCAATATTCATTTAGCTCAACTCCAATTTATTTAATTTTCCTCACAAATATCCGTTCGCATCCAATACCACTCTGCCTAATGATATGTAATGGATGATATTAGAAAATATAAAGAAATTTCATGATTAAGAATGAAATTATGTTTTCCATGGGATTATATATGGTTTTTCCTTAACAAAATTAAACTTTAAATCGATTATTATTACCACAATTTATTACAAAGGGTCGTTACTGTACATGTACGCAGGCTTTCCCTTCATGATCGATCTGATCAAATATAATGCTGTTATCTTTTTTTTTTTTTGGGTTTTATAGAAGGAACAATTAGCAAGTATAGCCCTGGAAATGATTTTGATACCTGAAAAATATTTTTAACACTCCTTTACGTGATGAGTAGATTATTAAAATTTGGATTATCGTGGAAAATTATAATTTTTTGAATATTAGTGTCCAACTAAATTACATATATCATGTGTATCGGATGTGTCAACAAATGTGAGGACTTGTGATGGATTGACGAAAGATTTTCCTATAACAATTGAGTTGCATCAAGGGTCGGCGTTAAGCTCTTTCATTTTTGCATTGATGAAGTGATAATGCCAATCCAAGATGAGGTACCATGGTGTATGTTGTTTGCAGATGATATTGTATTGGTGGATGAAACTAATGCAGGGGTTGATGCCAAATTGGAGCAATGTACAACAAGAAAATCTGGTTCGCCCGACCGATGTTACCGACCGACATTTATCTTGTCGGAAAATTCCGACCGTTGCCGACTGAAAACAGTCGGAAAATTTATTTTTGTTTTTCAATTTATTGAATTATGTGTATGTATGTGTATGTGTATTTGTATGTATTATTTATGTGTATGTACTATGTATTTGTATGTATGTGTATGTGTATGTGTATGTATTATTTGTATATATTTGTATGTATGTGTATGTATTATTTATGTATTGTTTTACTTTGAATTTATTGAATTTTTCAGCTTGTGGTTAGGGTTGTGGTAGTTTTATTAAATTTTTATGTTTTTTTGTCCAAAAATTTCTATGAATATGCATTTATTTATGTATGTGTATGTATTATGTATTATGTATTATGTATTTATGTATTATGTATTTATTTATGTATTTGTATGTATGTGTATGTATTATGTATGTTTATTATGTTTGTGTATGTATTATTTATGTATTGTTTTACTTATTAATTTTTTAAGTATCTCATCATATAATTAAGTATTTTGTATTGATGATGAAGAAGGTGGCAATTGTTAAATTTTGTCTCAAATTTTCTCTTATGTTTGCTATAAGATTGAGATTTTGCATTGTGGGATTATGTTTTCAAATTCTTTCCATATTCTTGAGTTGAATTATGCTACTTTCATTTGAATTATTAGTAAGACATGTTGTATATTATGCTACTTTTATTTGAGTATATTATACTATTTTCATATGCTACTTTCATATAGTAAGACATGTTGTATACGAGTTGAATTATGTTAGTTTCTTCTGAATTATTTTGAGTCGTATTTATTTGAATGCTACATACCTTTAAACCTCAACAAACTCGTTCCCCATAGCTTTGAATAATGAAAATAAACTTGAATGTGATTTGAAATAACGTATGATTGTTTGGGCAAGTAAAACTTATTAAGGGCGAAAATAGCCAATTTTCGTTCCCAACAAGACCGTAGGACACCTAAAACTCAACAAACTCGTTCCCAATAGCTTAGAATAATGATAATAAACTTCAATGTTGTGTTAAATCAAGAAATATGATTGTTGATTGAAAGTTAAGTTGTATTTATTTTCAAATACAAAATTGCCTCTGTATTTAATTTATTATGAATCTTTGTAATTGTTGTGAATGAATACAATTAAAGTAGAAGTAAATATTACTTTAATATATATATATGTGCATTTACTATTAACCGCCCGAATAATTTACTCACTACTTTATGCGGGAACATGTCATCAAAACGACATGGTGGTTCGAAAGACACATCTCGGTCCCTGTCTGAGTCGGAGGCTCAGAGCCAGAACTCCCAGCCCAGCCAGCATTCTCCCGCTCAGTCTTCGATTCAGCCTACTGGGACTTTTCGACCAACTGGGCCTATGTAACGACCCGACTCGCTTAAATCGGCGCGGAAGAAACCGACGAGTCGGATAGTTATAACTACAACTCGAAAGACTTAAGAATTAAAACTAATTCCTCAAATTATTATTAAACCTCAAAGTACAAATACCCACAAGTTTACTAATCCGAAAAGTAAAACTAGAAATACTAAAATACGAATAACTCCAACCACACGTCAGAGTCCAAAAATAACGTATGAAAGTCCATACAATAGTCTATAACTATCTAAAACGACAACAATAACAAAATAAAAGTACATCCAAAATACAAACAAACGCCGCTCGCCCAACCCAAAGCTAAGCAAGTACTTCGTCATCAGAATTACCTGTAAAACAAACAACGGTCCACCATCAGTGGCGAGTAACATAACTGACTCACCCTAATGGAAATACACATGAACATAACTCAAATCAAATAATCAAAACATCAATCCAAAACATGCGAGAACAACCAAATATGAACTCGACTCAAACCAACCTAACCAACTATCTTTGGCGCAATCATTCATATACTAGACTGGACTATGCTCGTACGAACGCATCTTACGCGATCGAACTTTCTACTATGTTCGGATTTGAGAATCTTACTCCCAAACCCCATGAAACCAATCTTACTGGAAATCCATGTCCCGTGAAACCAATCTTACTAGAAATTCAAAGGATAACATAGTATGACTCCAACTATCCCAATACCGCGGATGGAATAGGGGCAACGTCTTAACCCAAAAACAATGAATCTTATTCAATGTATTAGGCGTCTAGCAATGAAATCAAGCTAATCATTAATTAAATCTTTTATCATTTTAATCAACTTATTCATAACATAATTATATTCAAGAATTGCCTTTGCGCCTTGATTCTCGAAAATAATCAGTTAAACACAAAGTTATTCTCAAGATTGCCTTTGTGCCTTGATCTTGAGTCTAACCAACATTAATCCTTTACTTTAAATCCATTCTTTAACCAATTTCAACTCAATCTTTAACTTTCTTTATCATTTAAACCATTTTCTTTAATTATCAAGATTCAACCAAGAACTCATTAAGAATTCAAAGAACTCAACAAGAACTCATTCAAGATTCAAGATCTTCAATCAAGAACTCAATCAAGATTCAAGAACTTCAATCAAGAACTCATCCAACTTCAACAATACACGCATAAAATCAAGACATCCATTCGAAAATTACCACTTAAACTTATCCAAAACTCATCAAACTTTAACACATTTTATCATGAACATAAAAAAACATATATTCAATCATAAAATCATCAAACCATCATCAAAATATCACCACAACAACATAAAAATCAGATTAGAAACTATACACAAAAAACATAATTAAACTTCACTAAATAACCCATACATGCATTTAATCCATACTATAATCATAGTATACCAACAAGGTTGAGAAAGTATGTTACCTTATTGAAGATAACACACAAATCAACACAAAAACCTGCTGCCCGAAACACTAAATACACGGCCCAAGCAACACGGGCACGGCACCACCACCACGAGCACCACACGGCACCCTCACGAGCACCACCCTTGTTGCACGGCCCGTCTGCACGGCACCCCACAGCTGCACCACCACGAACACAGCCACCCCAGCACGGCCACCACACGAGCCACCTCACGGCCTCACGTGACCCACACGGCACACACGAACCCCAATCGAACAACCCCAAACCAATCTCGAACTAGTGATCTTGAATGCAAATTAGGAGGTTTAGATTGTGTTTGAACACTTAAAGATCAATAGACTTTGAATCTTTAAGTTTTGGGCTAGGAAAAATGATGAACAATTGATAGGTTCAATTGCTCAAAAATGGCGTGAGGCAAATGGAGAGCAAATGGATGGGTAATTGTGTTTAAACTTGATGGCATGAGCAAATGATGGCAAAAATGAGCAAAAGCCTTACTAACTCCTCTATATTTAGAGTTAGTTAAGATGTGAACACAAGGCAAGTGGCAAGCCTTGCCACACCACTAGAAAACCGGCCAAAGGAGGAAGATGGGCCTAAATTGGGCTCTCGTGATCAATTGGGCTAATTTACGTAAATTACATGATCAATCATGTATAAATCGATTTAGCCCAAAAATATTAAATAACTAATTAGAAAATTAAATAATAAAAATTCTAATTAATTAAATAATAATTAACATAAATAATAAAAACTGCAAATAAAATAATTCGAATTAAACCGAAATTATTCACATAAAATAAAATAAATAGTTCAAAAATACATTTGAACCATACATAAATACACACAAATGCGCATAGATTATCGGCAAAAATACCAATAAAATCAGGGTCATTACAGCCTATGCCGATATTGCGTCCTGGTGACCTTCATCGTCGTGTTGAGTCATCTAGGACACGGTCGGTGATTTCACCTTCGTTTTCTTCTCAGCCTCGTCCTCTGGATCACAGGGCAGCTCGTCACCTCCAGTTTGAAGCTCCATCTGTAATACCCCGCATTATAGCAACGACGTTATTAGTGATAACGTCGTAAACAAGCAGTTACCAATCGATTTATAATGTAAAGATATAACTAAACTCGTGGAAGTAATACTTTTTATTAATAATAATGGAATCCCAAATTACAAAAGGTTAAATAAACCATAAATCTAGTCCTAAAAACTGAAATAAAAACCTATTGCAAAAGCAGGAAATCAAAATAGGTGCCTAAACGCTCGTCAAGCCATCCTGCTACTAGCTTCTATCCTGCTTACCTGTAAAATAAAATTGGGGGTCCACTATCATTGGCGAGTAACTAGACTATCCTACTTAGAAGTAGGACCACATTACATACAATAATAGGGTTAGAACACAGGAACAATAGCGATCACAGGTTACAAAATAATCATCATCAGAGTTAGCAGCAGAAAACATAATAGTCAACAATAATAATGTCCATCAATTCAAACCAGTGCATCATTTCCAAGTACAACACGCATCATCAAAATCAAGTTCAGTAACAAGACAACGCTCGGTCTACAACCGATACAAGACTAACAACAAAGGACTTGCCCCGCACGATTCATCACCGATGAACCGATAGACGCGCGATCTTTAACCGGTCGACGCACGATCTTTAACCGTTCGACACGACTCGACTCGACTCAACAAGACTCGAAAGACTCCAAACAAAACATCAAACAAGATCATACAACTCGCCATTCATCACCACGCATCAACACGCCATCAAGACAAGATTCAAACGAACTCACAATCCAAACTTGCCATTACATATACACGCATAAACTCAAACAAGATCATAATTCAAGGTTCAACAAGTATAAACAACAATACAAGGATCAAAATCAATGCTTTAAGTCCACAACCACACGCATGAACATACTCCACCAACGAAACAAGATTCCAACTATTAACTTCAAGATTCACAAGGTTCAAGAACAAGATTTAATAACAAGATTCAATTTAGAAATAACTAGAAAACTGCTTACTAAGATTTATAAAATCGGTTCGTAAAACGAAATAAAAATCGATGCTTTTAAACACTAAAGTAAACAAATGAAACAAGAGGTAATCAATTCAAGAATATATGCAAGAATCAAGATAAAGATTCATGCTTTGACAACATATAACACATGCATAGAACTATTCAAAAACTAAACAAGAATTCAAGAATCAACATAGTAAATCATGCAAGAATTCCAAGACACGATTAAAGATCATAACAATATATAAAGATTGATCACGAACTATGAAATAAGATCAAGAACTCGAACTAAAATTCCCTAGCAACTCGGCTCTCACTCGTACAGCACAACAACATCAAACACACAACATTCTAAACCAATTATTCTAGGAAACCTAATCCTATTCCTAAGTAGAATAGCTAGTTACCTAATGAAGATTTATCACACAGAAGCACGCCCAAACAACCGTCCACTCGTCTAAGGCAAGGCTCGATCAAGGCTTCTATCAGGGTTCTTGATATAATCTGAAATAGAAACAAGATTAGTTAGATAAGAAAAGATTGAAAGTTGAAAAGAATAAACTTGGTTAAGTATGGCCATGGTGGCCGTGTGAATCAAGGGAGAAGAATAGAGTTTTACTCTGAGTTTGATCATATGATTAGTAATGAATAAAGGGTGGGTTTTTGTAATACAAATAGAATAAGGTTTTACTAAATCTTAGGAAGGCTACTAGATAATAGGAGTTAGTTTAGTGAAAGAAGTTAAAGGAAATAAGAGGGGGCCGACTAGGGTAGAGCAAAATAGGGGTTTAGTTTCCTAAAATGTAGTGAGGTGGTTAGAGGAATAAAAATAGGATTTTTAGGTTAATTAATATGAATAGATCTATTTAGATAATTAAGATAGAAAAATAGAAATAAAATAAGGGAAAAAATTATAAAGAGGGCCGGCCATGAGGGGAATAAATATGGGTTTTGGGCTTGCTTCATCAAATATCAAATTAAGTCTGTTGGCCCAATTTAGAATGTTGGGCTTTAAGGCTTAATTTCTCACATAATTTTACGGCCCAAAAATCCGGGTCGTTACACCATCGTTCCAGACTCCACGGTTCCAGGCTTCTCAGTTTCCGTTACCGCCACCACCACCGCTTCGGCCTCAGCATTGTCCTCTTCGTACTCAAGCATCTCTATCACAAGCTGCTCATCTCATCCTACATTGTCTCCATCTCTTTAAGTTCAGTTCAGTTCGATCAGTTCAGTTCAGTTCAGTTTATCTCTATTCAGCTAATGTAAACGAGCCCTAAGTGAGTATTTGACATAAAATGACGTTGTTTTGTCTTAAATTTAGGAAAAACATGTCCTTGATCAAATCCAACAACAAGATTCTTTCAACCAATCAGGTCGATTTTAAAAGGGAAGAAATCGAATGCAACAAGTGTCATATAATAATGATGCGCAACAAGGAGAGGATATACAACCGATTCCATTGTTCTATGATTATATATCAAAAGTTATATGAAAAAGAAAAACAAATATGTCTTGATATTCACAAGGCCGACAAGTTTGACCGATTGTACACTTGAGAAAATGATATGATAATATTAACAGTCGGAGACTCTAAGGCTGTGTATCCAGATGGATTATTAACTGACCATATACGTCTTAATTCAATGCTCTTCAACATGTAATTACTTATCTTTATTCATCTAATAGTCACTTTTTATGATTAGTTTCTAAATGTGTACAGATATGATATGCAATTGGGACTGCTGAAGGAAGAAGCTACAAAGATAGTACGATATGTACGATGTGTTGATGTGAATATCAATAGTACGCATTCCAGGTACGCATAGTTTACACCAGTATCTTGTGAATATCAATAGTACGATATGTTGATGTGAGATGCACAAAATGTAGGTCGTTGCATTCAGAACAGATGAAGAACGCATTCCACATTATACTAGAAAATACGTGATTGATTATTTTGCCAAACTAACTGGACTCTATGTACCCGAGGATGTTAGTAATATTAAGCCGGTTTGACATTTTCTCCTTATGTTTTGAATAGGGTGGACATGTCGTTGTTCCTTAACACCTGAGTTAATATTCTATTGTTTTACAGGTTTTCATCATTCTGCATGATATAGTCATTAATCGCTGGTTCTTAGTGATATACAAGGTGTCGGAGTCCACCGTTTACATTATGGACTCTTTAGGTATTTCAAATTATCGATACAATCTAGTTACAGATAAGGTAAGTGGTTCAGGTGAAATATAAATTGTGTCGTGTTTGTATAATGAAATTACAATGCCTTTAAGATGGAAACTTATATGGTTTATTTACGTTATTAATTTAACATGGAAAATGCGGGAAAAATTCTTAGAAGACACCGTTTAGGTCAAATTTTCAAGGATTACAAACACATTGTTCACGTTTTTGATGTGCCAAAACAACCGAATGGGTATGGTACTCTTAATTGTGATCGAGTTAGCATACTTTGTACATGTACTTTACTGACTATAGATTCTCTTATTTAGACATGACTGTGGGATGTATGTTATCAAGTATATTGAATGTGGTCAACTACAAGAAATAAGGGACATCTTTTATACAGTATGTTCACTATCAATTAAGCTGTATATTACATCTATATATTTAGTACTATAGCCTAACCTAACACCTATACTTTCATTGCAAACAGATGAAATGCGAGTCGAACGGCTCAAGTGCTTGTCAAAACTGATCTGCAAAAAGCATAACAATGTCACCAATTTTGAAGGACTACAACACGTTCTAAACCTCGATAGTTTATTTTATTTCTAGATTATTGAACAAGTTTTTAGAGAGTATTCGATTTTTTGGTTAATCAATGTTTCATGAGACATGTATCAATTTCTTTTTATACGTACTTTTCATTGTCGAATTTGTTTTAAGGCCATTTCTTTTGAATGTACCAACAATGCCTTTTTTCAAGTAATTACCTAATCTATTACTAGTTTGTTTTCTTCTGGGTGAGATTTGTGAAATTGCACTTGCCTACTACATGTTACGATTATATACAGATGATGTAATTTTATATTACTTCTTAATTTAGATTACACAAATTACATCCTTTGGCATTCACCACCATTATGAATGTTATTGTCAACACTTGAAACAAAACTTTGACAAGTTGTCCATATTTAATACATGTCATTGCCAGATAAGAAATGAAATGATGAAAGAAATATTATATTAGTTCATGCGATAAAATACTAGAGATAATCAACTGTCTATTTTTTTATCCTAAAACTTTTGATTTCTCGCATCCCATTACATTAGCGAATGCAACGTCCATAATCGGTACGATGTTAAACCCTATGAAAAATACGAGGGAAAACAATCAGCATAACAAGAATATGTTACCAACAAAATAATATACGTAAAGTTGAGGTCATGATTAATTTACTATTCCACCTTAAAATAACTCTTCCACATTTTGTCATCTTCCACTTCCATTATTTTAATCACGTGCATCCCACAATCATACCTGGACACATCTATGTCAGTAAGGAACAAATTTAAAACCCTTTAACTTAAAATACTTTTTTTGTAAAACTTATTACCCATTATCCTGGCTTGGAGTGTCCATTGCTTTCATTTATCATTTTTTGATGTCTTTAAATCTCTGCAGCCTAGGGTCTTCTTTGGAGATGGCCGATGAGGAGTGAGGATAGCTTTTATAGCTCTTTCTTCACATGTCTCATTCCTTTACCATTGTTTTTGCCTGGGTTTGAATCAAATAGCATACACCTCTTTGTCTCCATGCAAATAATTACCATGTACCAATGATCTGGTTTATGTGACAACAAAGTAGCATATATCTTCTCGCAATTCAAATTAAAAAAAAAAAAAAATAACAAATAGAAGGTTAGTAAACAATATGATATCCAACGAAATCTCCAATAAAATGATAAACCAATAGCTCAAACCTTATGGCATAAGTCTTGATTATCTGGCAGATAACTTGTTTTGACCAAAGGACTATATGGCAAGTACTTTGACCCTCCCCTTTTTAGCTTCGTCGACATGTACTAACATTTAAACATATAAGGTTAAAACAAGTTGCATAATTTTATTTTATTTTTGGGAAAACAAATAGGATGATTTGAAATGGTTAAAATGTAGCATAAGAGTCGTTGGAATGAAAAAGATTTGTGGCCGTTGCAACGTATAGTAACTCGAACACCAACCATATTGATTACCTAACAAAAACAGTTGTATTAACCTTATATTCAGTTGTATTTTTTTTTAAAAAAAGTAAAAGTATCCAAATGAATTCTTACTGTGTCGCAAACCAAATTGGTAAAAACTAAGCTTTGCAAATCACGTCTTGTTACGTTGCTGCGATCCACTCGGTGTCAACTAGTATCTCCCTATGATGTTAGAAAACAGATGTATTAGTGCAGAATGGATCATATACCTATACATTCATCCCAAAATACATAAGCAACCTAATCACTTACGAAGGTTCCAATTTCTCATCAAAAATATTCTTTATTGCTTTCCTATAGCAGAGTCCAACTTCTAAGCACTTTGTCAATCGACAACCTTCAGATCTCAAATTTTGTATCTACTCCGACCTTGTCAAGTCTCTAAAATTAAAAGAACAAGGAAATTTTAACATGATTGATTAATTTTGATTTGAAGGTAATGACCTCCGTTGACATTTGCCATCATCTACCAAAATTATAGCCACAAACAGAATTTGAAATAAACTTAAGCAACTTTCAGGAGTTATCCATAACTAAAACAGACTATATCCCAAAGAACCATTTCAAATTGCTTATTATGTAGCATACACCACACATGGTAATGTTCGAAATTAAAATTGATACTGTCTAAAAGCAAAACTGAACTTGTCCCCAAAAAGCCATTTCAAACTGGAATTAAAAGTTATGTTAGGTCATGAGTAACCTATTGTTGTTCAACATCTGCATCCGAGCTTAGTTGGTCTTGATTACCCTTGTCTTCCATATTTATTTCCGGGCTTACTTTTGCTTCATCAATATTCCGCTTGTCCTATGTTTTTTCCGATGCATCCGCACTTGTATCTGCTTCCTCACTTACTTTTGGCTCATCAACAATGTTGTCGTCGTCTTCCTTTTCTTGTGGTCCCTCTTTGTTGTTTTTATTCTCATCATCTTTATCCTTATTCACTTTCTCATTCATAAACCCCAATTTTTCATTTTCCTTCTCCATTTCAACATCATTGGTCTTGCTTGCATCATCCTTTTAAATCCCTCTTTGTATTAGTGATGCAATTTTGTCTTCCTCCTTAGTAGGCTATTCATCCACAACTGATTCTTGTCTCCTTTTTCTTTGTACTTCAAATTGAACTGATTTCTCTCCATCATCCAATTCATGTTGCTCTTCCACACTGTCTGACTCCGTCCTTGAAGATTCTTCCTTTTCGAAATCCTCGGCACTTGTTCTGAGGTAGTTCAGCAGATGGTTACTCCGTCCGCTTTCTCAACATTTTCAGAATGCAACGTTTCAACTTTTTCTACTATGTTACTTTTTTCCTTTTCCATAACCACCATAAGCTGCATTCAAATTACACACAAATAAGGATCATATCACATCAAGTGTTATTTTAACTCAATGATCTAATTTCTAAAGTACTTGCCTTGCGTGTTTGGTAACCATTAGGTAGGTTTAAAATTGCATCATTCAAATACTTTGTTTAACATCATTTCAGTCCTTAGCTTGATTCTAGGAAGATCATACTTCCAAATTTCCTTGAAATGGCTGTTCGCGGAGTACTCACAAAATAATGCCTATGGACAAGAGATGTCAACTTATTATGGATTTACCCCTTAACTCTCGACTGTTGCTATTATTCTTGCAATCCACATTTATCTTCCGGAGAGGGAGAAAAACTTCCATGACCAATATCGATATGAAGAACATGTATTGTATCATCACCAATATGAAGATGAACATGCCACATTTTATGATACTCTACATGATCAGGGCACAAAAGGATACGAAGACAAGAACTTGAGGATGAAATCATGGATGGAACCGATTCCCGACCATTCACCATCGCCACAATAGAAACACACTTGGGTTATAGCTATGATGAAGATGTCGCAACATGGAAACATGCTGGAATAAAGCGTGCCCCAAAGCGCAATCAGGTATACAAAATATTATTGTCTTGGTCTCTTGGACATGGTCATAATCCTATTTTGAATGTCCATAGTATATTGTTTAGTACTGCGTTTATATGAAAATATCCATAACATCTTTTGGACAATACCATTATATGTTTTGAATGTCCATATTATTTTGTTCTGTTCTGGCAAAGACCATATTATTTTGTTTTGTTCTATACTCGTACATGTTACGGCAACAACAAACATGTGTGTTCTGGCACTGACCATAACTCGGTTTTGAATGGCCATATTAAATGGTTGTATTCGGTTTTTAATTGGCAATATCCACATCATCTTTTGGACATTATCAAAAGATGCATTAAGATTTCCTTGTCTATGCTTATGGAAATCTTAATGCATCTTTTGGTAATGTCCAAAAAGAAGATATGGATATTGCGAATTAAAAACATAATATACAACCATATACTATTGACATTCAAAACTGGGTTATGGTCATTGCAGCATCATCACGTATATGTCTATGTGATGATTATAAATCTTTCTTTGAATTTCCATAGTATATTGTTTTTTTCTATTTTACTTGGAAATATTCATAACATCTTCTGGAAATTATAAAAAGTTGTTTTAAAATAACCATATGCATGTTCTATAGAAGGAGGTGTCTGGTCCATCATCATCCCAACACCGGGCATCTAAGCCTAAACCTGTAAAAATGATTGGTTCTTGTAATAACCCAAAATTTAGGGCCAGAAAATTTCGCGGTTTATTTATATTATTTTAATAATCTAAGTCCAAAAGGCCCAAATATTTGGACTGTTTAATTTTATTTCGCCAATCTTATCCGGGAGCCGGGTCCCATAACCCGTGTTTGATCCCCTCTTGACCGGCCCCCATGCAATGGCCTAATTAATTTTCCCTTTCTAATTTATTATTAATTAGATAATTTTATAATTATTTATTTAATAATATGTTAATTAATTATTTTTTTTGAATTAGTAAACCTATGACTAACCATCCTATACTAAGTCTCCTATTGTTACTCCCACTCCCCCTATTCTTTCTCTCTTCTCACGCCCCCCCTTGTATTTTGTTAATTAATTTATTTTTTTATTATTTTTTTTTCTTTTCTTTGGTTCCTTATATTATAAATAGGGAACAAGCTTTTTAACCTATTTTCTTTTACATAATTTTTCATACTACAAAACTCAAAAGAAAACCCTAACTTTCTCTTTTTGGCCGTGTATTGTTCGAGTCTCAAAGGGAATAATTTTTCTGATTTCTTTGCTTAATTCAGGTAACTAGACTTTCTCCATTAGATTAGGGTAGATTTCCATATAGTTAATTAGGATTAAAACTAGGAAAAACTAAAAGAATTAGTATCATGTTTAGGGTTGAGATTTTCGAACCATATGATATTTTTGTACATGTTATTTTTCTTGATATAATATGTAATCTTCATGAACCTTTGTTGTTACAATTAATTCTATGCATGAAATAATGTATTTAAATTACATATTATTTATGTTGATTAATTGCATGATAAATTGTCTAATCTTGTTCTTGGTTGGTTTGATGTAAGTCGAGTATGATGATGATGATTATGATTATTTTTATGTTATTTTCTTGAATTATTATGTTGATCTTGATTGTTTAATAGATATATTAAATTCTTGAATTAAAAGAAATATTTTTCTTGTTCCTATTCATGAATGTCGAGTGGCTTAAATTAAATTAGGGGATTATAATCTGATTTTTATGATTAATCTTGATGAATCTTGAATTATCGTGATAATCTTTAATACAATCTTTAATTAAAGCATGTTAATATTGGTTCTTGAAATTGATCTTGATAGGTTATTTAATCCCATGAATGCCGGGTACATATATGTATTAAAGAATTGTTTTTTTTTTATCTTGTTCTTGATCCAATCTTAATAGTATGATGATTGAAGCATGATTTCTAATTGATACTATTAGTTTTTAGAATTAATTATAGATGTTGGTATTTATTTAATTTAAGAATTAATTTTGAATAATATATATATATTTGTCAAGTGGAGTGTGTGTGAAAAATAGTATTTGTATTATGTTTTAAGTACTATTTGATGCTTATTGTTAATTTAAATAATTTATTTAATTGTTATATTATTATAAAAAAATGTCGAGTGGTCCAAAGTGAAGTGTATCAATTTTAGTTTAATTTTCAACTTATAATAATATTATAAGGTAATTTTAGGAATTAATATAATTTAAAGGAATTAATAGGAATAAGTTGTAATATGAAGGAATAAGAAGGAAAGTAACAATATGAATAGGAAAGAAAGAAATAAGATATGATATGAATTAGGGGTCTCAAGATGGCCTTTAGTTTTTTCCTGTTAATTAGTGGTCTCGCGATGGCCTTTAGAAAAGACAAGATACGTAAGGACGCCCCTTTTGATGATACACGAGTCATCAGATCGGGTTAAGTCGAAGCCACTGCCCTACTGCGGTCTCTGGGCAGTTCTGGATCTTAAGATATGTAGTCGTCTAAGTAGTAGTACACGAGCTGCTATTTAGGGGTTATGGCCATAGCTTAGGCTTAGTTCTTGCAAAGGAGGGCTACGGGTTGGAGACACGAGTTCACCCCGGCATGTTTTAGGAAAGTTGTGGTGCACACGGGATCCACAACGAGCATTATGACCGGTCCGATAAGAAGGTTAAAAGAGGGTTTAAGGGCAAAGTATGATAAATAAGTAATCCATGGGAAGGGTTATGTGTATATGTGAAATTTCGTGTATATATGTATAATTTATGTAATATTAAGTCTTCCTCTGCATACTTCTGATAAGTCTGCATTTTAATGATGTATTCCTGAGTATATGTATGATGTACGTATTCGTATCTGTATGATGTACGTATTCGTATCTGTATGATGTATGCATTTGTATTCGTATGTTGTACGTATTTGTACTCGTATATTGTACGTATTGGTATCTGTATTGTACACGTATTTTGTGTGTATTTCTAACCGTATTCTGCAGGTATTGTATACGTATTGTATACGTTTTTGTACGTATTTTTGTACGTATTTTTCTACGTATTTTTAAACGTATTTTTAAACGTATTTTTGTACGCATTTCGTATGTATTCTGTATGTATTTCTGTATGTTTTCCTTGTTTGATTCTATGCTATTATATGGTTAACGGTCCCTCATTTAAGTGGGACAGCCTAGTTACTCGCCACTGACGGTGGACCCCCCCATTTCAGGTGATGATGCAGAGAATTAGAATGGGCTTGCGATGGCTCGGGCTGTGTGTTTTAGAGTTGATTAGATTAACCGTAGTCTATTTGGAGTTATTTCTTTTATTCATTAGTTAGCTGTTCCCAGCCTGTTGGGATAGAACCTTATTGTTATGTACTTTAAGTATTTATTCATATAATTTTGGGATTAATATTTCAGTTATTAGCTAATAAAAAGGATTTTAGACTTTAATTATAATATTACTGTTAGATTTGATGTTGGTAATGATCCATTTGTCGATTTCCTTCGTAAATCGACAGCCTAGAAAAGTCGGGTCGTTACAGGTTCTTCTTCAGAGCTGGAAAGTGTAGTTGTGCAAGAGATGCTGAAGGAGCTACACCTAGATATCTTCAATGCTGAAAAAATGATGCAAATTTGAGCCACCGCAAAGAATCGTATTTCAAAGGGTGATGGACATGATGAGGATGAAGATGGTATTGCAATTTGAATATATACTTTTAATTTAATTTAGTTTATTTTTTAAATAATCACATTAACCGTTATATTATGGTGGTAGATGATATTGATTCCGTATCGGGTCGAGGTGACAACCCACGTTCATCGGATGATGAAGGTGATCTCCGCAAGAATTATCGTTCAGGAAGTGAAAGCAACGACTACGATTAAACTATAATTTTCTAATAACTTAGTTTTTTTTTTTGGGAACATTTGATTTTAATCTATATACATGGTTGGAGACTTGGAGTATTGATATTATTATTTTGTAGTTTTCATGATAAACTATTGACATTGTATATTTACTATTGACATTACTATGATGACAATAGTATATTTTTGTCCATATCCATTGTAAGTGTTTAATTTGGAGTAGGCCAAAAGCAACTTTGACAATGATGTATCCTAGAAATATTGTGAATTGCTTAGTATTTTGACAATATATGTCTAAATATAATATTGGACATTGCCAACATAAACTTAGCAAAAGATATTTTTTAAACAGTTTTCAGTAGGGATACATTACCATAAGTAATCAAATATATATATATATATACAATAAATAAATATATGGAATATTAGTGTTACACATCAAATTAGACAAGTTTTTCCTCAAAAAGAAAAATAAAACAGTGGTTAATTGTCACCATTAATAACATACAATAAATATACAATATTTCTTATATACAATAAAAATATATTCCATAATATCGTAGGAAAAATGGAAATAAATAATCCCACCTTTGAAGTGTCTGCTCAAAATAATCTCACCTTTCATTTATTTCAAAATAATCCCACATTTATACCTTATCTTCTCAAAATGGACCATTATCTGTTGTTAACAATGTGTGACCGGTTTGACAAGTTAAATTACACACATGTCAACTTCTGAGTGGTTTATGCTTTTCTTTTATAATAATAATAATAATATTAAAAAATTAAATACCAGATCCTTTTTTTTTCTAAGCTACCTTCTCCATCTTCCTTCTCCCTCCATCTTCTCCATTTTTTTCCAATCATCATCATCTTCTTCATTACATTAGGTTTTTTTTTTTTTTTTTTTTTTTATTTTTTTTTTATTTTTATGTTTACATTAGGTTTTACGTTTATTCACTTTTATAATTAGAATATGCGTTGAAGTGAAGGTAACAAACTGATTTATTTTGCTTAGTTTCAACTACTGTAGTAGTATTCATTGTTCTAATGTTTTGTATTTGAATTTGAGTATTTTACTCTGTTTTTTTTTTTACTTTAAAGCAGAGTACTTTACTCTTAGCATAATTTGGATTTGAGTGAATTTTGTTGGGATATTCTACGTGGTAACCCTCAACTCTTGCAAAATCTACACGGTAACCCTCAAACTTAAAAATTCTACTAAATAACCCTAAACTAATTAAATTGTCCACACCGTAATCCAATTGCTAAATTTTTTTAGTTTAACCGTTTGTTTTTTATAAAAAAAATGAAAATTTGAAAAAAAAAAAAGAAAAAAATTCAGAATTTAAAAAAAAAAAAATCAAGAAATAGAAAAAAAAAATCAATTTTTTAATTTTTAAGATTTTGATTTTCCTTTATTTTTCAATTTTCAGATTTTTTTTAATTTTTCCTTTATTTTTCAATTTTCAGATTTTTTTTATTTTTCCTTTTTTTAAAAAATTTCAGATATTTTTTCCCCTTTTATTCTTTTCAATTTTCAGATTTTTTCCCATCTTTTTTCTTATTCCTAATGGTCAAACTAACGGTTTTAGTCAATTAGATTACGGTGTGAACAAATTCATTAGTTTAGGGTTATTTGGTAGAATTTTTAAATTTGAGGGTTAGCGTGTAGATTTTGCAAGAGTTTAGGGTTACCAGGTAGAATTTCCCAATTTTTTTTAAATTAAAAAGTATGGATAAACCACTACACCTCCACAACCTTTTCTACTGTCAGTTAAAAACTCCATCGTCAATCGTGCTCCACCTTAGATATAATTAGGATTCAGTTATGTAATATTATGTGCACCATTCCAAAAAAGTTGTAGAAATTCTTGATTATTGCTACTCTATGGAAACTGCAAATCTAGTATGAAAACTTAGCTTTGGTCTTTGGCTTTCATAGGAAGATAGATGCAAGATACGTGCACTTGAATGTCAAAATGGCTTTAAAATGGAGAATTTGGCAATAACCAGCGCCATCTTATTGTAGATGCAAAGAACAATATCATCTATGGGCTTGATATGACCAGAAGTTGGATTTCAACTGAATAAGAGATTCTTATAGGGAAAAAAAACTATGGGTTTACAAAGGAATTATAAGGAGATTTAGCAAAATCTCTAAGATGATGGTGACTTTGAGTGCTTGGAGGTTGGTGGTGGCGGACTAGCGGTGGTGGTTTGGTTTAATATGGAGTTTTGTGTGGGGTTGGTGGAAGATTGAACAAGTAACAAAGAATGAAGAAGGAAGGCGGGAGAAAGGGGAAAAACCAGTTTATTAAAGGAAAAAAGAAAAAAAAAACCGCTTAAACAAGTTTTAGGTAAAAAGGTTCATTTTAAGAAGATAAGGCATAAAGGTGGGATTATTTTGGAATAAATTAAAGGTGGGATTATTTTGAGCTGATCACCCAAAGGTGAGATTATTCTTTTCCATTTTTCCAATATCGTATGGTTATATACAATAAATAAACAAAAATGCTTTCAAAAAAGCTTATATATATAGTAAAGATGTGTCCATAATATCGTTTGGTATTACCATTTAACAACATATTCAATATGACTTACATGCCATCATTACTTTAGTTTAGCTAGTGCTATTGACCGATTACCAATCTATATGTTCATGTTCTTTCTCTTTGGTAATCACCAAATCAAAGATGGACAATTTGTTTAAAGACGAAGGAAGTAATAGAATTTATGCAACCTATTACATATTAATTTAAGATGTGTTGGTATAGCAATAAAAATACATATTAGAGGTGTACATGTTATTACCAAAGTTAAAATATTTATTAAAATTTTTCGGATCTTATATTTAACCTCTTCATGTATTATTAGCTCATATTGATTATATTATAACTTGTACATCAATGTATTATTAGTTTGTTGGAAAAGAATTCATATATTGTTGTAGTAATATTCATAATACGTATAAGATATTACAAAATTATTACGCCAAACCCTAAACCCTGAACCTAAAACCCTAAACCCTCAACCCCAAAAAAAATACTTTTATACCCTTAATTTAAATCAATTATGGTTGTTTCAAAGGAAAAAAACAATTATGACAACATTACCTTATTTGGGATTCAATCAATTAATAAATAATTCCTTAATTAATTCAATACAAAAGATAAATTTAACTTTAGCACATTCATATTTTATGTATTTAGTTAATTCAATAATATGTGTATTATAGCCTCAATAATATATATGTGTATTATAAGATATTGTATTTTATTAAAAAGGGAGTTATTTTATGAAAATAAATAATTTTTTATGTTTGTATAGCCTTGTGTTTTTAGTTTTTCATTCAATATCATTTTTGTATTTTGATTGACATTATTATTTAATAAATTTTTATTATTTTATATTTTGGTTGTTCTTATTCCACCTGATTGAAAATTTTAGATGTGGTGTTCCGAAAAAAAAGTACAAAACAAAAAAAAGATGTTATTTAAACTCATGCACAACATTAGTGAAGTAATGACACTAATCATGAATATGATATTACCAAATGATGACCTTGCTTAAAAACATTAGAGCTACTAGCTAGTGTGAGCTTGTACAACTAGGAACACAAAATAAAAATATCTACTAATATGGTATGTATTACAAAGTATAATTTTGGAACATATTATCATCATGCTAAAAAATATTCATTCTCATTTGTATAATAGATGGTTTACCAAAAATAAACCCTAAAAATTATTATTATTATTATTATATTTTTAAAATACTGCCTTATTCACATTACCATAAGTAATCAAAAAAATATATCCAATAAATAAATATTTAGAATATTATTGTTACACATCAAATTTGACAAGTTTTTCCTCAAAAAAATAAAAATAAAAATTAGTGGTTAGTTGCCACCACTAATGTCCATAATATACAAGGTGTGTACACTAAATATACAATGACAATGATACTTATATACAATAAAAATATGTCCAAAATATTATATAGTTTTATACAATAAATATACAAAAATGCTTCTACAAGTGCTTATATACAGTAAAGATATGTCTATAATATCGTTTGGCTATTACCATTCAACAACATATTCAATATGGCTTACAGACCATTATTATTCATTAATTTAATTTAGCTCTATCTATTGATCAATGACCAGATTATATGTTGATGCCTTTTCTCTTTGGTAATCAACAACTCAAAAGATGGACAATGCATGTAAGGTGCGCTACGTAGAGTATATAATTAAGTAGTTACAATGCATTATTTTATCTTATTTGTTTTATTTATTGAATGCACCTGACCTGGCAATGGCATATCCAAAATCACAAATAAATGTTTTAAAATCTTTGAATATATTTTGATGTTTCATATAAGTACAGTAATGTTTGTTAAGTTTTGCTCAAAAAAGGGGTGTGGTAACCTATGGATAATGCCATAGTAAAAATATTGATATTACCAAAATTGTGGTGCCGATTAGCAATCTAACTCTGTTTTTATTTTTTCAGACAAAAGTTTTTAAAACTAAAAACATTGATTCTTAAAATTTAAAAATCAAAGTTTAAAAGTAGTTAGGGTATATATATAAGGAAAATTTGCTTTTAATAATCCAACCTTTCGGGTTTTGGTAACGAATAACCCAACCTTTGGATTATTAGGGAATAATCCAAGCTTTGCACTCTAAATACATACAATAATCCAACCTTTCGATTTTTAGCAACCAATGAACTAAACTTGAAAATAAAAGGTCAATTATATGTTGATCTATTATTTTCTTGGGTTTTGTAATCAACTACACATTAAAAGACTAACATTTACCTACCTATACAACCGCTAAAACTCAAAAATGAGAGGTTCGGGTTCATTGGTTGGATTTTAGTGCAAAGGTTGGATTATTTCCTAATAATCTAAAGGTTGGATTATTAGATGCCAAAACTGGAAAGGTTGGATTATTAAAAATAAATAATCCTATATATAATAGAAAATAAATAACTATGTTATCTAATTATGTTTTAAAAATATTTCATTACATACAAATAAGTAGGACATAACTTTTTGAAATTTGGTAATTAAATCTTTCAAATTTTGAAAGTTTAGAAACGTAGAAGTAACAATCAATACGTGTTATGGACATAACATTTTAAAAATTCAAACTATTAGTATTTCAATTATATATTATGGACATGTCCATAACATTACATTTGATTAATTTTGCTTTCAAAATAGGTGTTTTAATATCAATCAGGTAATGTATGTCCAATTACATTATGGACATTACCAAATACAAACAACGACGAATGAAATGCTACATCATTTTCTTCCTTCGACAAATTGATTTTATTAGCAATGGAGGTTATAACAAAAAAAATTATAGGACTTGCTTATTCAATGAGAATCGTCATCTTCGTGATTTATGGAGATTTTGCACTTACTCCTACAATAATGGAGGTTGAGGTTTCAATGGAGGTTGAAGGCTTCAATAGAGGTTCAATTATCCACAATTGACGTTGGGATGAATGTGGAGGGCATATTGTTTTAATCATGGATTAAATTTTTGAAGCTTCAAGCTAAGTTGAAGCTTCAATGGAGGTTGGTGATGGATGTTGGGGATGAAGGTTGGTTGAAGTTTTAATGGAGGTTGGGGACGAAGGTTGGTTGAAGATTTAATGAAGGTTGGTTGAAGCTTTAATGGAGTTTGGGTTAAATTTTGGTTGAGGTTGAAGGTATGGGTTGAGATTGGAGATAAATTAGGATAGAGATTGTGATTTTTTGTATTGGTTTAATGATTGAATTAGTCCTAATCTTTTGTTAATAGAAGTCAAATCACGTGTGTAACACTGTAACTGCAGTTTTAATTTTTTTTTTTTAATCAATTGTTTTAAATTATCAAATTATTAAATTAATTTAGGTAAATCAAAAAATAATTAAAATGAATAATTTCATTAAAATAATTTTAAAAGGTTTGTTTTAATAAAAAAAATAAAAATCAAGTCAAATCAACAAGATGAACGGCCTAGATTTGCTTGACTTCGGTGGTCGTTTTTTTTACGACTATAGAAGAATTTTCAATAATGGATTTCCGTTTAGTTTTATTTATTAGTTTGTTTTTGTGATTCAATTCATCAAAATGTTGTGTAAAGATATGCATAGTTGGCTTTTGAATTGTATCAAATGTTTCAACGATTGAATTTTTACTCGAGGTCAAGTAAGGTTGGGGTATTTGATATGGCCAACATATAGAGTTTATTATTATGATGAATTTCATTCTATTTAGTAGTAAATATTCTTTTATTTATTAGTTTATGTAATTATTATGTATTTAGATGTTTTGGGGGGCAATTTTAAAATTACCACTCCTAAAAATCAATAATTTGTTACATAGTATGATATGCAACAATGCTTTTACATAATTCGAAGCAAAAGAAGAAATTTTTCAAGTGTTGTAACTAGGAACAACTACAAAAGGGGGGTGAATTGTTGTTGTAGAAGGTTAGAGTAATTTTTTACCAAATTTTAAACAAACTTGAAACTGACGAGGAACACAGAAAGATAAAGAGAGACACAAAAGAAAAACTTCATGGGCCCTAACAGGAAGAAAAAACCTCGCCCCCAAGAAATTTTGACTCTATTCTCATATTCTCAACAAAAGGCCATGACACTTTATAATGTGATTCGCTTCAAGTTCCTTTATGAACTTGTTCCCCTTCACTTGTTCCCCTGAACACGTGATTCTCTCTTCTCTCTCCTCTTTCTCAATTCAAACTCAAATTGTACTCAGAAAAATATAATTTTTATCTCTCCCCGGCCCAACTTAGATGAAGAAGAAATAACAATTCTCCATTAAGACAAGGAACTTGAACTAGGAACTTTTACAGCCTTTTAAGATTTATATTGATGAACTCTTAATAATGCAAAAGATTGACACTTCCAAATGACATATGTAGTGTTCTATTTAAAGACATACAAATAGAAGTTGTGAAAAACAAATCTCAGTCCATAATACTCAACTTCCAAACTTATAGGACACCACTAACAACTTTGACTAACTAACTCTAGAAATAGACCACTACAAAGACTACACTAACTAATGCATTTTACATAAAAACAACTTTAAATAACCCACTAACAAAATACTCTCCTATTTTCATGCATGCTACTTCTAACAACTTTGACTAAGTGAGCAAAAGACACGTAATAATTTAAATGACTCCACTAACTACACTAACATACTGGAAAACCAAGTAAGCAAATAAAAATACAACACTAAATTAACTTTCTAAATGCATGACTACTTAACAAACAAACAAAGACCCACTAACACTAAGCAATAAAACAAAACAACCTAGTAGTACTAACCCCCTACAAACTAGGACACTAAGTTTCACATAAAGACTAAATTTTTAATTAATTAATTAGTTTAAACCACTTAAATAATTAATTCATGACCCAATTTAATCTACTAAAACTAACGACATATTAAACTTTAGGCTTAATTAAATTAATTATTAATTTCTCTTAATTAAATTTATTATTAAATTCTCTTAATTAAATTAATTATTAAATTCTCTTAATTAATTTAATTATTCAAGTTCCCATAATCATTTTCCTTGTCTTAGTACAAATCAACCTAATCAAAATACTTATAGATTAGTATGCTTCTCCGAACCATACTTTCAAAATGCAACTTAGACAATCTTGATCGTTAATTGAATAAGCCTTCAATTTTCTCCCCTAAGAAATATTCTAAATCACACTTAATAAACATGGTTAATAAAATATAATGTTTGCAATTTTTGTCATCATCAAAACATGAAACACAACATCAAGTAATGAATGAAGCCTAGGAAAGAAGTTGGGCAGAAGGTCTGAAAGGTTGAATATACTCAAGAGGGGGGAGGGGGGTGAATTGAGTATTTGGTGAAATGATTATGAATTTAAATTTTTCTTGTTTCTTGATTTAGAACCAGTTATGGTGATTTACTGCAACGAATATAAATTGGAAAGCAATAAAAATAAGAACACCAAATTTAACGTGGTTCGGCCAAACTCAAGGCCTACATCCTCCTAACCTATGCATCTTAGTAATTCAACTCAGAACAACAAGATTACATACTCAACTCGTTCCAAACTCATGGAACCAAATCCCCACACTCAACTCAGAATGTGATCTCACTCCTGTTTGAACTCACAAACACCTCCCAATCTTCAAACCCTTTGTTGAAGACGAATTACAACATTAACACTCTAATGTTACTTTCTTACAAATCTTGAAGAGTAAAGTTTAAGCTCTAAGATTGTGTTTTTTTTTTTTTTTTATCAAATGTATATTATGCCTTGTGTGTTTCTTATCTCTCGAATGTTTCTTAGTTAATATTTTCAGGAGAGACAATTATGATTGGTGTGTTTTCATTAACTTAAAAAAGATGTAAATACCAAATATTTATAGACCAAGAAACTGATTAAAAAACCCATCACACATGAGAGGGAAAATCAGTTTTCAAAAACCCTTAGAAAAGGTGGGAAACAGTTTCTCTTGTTCACAACAATCTTTCAAGAAAGTTTCTTATGCTCAAAAAGATTTTCCAATCTTTTCACGTGGGTGTCATAATTAATTAGCACTTACCAGTTGTCAATGAGGGTTTTAAAAACCTAAAAATCCTTTTTTAAGATCACAAAGGAAAAACCCTATTTCTTTCAAAAACTGACAGCTTCTAATAGAGTATACTGATCCTTAGACCTGTTACCCTATTTCATAGTCTTATGAATATTATAACCTTTGGTTGTAATATCCATATTACCATTTTAACACACACAAAGACTAAATATGCTTAATTTTAAAACATTCACATAACCATTACTTAAAGACTAAATATGCTTAATTTTAAAACCTAGTCTATCTTCATGTTCATCCAAGTCTTGAAAGTCTTTTATAGAATATCTTCAATCTTCAATATGGACTTTAATACTTAGGAAAATTATACTTGGTGCACAACCAACATGGTTAGGACATAACAAGTAAAATATGTAACTGTTACAAACAGTTCAGGGAACACAACAACTGGTTCCAAACCAGTATACACAATAAAGCTCAAATACTTATTCCCTGTAATATCACATGTTATCAATCAAGAATAAACTCTATCAATACAATAATTCAAACTGGAAACAGCTCATAGTTGGTTCTAACCAACTACATAGCTCCTGTAAAAACACAATTGTTCCCTGTCAAAGTTTTTCGGTGTTTGTCATCACTCAAAACCAAAAAGGATCTCAACAAATTCTAAACAAGGTCCAACGATAGTAGCGCCCTCAACAATGCTACTAGTAGCCAAACTGAGCCACGACTGGATAAAGGAGCAATCACATAGTTAATTCGCAAATCCAACTGTGATGTAAACAAGCCTAGCCGAGTAGTAACATGTTTGAGCTAGGCTTGATTAATATTAATTGAGCTCGAGCATAACCAAGCTTCAAAAAACCATTTAATGTTTTCATGTTTTTGAGCTCGGCTCAAGCTTGCCCGGTTACATATTTGAGCTCCATATTGCTCATTTATGTATTCAAGCTCTAGCTCGAGCTGAGATAACTTGTTTATAAAATATCATACATTTGAATGAGCTTTGCATATATTATATTAGTTTCTAATTTTAACTTTTTGGATTTTTCTAAGCATAAGTATGATAAAATATAGTTAAAAATTTGAAATATATAAACGTCTTTTTAATGAGCTTTTAACATATTAGACGATTACGAACGAGTTTGTTAACGAACTTAAATGAGTTGTTCGCGAGTCTTAACGAGCCAAGTATTACCTTGTTCAAGTAAAGCTTGTTTATTAATAATCGACATTGAAAATTTTGCTCGAACTCGCTTAGTCATATGTAAAAGAGCTTTGACTGAGTTTGACCGAGTTTTTTCGTGAGTTGTTCACGATGTATCGACTCATTGGCATCCCTGCTAGGAGTGATATTAGTTGGTTTTAGCATCTACATGACATTATGGCTAGAGTTGTGGTTTCCATGTTTTTGTAGAACCATATATTCATTGAGGTAGCAACTTAGGGTTTGATTCGTGTGCTTTCCAGAACCATCTTACTACGGGTTCAATTATGATATGTGTAGGTTTATTACAGTTATCTTGGGGTTTGTAGTCATTCACCTGTCTTAATGCTTCTATAATTAACCTATCATACGCTTGGTTTTGGGTTCCTATAGATCGTTCATTACGCTATTTGAATTCTAATAAGGAGATTAGTCTGTCTAATATATCTTTATGAAAGGGGATATGTTTCGTCACGATAGGTGGTTTAAATCATAATCGAATGAATGAAGAACTTAGCATAACTCTAAACCAGAACAATTTAGTTTATCCTTAGTACTTTATAAGATTTCTTTAGTTTAAGAATTAATTTAGATTAATTTAGGATTTAGCGTAATTTAATCGACTACAGAACACCTCAACCACCACCCCACCAAATTTTTATTTTTTTAATCTTTTAGTAGTTGTGTAATGATTAATTGTTAATTAGTATAGAGTGACAACTTCAAATGATGATAAATCCATTGCAGCTGCTTATTCTCTGTGGGTTTGATCCCCTTCTTCACTAAGTCTATGTTTTTATATGTATGTAGTAGAAAGTAGGAAACACAAACATACTTTGATATTCGTATCTTTATGCGAAAAAGGCCTCGTAAAAATTGGTGCCGTTTCCGGGGAATATGAGTTGTGGATGATTGGTTTTAAGTTACGATTTTAATAAATTAATCCTAATTATTATTGTGATTGATTTTAGTTTGTTGTTCACCATATATATATACACACACACATTTATATGGTTATTAATATTAATGAATATTGTTGTTTCTTA
Source organism: Salicornia ramosissima (assembly GCA_951394345.1). Taxonomy (NCBI): domain Eukaryota; kingdom Viridiplantae; phylum Streptophyta; class Magnoliopsida; order Caryophyllales; family Amaranthaceae; genus Salicornia; species Salicornia ramosissima. The sequence goes on along the minus strand of OX596237.1, from coordinate 41,525,395 downwards.
AACATTCTTTATGGTACATATGCCACCACCAATGAAGCTGGGACTGCAACATATCATAGAACTAGGCCACTCAAAGTATAACAAATGGGATCAGAGGAAAATTTGAAAGGAGTGTAAAGGAAACGACTCAAAAATTCATGTTGTACAATGATATCGCTTAGTAGACTGTAACATGTTACAGAAGTAGATCTATGATATATCACAGGTGCCATGTGGTCTTGACTCAAGGGAGATAAAAAAAATAAAAAAAGAGGAGATAAAGTTTATTTGTGGGATCAGAACTCTAAAGTACTAAGGCTCTGTTTGTTTTGAAGGAAAACAATTTTCATGGAAAATCATTTTCTAAGGAAAACAATTTTCAATGGAAAACATAGATGTAAACAAAGTTTTCCTTTGTTTGTTTGATTAGAGGAAAACTTATGAAGGAAAGAAAAAATGAAATAGAAATGAAGGAAAGATGGGACGAGTGAATAAGGGAGAAGTAAAGAGTAGGAAGGAAAATGTGGCATTCCTTCCCCACAAAAGGAAAATGGTTTTTCTTTTCCAAAGTGACATTTTTCATCTCAAGGAAAATGTTTTCCATCCCTTTCCAAAACAAATAAAGGAAAATATTAAAAGGGAGGAAAATCATTTTCCGGGAAAATGTTTTCCATCAAAACAAACGGAGCCTAAGTTGAAGTCTTGCAAAGAGAAAACTTGTAGAAATATAATTAACCAAGCAAGTTAAACTGAAGTTCATGTAAAACACAAGTTAATTAAGTTCCTGCAAATAAACAACACTAATATAAGTTCCTGTATGGGAACATGGTAAGAAAGTTCTAACGTTATAACACATGCAATTTGTTTCGGAGTAGAGGATCAAGTCATAGCCTAGTGATTAGGGCTTTAGAATTCCAGGCACGAGGTCCTGGGTTCGATTGTCACCGCATGAATTTGCGAGGATTCCTTATTATCCCCCTTACAGATGCGTGTGTTGGCTAAAATTGGGCCGGGTGACCTGCAGTAGGGCCCGGTTCCAAGGCCTAGTATCCCACACATTATCCTATAAAAAAAAAATTGTTTCGGAGTAGGTACAATTACAAAAATATCCTAAGAGGACAAAACCATGTGAAGTTCCAGTGATGGAGCAACTATGGTAGTAAGAAGATCAGCAAGTACTTCTTGAAAGGAACGACCCAAGAGTTATTCAAGAGACTACTGAGCAAAATTTACTTGAGTAAACCAGAATGAAACCCAGTGAAGATTCAGGTCAAATTCAAATGTTATAAAAGACTCATGTTCTAAGTGGAACACGTGAGTATACAAGTTATAAAAGTTATGATGTCTAAGTTAAAGTCCTAAAAAGTTGCTAACCAATTTGAAGTAGTCGGAATAAATAATTCAAATGTTAGTGCCAAGTTTTTAGGGAGTTAGTTTATGGAACTTATTTTAGGTTTAAAATTTTTTATAAAAAAATAAAAAATGACATAAGGCTAAGTCATTGATAAGTGGTATTTTATTCCCTTTTTCACAATCATTTTTAGTTAGTTATAGTGTAGTTTTCTTCATTTCCTTTTTAGTTAGTTTTAGGGTCCCTTTCTCGGTTTCTAAGTGTTTTTCCTCAAAATTGTATTAGTCTTGCCTTTTATTCACTTGTTCCTAGTTTTATTGCATGTTCCAGTTAGATTCAAGATTCCTCATATACACAGAGTTTTATCTTTTCCAAAGTCTTTAACTTGAGAGATGGGAAAAGAGTTTTTAATGAATTCTTGTAATGTAGAATTTATAGAGGGTTTGAGTGAACTGTTGTAATTAGGGAGAAGACTTAAGTGAGTTCGAATTGCGTAGCTTAGAAATAATAGTACTTCCTCCGTTTCAAAATAAATGCAACAATTTCTATTTCAGGAAGTTTCAAAATAAATGCAACAATTTTAATCTTTCCATTTTTGTAAGTATTTTATTTCTATCTCTCATATCCACTTTCTCTCTCTATCCCTTTTACTCTCACAACAAATTAAAAAATGCCTAGGAGTCCGTGCATCCTAATTTGTTGCGTTTTTTTTGGAACGTAGGAAGTATAATTTTTAGAAAAGTTATAGACGTTATTTGGGTTATAGTTAAGTTAAGAAAAAACTCACCAAACAACAAGATAAATACCCTTAGGTAGTGTTTGGATGTAATACCCCGTAATTTTGAATAAATATTTTATAATTAATTAATATTTTTATACTACTAAAATTATTTATTTTAATTTTAGACATAAAATTTCAAGTCAAAATGTTGTTTTAAATTATAAAAACCGAAATTTCATATACATACACGTAATTTTCGTATATCTTAAATAAGCCTTATTTCATAAATTACAATGATCTTATGATTAAGCTAATTTTATTGAAAAAGTATTTTAAGCACAAATGTTACTCTCTAATTTCTAAAAACCCAAACTAAAACCCAAAAGACCAATAAGCTAGACAAAAAGGGAAAAAAAAAAAATTGATCCAAGCCCATTGAATCTCACGGCAAGGAGAAAAAAAATAAAATAATTAAATCCTTTTCACTTTCTTAATTAAATTCCATGATCACTCTAATATCCCTAACCTCCCTTAATAATATTCTCCTTAGCCTCCAAACAAAAAATCATCCCATATTACACTAACCCTAAACACTATATATATCCCTCCCATCTCATAACACAAATTGCACCAACCCCACAAATCATCTTCCCCTTCAATTCAACTCCAATCTCACAAACAAACTCAAAATATTCTTTTCTTCTCTCTTCTTTTCCACAAAAGTTTTTCTTCTATTTTTTTAGCCTTTATGCTCGATTCAGTTCAGAGGCAATTTCCGGATACTTCTGGTCATTTTTAGCAAATTGCTGTTTGACGACGGATTGTTCCCCTCGAACATTTCTTGAGGTTAGGCTCAGGATTTACCCGATTCGGATTCATATCGAAGGAGTTATGGCATCTGAAAGTTTCTTCCTATTTTCTAATAAAATTACATCTCATGATTTCCTCTCTTTTCTCTTGGCTTTCACCACCACCACTATTAGCGGCAGCCACCATGAGGCACATCCAGCCACCCTTGGCCACCTAGCCGTCCTCCTCCTCTCCTCTTGTTTCAGTTTTTCTCTTTACCTAAAACTACTATTTTTATTATTACATATTATTATTATCATTATTGTTACGGTTTAATAAAAAAATAATTTAATGCTTTTAAAGAATAAAAAAAAAAACTTAAGATATGATTTATGAAAATTAAATATAGTCCATGCACATATAGTGAGTCTTGTTATTTATGTGTAGGGTGTTGATTCGCGATTTCTCTTAAGCTTCGTAATAAAGTTTTTGCTTAGTGAAGATCAAGGTACGTTAAGTGGCTAGATACTTTATTAAAGTGTTTACATGAGTTTTACGTGTTTATATGATACATGATATAATTTATGTTCAATTAATTTTGCATTATGTTAATTTAAAGTTTGATGACAAAATTATTTTATATTTTAGTAGCCTTATATTTTTATCATGAAATTTCTAGATTTTGGAAATAATATTAAATTATGATTTGAATCTTCTTATTATATTTTGAAAATAATGTTTTATGGAAAGATTTGAATATCATTATATTTTGGAAAATAATATCATAGAAAATATTATATGAAAAGATTTGGAACAACTAAATATTTTAGTGATATTGTCATATCATTTTCAAAGACCAAGGAAATAAGGAATTTTGGAAGGTTACAATTATGTGAGTATATTTTCCTTATACTCAACTCTTGTTATATTAAAAATGATTTTGTGACCTCACAAGCTTTACAAGCTTATTTATTGTTATGTAATCCCGCTATGTGGATTTGGTTGATAAGACTATGGACTTTGTATGACCTAGTCTTTCCTCAAGGATAACCTTTATATAGAAGGATACTAACTTGGGGGGTAAATTTTATTTTCAATATTTGAATATTTACATTCAATATTCATAGTTTGAAATATTTTTGGAAAAAGGATGATTTTGGGTAAATAATTGTTGTCATGTAATATGACTTGAGTCTTCAAAAGTATGTTTGCATAATAAATTTAATTTTACTTATCTCGCACTTTTATATACATAGCATATTTTGCTAACTCGTACTTCCTTTTTGTTTTTGGCTTGGCCCTATTTATCATTTATTGATAAGTAGATAGGTGATGATGATTGGAGTGGACTACATGTTGCATCGGGGGACAAGGGCGGCATTCACCTAGTTTAGGATTTTATTTAATTTCATGTTATATTATATTTTGGAGAAATCTATTTGGTTGTTTTTAATAATAAAGTATTTTAGGATTCCGCTGCAAAAGTTTTATAGTATTTTAGTATAGCTTTACGTTATCACGTGGCGGTAATACGCCCAAGTCTATCTCTACGGTATTTTATATGTATTATTCGAGTATTTCCATAGAGGGAGAATTGGGGGTGTTACAAAGTGGTATCAGTTTAAAAGCCTAGGAAATAAAATAGATCTTGGAAATTAAAAAAATAAAATAAAATGGGTAGACTTAAGAGGGCATGTAGGATAGAGTTTTACACTCTAAAGAAAATTTATTTATAAAATTTATTTTAGTCTTTGAAAAGGTGATTGAGAAAATGATGCCCGGGTTCTCATTCGAGACCTATAATGGGTATGATCTCTGTCTAGGCAAGGCTCTCCCCAACGCTGTGGGTAACCTTCCTGGGAGATCAGACTTAATCATCTTATATCATGAATCGAGTACATAATTAATTTTTGAAAATAAATGAAACAAGTTGAAATAAATTATTTGAAGTTTCAAAATTTTTTATGTGGATTAGCCATAATAAGTGGTCGTTGGGCTTAAAAGCCCAAATGTTTACAAGTTTAACACGTTATATTGCTTTTATGGTTAGTGTTATATGGCCAAGTGGAACCATGAAAGTTTGAGTTTGATTATGCAGTTGAGTTATAATTTACAAGTCTTGTTATTAGGTGTTATTAGTCTGAAGGTCCGAGATTTAAATTATAACAATTATGTTGCTTTTGTTAAAATTATTTTGAAGTATGAAATATTGTGAATATATGCATATATAAGTTAGTATATGCAACTATACCTTGAATTTGTATGAGGTTTGAATTTTATGTATTTTGCTGCTCATAATAGAGTAGGCTTTAGTAAAATATGTTGACTTATACATATTGTTTCATGCAAATGAGTTAATGTATGGACTTACTTATGTGAAATGATATTAATGTGTTTAGGCGTATTTAAATAGTATATTTTTAAAATAGATATGAACGTGATGTGATCAAGTTAATAGCTTCGAATTTACGAATCATGGTTAGGTATGATGGAATTTTTTTTTAATTGAATTATGGGTTAAATCAAGGTGGAAATGATTATGTGGAGTAAATGATTAAGTATTTAAGTCAAAGTTGAGGAATTTTAATTCCAAGGGGAAATAAGTGAGTATTCAAATTAAGGAGGAATATTTCGATTATTTATGTTGCATCTTTATGCTTATTTGTATACATGATATTAAAATAAGTTTGTGTGTTAAAACGAGTGAGAAATGAATTGAATACGTGGATACCTACTTTTGGATAAAGTTAGTTTGATTAAATTCATGAATGATGTATGTAGTATATATATCTCATGTTGTTTTTATTAATGTTTGTTTGAGGAGTAACTTGACCCTAATGCTAATTCTCCTTAGCCTCTTTCATATTCAACAAATAAGAATCTCTTTTTGAAAGTATATAGATGTATGTGGACTATATTAATGAGTTATAGAGTAAGCAATGTTATCGTCAAGGGAACCAATTAGAAAGCTTATTGATACCAAGTAAGACTTAAGCCATATTAAGCTACCTTATGAGCCTACAAAAGAGGGTATAACCACCAATATTTAATAGGTTGACTATGTGAGAGCATAAACAACCTTAATTTCAACCTCACAATTATCTTTTGACCATTATCATTACCTTGTTTTTGATGGATTTGAATTATCAAATTATGATCATCGATAACTTTCAAATACAACTCTTCAATTTCTTTTTATCCTTTATAATAAGGATCATACCTCATGTAGGCACCCTAACCCACCTATGATTTTGAATTTCAAGAGGGCTAAATCCCAAAATCTAGAACTAACTATCTTTTAATGCAAAAGATTGAACCCCTTAATGTGCAAACCAGTAAGCTCATGTAAATTCAAGTCCTCCTTGGGGGTCGCATAATCCAATTTATATTGAAACAACAATCCAAATTGCATTGATTATAGCCCATCCTTTTTACAAAAACTAAGGAAACTAAGGATGAGGGTAGTCCAGTTATGAACCTCGTAATACATGGGAAGTGAACTGGTTTCAAATGAAGCAAAGTCCTTAGAATGCTAGTTAACACTATTGAAAACCTTATCCAAGTGAGTTGGGAGTCAATATGGTGCTCAAGGTCAGCTAAACTTTGTTGGACCCAAAAATAAGGGAGGAATTCTCGACAAGTGCCGATGTGAGGTTGTGAAGAAGTTTAACGGAGTTTAAATCAAAGTTTTACCTAGCCTAATTAAGGAAATAAAAGTATATGGGATTTATAAAATTGAAAGGTTTGTATTGGTGTAGTGTATTAGAAAATGTATTTGCCTAGGGATTTGTCGCATTCTATGGACTGCCTCGATAATTGCAAGATTGACTCTTTCAAATTTCAAAATAAATATTAATGATTCCTAATGATAGGGCGTTTATGACGACCCCTTCTCTGAAGGCAAGCGCCAATTGCCTTTATAAATAGAATTGAATTTGTATTAGGAGTTTGTTTTCCTCCTGAATTGACAATTTCTCGCTTTATGGTCTCTAATTTAATAAAAATAAAATATAGTTAATATGCCTAATCTAAATTCTTTTTTCCGATCTAATCTAAAATTATTCATTTATTTGATTTAAACTCATTTTTTCTGTCATATCTAGACTTATTTTTACATATCGGATTTGATCTGATATCAAATAATTTAAGTAACACAAATAAGTTTTAAAAGTTATGGTGACTTTAATATGCTTATTCCTACATAACATATATTATGTAACTATCAAATGCAAAAATCCGAAACCGTAAAGATAATGAATGAGTCTGTTTTGATGAAAATTTGGGCGCACGCGGAAGTCTTATGGACCTGAATTGATATCTCAAGAATACATTTTCATTATTTTATTGATATATTGTGAGAAATTGTACACATGTATGTGTAAGAGCCCATGTCTCTTACGCTTTTGGTCGAACCCTTTGTTTCTACATCTCTTAATATTTTGGTGGAGCTACTAGTAGAAAAATCGTCATTGGATGCGGGGGTTTTAGGCCCTTTGGATGCGGTTCTGCCCCGCAGCCAATGTCGTAGGAGCCATAAGTCTATGAACTATGGCTGCGGTTCCACCCAAATCCAAAAGTGAGTTTTGGATGCGGTTTTAGTAGGAACCGCATCCAAAGCTTGGTTGCCTCCAAAAAAAAGGACTTATGGCCTTTTTTTAAAAAAAATACAAATAATTTTTTATATATAAATATAATTACAATATATATCCTGCAATAATAATTAAATACATCGATATATATAGATAAATTGCAAATAAAAATGTCGAGCAAACATCTCTAAAACTCAAACGCTTATCAAAATATTACATTCAAACGAACCAATAATAATGTTTTGTACATACAAAATAAATCCGTAAGTATATATCACAAACAATTTTCTGTAAGAAAACTAGCGCATTTGTCTCGAACCACACTAATTTCTTCAACAGTAAAATGTCCTTCCCTTGTTGCAACATCAATAATGTAGGTGTAAGAAAAAACAAAAAAAAAAAAAAACAAATTATAATTGTTAGAAAAAAAAATATGACCACGAATACGCAAAAAGTACGAAACATGCCCGAATGTTAAACAACAAAAATGATTCATCAAAATCATGGAATTAAACTCAAATATGCTTAATAAAACTCAAATAGGCAAGCAATCAAGAAAAAATATACAAACTTATAATAATCTACATAAATGTGGCCAAAACCACGCAAGAAATCATGAACAAATAAGCATACATTCAACATTCAACACACATGTGGCCAAAACAACACAAAAAGACCCGAATGCATTTAATTAACTTTAAAATCATGCAAACAAACTCAAGCACGCTTAATAAACCTCCAATAGGCATGAAATAATGAAAAAATATACAAAATGCAACATTCAACCCACATGTGGCCAAGACAACACAAAAGACCCGAATGCATTTAATTTACTTCAAAATCATGCAAACAAACTCAAGCACGCTTAATACACCTCAAATAGGCAAGAAATCATGAAAAAATATACAAACATTCAATGTTCAACCCACATGTGCCCAAACACAACAAACAAAATACCCAAATAAATTTAAATAGCTTCAAAATCATGCAAATAAACTCAAACATGCCTAAAACACCTCAAATACAAAAGAAACCATGTGAAAATACGCGAGAAACCATGAAACAATACGCATACATTCAACATTCAACCCATATGTGACCAAAACAACGAAAAAAATACCCAAATGCATTTGGATAGCTTCAAAATCATGCAAATAAACTCAAACATGCCTAATACAAATAAGCAAGAAATCATGTAAAAATACACGAACATGCAATATTCAACCCATATGTGGCCAAAACAACGAAAAAAAAATTAACTCAAACATGCATAAAACACCTCAAATAGGCAAGTAAAAATCCTAATTCTCCACTACCTATCTATGCCACAAATCTAAACCGCCTCTATTATCTGCAACAGAAATAAAGGAAGACAGTGTTCATAACTATCCCCTCTCCGAACTACAACAATCCCAATAAATCTCTAAACACCACCAGTATAATCCGCATTAAGCGAATGCCAAGTGTCTATCCTAACAATCTCTAAGTTCCATTCGTACAATTTCCAACTTATTTTCCTTTGACAAGAAATATGTAAAATGCAGTGTACGCTACGTACCTTTTGTAGGTCTTCCGACTTCAAGCAAACAGAGACTACATCATGTATGTATCTCATAACATAGTACCCACACTCAACACCGTTTTGTTGTTGTGCACACTAATATAAAATCATGTGGAAAAAAAAAACACATATATATCAATACAATGAAAAGAAAATATTATTAATGAAATCAAAACGTATTTCATTTACCTTTACTGATATAATCTGAGGAGTAGCATCTCCTGCATGAAAATGTGATGCTCGCATTTTCTTCATGACACTGTAATTTCATAGACATATCAAATATAAAAGATTTATCATAATTTAACAACATTAACCTTTATATAGTCGCTAAATGAAAATTATCATACCTTTTCATTAATGTCAAGATCAATAACTTGTGTGGTGGTTCTACAAGACATGAGTCAAATTGGTATATTTTGGTGGTGGAAGGTGATAACACTAAAAGAATCCAATGCTTACTACACTCAAATTTTAAACCATTCATAAATCAAATGTGGTAAATTAATAATATGATGAGATATAGTATTGCCGTATAATCGACAAATAAGAAATTACTACTTACGCTTCAAGGTAAGGAGCCAAAATCAAATTGCACTTATCTCACTCGCATGCTCTTAAGCTATCTTCAAGGTACAATTTGACATCTGGTTGGTTTCCTAAGCATCTTTCGTCACGAATCTCTTGTGGATCTAACCACCCAAGCTTTAAAACCGGAACACATGCTTTTAAATCCTCATACATCGCACTAATCACACAAACATTAAACATGTGCTTAAAAGGCATTACTTCGTAGAATTTTCTAAATTAATAACAATGCAAGTTAAAATTAAAGATAAAAATCACCTCATGAAAGCATGTATCAAAGATATGTTCAACATATCTCCATTAAGGAACTCTACAACATCCACTTTGGTTACCAGTCATTCATTGTTTATAGTTCAATGATCTAATTATTACATTTGTTACACATTAAAGAAAGTGCAATCCAATCATATCAAATAGGTAAGAACAAAATTGATTTTATTTTTATAGTATTTTAATTGCTATTTATAGACCTTTAATTAATTTCATGATTTTTATCATAGATTATAAACCTCAAATAGGCAATAAATTATAGAAAATAAAAGAAAAAAACACAAGCATGCAACATTCCATTCAACACAAATATGGCTAAAACCACGCAAAAAAAAAAAAAAAACTCAAACGTGCAACATTCGATTCCACTACCTATATCTACGCCACAAACCTAAACCACAAAAATCTCTAAACAACACCAATATAATTCGCTTCAAATGAATGCGCAATAAAAAAAGGGGATAACGATTTAATTTTAAAAATAAATCGAACTCCATTGAGTTCATATTTTATTTATGCCACAAAGCCAACAAATTAAAATCTCAAGAAAATAAGACAAATAAATAGAGAAATACCTGAAAATGAACACTTGTTGTTCGTTCTCCTAAGAAGCCAACAGTACCTCACTTGAAGATCTGAACATCATAAAATCCAGACAAACTAAAACTTCATAATACAATAATGTATGAACCAACGATCACTCAAGTCCAAAAGTTGTTGAGGTGTCAACAGAAGTTCAGTTCAATTAACTAAGAGGACATACATAAGTGCCCAATTTTCAGCTCCGTAAATGAAGACACCTAAATATATAACAATTTAATCAAATTTCTGCAGCTAAAAGTTAAAAAAAGAAGAACAATCCCGGCCCCCTTCCTGTATGAACCTAAGCTAGCAATGCTAAATGTCAAGTCTTCAGGGTTAAGGTTTAAATGACCCCTCCTTCCTGTATGAATCTAGTTAGTAATTTTTAGTCACAAATTGTATGCTTTTAATTAAATTCCTACGAAAATAATTAGAAACTTGTAATTGGTCTCAGTGGAGTAAAATAAAAGGGACACCATTAACAGTTTAACATCCATCATCAATAAGAACAAAACAAGATATAACACATCAACATCTCATCAAGGGGAAACAATATTAAAGAAATAAGATATAACACCTCAAACTACACAGCAACACCACCCCCCCCCCCCCAACTGCACGGCAGCACCAACCCCCTCCCCCCCCCCCCCCACCAGCTGTAAAAAAATTGAACCAAAAATTCAAGAAAAAATCAGTATAATACCACCACCACCCCCCAACTGCACAGCAACACAACACCACCCCCTCAAGAAAATTCCAGAAAAAGATCAGCCCATAAAACCGTAAATAAACTAAAAATCATCAAAACCCTAAAATTATCATATCACATACAAATAAACCAGAAATTTAAATTACAAACAACAATTAAAAGTAAAAAGTAAATAGCAATACCTAAGCAGGAGAAGCACCGGCGACGACACAGGAGCAGCGCAGCACCGACGACAGCAACACCGAACACGAAGAGAGAAGCAGAGACAACGAACAGATAAGAAGCGACGGTGCGTGCCAAACGAGGTGGTGGTGGCGGCGGCGGTGGTGACGTGCGAGCAAGGAGAGACACGTGAGAGATGCGGTGGTGTTGTTTTTATTTTTTTTGGCTGAGATGCGGTGGTGGTATTTTTGATTTTGCGAGGAAGGAGAGATGAGAGAGAAGAGATCCTGAATGTATATGATAATTAGGATTATTAATTTTTTTTTTATAAAAATGATTAAGGTAGTATTGGCTGCGGTTCCAAAACCCGCAACCATTGGTTTGGGAACCGCAGCCATACGTATCTATGGATGCGTTTTTTAGGAACCGCATCCATAAGTACTTATGGCTGCGGTTTTTACCCCGTAACCATAAGTAGTGCATTTTTTTTAAATATTTTCAGTACTTTTGGATGCGGTTCCAAAAGAACCGCATCCAATGTGGCGCAGTATATGTGGATTTTTCTACTAGTGAGCTAGCACTCTTAATTTTTTCTGCTCTTTTTTTTGCTCAATTCAAACTATGCACATGATGCCTATATATACTAGTTACATACCAAATTCTAGGGCTTTCTAAACTTATCAAGTACTAGAGAGTTCTACTAATATAATATCTCTTATCTCGAGTTTTTTCTACTCTTAAATCTCTACAACATGTTGCAAAATTTTTCTAGAATGCATCATGATTGATATTTTTGAGCTTTTACAAGAATTTTCTTGATTAATCTCTAACACTCCCCCTTAATCTTGAAAATTCTTGTACTTCAAAATTCTTCTTTGGATGCATTGTCATTAACGATCTCAAAACTTGATTCGTAAAGCTTGTTTCTTCTTGTTCTTATTGGTGCCATGTCACCAACCATCTCGATATTCTTTTGCCTTCTTTGCATCTTGTTGATCTCCAACAATTTTGTTGGTACCCATGTTACCAACTTCTTCCCCTTAACAATAACTTTCTCTTTTTTCTCTTAGTTGGTACTCATGTTACCAATCCTTATTAATGTCATCTCCCATGACATCTCCCAGATTTCTTCTTTTATTGTTGGTGCTCATGTTACCAACCATCTTTGATAATGTCCATGTCATTAGCAAACTCAAATCTTTTCCTTTTTTATTCTTTCTCTTCTTCTTTCTCTTCTTTCTTTTTTCACCTTCATTTTCCTTCGTCGTCTTTTTCCTTTTTTTTTTCTTTTCAATTGTTGGCGCTCTTGTCTCCAACATACTTTGCTAATGCCTTTGTCATTAGCATTTTCCAACCTCTTATTTTTCAAAACTTTTATTTTTCTTCTTCATTTACTTTTTTCGAAATTAATTTTATCTTTTTCAATGTTAATTTCTTTTTGTTGATGCCCATGTCATCAACCTTCCAGCTTATCCTTCAATTTTTTTTCCTTCTTTTTCATCTTTTTCACTTATTTTTCATCATAATATTTTTATCACCAACCTTATAATCCATTTTTTGCTTTCTTCCAACAGCTTTAATTTTTTCTTTCATCTCCATACTTTTTGAAATAACATCATTGAAAGATGTAGTAGAGACTTACCTTGATTGTGCTTTACAAGTCTCTTCTTCTAAACTTGATCTTCCTCATCTCTTCGCCCTCTAATCTTGGCTCTGATACGATGATGGAAATTTGGGTGCACGCGGATGTTTTATGGATATCTCAAGAATACATTTTCATTATTGATATATTGTGAGAAATTGTACACATGTATTTGTAAGAGCCCATGTCTCTTACTCTTTTGGTAGAACCATTTGTTTCTACCTCTCCTAATATTTTGGTGGAGCTCTCTTAATTTGCTCTCCTCTTTTTTGGCTTACTTCAAACTATTTATGCTAGTTACATACAAAATTCTAGAGCTTTCTAAACATATCTAATACTAGAGAGTTCTACTAATCTAATATCTCTTATCTCTAGATTTTTCTACTCTCAAATTTCTACAACATGTTGCAAGATTTTTCTAGAATACATCATGATTGATATTTTTCAACTTTTACAAGAGTTTTCTAGATTAATCTCTAAGAATGTAATAAAAAAAGAAACTAAAATCTATGGTTTGAGAAGGGGCGCATATGGGATAAGAAGTACGCACCTTACCAGCTAATCATAGTACATGTCTATGTATAATATATTTCATTTCAATGTTTAACCAATGTCTATGTTCCATCTGATCATATCCGTTTTAGCGCGTCCTGAACACATTCATATTGTTTTTATTATTATTGTTGTTCATTTGACATAATTGTCCCTCTCGCCAATTAAATCACATTACATATTAATGTACTCCCTCCATTTAGGGTCATTCTTGACAATCTAAGGGCCCGAGGCGAAGTAACGAGTGAGGGCCTTATAAGCTAGGATGCATGGATACTTCAACTAGGTACCCATATCTGTGTCGGATACCGATGCGATACCGATACTTCACGGATACCCGATATTTCATTCCGTTTTTTATTATATTTTTAAAAAAATGTTTTACCTTATTTTAGTCATTTTTTTGTCTTTCTATTATTCTTTAAAAAATGGTTTTTATCATTTTACTTGATTATTTGTGTTTTTACAAATTAACTTCCAAGTTATATTGAATATTTTCATAAAATTTCATATTTTTATATATTTTATGTATTATTTTCTTACTCGTACCCTTATTCTTAATTTTAAAAGTGACGTATTCCGCACCCGTTCCTGAACCGTACCCTTATCCATGCAACCTAGCCTATAAGTATTGAATATTTATTATTGTTTTTTTTAAGAAAATATTGTATAAAAAAAAATATATTAGCTTAAATAAATGAGCCACACCATACTAAGTGGGGTTCTTTGATCCCACTTGAATTTTGAATGTAGAAAATTTTCTCTTGTGCGTAAAATGTATAATTTTTCAAATTCTACCCTATAATTTTGAATGTAGAAGATTTTACGTAGAAAAATAATTAAAAATACTAGTAACTTAAAGATTGATCCAATGGGTAAAAACGAATTTTTTATCAAAAGGCAAGAGATTGTATATTAATTAAAAGCCAAACGACACTTATAAATCCATAATCTCTCCAAAAGAATCAGATTTAAGAACTACTTTGCAAGAAAGAAAATGTGAGCAATAATAAAGTTTTTAATCTCACTTTCAATTAACCTCAAAATGATCTCACCTTTTACCGTTATTTTCTTAAAATAATCTCATCACTACAACAAAAACTACTTTTTTAACGACCGGATTTTTGGTCGTTAAAAGCTCAAATCTCGTCGTTAAAAGCCTTTTACAACGAGGAACACGTGTGTTCGTCTCGTCGTAAAAGGCTCCGTCGCAAATTAAAAAATGTCATTTACGACCAGTTTAAGTGACTCGTCGTAAAAGCTCTTTTGCAACATGATTTAGTTCTCATCGCAAATAGTACGTGATCATTTACGACTAGTTTTCTGGTCGTAATTGCTAAATAAAAAAATCTATACTTATTATTTACGACCAGAAATCTCGTGGTAATTACTACATAAATAAATAAAAAGAAATTAGAAAAGTATTTAGAGTTGCTAATTTTCTTCTAACGCATCCAATCCATTAAAAATTTATTATAATTTGTTTGTTTTTTATTTCAATTTAATTTAAACAAAAAGAATTTAAATTTAAGATTTTAAGTTAAACAATATATATGGGAATTAAATCGATCAAAATAATTTTTTCATTTATAATGAAAGTGAGTACAAGTTAATACAATTTACATTACAATCTAAGAGTTGAAAATGGAACAAATTAAAATTCACATCTTACATTACAAATTTTTAATCTAACACTTGTTTTAATTTGTTCCTAAAACTAAACCACCTTTGCAACACATCGCCTCAACCACTGCACTGCCGCCACAACTGCACTGCTGCAACTATTGTAAGATAGCATAACCTCTACCACTACAACGCTTCCACCACTAAACCGCCGCACCACCTGAAAAACATGAAAATTCATCATCATCAATCAGCATTCATCATAATCAAATCAGTTGCAAAAAAAAATCAAATAAAATTAAAATTAATCATCATCATCAAATCACACCTCTCCCCCCAACCCCCCAATCTCGAACTCATCCGTCCTCAAATCCCCCAACCCCCTCTTCGAACCCACAACCCCGCCCTCCCCCACCGCGAAACCCAGCCACCTCAAAGCCCAACAACCCCCACCGATATCGCCCCTTTTTTAACCCATCCCCACTGAACCCCCCTTCGAAACCGCAAACTACGACCCCCACTGAACCCCCTTTTAAACCCACCCCTCAAGCCCTCCCATTTCGAAACCCCCCTTAAACCCAACCATCATTTCGAACCCCACCAGATCTGACAAGCCAAACAAATTCCAGCCACAATCCTCGACCCAAAATAACCCAAATTTCGACCATAAATAAGCCAAAAACCTAAAACTAACCAAAAAATCGAAAATCCAAATCCAAACAAACACAAAATTCAAAAACCCAAATTCGAAAAAACCCTAAATTATTCAAACCCGGATCTGAAAATTTATCAATAAAAAAAGAGAAAGACGAAAATTGGAAGAAAAAAATGGAACCTTGGCGGTGTAGGTGGTGGCGGCAGCACTCAGTTGAAGGGCTCATAGAAGAATGGCAGCAGGAGGACGAAGAATGAAGAGGTGAGAAGGACAATGATAATGAAGTGAGGGAGGAGGTGGAATTTCGGTGAAGGGGAAATGGAGGGAGTGTGTGTGTAGTTTTTTTTTTAATGGAAGTGTGTAGAATTTTGGGAGATGGGGTAATGTAATGAAATGAAATTAAAAGAGTGAAAGGAGTAAAATGAAATTATAATTGAAATGAAAATGGAAGCCGTTTGTTTAAATTTCGAATGAAATTTCATACGCGGATAGGTTAAAATTTAGTCTCCTTCGCTATAATCGATTTTTTTACGACCATGTTATTATAACCTAGTTGTAATTATTATTTTTTCGCGACAATAAATTGGCTTTTACAGCGAGAATTCTGCCTCGTCGTAGATGATTTATACTATTTACAACCAGTTGTAAATCTCGTGGTAAATGGTTATTATTTACGGCCAGAAACGCGTGTGGTCGTAAATGAGGTTTTTTGTAGTAGTGCATCCAGTAAATTATCTTCTTAAAAAATACAATGGGTCAAATTTTGGATAACATGACTCATTTTAAAAATATATAAGTGTAAAGGGTGATATTAATTGAAGATGTGAATATTTTGAGCATATATACCATCTAAAGGTAGGATCATTAGAATCAAATTTTCTTTTTAAAATTGTTAATTTTATATACAAATGTATATATTTTTGACTTGTGTTAATTATATAGTTTAATGCTAAATGGGAATGAAAAGTGTGTAAAAGGAAAGGAAAAAAGAAACTGTTATGAGAAATACAAAAATAAGTGAAAGTAGGATGAAGAAGTTGTATGTTACAATGCTCCGCCGCACTCCAATTGTTGGAGCTCATTGGTATTTATAGGGGAAAAACTCTAAACATACACACACTATTTTTAATCATGTCTAGCATACTAGTATATGTACAATAATGCAAATACAATCAATTTCATGTATAGTTTCTTTGACATTCATACTATCATAACACTCCCCCTTGAATGTCGTAGTAAGTTACAAGTAATTATATGCTTTGGTATGCTACCTCATTAAAAACCTTGTAAGGAAAAACCCAATGGGGTAAAAACCTGAACAAGGGAAAAAGAGTATAGTGCATATACTCCCTCTAAATCTAACATATGTCCTTTAAGCGACACATTCCAATTTTATGAACTAATTCTTCTAACTTCTTTTATGGAAGCGACTTAGTAAATAAATCTGCAAGGTTGTCGCATGACTTAACTTGTTGGATGTTAACCTTCCCTTCTTTCTGGAGATCATGTGTAAAGAAGGGTTTTGGTGATAGATGTTTAGTCTTATCACCTTTGATGAAACCTTCACTAACTTGAGTGATACATGCAGTGTTGTCTTCATAGATTATCGTTGGTTTTTCTGAAATTGTTTTCATTCCACATTGTTCCTGTACTGGAACTTCTCGTGAATATTCAACGATCTTTTGGGTGTACAACGTGTACTCTGGACAATCCTTAACGGAGTTGTGACCTGCAAAATAGACAGAGATTGCTAACCCGGGGGGTGGAACCCGGGAACGCCCCTCCGATGCTTAAGTCAGATATCGAAAATAAGGAGTCAGAGTATTTTGAGTTTTGTGAATTGTGAATTGCATACCTGTAAAGTGAGGGGACTGATCCTTATATAGGCATTAGATCCCCTGGTTAGGGTTTTGCTGAACTGGCAGGGCCTGTGTGCGGGCCTGGCCCATGTCACATAAATGATAACCTGGTCAAGGGTATACCAGGTCAGATGACATGTGGCATGATCCTACTCGTAGCTGTATATTTGGTATAGACCAAGCCTTATTAGAACTGGGCCTGGGATTTGGGCCCACTAACTCGGGTTTGACCACTTAGGTGGGCCCGGAACAATTAGCCCCACGCTCGGCGTGGAACGGGAATCTTTGGACGTTGGATGCCTAGCAGAATATTCTTGGAAAAACGACGCTCTGAAACACCTATGACCACGAGGGGTATAACATGACAAGTGAATACCTCGATCGAGGCTACCTCGACATGAGGGGGGAAACCTCGATCGAGGTTTCCTCGATCGTATGGCTCATAGGGCTTCCCCCTTATCCTCGATCGTCTCTGTGCCCAAGAGATCATGAGGAAGACCTCGATGAGGTCTTCAACTAATGGGATACCTCGATCGAGGTAACCTCGACCATGAGGGAGTGTTCCTCGATCGAGGTAACCTCAAGTACCTGACTGGGCCTTTTGTCAACCCTGATAGCATAAGCCCCATGGAGACCCGAGAAAAGCCTCGATGGGGTCCCCTGGGAGAGGGCCTCGATCGAGGTAGCCTCGATGTTGAGGGATCAGCCCCTCGATCGAGGTAACCACTAAGATAGATATGGAAAAGACCTCGATCCTCTAA
Organism: Salicornia ramosissima; assembly: GCA_951394345.1. Classification (NCBI taxonomy): domain Eukaryota; kingdom Viridiplantae; phylum Streptophyta; class Magnoliopsida; order Caryophyllales; family Amaranthaceae; genus Salicornia; species Salicornia ramosissima. The sequence continues at coordinate 41,507,002 of OX596237.1, read as the reverse complement.
GCTTCATGGAGACCCAAGAAAGCCTCGATGGGGTCTCCATGAGGTGATTACCTCGATCGAGTGATGTTTACCTCGATCGAGGGGCTTTTACCTCGACGCGATGGTGTTATCTTGATCATGGGCCAAATACTTTGGTTGTGGGTACTCTCTTAGTGAGTGTTGCCTAGAAAACTCCAAGTGTTGCCCCTGCAACATTTCTTTGATCAAGAAATTCTAAGTGTTGGTGGCCACCTTATCTTCCGTGACCGTAGTTACCCCTGGTCGCGGTAGAGATACTGAGAAGGAGATCCCTGATAAAACTCGATGGTCCCCCACCCGCGATAGTGTTTTCCACGATCGTGAAAGACCTTCAATCCTGGTGCCCTATTTTAAGTGTTGACACCATTTCTACTTATCGCGACCGTTGTTTCCTTGGTCGCGATTGAAGCAAAACTTGGTGACTCTTGCCAGAAGACGCGAGGGTCTCTCCTTTCCTGACCACGATAGACATAGTCAGAATCTTTTGAAATGACCATCGAGGCAATTTAGGGTTTGCCTTTCCACGACCGTGAAGGACCTCTTCCTTTGAACTTCTCTCATTGAAACCCTTAGAATTTTTCTAAGTGTTGACGATTTCTGAGCCTCTCTTTCACCGCGAGGGTTTTCCTTTTCCTCGATGAGAGTGATATACTTTAAGCCAAGGACTTCCTTTATTTGAACCTCATAAAAATTTGGCTAAGTGTTAATCTTGCCAAGGCCCCCTTTTTAACTCGATGATACTCTTTACCTCGATTGTGAGGGGTGTATTTCTGAGAGGCAATCAGCAAGACTTGGGCAACAAGATGAGCAACCTGAACTTAGGGGCGGCAACGAGCCCCCATAGGCTGCCTCATTTACCTCGAGGGTCTTTCCTACCTCGATGGTTGAGGATGGCAAGGAGAGGTTGGCCTTGATAACCTCGAGGGTCCTCTTACTACCTCGAGTGTGTTAGGACAACCCAAAGAGGTGTTTGGCTTGTTAGTATACCTTGGTTGTGCCGATATTGAATGGAGCTTTGGCCTAAGGTGGCCAACCATTCTTTAGGGGCTAATGAGCCCTAAGGCATGGTTGACACCTATCCAGCCTCCCACCTTCTTTGATGGTGCCTACCTTGAGCAGGGCTTGTTGATGGCTTTTGGAGTTTTCCTCAAAGCCAAGGGGCTAATGAGCCCCAGGGACTAAGTGTCAGGCCACCTTCCCTAATGACCTCGAGGGTGTCCGTTTCCTCGACTGTGACAAAGGCAGAAAGTCAGAAGACCCTGATGACCGAGGGTCCTCCTGTACCTCGAGTGTTAGGGAAAGTCTAGCTACCCATCAGCCTTGATGGATGCCCGCCTTGAATGGGACTTTGGCCTCAGGTGATCAACTGACCCCCAGGGGCTAATGAGCCCCAAGATATGGGTGATACCTGTCCAGCCTCCCATCCCCTCTGATGGGTGCCTACCTTGAGCAGGGCTTAATTGTTGGCCTAAGGATCTCTTTCCAAAGCCAAGGGGCTAATCAGCCCCAGTAACTTGGAATGCCTGTCCAGCCATTCCATTCTCCTCAATGGATGCCTATGTTGAATAGGGCTTCTTGTTAATTGATGACGTAGAAAGTTTGACCAAAAGTCAACGGATTAGTGAATACTGTTCACCCTCTAAACACATAATTTGATGTCGTTTTCTCAGATTATTACTGTGATGAGGTAAAAACCGTTTCACCTTCTTTACCTCCCCTATATATTCTCAAATCCTTAATCATTTTCTCAAAATCATTTTCTCACTCCTCAAATTTTCTCTCTCTAAAGTTCTCTAATTTTCTCGAAGTTCTTATTTTAGCCTGTGTCTATGCAGCTTCAGAGTAGTTTCTTTGTCGAGCTAACAGTCTTCCCCTTCTTTGTATTTATTTTAATACGTGAGTCCTTGCCCTGTCTAGTACCTTTCTTTTTCCTTAGCTTATTTTCAATAACTTAGGTATTAGACATGTCAAGTACTCCACCCCTTCTTCCCCTAAAGTGCCCTTGGGTCCTTCGGGTCGAGGGCGATGAAGGGATTGAATCTCAGAGCATCCCTGAGGCCATCCCTCTACTTTCTGATTCGGATGGGTCAGTGTCTGGGGGAGAAGAGGTAGAAGCCCCCTACCCTTGGGAGCCATCTGTAGCACATCCTAATATTTATCATTCCATATATGAAAAACGTGTAGGTATATTAAACATGAACCTCGATGGTCCATCCACCTCAGGTCAAGAGGAATTTGAAAACATTGTTTACCCAAAAATTCCTCCTGAGAAAGGTCCTAAATATTTCTTCATATCCACAACTCTCAACCATCGCTTAAAGCGAGATATTCGCTCCTTTGCTGCCCAATTCCAATTCTCAGAGCCTTATGTAGTGGTTCGACCCATTAACCTTCAGACCATTCATTCCTCCCCTGATGGATGTGTAGCTGTATATAAAACTTGCCATGGTTAGGGGGGTTAGGTTTCCCTTACACAATTTCGTTGTACAGCTTCTTTGTGAATACAATTTATCTTTAGCTTCATTAGTGCCTAACTCCTGGGCCTCGATCAATTCATTCATTGGCATATGTACTATGCTCAGAATTGCCCCAACCCTTCGCCTATGGCGAAATTTGGCTAAGTTAGTAGAAAGCTGTAGTGTTGACCATGGGAAGGGTTGGTATAGTTTCCAAGCTAGAAAGGGCTATAGGTTTGTAAATAATGTGCCCACCAATCAAGAAGGATTCAGGCACGAGTTCTTTTTTGTTTTTAATAGCGAGGGGTGGAAAATCCCTAGGGTGGTGGAAGATGAGCCAAACTTCCACCTAAACCGTCAAGTGCCACAGATGTCTGCTGAGGAAGCAGTGGTGGCCATCTACTGTGAGCTTGATGCAAGGGAGGAGAAAGGGAAGACAGTGATGGTCCCCTTTAACTGGCCCAACACGGATGACTTGAAGCAAGCCTTCTTTTTGTCTGCTATGGGGCTGAACCCAGCATATCCCGAGGGTAGGGGCGCCTGATTATTAAGCATTAACTTCCTAACTTTTATTCCCTATGATTATTCTCACTTGTCCTTCCTATTGCAGGGCTAGCACGAGACAGACTAGATCCAGCAATGGCCTCTCTTATGACTGCTGCTGCTATAAAGGCTCGATCAGTAAAAGGCATGATCGACTCAAAAGAAGAACCGATCCCCATTCCTCCTGAGGTAAATAGTAACCTCGATAGTATCTTCTGTTGCCCCATTCATTTGACTCGATGGTGACTAACATGCTTGTTTATGTGACAGGATCCCAAGCACAAGAAAAAACCTTCTTCTAGCGGGGCCCCTCGTATGAAAAGGGCGAGGGAAGGCAATCCCTTTGCTGAGGAGGCCAAAGAAAAAAAGAAAAAAGGGAAGGCGGTGGAGTTGCCTCCATCATCCCCTCCTGAAGAGGGCATTTTCCAGCAAGATGCAGCGACTGAGGCTGCCCTCGTGGCTGCTGGAAAGGTTATTAGACCTTCATCGTCGAGGGATGTGCCTGCTGGCTGCGATAGGCACTTCAAAGCCCTGACCCAGAAAGAGTGCAACCGTCGACTCAATGGGGCGTTCAAGGCAATGTACTCCTATTCAGATGAGGAGTACATCATGGGGGGTGAAGGGGAGGAGGTCTTTAATGAGCTCCACAACTCTTGGCTTAACGTAAGAATCTATACTTTGGTTGTTGTTTTATCATTTTGGTTTTTATTTGTATTACCCATTGTTGACATTCAATTTTTACAGATGTCCATTAGGATGCACGCTGCATCCAAGTACATGTTGAACTTCAAGGACAAGGGACTATCCCCTACTGATGCTGAAAAAATGCAGGCTGATCTGGACAAAGAAAGAGAAGATCATGCTGCCACCAAGAAGTCCTTGAAGGAGCAGTTAGAAAGCACCAAGGCTGCCCTCACCAAGGCCAACGCTTCTGTCACTGACCTGGAGACGAAGCTAAAAACCGCCAATTCCAACTGCGATGCTGCCAACCTCGCAAGAGACAAAGCCGTCGAGGACCTATCGAGGGCCAAGAAGAACTTGAAAAAAGCTCATAAAGCCCGAGATCATGCCCTCGAGGCGATGAAGAACAAAGAGGAAGCCATTGTGAACAAGTGGCTGAACTCCGAGGCTGGAGAGAAGTACAAGTCAGATCTTCGCCTGAATGGGGCTGCTGAGGGTGCTGGCATTCTTATTGCCGACACCCTTGGTAGGGCCAGGAAGGTGATGGAGGAGCTATGCCCAGCGTTTTGGGCTTCCTTTGAACCCAGGTACAAGCAAATGGAACGGGAGGAAGAGGAAGTTCCTGAGCCGATGGAAGAGGCTGCCCCTCTCCAGGGCGAACAAGACACCAACCTCCTCTCTTCGAGCTCGAGTGAGGGAGGCAACATTGAGGGAGTAGTTGGTAGGAGTGGTGGACAAGGCAGCCAACAACAGCTTCAGCATCAGCAGCAACACCAGCAGCAGCAACAGCAGTCAGGAGACCCTAATCAGCTCTTAAATGAGCTGAACATTTGTATAGACTAGGTTTTTAGAACCTTCTTTTTTTTGTAATAGAGCGAATATTAATGAGAACAACTTTTTGACTATCTGCCTTTTATTGCTTGTCTATTGGTTTTGTTTATTGCTATCATTATCCATACTGTTTAACGATGCCTTCTTATAATTTCACCCGGCTAGGGTTCAATAAGGTTATAAAGAATCAAGCTTAATCCATCCTGCAAAGGCTTTGTAAATGAAAACTGTCCCTGTAATACCCCGAAAATTTGGGATATTTTAAAATTTTATTAGTTAATTAAATGTATAATTAATTAACTATTTAATTGATTATTATTTAATTAATTATTATTTTGTGTAGCAATCTAGTTATTTTGAGCCTAGCCCTAACCTTTTTATCTTGCCAAAACCCGAGCCCAATTGTTTCCTTTGACCCATATGTTACGCAGTCCATCCTTTTATTCTTTCTTTGTTCCATTAATATCTTTTATTCAATATTTAACATTTACCTATTGTTGACTAAGCCTTAAGCCTTAAGCCTTAACCTTTGTTCATCTATTTTCACTACTAGATTTTAGGAAGGAAACAACCCTTTCCCTTCATTGTTACACTTCTTCCTTAATTAATTTCCTTTTTATTCTTTCATTTAATTTGTTTAACAGATATTATTAATTCTTTATCTATTTTGACCCTATTTCCAAAAATTCAATTTTTATATCCTTGTCCATCTATTTTCCTCCTACTATTAAGGGAGCCTATTGTCCCTTTATTCTTTTTCTTTTCTCCTAAATATTTTATTATTCTAGGTCCAAAAGGCCTATATATACTTTGGATTGTTTAATTTTATTTCGTTAATTTTATCCGGGAACCGGGTCCCATGCCCCGTCCCCTCTAGCTTGGTCGGCCCTGTTATAAGTTGGCCAAAAAGTATTTTCTTTTCTTTTTCTTTAATAATGGTTAATTAAATAATTTAAGTATTTATTTAATTAATTATTGTAATTTTTTTTGAATTAGTAAACTTGGTCTACCAATTTACCAAGTCCCCTAATTTTCTCCCCTTCCTATTTCTTCTCTATTCCCACGGACCCCCTCCCTTCTTGTTATTTTTATTTATTTTTCTTTTTGTTCCATACATTATAAATAGGGAACAAGTCTTTAACCTAAATTTATTTTACATATTTTTCCATACTCCAAAAAAAGGAAACCTCAAGAACCCTAAAAACTCCTAAGCCTAGCCGTGTATATTCATTACCAAAGAGGGTAATTTTCCTTGGATTTTTCTTGCGAATCAGGTAACTAGACTTTTCCTCTTAGATTTGGGTTAGTTAATTACATAGTTAATTAGGATTAAATCATGAAAATGGTTAGGAAATTAAAGGAATTAGTATCATGTTAAGGTTAAGAATTTCGAACCATGTGATGAATTATTATGAAATTTTCTTGATCATTTTATGTAGTTTCTTGAAATCTTTAATTGTTTAATAATTATTTGTATGAATTTATTTCTTAATCAAATCTTATTATTTCTTGATGAATTTTTCGTGGGAGTTTCTTTACTGTTTCATTATGAATCATGATTTATTTCGTGGCAAAATTCGTCCTTTTCTTGCTTATAATAATTTAATCTTTCAAACCGGTAAAATTGTCCAGATTTAGTTTACGAATTTTTTAAGATACTTAATCAATTCGGATGGCTACAAAATATTATGTGGAAGTCAGTAATAGTGTTTTACAGCTTGTGTTAAATTTTCGTAATTTTTAAAGTTCGTTTGCTATGGAAGAAAAATCGGAAACTGATTACAGCCTAATCTGATTTGTTAGTTATAAAATCTCTTTAAAATAGTAAATGACGTTATTTTTGGACGAAATTTATGCACGTTAAACCTTGAAACCATATTTAACTTCCATTAAAATTTCCAGATTATTCGAGACCCGGTTATTCTTAATTTAAATCTTTAAAAATCAGATTGTGTAAAATAGGGTAATTGAATTATTAAAACATGTTATTATTAATTCTTGAAATGTTCTTGATATATCTTGGCCCTATAATTGCCGTGTGATGTTATACAGTTAAAGGATTAACTATTGATCTTGTTCTTGATTAATCTTGATGTTGTTGCATAATTTATTTATTAATTAGGTTAATTTATTTAATTATTGATAAAGGTATTTAATTAATTTAAAGTGTTAATTTTGGTATTATTTCTCCAAAATGTCGAGTGATGTGAAATATGGAAAATAGGATTTTTATCATGTTTTAGGTAACTTATGTAGCTAATTGTCATTTTATATGATTTATTGAAATGTTTATATGATGATATGATGAATTTATTTAATTATTATTTTTAGATTAAAATGTCGTGTGGTCTCATATTTTATTTGATCCATTTTAGTTTAATTTTTGACTTACAATATTATTAAAAGGTGATTTTAGGAATTATTGTAATTATTATAAGTAAAGGAATTATTAGGGATAAGTGACAATATGAAGGAAAGTAATAATATAACAAAAGGGTAAATTATTATTATTATTATTATTATTATTATTTTGTTAGTCATTAAAGAAGTGGATAAGTTGCAATAAGAAGGGAAGTATAATAAGATAATAATAGGGAAGGAAAGGAAACAGAGTAAAAGGATATTGACTTGTTTCGATCTCTGGCTAGGAAAGACTTAGTATTTAAGGTGGCCAACATACGTGCCGCACCTCTCTTTCCTGGGACTTCGAACATTTCAGTTCCAATTACGGTCACCTAGTACTTCCAAGTTTAGGAAAGATAATAAGTATTACGGACGACCCTTTGATGGCGCAAAGGTCATTAATCGGGTTAAGTCGTTGCCACTGCCAGACTGCGGTATCTGCGCAGTTCTTGATTCTAGGATATGTAGTCGTCTAGGTAGTTCTCGAAAAGGAGGGCTATTTAGGGGTTATGGCCATAGCTTAGGCTTAGTTCTCGCAAAGGAGGGTTACGGGTTGAACGCAAAGGTTCACCCCGGCATGTTTTAGGAAAGTTGTGGTGCACACGGGATCCACAACGAGCTATAAAGACCGGTCCAATAAGAAGATAGGATAAGATGTTTATGTTACGCTGTGATAAGATAAGTTATGATGAGCTATGATATGATATGGTAAGATAAGTTATGATAAGCTATGATATGATATGGTAAGATAGGTTATGATAAGTTATGAAGGTATCTAAGATATGTTATGATAAATTATGATATTATGATAAGATAAGACAGGAACGTAATGTACAAAATGATGTTAATGTATATGTATAAGTCTTCCGTGTGTACGTCTGTATTTGTATTGTTATAAGTATGTTGTATGTATATATGTATCAGTATGTTGTACGTATTTCTAACCGTATTTTGCAGGTATTTTTATACGCAATGTATACGTATTTTTGTACATATTTTTTTATACGTATCCTGTATGTATTTTCGTACGTATTGCTATATGTTTATGTATGGTTTTCATGGTTGATACTATGCTATTATGTGGTTAGCGATCCCTCATTTAAGCAGGACAGCCTAGTTACTCGCCCCTGACAGTGGACCCCCCCCCAGTTTCAGGTGAAGACGCATATACGTAAGTGGGCTTGCGGTGGTTCGGGATGTCTGAGTGATAGAGAACCCTTAGTTTCGTTTATGTTATTTATTTCTTATTTATTAAGTATTTATCCCAGCCTGTTGGGATTAAACAATATTTCAATATGTACTTTAGAATTTTGAGACTAGTAGTTAATCCTTTAGTTAATAAAAGATCACTTATACTTAGAATATGTTATTTTTGTTATGTTTATGTTTAGTAATGATCCATTTGTCGATTTCCTTCGTAAATCGAAAGTTCTAAAAAGTCGGGTCGTTACAGTCCCCGTTAGGGTTTTATTAAACAACAGAATAAGAACAATTCAACAGCAATTGACGCTGTTAGGGTTTTATTAATGAATGAGTCTTAAAATTCGAACTAACAGTCATCCTAGCACCACCCCCTGCAAGGGATTTTATTAAAACGTAGCTAACCTAATGAGAGGGAAATTAAGCATAAAACTTCTTTAAGTGATCAGCATGCCATGGCCTAGGCAGGGGCTTTCCTTCCTGATTGACAAGCCTGAACGTCCCTGGCCTTATTATTTCCTTGACTCGATAAGGTCCTTCCCAGTTGGGACCCAATTTACCTCGAAGAGCGGTCTTTCCAGTAGCCTCGACCTTCCTCAGTACCCAGTCTCCAATTTTTATCGTCCGAGGCGACACTCTGCGGTTGAAGTATCTTGACATTTTCTGCTTGTAGGCAACAGACCTTAACAGAGCATTTCCCCTTGTTTCTGGCAATAGATCTAGGTTGATGGCCTTTTCTTCTTCGTTCTGGTCGTAGTCGTAAAAGGTGATCCTTGGTGAGGGTATTCCCACCTCGACAGGTAATACGGCTTCACTCCCATAGACAAGTGAGAAAGGAGTGTGCCTAGTTGCCTCTTTGACTGTGGTTCTAGTCGACCATAAGATTCCTGGAAGCTCATCTACCCAAGATCCCTTGACTGCTTCTATCTTTTTCTTGATGCCCTGAAGTATGACCTTGTTGGCTGCTTCAGCTTGTCCATTTGATTGAGGCCTTGCCACAGATGTGAACCTTGTTTGTATGTCAAATTGAGCACAGTAGGCCTTGGTTGAGCCACTCTCGAATTGCCTGCTGTTATCTGAAACCAGAGTTCTTGGAATTCCCAATCTGGTGATGATGTTTTTCCAGATGAACTCTTGTATCTGCTTATCATAAATCCTCGATAGGGGTTCAGCCTCGACCCACTTGGTAAAATAGTCGACTCCTACGATAAGAAATTTCTTTTACCCCACAGCTGGGGGAAAGGGACCAAGCAGATCCATTCCCCACCTATCAAAAGGTAAGATTGCCTGAACTGTCGTGAAAGCACTTGAAGGTTGTCTAGGGATGGCAGCATGAGTTTGGCACTGCACACACTTCTTGACAAGCTCGATTGCGTCTTCCTTGAGAGTAGGCCAATAATAACCAGCTCGAAGGGCCTTGCCCGCGATCGTTCTTGCCCCTTGATGATTGCTACAACATCCTTCATGAATTTCCCTTAGAATATAGTCTCCTTCCTCTAGGGTTACACACTTCAAGAGGGGATGTGTGTAAGATAATTTGTAAAGTTCGCCATCATGCAACGCGAACCATTTGGATTTCCTCTTGATTTCTTCAGCTTCTTTGTCATCCCCGGGTAGAGCCCCATGTTTCAGATAGTGGATTATAGCATCTTTCCATGTTTCTCCTCGAGCCAGAGTGTTGACTTCAGATTCGTTGATACTTGGTTCTTTCAAAACCTGCCACTGAATGACTCGTGGCTCTTCCCCTTCTGCTGAGCTTGCCAACCTCAATAAAGCATCGGCCTCTTGATTTCCTGATCGAGGGACATGTTGAATGTCAAAAGACTCTAATTTCCCGGCGAGGGTCCTCAGCTTCTGGAGGTACATCTTCATGCTATCCTCCTTTGCCTCAAATTCACCTTTAAATTGTCCCATGACCAACTGTGAGTCAGCTTGAGCTTTGACGTGCCTTGCCCCAGCGGTGATGCAGATTTGAATTCCTAGGATCAGAGCCTCGTACTCTGCCTCGTTATTTGATGCTACGAAGCTAAATTTGATGGCATATTCTTGTCGATCCCCATTGTCAGTTTTGATTAATATTCCTGCTCCTCCTCCATTTTGAGTGGAAGATCCGTCAGTAGACAAATCCCAGACCTTAGAACTATCTGAATTAGAAGAGCTTGGCCTGTTAGTGCATTCCACAATGAAATCCGCCAATGCCTGAGCTTTAATAGCTCGACGGGGTTCATATTCTAACCCAAAGTCAGACAGTTGGTTTGCCCATTCAGTTATGCGGTTTGAATGATTCTTTCCCTCGATGATCTTCCTTATTGGTTGTCCGGTTAGGACTTTGATTGGGTGTGCTTGAAAATATGGCCTCAACTTTCGACTAGCCATGACCAAGGCAAAGATCAACTTCTCAGTCTCTGTATATCTTGACTCTGCCCCTCTAAACACATGACTGATGAAGTAAACCGGGTGTTGCTATTTTTCCCTCTCAGCTGTTAGCACCGCACTTAGGTCGTATTCAGATATGGCCAAATAGATGTACAATGTCTCCCCCGGCAAGGGACTTAGGTCGTATTCAGATATGGCCAAATAGATGTACAATGTCTCCCCCGGCAAGGGTGAAACAATCTTTGGAATACCGGCAAGGTACTGCTTCAGTTGTAGGAATGCCTTTTCAGCTTCTTTGTCCCACCTGAATGTGGCTCGCTTTAACACCTGAAAAAAGGCGAGGCTTTTATCAGCGGATCGTGATAAAAAACGACCCAATGTAGCCATGCATCCTGTTAATCGTTGGACCTCCTTGACTTTCCTTGGAGATTGCATGTAGATGACGGCTTGAATTTTATCGGGATTCGCTTCTATGCCCCTTTTGTCAACCAGAAAACCAAGGTATTTGCCTCCCTTTACCCCAAAAACACACTTTTTGGGGTTAAGCTTCATACCAAACTTCCTCAAAGTCGACAGGGTCTCCCTTATATCCCTAGAATGATCACCTGTTTGTTTACTCTTGATTTATCATGTCATCAAAATAAACCTCGATATTGCGTCCAATCTGCTCGGCGAAGATTGTGTTTACCAGCTTTTGATAGGTAGCCCCAGCGTTCTTAAGACCAAAAGGCATCACTCGATAGCAGTAAACTCCCTGATTAGTGATGAAGGCGGTATGTGCCTGATCCTTTCCAGCCATTGGTATCTGGTGGTAGCCAGCATTGGCGTCCATAAAGCTGAACATTGCATGTCCGGTAGTAGAGTCGACCAGACTATCTATCTTTGGAAGAGGATAGTCATCCTTGGGGCATGCCTTATTAAGATCAGTGAAATCTACACACATTCTCCAAGTGTCGTTTGGCTTTTTGACCAAAACGAAGTTGGCCAACCAATCAGAGTACTGGCACTCTTTGATGAACCCATGCTCTAGTAACTTTTTCACCTCAGCCACGGCTGCTTTATTTCTTTCCTCGCTTTGCCTTCGCAACCTCTACTTTATTCCCTTGAACCCTTCACGAATGTTTAACTCGTGGCACATTACTGAAGGGTCAATGCCTGGCATCTCCGAGACGTCAAAAGCAAAGACATCTCGGAATTCTCTGAGTAGCTGAATAATTGACTCCTTGAGGGTGGGGTCCATGTCAATGCCAACTCTAACCGTGTGCTCAGGATTGTCATCGATGAGGATTTCTTCATGACCTTCGATAGGCCTAGGTCGGGCATAGTGTTTATTGTCTTCAGCTAGAAACACAGCTTCAGAAGACTCGACCGGCTCCTTTCTCTTATCTCCTACCTCGACCGATGGTGATGTTGTCTTGATGCTATTGATATAGCACTGTTTGGCTGTTCTCTGATCACCGTACAACTTTCCAAACTCTCCTTTATCTGTCTCATATTGCAACAAGAGCTGGTATGTAGAGACAGCAGCCTTTACTTTATTCAACAGTGGTCTCCCCAGTATGATATTGTAGGGGAGTTTAACATCTACGACGGTGAAGGAGATTGGCAAGTTACGTCCCTCCCCTTTTTCGCCAATCCTAACTGGGAGTTTGATGATCCCCAAAGGGAAGACGGGCCGGCCTCCGAAACCAAACAAAGGTTTCTCCAAAGGGGTTAAATCAGCTTCACCGTACTTCAATTGTCGCAGACATTCCAAGGTCATTATATTAGTTGAACTCCCACTGTCCACCAGTACCCTCTTTACCCTTGAGTTTGCTACTTTTACCTCGACCACTAGGGGGTCGTTGTGAGGAAAGCAGGTAGGTCGAAGCGGGGATGCATTGAATACCATGGTTGGTCCTGACGGGGGTTGTTCGACATTTCCCTCAGCAATCTGGAAAGTCGAGTTTCTGAGATCCCTCTTTAGTGCTTTATTCGATGGGGCCTCTGCTGAGTACTCGCCTGCGATGACATTGATCAAATTATCCGTTTCGTTGCTGTCAGCGCGTTTTTGTTTCTTAGCTCCTTTCTCTTTAGTTAGATAAGGGTTGAGTTTACCCTGATCTGCCAGGTTGTCAAGTGCCTTCTTCAACTCTCTACATTCCTTTGTTGTATGCCCACACTCGTGGTGGTACTCACACCAGAGTTTTGGATTCCTCCTATTCATGGATGTGCGTACGGGGGTTGGTTTAGGGAGGATATCTTGACCTTTGATATCCAAGAATATCTCTCTCCTGTTGACATTGAACCTAGGGTCTTCCCCCCCATCCCGGATATCCTTTTTAGAAGTAGGCGTCCTGCTAGGAACACCCCTCTGAGACTCTTTCCTTTTGTCATCCTTCTTCTTGTCAGACTTCTCCACTGGATTGTTGATATCAAACGCTTGGACGTATTTCCGTGCCCTGTCCATTGCGTCAGTATATGAAGACACTTCGTATTTGCTACTGAGTCCTGACATTCCGTGCCCTCTCTTCAGTCCTGACATGAACGCAGCATAATCTACTGAGTCTTCTACATTTGGTATTTGCAACAGTTCAGCGTTAAAACGCTTCAGGTAATCTCCTAAGAGCTCGTGCTCTCCCTGTTGACAAGCCATGAGATGAATGCTTGTCTTACGCTGTTTCTTCCCAGCCACGAAATGGCTAAGGAACATCGCCTCCAGCGTTGCAAAACTTACCACTGACCCAGATGGGAGATCTGTAAACCACGTGAGGGCCAGGCCCTTAAGAGTTGTGGAAAATACCTACACCAGCTCGCTTCACAACTTGTCTGTACCGCCATCTGGGCCTTGTAGGCAGCCATATGTTCAGCGGGATCAGTCACCCTAGAGAAAGGTTCAATGGTGGGAGCCTTCACTTTTCTTGTGTCAGTAGTGTATAACAGTCTCTGGCTGAACGGCGTCTGGAAAATGACCTCTCCCGTTGGACGCTCAGGCTCGATGATCGGGGAGCGTCTCGCGCTATTGTCCCGGTTAGGGACTGGGGAGCGACGTATGTCTCCATTGCGAGCGGAGACGGCAGCCGACCTCTGATTCCTCGCGGTAGTATGATGAGATCTTTCTGGTGATCTTCGAGGCCGGCCTCGACTTTCATGTATCCTTTGACTTGTGACGCCCCTGGCATTCGAGGCTGTTCGTGCCCGGGGTGACTCGATAATAGTTCGGGCGTCCTCATGCCTGGAATTAATGATTCCGCGTGCGTCGCCAGGTTGGGAGTCTCTCTGTGATCGTGTCCCTGCTGCCCGGCTAGGATTGAGACCCCTAGATGGGCCTGCAATAGGGGACGGAGGCCTCAGTTGCTCGATCATGGCGGGTATGCTGTCCCTCAGTTCTTGCAAATTCCGTTGGAATTTGTCATTCATCGCTGTTACGATGTCCTGGAAATCTTTCCGCGAAACCATCTGTTCCTCGCGACGACGGCGACCACTCGCCCTATTGGACGAGTTGTCGTCCGTGACATGTGCAGCAGCCCCATTAGGCGATTCTCGGGGGTTTTCCTCTGGCTGATTTGATCGAGATGCCCTCGCTCTAATGTTAGCCATGACTTTTGGTGCTTTCCCCACAGACGGCGCCAATCTGTTCCTGTACTAGAACTTCTCGTGAATAGTCAACGATCTTTTGGGTGTATGACGTGTACTCTGGGCGATCCTTAACGGAGCTGTGACCTGCAAAATAGACAAAGATTGCTAACCCCGGGGGTGGAACCCGGGAACGTCCCTCCGATGCTTAAGTCAGATATCGGAAATAAGGAGTCAGAGTATTTTGAGTTTTGTAAATTGTGAATTGCATACCTGTAAAGTGAGGGGACTGATCCTTATATAGGCACTAGATCCCCTGGTTAGGGTTTTGCTGAACTGGCAGGGCCTGTGTGCGGGCCTGGCCCATGTCACATAAATGATAACCTGGTCAAGGGTATACCAGGTCAGATGACACGTGGCATGATCCTACTTGTAGCTGTATATTTGGTATAGACCAAGCCTTATCAGAACTGGGCCTGGGATTTGGGCCCACTAACACGGGTTTGACCACTTAGGTGGGCCCGGAACACACATTATTCTTGAATATGACTAATCATTGATCTCATCCAAACACACTCGCGCCCTGCTTCATATAAGGCGATCAACTCTGCATGGTTTGATGATGTAGCAGTCAATATTTGTTTTGTTGACCTCCACGATATTGTAGTTCCCCCAAAAGTGAACACATATCCATTTTGCCTTTTGAGGGTCTGACATATAACCGACGTCTGCATATTCGACAAGCTTATCATCTTCACTTGATTGATAGAATGAACCAAGATCTTTTGTTCCACGAAGATAACGGAATAAGTGCTTGATTCCATTCTAATGCTGTTTGGATGGTGCATTACTGTACCTGGCTAACAAATTTACTACAAAAGCAATGTCAGGTCGTGCGTTATTTGCTAAGTACATTAGGGCACAAATAGCACTTAGGTATGGTATTTCAGCGCCAAGAACCTTCTCATCATCTTCTCGATGTCGAAATTGGTCATGCTTCTTGTGTAGAGATCGAACAACCATGGGGGAACTCATTGGGTGCGCTTTATCCATATAAAAACGTTTTAGTATATTTTCAGTATAGTTTGATTGATGGACAAATATTCCTCCCTTTAGATGTTCAATTTGTAAGCTGAGGAAAAATTTTGTCTTTCCAAGGTCTTTCATTTCAAACTCCTTCATCAAGTATTTCGCAGTAATATCCACTACAACATTCCGTGTTTTTAACGTCCACCATATGTGGACGTTAAAAAAGCGGATAGCGGACGTTAATATATTTAACGTCCGCCAACGGACGTTATACAACTGACGTATTTTTTTTTGGTCGCTAATCAGGTGTTTAACATCCGCTAAGCGGACGTTAACCAGTTAGCGTCCGCCTTGATTAATTAACGTCCGTTTATGGCGGACGTTATTCTTGCGTCCGCCATATGTGGACGTTAAAATATAATTAACGTCCGCCTACCAAAGCGGACGTTAAATATCCTAGGCCCCACTTGCAAATTCGCTTCTAAGGCGGACGTAATATAACAATTGACGGACGCTAAATATTTTTTTTAATTAATTTGAATTAATAATATTCAATATTATATTTAAATATAATTATCATATTCATAATTTATAATTATTAGTTTCATCCGTGCAATTCACACGTTTTTCCATTCGTTGACTATCTATCTGCTCCATTCATACAAATACCTGTTCCATTGCATATTATAAATATCCAAACACAATTTTTCATACAAAGTTTTTACTAATTATAATACAAATCCAATCTAATACAATTAATATTTATACAAAGTTGTTACTAGTATTTTTCAAATACTACAAAAAAAGTAAATCGAGCTAAGTTGCACATGCTCCGCTGGCCCCTGATCCGTCATCCGGGCCGCCGCCCGGTGGCCGCTGAAACTGAGACATGTCTACACCGCTACATTGGCTTAAGACATTGCCGTACAACTCTAGCAACTTTTGCATCTCGGCCACCTTCTGTTTTTCCTCATCTCTCTCCCGTTCTATATCAGCAAGTCGGTTGTTCAATTGATCTATTGCGGAAACATATAGATATAATTTGATTAACTTTTGAAGAAAATGACATTACTGTACGTTATTTTAGCAACATACTTACCAATTTACGTGCACGTAGCGCTGATGACATAGATCCCTGACAATGAGAGGGGGGTATGGGCTTGCTCAGATCACCACCTGCCCTATTTTTCTTTGCCTTTACAGAATTTTCCTGATAGGTAGGATCGTTTGCACTCTCCATCATCTCCTTGTGGACGTCCAAAGACTTCCACCCAGGTGGGATTCCTTTCTTCTTCTTCGTGACATAATTGTGTATGTCCTTCAATCGAGTTCCGGCTTTCTTATCAAAGCCCCTCCTAACCTCAGCTTCGATCTCTGGTCTCCATTTGTAATAATCCTGCAAAATCATAAAAACAAATAAGTTTTAAATGAATTATAATACAACTAATTAGAATATATTTTCGATCGTACCTTGAAAACACTGTACCACTGATCTTTGGTCGTGTTATCGACCATTGAATAGTTCCTCCACGGTTTCTGAAAATACTTCTTCATGTCGTCTGTGATTGATCGTGCTACTGTGGAATCATTAAACCTTGCAAACAAAATATCATGTTTTCAGCAACAATATTAATTACATATGCAAACTACAACCAACTAGACAAAATATACTAAACTGTACTTACCACAGTCCTTCAGGATCCAACTCCTTCTTGCCTTGCGAAGGAGGTGTATCCTCACCCAAGGACTCGTGATCGTGGTCATCATCTTGTTCTTCATGAGGTGTAGATGTAGAAGTTCCTTCTTCTGTAGATGAAGATCTACCTCCACCACCCTGCGGTCTTCTACCTCCGCCTTTTCTTCCACCTCCACGAGAAGACATCTGCATGCAACATGTTATAAAATAATAAATTTGGTATATTAGAACAATGTTATGAAATAAGAACAAATTTTATTATCATGACATGAAATTATTTTAAATTATATTAAATGATATAATCATTAAATTACAATAAATAATTTTTAATATATAGTAATAAGTGAAATTACAATAAGTTAAATTGTCATTACAATGTAAAATGTTTAATGAAAAACATAACACAAAATAACTAAAATGTCTGGAAAACATCAAAATCATCCTCCTCCTCTTCGTCATCGTCACTAAATTCATCACCCGCATCGCTGCTGTCATCAGTGTCCTCTTCAGATTCAGAACTTGAATCGTCGAATACAACTATCTCATCGTCGCTTTCGTCATCAACACCATCATATTCAGGAATCTCATCCGGAGCACAAAGTAGAGCGGGAGCATCGGTTGTTTCCTCTTGCAATACTTCCAAATCCACCGGGGCAGCAATATCTGACCGAGCCTTTGTTTTAAATACAGCCCACCATTGCATTTTATCCCTCTTCAGACTAGGATAAGGTGCATAGTACACTTGACTCACTTGATAGGACAAAACAAAAGGGTCATATATAAGGTATCTCTTTGTGTGATTGACTTCTACGAGTTTGTATTGTTCATGAATGTGCATACCCTTATCAGTGTCCATCCAACTGCACCTAAACAAAATTGTTTTGTACACTCCAAGATTACCATGATAAACCAATTCCAAAACCTCCTCCAAGATGCCAAAGTAATCACTTTCTTCATGACTTTGTACGCACACTCCGTAATTCATGGTTGACTTGTTCTTGCCATATTCAAATGTGTGGAAGTTGTATCCATTGACATAGAACTGACTCCAACTCCTCATTTGTCTAGAGGGGCCCATTGCGAGCGCACGTATAACATCATCAGTTGCAACATCATCAGAACTTGGCATTCTCTCAAACACCTAGTATTGTTGATTTAGTTAGTAAATAAAAAAGTCTTATTTATTTTGTATTTTCATAATTTGACAAAACTCACATGTTCCTTGAACCATTCAAGGAAATCAGCTTCGCATTTGCTCCATACTTGATCCCTAACTATATTGGGTTTTGAATGAACAATGTGCTCCTCAAATTGCCTTTTCATAATAATACATATCCAATTCAAGTCAGTCATAAAACAATAAATGTTAATCAATAAACCCCTTGTCTACGTTTGAGCAACTTACCTTTCATAATCACTTAGGATGCCACTGTTTGCAAGCACATAAAGATGTGCTCTATCATACTCCTTGTCCAACAACCAACGTTTCTGACCATTTGTTGTAGGTCGACCACAATCTTCCCTAAACATCTCGGGGAGATTAGGATCATGTTGGGTATCCACATCTGGATTGACATTTCTTCCTAAATCCCTTGACTTAGTGTCAACGCCAGGTTGAAAGTAGTTGGAGCAAAAGTTTGCTATCTCCTCAGTTAGGTAAGCGTTGCATATTGAACCTTCAACACGTGCTTTGTTTCCCACTTTACGCTTCAAGTGGTTAAGAAACCTATCAATGACTTAAGCATAGTTAATTTGTGTTAAAAAATAATAGGTTCTAAATAAAAGCTAATAAAGTTGAATTACCTTACCTTTCGAAAGGGTACATCCACCTATATTGAACGAGACCAGCAATTTTTGCCTCATAAGGCAAGTGAACCGGCAACTGCTCCATTGAGTTGAAAAATGATGGAGGAAAGATTTTTTCAAGCTTGCATATGATCTCAGGTATGTTTTTATGTAAGCGTTCCATCTCGCTCACTTTGATAGTGGGCGCACACAAGTCCCGAAAAAACTGACTGATTTCCGTCACTACCTTCCACACATGTGACGGAAGCAACTCCTGCAAACCAACCGGCAATAGCCTCTCCATGAATACATGCCAATCATGACTCTTCATTCCGTGCAGCTTACATGCACGAAGATCTACACACCTACTTAAGTTTGATGCAAACCCATCTGGAAACTTCAAATCTCGTACCCACTCACATAACCCCTTTTTCTGATTCTTGTCAAGTGTATAAGGTGCTTTGGGCATTGTCTGCTTACCATTTGCATCGTCAACCGGCTCCAATGGTCGGCGTTTACATAAACGTGCAATGTCCTTTCTTGCATTTATATTGTCTGAAGTTTGTCCTTTGACGTCCATGAGAATGTTAATAAGTTGTTCCAAAAAGTTCTTCTCAATGTTCATGACGTCTAAGTTGTGACGAATAAGCAAATCCTTCCAATATGGAAGTTCCCACAAAATACTCTGTTTAAACCATCCCTTTTTCTGCTTCTTGATCATGTTTATTGCCTCGGGAATATCAGTTGCTTTGGGCAAGTCTTTCACACACTGCCACAGTTCGTCACCAGACATTATATGTGGAGCCAGGTCATTTTCAACTTTGTTCTTACAGAAAGCAGTCTTGTTCTTTCGAAATGAGTGATCGGAAGGGAGAAATTTTCTACGACAATCGAACCACGTCACCTTACCGCCATGATCAAGCCAAAATGCCTTGCTTTTCTCCATACAGTACTGACATGCCTTTTTTCCAGCGGTAGACCACCCAGACAACATACCATAAGCTGGAAAATCATTAACAGTCCACATGAGGGCGGCACGAAGGTTGAAATTTTGCTTCCGTGACGTGTCATGAGTCATTGACCCAACATGCCAAAGCTGCTTCAACTCTTCAACTAGAGGTTGCATATATACATCTAAGTTTTCCTTTGGATTTTTAGGACCAGGGATGAGCAAAGAAAGAAACATAAACGGCTTCTTCATACACATTGATGGAGGCAATTTGTACGGTGTAAGAATGACAGGCCAACATGAATATTGTTGTCCAAATTTACCATGTGGAGAAAAACCATCGGTGCAAAGACCCAGTCTAACATTCCTAGGCTCGGATGCGAATTCAGGAAAAGTTTTGACAAAGTGCTTCCAAGCCTCACTGTCACTTGGATGTGCTAAAGTGCCTTCCACTCGAGGATTCTTGGCGTGCCATGTCATTTCCCCGGCAATGTTCTTTGTTACAAACAACCTTTACAACCTCGGTGTGATGGGAAAGTATATTAGCACTTTTGCGGGAATAAGATTGCCCTTGGAAGTCTTCTTATACCTATCAGCTCCACATACACTACACTTATCTAAAACATCATCGTCCTTCCAAAACAACATACAACCTCTAGGGCATGTGTGTATCCTCTTATAAGGAAGTTCCAATCCCTTAAGAACCTTCTTCGTGTCATAAAAGGTTCTACCCATTATATTGTCTTCTGGCATTGATTCATTCAACAAAGAAACAAAAGCGTCCACACACCTATGTGGCAAATTGTATTCACACTTCAAACTTATAATTCTTGAAGCCATTTCCAGCACGGACATCTTACTCCCTTGAAACAAAGGATCCTCAGCTGCCTTAAGAAGGTCAAACAACTTCTTGGCTTCATCATTCGGTTCTTCTTCAATTGAATTTGGTCCTTCCGACCACGTGTCATCTTGTTCATTTCCAAGAGCATCAACAACCATATCTCGATATGGGTTTGATTGAACCGAAGAGGAGGGCCCTATATCTGACTCACCATGGAATTTCCATTCATAGTAATTCAGAGTAAAACCTTTATTATACAAATGTACTTTGACCGTGTCCACATCCAAATAACGCTTGTGACGACAATGAAAGCAAGGACACCTTATCTTATCATTGTCATTATAAGCGGGATGTTGTAGACAAAAGTCGACGAACCCATCGACCCCTTCTATAAATTCATTTCTAAGACGACGCCCATTTAATTTTTGGTACATCCAACAACGCTCATTCCTTCTCATGATTAAAAAATTCTACACAACTAAGATTAAGAGTCATTTAAATTGTATTATAAAAGTGATGAATTACTAATAAACATATACTTAACTTTGTAAACCAAGTTTGTATAAATAAATTCTATTATAAAATCCTTTCAAATAATTATATTATTTCTTTAAGTTGATACTTATTATGTAGTTAAAATTCGATTAGAATAATTTAGTATACCACTAGCCGCAACACAATTATTATATGCTTCACATAAAATTTAACCTAAAACTCTAAAAAAAAAATTGAAAAATCTAAATTCTAAACAAAAGACGAATAACATTCAACCTAAAATTCTAAATAATAAAATAAGTATAAAATTCACAAATCTAAACAAAATAAGCATAAAATTCATTCTTAAACTCTAAACAAAATCAACATAAAATCCAACCTAAAATTATAAACAAACTTTAAACATAAAATTCAACATAAAACTTTAAACAAAGTTATCATAAAATTAAACATAAAACACTAAACAAACTAAGCATAAAATTCAACATAAAACACTCAAACCATAGTAAACATAAAATTCAACCTAAAACTCAACATAAAATTCAACCTAAAACTCAACATAAAATTCAACAATTTACCTTCAAAATGGGCTAGTCTTTGCCTTCAACTTACTTCACTCAAATTCAAACTTCAAATCAAGCAAATTCAACCTTAAAGCATGGAATTGTAAAATTTATAGTTAACATTTACATAAAACAAAAAAAAATAAGGAAAGAGTGAGTTAGGGTTTCAACCTAGAGAAGCAAGTGGAGTGAGGAAGGTCTCGTGGGCAACGGACGCGACAAGACGGCGGCGAGTTGGCGTCGACAAGGGCGAGGCAGCGTGGGATAACAACGAGGTGGCGTGGAGTGAGAGAAGGGTTTCGTGCTTTTGGAAGGGATGAATGAACAAAATGAAGATAGAGAAAAAAGCTTCTGATGTCAAAATTGTAGTCGACATTTAACGTCCGCCATAACACGGACGTTAGATGTCCAAAGCCGACGTTAAAAACGCGGAACTTAAACGACTTAAAATTCAAAAATCCCGCCTTTTTAACGTCGGCTAGAGGCGGACGTTAAAATTAACAAAAGCGGACGCTAAATTAAAATTCAAATTATATACGTTTCCAATCCTAAGACGTCTGTGATAGCAGACGTTAAATAAAAAGGCAGACGTTAAATTTATATTAACGTTCGCTTTAAGGGCGGACGTTAAAAGGCAGACGGTAGAAACACGGAATGTTGTAGTGATCGAGCTCCTCAGGAGTTCCAATAATGTTTATATCGTCAACATAGACAGCAATGATAGCGAATCCTATATGTGATTTCTTGATGAATACGCAAGGGCTAATTTGATCATTTTTGAACCCTTTCTTCATAAGGTATTCACTGAGGCGATTATACCATATTCTCCCTGATTGCTTTAACCCATAAAGTGATCTTTTCATGGAAAGTATTTCTCTAGGCTTGTGATTTCCTAGTAGCTTGAGTCCATCGGGAATTTTCATGTAAATGTCTTTGTCAAGTGTTCCGTATAGCTATGCAGTCACAACATCCATTAGACGCATTTGTAGTCTTTTTGACACAGTCAAGCTTAATTACCAGAAACCTCAGTGTAGTTGCATCAACTACTGGGGAATATGTTTCATCATCATTCTCATCATATGTCATCTCAACCGCTAAGGAGTAAGTAAAGATTTCATTAATGACAACATCTTTTCTATTCCATTGTTTCTTTGTAGCAACATAATTTATTGACAATACATTATTGTCAATATTCTTCTCCTCATCCTCTTTCGGAATGTTGTTATCTTTGTTGTCATTTCCATTTTTAACTTCGTGGTTCTCGGTTGGGATGGCAATGTTGGTCCTATTTACCATTTCATCTTATTTTTTCAATTTTCTTGGCTTAGAGTCTTTTGCTCCTTTATGATCTGCCATACTTTTTTCGGGCAATAGTTTCATTTTCTCCAACCTTTTCATCATTAGGAACATCAATACGGGTTGGTGCATTCTCTGCTGGTATATGTGATTTTGTCACTTTCTTAATATCTGTGAATGCATCAGGTAATTGATTTGCAACACTTTGTAGAGGGACAATTTTCTTGACCTCTTGTTCACAAGAATTTGCCCGAGGGTCAAATTTTGACAATTATATTGCGTTCCATTTGATTTATAGCTCCTTCCTTTTTATTGGATCCATTTTTACTCCCCCTAAGAATGGGAATGTTGTTTCATTAAAATAACAATCAACAAATCGAGCTGTGAATAAATCACCAGTCATAGGTTCAACATATTTTATGATGGATGGAGATTCGAATCCAACATAAATTCCCATTATTCTTTGTGGACCCATTTTTGTACGTTGGGGTGGGGCAATTGGTACATACACAACACATCCAAATATTCTCAAGTGTGAGACATCTGGTTCTTTGCCAAAAACTAGTTGTAATGGTGAATATTTGTGATAAGCAGTAGGTCTTATTCTGATGAGGGATGCTGCATGTAATATAGCATGCCCCCAAGCAGATGAAGGTAACTTTGACCTCATTAATAATGGTCTTGCAATCGATTGCAATCTCTTATTTAATGGTTCAGCAAGACCATTTTGTGTGTGTACATGAGCCACTTAATGTTCAACCAAAATCTCAATTGACATACAAAAATCATTAAAAGTCTGAGACGTAAATTCCCTAGCATTGTCAAGCCTTGTCCTCTTTATTGTATAATCTGGGAATTGAGCTCTCAATCGAATAATTTGAGCAAGGAGTTTTGCAAATACCAAATTTATGCTTGACAAAAGGGTCACATATGACCACGTAGAGGCATCGATTAACACCATGAAATAACGAAATGGTCCATATGTTGGTTTAATAGGACCACAAATACCACCTTGTATTCTTTCCAAAAATGTTGGGGGTTCTATGGCGTCGTTATTAGCTTGCCTAATGCGCAAGCAGAGCATGATAACTCATTTGATTGAGTAACCTTAACATTCTTGATTGCATGTCCAATTGAATTTTCAATAATCCTGTTCATCATTCCTGTACTAGGATGTCCTAATAATCGATCATGCCACAAAGTAAGAGATATTTTATCATCCAATTTCTTGTTGGATATCATGTTTGTTTCAAATGGATGTATATCAATGTGATATAGTCTTGTGGAATATGATGGCAATTTCTCATACACATGTTTCTTGCCATATTTTTTAGTCGTAAGGCATAAATATTCCACTTGATCAACTGTCATGGTTTCCAGATGTCAATCATTTTGACGTATGTGTTTAAAACTCATGAGGTTTCTTCGAGATTTGCTTGAATATAAGGCATCATTTAACATTAATTTGGTTCCGTTTGGAATTATAATGCATGCTTTTCCTGATCCTTTGATCAGTTTAGATGTTCCAGAAATGGTATTAACATTTGCTTGGAATATTGTGAGTTCTAAAAAGTACTCTTTGTTTGTTAATATTGTATTTGTTGTTTCACTTTTGATTAAATATTGATATTTTGTTTCATCTTCTGATAAATTCATATCTTCATAAATGGTAAGTAAAAGTAGTTAGTTTAAGAAAATATAATAAACATTATTAATAATGATATGAAATACATGAGTATAATAAAGGCATCGTAAAAAGCATAAAAGGTTTATAATAACATTCATACACATATTATTGGTTGATGATACTAGCTATGATATTGTTCTACCAAGCAAAAGTTCACATTTAAACAATGTCATCTATAAAGAAGTCAGATACATCAAGGCTAGGCATAGAGGTATCCTCGATCTTCATTAACAAAGTTTGTTTCCGGAATCTTTCTTTTTCCTTTAATTGATGCTTGGTATAGATCTGCTAAATGTTTAGTTGTACGGCATGTTCATGCCCAATGTTCACTTATACCACACCTGTTGCAAGCATCTTTTCCCGTTTGAGGAATCCTTTTGTTGTTTTCTATATCTTGGTTTCGTGTTATTTCAGAGTATTTAAAAGCATTTTTCCTCGGAAAAAAGTTATTCCTGCCTCGTCCACGACCTCTTCCACGGTATTTGCCACGTCCTCTACCACAGTTATTGAATTTTCCACGCCCACTTTTGTTATAGCTAGTATCTTAATGTGAGCTTTCAACAGCATTTGACTCAAGCAATGCTTTGGACCCAGTTGGTCTCATGTTGTGGTTTTTCAACAAAAGATCATTATTTTGTTCCGCAACCAACAAAACAGAGATTAACTCACTGTATTTTTTAAAACTCCTTTCTTGATACATATCAGATAATACTATATTATCAGCGTGAAATGTGGAAAATGTTTTGTCTATCATATGTTCTTTCGAGATTGTTTGATCACAATATTTCAATTTGGACACTATTGTGAACATAGGTGAATTGTAATCACTTACGGACTTAAAGTCCTGAAATCTTAGGTTTGTCCAGTCAAAGTTAGCTTTCGGAAGAAGCACCTTCTTATGGTGTCCATATCGGTCATTGAGTTTATCCCACAATTCTTTAGGATCATTAACAAGTAAATACTCACTTTTCAGACTTTCTATTAAATGGTGTCTGATTAGTACCAAGGCCTTTGCCTTCTCTTGTTCTGTAGAAATTTTTGTTATAATTTAACATCTGTTACTTGAGGTGGGATTTTATTATCAGCAATAGTATGTTCCAGGCCTTGGGCCCTTAACTTTATTTGTGCATCAACTTTCCATTCTAAGAAGTTTTGTCCAGCTAAGCCTAAGATGTTGAACTGTCTTTTCATCAAGTCTCCCATCTTAGCTACAAATTTAAAAAATTAATGGATAATCTCGTGAGTGATATTAATAGTCTAATTAGCATATAATAATAAATCACATGTATATTATCTCCCCCTTATTTATTATTGTTTGAGGTAGGAACAATTAAACAAGATATGAAAGAGAGAAATAAAAAAATAATTTATAATAACATAATAATACACATGGAAAATCATAAGATGACAAAGTGTTAGGATCAATAAAAATTGTACTTACTTGTTTATTAAAATGACAAATATAATAGCTATAATTAATACAAACAACGCGACCATTAAAAATAAGTAGACTTCTATGGCTCTTAAATTTTCTTCAACTGAGAAAGATGGGGAGGAAGATTGACGGTGGTTGCTGGTGGGAGTCATGGTGGCCGGTTTATTTTTATTCAGTGGGAAGTAAAAGATAGGATACAGTATTGTGTGTGTGGTGAAATGAGTAGGGGAAATCCCCTTATTAAGGGGGAAAAAACCCGTTAACTGTATTTTACACAGTGCAATAACATGCCGTTATACATAAAAAAAATAATAATCGTTGTTAGAAAAATTAGCCTTTTAGGTTTGTGGGAAATGAAAATATCACAATGGAATATATGTAAGCCTCAGTGGTCCGAAAGCCTTTAATCTATCAATGAGATCGAGGGTTCGAAAACTATTTGATGCCTCTTAATTTAAAAAAAAAAAAAAGGATGCATCATTTTATTCATTAATAATGTGTATATTTTGTTTTTATATATACATATTTTCCAAAGGAGAAAACAAGAACGTAAAAAGTGAATAATAAGACAATGAAATATAAATTAGAATGTATGCATGTATAGTATGATAATAAATGCATGCTGAATAAAGGGAAACTTACTGCAATAAGCAAAAAAAATGAGTACAATACAGAAAATAAAAGGGGTGTCAGAATGAAAAAAAAATATAAACTCCCTTTTTTTATTAGTATTTTTTTTTATTTATTGTCCTGGTAACCAGTAGTGTCCATAATTAGTCCTTTTCCTTGTGGAAATAGAAAATTATGTTGGTATTACGTTGATAGTGGACTTTGTATATTTTCCTTTTAGGATTGATAGTGGAAATAGAAATTTTTTTTTTGACAATATCGTTATGAGTTTCGAATATAGAAGGTCCGAATTATCGGCAACTATAGAGCACACTCTTCAAAATGGTTATTTATTAAGTTGATAAAATTGAAAAAAAAGTTCTTGGATCTTTTACCTTTTTTTCTTAAAGCTCTCGTGCTGATAACGCGTTATGAGAAATACAGAAATGAGAGAAAGTAGGAAGAAGAAGTTGTATGTTACAATGCTCCGTTGCACTCCAATTGTCGGAGCTCATTGGTATTTATAGGGGAAAAACTCTACACATACACACACTATTTGTAATCATATCCAGCATAGTAGTATATGTACAATAATGCAAATATAATCAATTGCATGTATAGTTTCTTTAACATTCATACTATCATAACATAAACTAGGTTATTATATATTTTTTTAGAAATAGGAACTTAATTTCATTCCAACACAACTACACACAAGTTTTTTTTGTTTTTTGTTTTGGAGAAAACGTTACAAGGAAATCAGGAGTTCTTCCTCTCGAAGAAAAAAGCCTGACTTATCTATAGCTAAACAATAAGAAAATTTAGCTTCCAAAAAGGTATCAATATCGACATGCGTAGGGGTCCAATTCCCGAGCGACGCAATATAATCAGCAGGCTGGTTGGCTTCTTGGAAGATGTGCGAAGAGGAGGTTGTAGTGAAATCCTGAAGAATATTCTGAATATCATCCATCAGTAGTTGGATTTTCCACGGACATCGAAAACGACCCTGCAAAACACTGATAACAGTTAGGTTATCACCCTCGATGTGAATAGAAGTAAAATTTAGTTGACGAGCTAATAAAAGACCATTCCGAAGTGCAGTTGCTTCCGCCACAAGGGGAGAAGTGTTGCCTAAGTAAAAAGCACGGGTTGCGATACATTCGCCAAGATGGTTCTGAAGTACCACACCCGCAGAAGCAGTATTGTTGTTTGACGAACCATCAAAATTAAGCTTAATAGTTCCAGGGGGCGGAGGAGACCAACAAACAAACGAGAAAGCGAAAGGAGGGGAAGCATGTAATTCAGAGTCATAAATTGTGTGCAACTTATCTATGGAGAGGCGGGCCTTCCATTCTTGAAAGTAGGACAGAGCCTGAGTGAAGACACTAATTGCAGAGAATTGGGAATTACGAAAAACTTACCTGTTACGAGCTTTCCAAATACTCCATAAGCTATAAAGGATTTTGCAAATGGAGATATATCGCTGGTCATGAAGCATAGTGAGGAGAGTGGGAAGGGCGGGGCAGGTCGGGAGCGGGGCAATCCAGCGAATAGCTTGAATATATGACCAAATGGGAAGAACCAACGAAAAATGCAAGAAGAGGTGATCTTGAGACCCTTTAGCTGTGGAGCAAAGTGGGCAGAGTGGGGAAAGGGGCAAGCCTCGGTATGCTAAATTTTGACGAACCTGGAGGCCATTATGTAACGACCCAACTTTTCAAGACTGTCGATTTACGAAGGGAAACGACAAACGGATCATTACCAAACATAAAACCAAATTTTATTGTAATATTCAAAATCTAAAATTCTTTTATTAAATAAATACTGAAATAATAGTTCCAAAAGACTAAAAATAAGTACTAAAATACATAAAGGTAAACTGTGTCTTCCCAACAAGCTGGGATAAACTCTTTAACTAATAAAAAGAAAACTTAAAGTAGACCCTGTTTCACTCTACTGATCACATCATCACACAACCCGAACCAAACGAGAGCCCACTTATGCGCCTGCGTCTTCACCTGAAATGGGGGGTCCACCGTCAGTGGCGAGTAACTAGGCTGTCCCGCTTAAATGAGGGACCGCTAACCATATAATAGCATAGAATCAACCAAGGAAAATCATATAGAACATATGGAAATACGCACAAAAATACTTACGAAATACGTAAAAAATACATATAAAATACCTACAAAATACGGTTAGGATACATACAAAATACGTGTACAATACAGGTACAGAATACGTACATCATACAAATACATATACGTATGACATAAAAACATAACTACGTACAACATACAATTACAAATACGTACAACATACATATACAAATACGTACAAAATACAATACCGGACGTACACAACGGAAGACTTAAACTACAACCTAATACGTATACATATATACGAAATCATACAATACCTACATACGACAGCAACCTTTCATGAAATGCATATCTTATAATATCATATCATTTCGTTCATATCATAAACATCTTATCATAATCAAATCGTATTATTGGACCGGTCTTTATAGCTCGTTGTGGATCCCATTGCACCACAACTTTCCTAAAACATGCCGGGGTGAACTCGTGTATTCAACCCGTAGCCCTCCTTTGCAAGAACTAAGCCTAAGCTATGGCCATAACCCCTAAATAGCAGCTCATGTACTACTACTCAGACGACTACATATTCTAGAATCAAGAACTGCGCAGATACCGCAGTCTGGCAGTGGCAACGACTTAACCCGATTGATGACTTGTGTATCACCAAAGGGGCGTCCGTAATACATACTATCTTTTCTAAAGGCCATCGTGAGACCACTATTTCTTTTAAGTCTTTTCTAAAGGCCATCTTGAGACCACTAATTATTATTATATTGGTACTCATACCGGCCGTCAATTCCATAATACCCGGTAGAGTATACCAAAACTGGAAGTACTAGGTGACCGTAATTGGAACTAAGATGTTCGAATTCCCAGGAAAGAGAGGTGCGGCACGTATATTGGCCATCTTAAATACCAAGTCTTTCCTAGCCACAGATCGAAACAATTCAATGTCCTTTTACTCTGTTTCCTTTCCTTCGTTATTATTATATTATTATACCCTCCCTTCCTATTGCAACTTATCCCTACTGACTCCTTTAATTATAATAATTAATATAATAATAATAATAATTCCTAAAATACCTTCTAATATTATTATAGGTCAAAAATCAAAGCAACTGAACTCTACTAATTTAGGACCACTCGACATTTCCTATAATAATATAACATTTACATAAATTCACCAAATAATTATATAATCATTAAAGAAAATCATTTAAGTTACAATAAATCATATAAACAATTTAATTCAAGAACTTATTCACTTAGTAAAAATTAAATCAAGAAAGTCATAAAGAATCATAATCTGAACAAGGGATTCGACAAGATATACTTCAAAAGTGTCTTAATAATTTAATCACACTACTTTACACAATCTGATTTTAAAGAATTAAATTAAGAACAACCGTTTAAAGGTCTCGAATAACCTGGAAATTTTGATGGAAGTTAAATATGGGTTCAGGGTTTAATGTGCATAAATTTTGTCCAAAAATAACGTCATTTACTATTTTTAAGGGATTTTATAACTAACAAATCAGATTAGGCTGTAATCAGTTTCCGATTTTTCTTCCATAGCAAACGAACTTTACAAATTACGAAAATTTAACACAAGCTGTAAAAAACTATTAGTGACTTCCACCTAAATTTTCATAGCCATCCGACTTGATTAAGTATCTTGATAAATTCGTAAACTAAATCTGGACAGTTTTACCAGTTTGAAAGATTAAATTATTATAAGCAATAAAAGGACGAATTTTGCCACGAAATAAATCTTGATTAATAATCAAAAGGTATAAAAACTCCCACGAAAAATTCATCAAGAAATAACAAGATTTGATTAAGAAATAAAATAAAAATTCAACCTTTAATACTCCTAATACACGCATAAAAATGCATAAAACAATTAAAGATTCATGAAACATCAAGAAAGTAACATAATAAATTATACTATATGGTTCGAAAAATACTAGGTGAACATGATACTATTCCTATTAATTTTCATGATTTAACCCTAATTAATTATATGGAAAACTTGTTCCAGATTTAAGAAGGTAAGTCTAGTTACCTGAATCACATTAAAATTCCAAGAAATCACCCCTTTGGGAACCGAAAAACACACGACCAAAAGGAGAAAAAAAAGAGATTAGGTTTTTGAGAATTGAAAGTGTATAGAAATGTAAAAAGGAATTAGGGCTTGTTTCTTATTTATAATATAAGGAACAAAAGAAAAAGAAAAAGAAAAATAATTAATAATAATATAAGGGGGGCCGTGAGAATAGAGAGGAAATAGGGAGGAGAAATAGGGAGGTGAGACTGAGGTTGGTTGAGTGAATTTGGGATGACTTAGTAATTGGTTAGACTAGGTTTAGGATTTTAAATTAATTAAAATTAATTAATTAAATAAATACTCAAGTTATCTAATTAATCATAATTAAATAAAAAGAAAAATAATTGTTGGTCCTTACATAGAGGGCCGACCAAGCTAAGAAGAAATTGGGTCTTTGGGCCCAATTTCGAGATAAGGAGAAGAAATGAAAACAAACAGTCCAATTAAACGGGCCCTTTGGACTTCGAAAAATAAAATAAAAATAATAACCGCGAAATTTTCTGGCCCTAAATTTCGGGGTATTACAATTATGCAGGAATTGCCAAGTAAAGATCTGTAGTTTAGGGTTGAGGTCCAATTTCCAAAGCCAATAAAAATCCCATTTAGGGGAATAAGGACGAATGTCATGGGCGATCCAAGTAGGTGATTTGATAGTAAAATGACCATCAGGAGAATGGCCACAACAAGGTTCATCCATAATTGGGGAGGACGGAAGAGGGATACCTAAAATAGTGCGGCAAACTTCTGGCGGAAGATACTGAGTGAGAAGATCAGTGTTCCAAGAGCCGTGGGCTATGAAATGGTCAACTATCATGTCCGGATTTGAAATATCATATGGGTCGATATTAAGATGTGAAATAAGGCTATCTTTAAAGACCCAGTTATCAAACCAGAAAAGAACATTAGCACCATTTCCTATTTTCCAACGAATGCCCCGTAGAAGAAAATGGCAGATATGAAGAATTTGCTTTCAAATCCAGGAGTCTTTAGACTGAGCTCGATAATGAAAAAAGGACAAACGCCGAAGATACTTGGCGTGAATAATTTGAACCCAAAGATTGGCATGGTCCGATAGGACCTTCCATCCCAGTTTACAAAGATAGGCTTTATTAACCGCGTCAGATTTACGGAGGCCTAGACCACCTAGGGACTTGGGGCGACAAATTTTATCCCATGAAATCATGGGGAGACTGGGTTTATCAGAACTTTGTTTCCAAAAAAAAG
Source organism: Salicornia ramosissima (assembly GCA_951394345.1). Taxonomy (NCBI): domain Eukaryota; kingdom Viridiplantae; phylum Streptophyta; class Magnoliopsida; order Caryophyllales; family Amaranthaceae; genus Salicornia; species Salicornia ramosissima. The sequence goes on along the minus strand of OX596237.1, from coordinate 41,475,121 downwards.
ATCGGTTGATACGGTCTAAGGTGGAGGTGGTCAAAACAGGGATAGCAGCCGCAGACATAGCATAAGATGGGATAGCCTCTAAATTACTTTGAATTAAGACAGCCTTACCAGCGTTAGAAAGCCATTGGGTTGACCAAATATTAAGTTTAGCATCGGCCTTACGCGGGATATGGTCAAAGTTAGACTTAGAAAAACGAGAGGAGTTAAAAAAAAAACCTTCCAAATAACGGCCTAGAAATTGTTTTGGTGTCATATTAAAATAACTGGCAAGCTAGCGTTTGCGAGGGTTATTAACCTTTTTCGAGAACACAATTGCAGATTTATCAAAAATGATAAGTTGGCCAGAGAGAGTCATGAATTCATTTAGAATAGATCTAACCTGATTACAGGCGGAAGGGGTAGCTTTATAAAATAAAAGGCTATCATCTGCGAACAAAAGGCAAGGCACAATGGGTGCAGTAGGAGCCACTTTCAATCCAATAGGGGAACGAAGAGAGGTAGACTGTAAAGAAAGTTTACGAGCCAATACCTCCATACAGATAATAAAAAGACAAGGGGAGAGGGGATCGCCCTGGCAGATACCCCGAGTTGGGAAAAGAAGTTGCGAAGTTTGACCATTACCAGAAGGAGAGAAAGAGACTGTAGTAACACAAGCTCGAATCCAGGACACCCATTGGTTATTAAACCCAAAGCTGTGGAGGGTAGCCCATAAAAAATCCCATTCAAGCCTATCATAAGCCTTTTCCATATCAAGTTTGAGGGCAACCAACCAGTTGAATTTTTTGATTTGGAAAACATGTTCATAATTTCATGAACTATTAGAATATTATCCTGAATAGCCCTATCTGGGGCAAAGGCCGTTTGAAAAGGCCCGATAATCTTATTAAGGAAAGGCCGAAGGCGGCCCACAAGAATTTTTGCAATTCCTTTATATACACAGCATATATTACCGCAAGTCTACAACAAGTCAACAATAATGCAATACCCGCAATCTTTCCTTCGCCGCCTACAAATAAATACCCCCGAAAAAGAAATACAAAAGAAAAAATGAAACTAATGGGAATGGATTCCAAGTCGGGCGTAGATAGCAAGGAGTTGAGAGAGAAGGCTCGACCGGTGAGCTACACCGTGTTATACGTTAAACTGTCTAACTAGTTTTATCTATATTGCATTACAAACAGTTAAGGAAATTGGACCTTTCAAGATTGGACCATGGGCGGTTGTCCTGCTCGCCCCTGCTCAGGGCCGGGCCTGCCTCCATTACAATATTAACTGCAATGAATTGACTTTTTTTTTCTTTGTACTTTATATCAAACCGTTTCAATTATTATGTTACGAATGAAATATAATATAGGATTAATTGATTTTAATAAGACAACCTTTGAGAGATTCGCAACTAATAAACCAACCTTTTGATTATTCAATAATAACCCAACCTTTATACCCAATTTTCTTTTAGTAAACTTTTTGACCTACTACCTTTACAGCAGGTAAAATAATTACATTATTCATTATTTTTCTCCTATACTTAATTTTATTTAAAAATTTGTTTTTAAAAAAACCCAGCCACCCTCCCCACCTTGGAAACAACAGACCACCACCGACACCGCCCCCTAAACCCCCACTGCCCCCGCCCCCAAACCATGTTGCCCTCTGCCCAAACCACCACCCCTACCCAAACCACCTTGCCACCACCCCATCCAAACCAGCCCAATTGAACCCCCACAACCTAACCCCAAAACCCCACGACCATCCACCTGCTGCCCTTCCCCAATTCCCCCATGCCCAACAAGTCAACAACCCTATCCCCGACCCCCACCTTAAACCATAAACCCTCAACCACCCCCTCCACGAGCCTCCCCACCCAATTCTGACCCACCACCACCCTTTAAAACCCACTTGAACCACCCTCAACCCCATTTCCGACACCCACTCCCGACACCGTCGACCCGCACCTCAGATCTGGCGAGAGAGAGAAGGCAATACCGCAACGATGGTGATGGTGGTTATAACGACCCGACTCGCTTAAACCGGCGCGGAAGAAACCGACAAGTCGAGTTGTTAGAAACTACAACTCAAAATACCTAAGAAATAATACTAATTCCTCAAATATTATTACCAAACCACAAAAGTACAAATACCCACAAGTTTGTACATAAACTAATCCAAAAGTCAAACTAGAAATACTAAAATACGAGATAACTCCAACTACATGTCAGAGTCTTAAACAACACATAAAAGTCCAAAATCTAAAGAGTAGCATCTAAACAAACTATCACTACCAATACTACAAAATCAGTAAATACAACAGGTAACAAAAGAAAGAAACGTCGCTCGCCCAACCCAAAACTAGGCAAGAACATCATCATCTGAAGTACCTGAAAAATACAACAACAGTCCACCATCAGTGGCGAGTAACATAACTGACTCACCCTAATGGAAACACACATGTACATAGCATAAATCAAACGATCAACATCATTAAACAAAGTACGAGAACAACCCAAAATGTGAACTCGACTCAAACCAACCTAATCAACTATCTTTGGCGCAATCATTCACATTCTAGACCGGACTGTGCTCGTACGAACGCATCTTACGCGCTCGAACTTTCTACTATGCTCGGATTTGAGAATCTTACTCTCAAACCCCATGAAACCAATCTTACTGGAAATCCATGTCCCGTGAAACCAATCTTACTGGAATTCACAAAGATCACATAGTATGACTCCAACTAACCCAATACCGCGGATGGATTAGGGGCAACGTCTTAACCCGAATACAATGAATCTTACTCAAAGTATCAGGCGTCTAAAAATGAAATCAAGCTAAGTAATCAATTAATTCATTTACTCATTTTAATCATATTATTCATTATTACCTCAACTTAACTAAACTAAGTTCAAGAACTGCCTAAAGCCTCGGTTCTCGAAATTAATCTAGCTAAAATATCGAAGTTATTCTCAAGAACTGCCTCTAGCCTTATTCTTGAGTCTAACCAATCATTATTCATCAATCTTTAATCATTCTTTAACCATATTAAACACTTTCTTTATTCTTTAAACCGTTTTCTTTAACTTTCAAGATTCAATCAAGAACTTCTAAAGACTCATCAAGAACTCAAAGAACTCATAAAGAACTCATTCAAGATTCAAGATCTTCAACCAAGAACTCAATCAAGATTCAAGATCTTCAATCAAGAACTCATCCAACATAATCATCACACGCATATCATCATGAAAAATCAACCTAAACTTATCCAAAATTCATCAAACTTTGATACATAAATCATGATCATATAATAATGTATAACTAATCATAAAATCATGAAAATCATCACTAATACATCATGTAAACACATAAAAAAAATCAGATTGTATAATCATACATAAAATCATGAAAAACCCTCAACAAACATCCTAAACATGCATTTAATCTATACTATAAACAAGGTATTCCAATTAAGTTGAGTTAGTATGTTACCTTATTGAAGATTACACACTAAAACAACACACAAATTGCTGCCCGGAACACAAAGAACACGGCACAATCAACACGAGCAACACGCGGCCTTCAGCACGGCACCACGAACCACGCACGGCTGTCCAGCCCTCTGCCACGCACCACGCTGCCCAGTCACGGCACACACACCACCACCACGGTCCTCAGCCCAGTCAGCACGGCTGCCACCACGACCCACTCTTGCACGGCCACTGCACGGCCCTCACGAACCGCACCTCCACTCGGGCACCACACGACCCAAACCCACTTGATCAAAGCACACGAACAAGCCCGGAATCAACCCAAACTAGCGATCTTGAATAAAATAAATGTGTTTAGGATTGTGTTTGGTCACCTAAAGATCAATGAACTATGAATCTTTAAGTTTTGGGCTAGAAAAATTGATGAACAATTGATGGGTATCAATCATCAAAAATGGCGTGAAGTATAGGCAAATGGGAGGGAGTTTGTGTTTTGAATTTTGATGGCAAGTGTATTAGATGGCAAATGAGCAAAAATGATCTTAAGGCTCACTAATCCCCTCTATTTATAGAAGTGGAAGTAGTGTGAACACAAAGCAAGTGGCAAGCCTTGCCATGCTTGCTCAAAAACCGGCCAAGGGTAAGAAATGGGCCTCAAAATGGGCTCTCGTGATCCATTGGGCTAATTTGCGAAAACCGCATAATTAATCATGCCCAAATCGAATTCACCCAAAATATTAAATAATTAATTAGAAAATTAAATAAATAAAATTCTAATTAATTAAATAATAATTAACATAAATAATAAAAACTAAGAAATAAACATTTCGATTAAATCGAAATTATTCATATAAAATTAAAATAAATAGTTCAAAAATTAATTTGAACTAGCACATAAACAAACATAATCACACATAAATACCGACAAAAATACCGATAAAATTTGGGTCATTACAGTGGTGGTGTTGGTGACTAATGATAGTGAGTGAAGATGGTGGTGGTGGTGGTGGTGGTGAGTGAGGAGGAAGGAAGAGAGAGAAAAGGGTTGAGTAAGGGAGGAAAGAGAAAAGGATGGGGTAAGTTTTTTTTTCTGATTTTTATTTATTTATTTTTTATTTTTTTGAAGTGATGACCAATAATATGTAAACACGTGTCATTAAAAACTTGTATTATAAGTTATAACCGGTTATGGTTTATTGAAGGAAAATTTGGTATAAAGGTTGGTTTATTATTGAATAATCAAAAAGTTGATTTATTAGTTGCGAATCTCTCAAAGGTTGTATTGTTAAAATCAATTAATCCTATAATATATTATGTGTTAATGTTCAACTAGTAGCATGTCCGTCATCTTAGTGGTCGTTTGGTTGATGTGAGAATTTATTTACCACAGGAAATTAGAATTCATGGGAAGTGAGATTTTTGTGTTTCGTTAACTCCATATCAATTCCCATAGTAAATTAATATACAATTAATTCAAAAAGTCCTATATTATCAACTACTATTCCTTAATTAAAAAAAAAAATCATCTCCCTTTTCTCTCCCCTCAAAACACAATATCACCAAATATTTTTAAAAAAATCTTGATTCTTAAGCCTCTGTTCTCCATGACCATCAACACCTCGCTTAATCACGTGATGATTATGGATAAATAATCAAATGTGATGATTATGGATAAATAATCACAAGAATTTTGATTCACCATGGGTGTGTTGGTGAATCAATTCCTTCATTTTGTGGGGATTAACATTTCTTAGGAAATCTCATTTCCTACTCTCACTATCAACCAAATAACACTCCCCTCCCACAATTCTTAGGAAATATGATTTCCAATGGAAATTATTTCCAACCAAACAAAGCCTTAGTTTATTCTCTAGTCATCACCAATTAAATTACATTACATATCTATATATAATATATTTACGGTACGTTTATTATTGGTAATAAATTGTGGTAATGGTATTGAATTTAAAGTGTAATTTGTTAAGGAAAAGCTTCAAAATTCCCATGAAAAACATAATTTTCATTCCCAAATTTGAAATTCCTTCTTATTTTCCGTTACCATCCATTACCATGTGGAAGGGTGATATTAGATGGAAATGGGTATTTGTGGCGAAAATTAGATAAAATGCAGTTAAACTAGCACCACCATAGGAATGAATTTTGATTTTCTTTCCAAATTTAGTTATAAATCCATTCACATTACCTCTATTTATAACCGGCTACTAAACAGACCGTTATGGTCAATGTAAAATTGGTAACATTTTTAGGTTCCACATAGCCATGAATGGCTTAGCGCCTTAGCTCATCATAACCTCATTATTTACCTTTATTTTATGCCGTTAGGATGGGCGTTGGTAGCGTGGCTAATTGTAGGTCTGACACAAATACAGAATTCCCTTCCCCTAGTAGTCACTTCTCTGTTTCTAAGATCCACCCAAAATCAAATCAAATCAAATCCAAAACGATTAACAAACTTCAATCAATCTTAAAAAAAAAAAAAAAAAAAAAAAACATCAATGGGTTTCCGCGTCCTGTACGGTATAGTGTTCCTCTCTCTCTCCTGCGTCGCCTTCACTTTCCTCTACGTCGCCCTTCACCCTGTCTTCTTTCTCATCTCTTAACATTTTTTTATGCAATTGGTTTTCTCAAGCTGCTGAATTCAGCTCCTTCCGGGTTTTATGGCTTCTCCCCCTCTCCTTTTTTTTTTATATTTATAAATTGAATTGGTTGTTGTTCAGTGATGAGATCTCGTAATTTATGGGCCTTGTAATTTTGAATTTGATGTTGGATTTGGATTTTATTGTAACCAATATCAATATATGTATATATAGTTATATACAGTATGTTAGTGCTTCTTTCTGAGTTTCACCTTTGTTTTGAACTTCTTTTTCTGTCGGTCCTTATTGGTTATTTTGAACTGTTTTTATTTTATATTTTTATAAAGCTTTGAATTACATAATTTCTCTGCAACAACTCCTCCCATTAAAACACAAATTCATGACTATGTATAATCGAAGAGCGTTTGTAGTAAATGGTTATTTTAGCAACAAAATCGATTATACTCTCGTGAGTATGAAGAGGATGCTACACCTCATACAGTCATACAAAACGCATCTCAAAGAAACATAGAGTATAACGGTCAAACGGGTCGGGTATAAGATAGTTGTAGGTTCGGGTTGTAACATGTCAGGCGTCAACAGTTTCGGATCGATATTATTTTTTCGTAACCAAAGTTCTTGGGTACAGGTTGAACTAGTGGGTTGATAAGTTTCATAACGCCCTTTGATTTTTCATGTTTTGATGTAATATATGTACTCAAATGTACTTCAAACGTTTTAAAAAGTACAAATCATAAGAAATATCTTGATTAATAGCAAATTGAAGGCAAATAATTGACATTGTAGTCCAATAAAAATAATGTTAAATTTTCTCTCAAAAAAATAAATAAATAAAATAATGTTAAATTCAAAGTTTTATTGGTATGGAATGTTTTTGCCTAAAATTTCCCTTAATTTCATAAGTTCAACACATTACTAATGATTTTCGGGCCAGCATGGGTTGAAAGTAAGTCATATAGCGTTAAGAGCAGGTTATATTTATGGGGCCGGTTTTTTGGGGGGTTTTTTGGTCCAATTGAAAAAAAAAATGTAAACAACAGTGCAGTAAGTCAGCAACGAAGTTGACTAAAGCTTCCTATTTCCTCTCCCCTTTATTTCAAATCCTTAAATTATTCAAATTCTAACCCCTAAAATCTAACAAATTCTCTCTTCTGTATAAAAGCTCCAATCAAATAATTTTGTATTCATAGCATTGCACAAGGTATAGTATTCCTTAACTTACAATTTCGTATTCCTAATAATAATTACCACACAAAGTAGAAAAGCACCAACTGCACCAAGAAGAGGCAATCAATCATAGTAACCAAAAATACAATGCCTCCTATTATATTCATATTCTTATAGTAACTAGGCAATCAACCATAATGTTTAATCTCCACTTATAGCTGTGCAATGTTAAGCTTACCTGCAAGAAAATGTGGCTATTTAGGAAGATATGGACCAGTAAGTAACACTAATTTGGCATACACTTGAGCTCTTTGGTAACCTATACAATCCCTTAGAAAACTCAGGTTTCTTGCTTAATTGCAGGCTTGTGGGTTTCACAGAATTAGGGACAACAACAGTTACATGAAGTCTCTCTAGAACTTTTGCAACCATTAGAATATATCTAATCAGCTCCATCTCTTGTTGTTCCTCATGAAAATTCTTTAGCAAAATTCTCTTAACATTAGATGATAAACAAGTAGGAACAATGTCAAGTTCAATCCAACCAGTTCCGTACCATGTAAATTTTGTCCGCATCAAAGTAAGAGTCTTCAAGTTCGGACAGAACTGAAGAAAGCGCGCCAAAGCTTTCCAGAAAACGGGGAATTGCAGAACCAATTCAAGATTGGTAAGAACACCAAATTTTGGCAATCCATAATCATTCATGTGATAAAATGCACAGTACATTTTACCTTGAAAAACAAGAGATCTAACATTCCCAATTGATTTAACAAACTGCCATTCTTCTTTACCTGTTGTACACCTTGTGTTGGCCACTACAGTTTGTAGTTGATTAGGGTTTCTAACAAAGGAATATTTCGACAAATTAAGACAATCTTTCACATAAATTTTTTCGAGTTTAGGTGCATCAATTAATAATTTGTGGTAAGTCATGATTACACTCAAAGACTTCAAGTTGGGAGCACATATGTGAAGGCTACGCGGCATATAAAATTGCAAACCCCCCAGAATATGCAGATCTTTAAGAACAGGACAAGATTTAACAAGTTTCGACGCAAATTCTATATTCGAATCACAGATACAAATACATAGCTTCCTTAATCGAGGAAGATTAACACCATTCTGAGGTAATTGATAACTAAGGCTAAACCCTAAGATAAGCACTTCCAATTGCTGGCTTTCAAGAACAATCGAAGGAAGTAAAACACTACGATTGTAATTGGGATTTGTAAATGTTACCTTTAATTTCTTTACATGTCGATGACAAATTTTTTGAATCAACAATTTAAAAAGTTCAAGTTCAACTTTTCGAACTGGTAGCGAAAAATGAAAATCGAAGGTGTCGATTTGAGTGGAAGAGAGCTGGTGAAGGACATGATCAATCACACTGTAAAACCTTCGATAAGAGCCAAAAGGAACCAAATTACTGTTCACTCGTAAAGATTTGAGTTCTTTCCAAAGGCCAAACCATCGTCTTGATAAAATTCCTGTTGCAACGGCTGATTCAAAAGGGAGCCGACAGAGAATGTCATGGATAATATCATCGGGGAGTGAGCTCAATTTGTCTTCGTCTCCACTGTAACTGTATATTATCTTTTTCTGCAAATTTCCTTCCATTGTTGAACATTTTGCTGCAGAAGGTTCTGTCATTTGGGGTTTCATTTATTTATATATTTAAAACTATTAAAAGGCTTTTTTTCCCTGGCAGCTTGAGATTTGAGAACAAGAATTTAAAAGGCTTTGAATTTTATTTTGTCTGCACACATTAGACTCGTAACTTCGCCAATAAGTAATATATATGGACCTGGCACCACATAAGTTTTGTGGTGCCGCATGTCTATGATTAAATATTTAAAACAGAAAGTTTGAAACGCCACGTGTCATCCAATCATCCCTTTATGCTACTCTTTGCTTCAACCTTATAATGATTTTTTCTTATCATTTTTCTTTAAACAATTTTTCATACTTACCTCTTCATTTGTATCCTTCATTTGTCATTAATCTAATATAGCTCTTTAGACTTCTTTTATCTTTTCTTAATTACTCTTTTCAACTTCTATATATTTTAAGGGCTCGTTTACATTAGCTGAATAGAGATGAACTGAACTGAACTGAATTGAACTGAACTGAATAGAATTGTATTAATTGAACTAAATAGACATGAACTGAACTGAACTGAACTGAATATAATCTAAAGTAAACAAGCCCTAAACCTTATTCGAATTATTAACAATGTTTTCTCTCAATTATTTTTTAAAATTACCCTGTTCATCGAACGGGCAAAAAACTAGTTAAATATTTAAAACAAGTTGTTTAGCTGATCATGTGTCAATTTTTTAAAAAAATCTTTTTTCATTTTTTTAATACAATAATTTATTTTCCATACATTTAAATCTTGCTCTTCCTCACCTTTCCTAACACAAATTGTCATTCTTTAATAATTTATTATTATTATTATTATTATTATTATTATTATTATTATTATTATTATTATTATTATTATTATTATTGTTATTACTATTATTATTATTATTATTATTATTATTATTATTATTATTATTATTATTATTATTATTATTTAACTGGAATAATCCACTATCAAAAATGTAAAATTTTGATAGATTGTTATACGACCTCCGTTTCGAAAAAAACGCAACAAATTGGATGGCACGGACTCCTAATCCGTTTTTTGTTGTGAGAGTAAAAGGAATAGAGAGAGAAAGTAGGATATGTGATGATGAGGGATATAGGAAGAAAAGACTTACAAAAATGGAATGATTAAAATTGTTGCATTTATTTTGAAACTTCCTAAAATAGAAATTGTTGCGTTTATTTCGAAACGAAGGAAGTATGATATTATTTTTATTATTATCACGATAGTAAGCGACACTATCGTGATAATATTAAAAATAAGGATTATTTGTCCAAAACTATCTTAGTTATACCACTTTTTGTAAAAAAAACAAAAAAAAAAAATAAAAAAAAATACCTAACTTAGAAAAGTTTGTCCAAAACTACCTCTATTAGCCAATTCTTTGTTGACTACTACCTTGTTCGTTGTTTCTGCGTTGACTTTGCTTTAATCCGGAAAAAAATTCACACAATCAATGATTTAAGGATAAATTTTTCCTAAAGGATCAAATCCGAGGTTGGAATCTACAAAACAAAATATCGCATAGGCTAAAATTTTTTATCCCTTTTCAAGATTTTGATGGGTCATTTGTGCACTAAAGGTCAATTTTGGGGTCAAAATTTGCAAAAAACAATCAAATTGATCAAAAAAATCAAAGTCAACACCTGAATAGTGAACAAAGTAGTGGTCAACTAAAAATTTACTAATAAAGGTAATTTTGAACAAACTTTTGTAAGGTATTTTTTACAAAAAGTGGCGTAACTTAGGTAGTTTTGGAAAAAAACCGTAAAAATAATAATAGAAACAATTTTTATTATTTAAGGATCGACTACTAATTGTGCAGTGGCATCAAAGTTCGTGTCGCATACGTACTTGAGATACGGGGTTTGATCGTTACCACCCCTTCCACCATAAGTATTACGTATTACCCTTGTGGCTCAGTTGCATCAAATATATCCTATACTAAAACAAAATAAAAATTATCATGTGACACTTTCATGTTAAAAAAATCCCCTCCAATTTTCATTAACTAAATATAAAAAAATACTTTGTACATACCTTATATAAACTCTAAATAATGTTGCATATCAATTATTATTTATGAAATATAAATATCGATCAATTCAATTAAAAACTCAATCATTTCCTACAAATTATTAAGAAAAATTAATGGCACAAATTTGTCTTATTCATTAATTTTTTTAACTTAACACAAATATATCTAAGTATGTATGTCCTAAATATTACTCATTCTATTTCCAAATGTTGTTCCCATTTGAAATTAAAAAGGAGATTAAGAAAGAATAATATGTGATGAATAAGACATTTAATTTATACATATTGTTGGGTTTATTATATCTATATTTTTAAATATTTAAAACTGGAATTTGAACATCTATTTGTCATCATTCCTATCATTTTCTATTTATTTTATTTTTGCCCTTTTAGAAAAAGAGAAGAAAAATTGTTCAATTTCTGTATTGCTTGGTATTTCTAATTTTTTCCATAAATATTTTAATTTCTCATCTTTTGCTTTTCTTTCATCTATTTTTTTTAGATTTAATTTCATGATTCATGTACTTCACTTTAATGATGCCTTGCAAAAGGGATAGTATATAAACACCAATACCTTTAATAATTTTTTTTTTGAAAAACAAAAATCCGTGCATGGCACGGGGTTAAAACTAGTTCCATTTGTTTAAAAAAATTGCATTTTTCATTCTCTCCAAAATTTTACGACAAAAGCAAAGCAAATCAACAAGTTCTAAGTAGCAATTCTACCAAAAAAATGGCAAAAACAAAGGGAAAAGTTCTAGAAAATAAAGAACAACCATCACAGTAAGTTCAGTTTAAGTTTTAGGGTTTTTTGAACAAAATCATGAAGTTTTGGTGAAAACTGTTTGAAATTATAATTATTTCTACATGCAGGCAATAAAAATCACTAACAAATGAAGAAACATTGACATATTTCATCAAAGCAAAAAGAAAAAAAAACATAGCCACAAAGTCCAAAAAGCACGGTGCAAAGGATCTTAGTTAGACGAGATTCAGCAAAGACAAGAGGCAAAACAGTAAAATCACTTCATCTTCCTTCTATGAAAATTATTAAATATTCAAACCCTAACTTCACAGGCTAACTTCAAACCCTAACTTTAGCACAAAATCTTCACACGCTAAAACAAAAAATTTCACAACACTAAATGTTCATCACATAGTATTAGATATTCACTTCAAAATTTGCATTTATAACATTCACCAACTTAACACAAATGTCACAATACAAAACACAAATGTTCACAATATTCGAAACCCTAAATTTTCAAATTACAAACCTAAGGTCTATAATAAATGTTCACACACTTGAAAGATAATGTTCAAAATAATACGCATAAATTTTCACGATATTAGATACCCTAAATTTTCAAATTGCAAACCTAAGGTCTGTTTTAAATGTCACACACTTAGAAGAAAATGTTCACAATAGTACATATAAATGTTCACGATATTCGAATCCCTAACTTTTCAAATTACAAACCTAAGGTATGTACTAAATGTTCACACAATTAAACAAATTTATTTACAGCGTTACACATAAATTTTCACTTCATATTTCTACTACAATCTTCACCATTTGTTTAGTAAATGTTCACACACTAAAATAAGAAAAATCATAACCTAGTTTTGTTGCATTTACAATTTACAATGATTTTAAACAATTTAATACCATCATATACACAACCCATTCAAACAATATACATTGCAAGTTGACCTATATGTTCAGAGCCAAAGAAAAAGGCCACCAATCATTGTCAAAATTAATACACCTAGGGTAGAAAACAAAAAGGGAACAATTCCTGCAAGGTACATATCCATATCTCTTCATGTATTTTCTATAATTTAGAAAATAATGTCTAAATTATTCTCTGCAAACAAAATTATCTTCTTAACTACACGAACTAATATAAAATATTGAACATAGCTTTAAAAGAAGCAGAAAAAAGATACCACACTAGTGGAAAAAGTGGCTATTTGTATCAGTTTTTAAGCTTTATTTGTATCGGTTTTGAATAGATACAAATAGAAACTTAATTGTTTCGGTTTTTAGAACCAGAATAAATAGTATTTTTTTAAATAAAAATATTTGACTAAAACCGATATAAATAACTAGCTATTTCTATCTATTATAGCTAAAACCCGATACAAATAGTGTATTTTTAATTAAAAAAACTATTGTGTCGATTTTTAAAAAAATTGGCACAAATAGGCTCTTTTTTTCCCTGCTAAGCAGCCACCACGTAGTAGCCCCCTCCCCCTCCTCCCACCCCCTGCCCTGCTCCAATAGCCCCCACCTCTTAGCTCAAACACTAACCCTACCAGTGGCGTAGCCAGGTTTGTAAACTTGGGGAGATGAGATCGATAATAATTTAACTAAAACAATTCAGATACATAATTTCGGACGTAATCTGGATTGGCGGATCCCGGATTTGAAAAATGGGGGGTATGGAGTAATTACGTCGGACATTAGGATAAAATCAAATAAACCAAAAATTAACATATCAAACAAAAAAATTAGCATATATATTTTTTATCACACTTAAACAACCAAGCTAATCCACTAATTCAAACTAAAAAAAAAATATATATATAATGAGAAATTGATACAAATATTGAAAAATCAAACTAAAAAACACAAATCATTTCTAAATAATTCGTAGAATCATGCTAATCAATCACTAAGATAAAGGTATTGAAAGATAACTATCTTATCCTATCACTATACAAAATAGTGAAGGCATAATAATAGGAAACAAATATACACTTATATGTTGTTTGGTTGTCAAAAAAATTCATGGGCATTCAAAATTCCCATGAATTTCACTTTAGGTATGTTGTTTAGTTGATACAAAAACATAAAAATGGGGGAAGTGGAAATTCATGGAAATTGTGACTTCCTGCAAACCATAGGAAATAAATTACCAAGTCCCCCCTTGGTTAATGAAAATTGATGGGAATTGCAAATTCTCACATTGCCAACCAAACAAGTTTAGTAAATTCCTAAGAATTTCATTAGGTAAATAAATTCCTAGGAATTTTCATTTCCTATTACTAGAATTACATTATTTACAAAATAATTTGAATATAATTAAAATATATGCAAATATATTTTAATATATTCTAAAAAGACATCCTTGAAAAGAAACATGCAAACTCAATAGAAGCATAAATTAAACAATAGAAGCAAAAAAAAAAAAAATTTAAAAATTTCAAAAAAAACACACATAAAAAATGAAAAAAAATTACCGTCCGCCAATCGGTCGGTAACCTAAATTGGCGGTTGGTAGCGTCGTCAGATTGGGTCAGAACTGATTTAACTGAACTGAACTAACTGAAACTAAACTGTTTTTGGTCGACCTGAAATTACCTGAAACTGAAAGTGAACTGAATGAACTGATAACTGAATGGCAACTGAAAAATATCAAATTGAACTGAACTGAATCTGAAACCAACTGAAACTGAAGTTAACTGCTAAATATCTGAAAATAATTGAACTGAACTGAAAATTGAGTATCTGAAAATAACTGAACTGAACTGAAAAGAGGGTAACTGAAGCTAACTGAAACTGAACTGAAAAGATGATAACAGAATCTAACTAAAACTAAAAAAGACTTGAAACTTATTTAATTTGAATATTATTAAACTGAATCAAAAAATGATACAATATTATCCGAACTGTTTTGAACACTACAAGAAAATACTAAATTACCTATCGCCATAAGCGGTAGGAAATGTAGAAAAATCCATCGGGAATCATGTTTCAACCGATTTTCGGACAGTATTGAGCGGTAGGAAATACGTTGGTCACTAATTGTTCATTGCCGTCTGATTTTCGATCGAAAAAATTACCTACCGCATTTTACAACATTTCCTACCGACTTTTAGTGGTAGGTAATTTCCTACCGAAAAATAAAAATATTGGTAGGTGATTTGCTACCGCAGTTCTCAACATTTTTGACCGAAAATGCGGTAGGTAATTTCCTACTGGAAATTAATTATGGGTAGGTGATTTGCGACCGATTTACACATTTTCGATCGAATGTCTATCTTAAGGCTGATTTGGAGTTCGGTAGGAATTTCTAAACAAATTTGTAATTTGCATCTAATTTTTTGGCAAATTAAATGTATATATAAATTTTTGGCCAATTATATACTTATAATTAAGTTATGTTGTTATATATTATATATTTATTAATTATTTTATAATAAATATTAATTATTTCTAAATATTTATTATAAGTTTAAAGGAAAAAGAGAATTAATAATTCTATATAATAAAGTATTTAAGTAATTTCTTCATATATAATAATTAATTAATTTTTTAAAAAATATGATAATTGATTAATCGATGACAATGATATCTAGCAACTTTGTATTGGAAAAATACAAAATCCGCAATTATCTGAAATGAAATCAAAATTAGCCGAAGTGAGATAGAACCTAAAGTAATTGTTTTAAAAAATATTTAAATAATTGAACTGGAATTAAAAATAACGATTAAAATTTTGTACTTCCTCCGTTTCGAAAAAAACGCAACAAATTGGATGGCACGGACTCCTAGTCCATTTTTTATTGTGAGAGTAAAAGGGATAGAGAGTGAAAGTGGGGCATGTGATGATGTGAGAGATAGGAAGAAAAGACTTACAAAAATAGAAAGATTAAAATTGTTGTATTTATTTTGAAACTTCCTAAAATGGAATTTGTTGCATTTATTTCGAAATGGAGGAAGTATATGAAAAACAAAATTGAAACTAACCGAACTGAAACTAAATTAATATGTTCAAAGGTTATATCCGAAAAAATAAACTGAAATTGAAATAAAAACTAAACTGGAAATTAATTATTACAAAATTATAATCTCAAATGACATGAACTAAAGCTAACCGAACCAAAAAAACTGTAACCAAAACTGAACGGAATTGTCGACATTTTAAACTAAACTGCATTGCACCCAATCGAATTTTTAACTGATTGGTTAAACTGAACTGAACTGAAATATGTCCGTACAAAAACTGAAATGAAATGAAAAAAAAATCTGAAATTAACTGAATTGAAACGACCCAAACTGATTGGTTAAAACCAAAACTGAACTGTTGACCTGAGTGCTAGCGGTCGGTAATTTTTGTTAAAAAAATTATAAAAAAAAATTACCGACCGCCAAGCAGACGGTAATTTATGTTGGCAGTCGGTATTTTTTTTTTGGGATTTTTTAACTTGATTTTTTTTTTAAAAAGTTGGGGGGGGGGGGACCAATATCCCCCCATGTCCCCTCTTTGGCTATGCCTCTGAACCCTACAACCCTTGTGTTGGTGCGCCCTTCGTGCCCCATCGTCATTGCAAAAACATTAAAAAAAAACTTATAATTCATCATATATATGCATCCAACATACATTCATTGCATCCAACCTCAAACAAAATTGTAAAATGAAAAATAGTATTTCCTCCATCATAATTAAAAATGCCAACATTTAGCTTTTGCACTATATTTACATTTACTTTATATCAACGCATAATAATTTTCATAAGGAACTATCACAAATACATTAAATTTATGACAATGAAAAAAATTAAACCTAAAATACTTCGCCCATTGTTCCAAAACATCACAATTCTTTTTGGCTGTACAAGGAAGATCTGTTGCTAAACATGTTCTTAAAAAATCCTACTGTAAGCACATAACACTTAAAAGTATATATAGATAAAAATAAAACTAGTGAAACAGCTCATTTTTAGTAATTTTTGGATGAAATTTATTTTTTTTAAGGTTCATTCACGTCCTATACTTCTATAACATTCAAATAAACATTTTTTGATATATTTACATGATTTCAGGGAAAGATAAAGCATTTTTGAACAAAAAAGAGCGAAATAGATCATTTTTGCCTCGTTTTGTTTGTTTTCGTTCCCATCTCCACACAAATCATCCTACTTTGTGTTTTTAAGGTTCATTGACGAAGCTGTCGCTAACCTATCAAAAATAACCTAGCAACTCTAACTAATATAGATAGGGAAGTAGGGTCGAATCCACATAGAGGTACATATTTTCTCTTAATTCTAAAAAATGTTCAAATTATATAAAAAAAAATTAATGTGGAGGAAAATATTGATAATCTAAAGAAAATAAAAATCAAAATCAAAACTTTATAGGCCTAAGGTTTAGGTTCACTATGATTAACATCCTGAATTGATTAAAGATCAGTGTTCAATAAAATACACGAGAAAAGACCTAAAAAAATAAATGAAATGAACAAGGCCTTCGCAGTGAGCGCTTGGCAAAAGTGAACGGGGGTTTCACTACAAGATTCCGTGTTTTTAACGTCCCCTATTAGCAGACGTTAAATTAGCGGATAGCAGACGTTAATTATATTAACGTCCCCCAACGGACGTTAAACTACTGACGCTTATTTTTTAGTCGTTAATTTAACGTATAACATTCGCTTGGCGGGCGTTAATTGATTAACGTACGTTACACATTGGTAACGTTCGCTTCTAAGGACTGACGTTAATAGGAAAATTAACGTCCGTTTTTTATCATTAAGGCGGACGTTAATTCCTTAGTACGACTGTCTAAATTTCTTCTGAGACGAACTTAATATATTTAATGGCGGATGTTAAATATTTTATAAGACTGTTTAATTTGCATTCTGAAACGAACGTCAGATATTGAATGGCGGACGCTAAATCTTTGCATTTTATTAATTTATGAAATTACGATATTCACAATTATATTTAAATATAATTATTACATTCACAATTTATAATTATTTCCTAGTTTCATCCGTGCAATACACATTTTTCCATTCGTTGACTATCTTCTTCATTCATACCAATACTTGTTCCATTGCATATTATAAATATAAATACACAATCATTCATACAAAGTTTTTACTAATTATGATACCAATCCAATCTAATAAAATTAATATTTATACAAAGTTCTTAGTAATATTTTTTAGTTACTAATAAAAAAAGAAGTAAACCTAGGTTGCACATGTCCGTTGCTTCCTGGTCCGTCATCTGGGCCGCCGCCCGGTGGAGGACGAAATTGAGACATGTCTACACCGCTGCATTGGCTTAAGACACTGTCGTACAATTCCAACAACTTCTGCATCTCACCCATCTTCTGTTTGTCCTCATCTCTCTCCTGCTCTATAACTTGTAGTCGGTTACTCAATTGATCTAATGCGGATGAAGTGTATAAAGGGTTATTTGCTCGACTCTGTTTCTTGTAGTACATGTCTGCACTTGTCCCCAACCCAGTAACTTTTCCCTTTTTCCTACCACCGACCGTGTAAAAAAAAAAAACCTCATATGGGGTTTTTTTGACACCACTTGCTTCACATTCAGCAAGATTTTTTTCATAATTTTCCTGCAAACATTGAGGTACGTACAAACATTCAATATAAACAAATCATTTCATGATTTCAATCTACGTGCATGTTCTAAAACATATAAGTGAATAGATCAACACTACTGTACATAATTTTAGCAACATACTTACCAATTTCCTCTCACGCAGCGCTGGTGACATAGATCCCTAACAATGAGAGGGGGGTACGGGCTTGATCATGTCACCACCTGCCCTATTTTTCTTCGCCTTCAAGGACTTTTCCTGGTAGGTAGGATCCTTTGTGTTCTCCATCATCTGCTTGTGGACGTCCATAAACATCCACCTATGTACCACTCCTTTCTTCTTCTTCGTGAAATAGTTATGGATGTCCTTCAATCGAGTTCCGACTTTTTTATCAAAGCCTCACCTAACCTCATTTTCGATCTCTAATCTCCATTTGTAATAATCCTGCTAAATCATAAAAACAAATAAGTTTTTAGTGAATTATAATACAACTAATTAAAAGATTTTTTCGATCTTACATTGAAGACAGTGAACCACTAATCTTTGGCCGCGTTATCGACCATTGAATAGTTCCTCCACGGTTGATGAAAATACTGCTTCATACTGTCTGAGATGGATCGGGCCACTCTGGAATCATTAAACCTTGTAAACAAAAAGTTGTAAAAAAAAAATCATGTTTTGAGCAACACTATTACATATGCAAACAAAAACTAACTAGAGAAACTATAATAAACTTAACTTACCAAAGTCCTTGAAGATCCAACTCCTTCTTGCCTTGTGAAGGAGGTGTATCCTCATCAACAAACTCGTGATCTATGTCATCCTCTTCTTCTTGTCCCGCCAATACATTTTGTTCTTCTTGTGGTGTAGGTGTAGACTCTCCTTCTCCTGTAGGTGTAGATCTACCTCCGCCACCCCTAGATCTTCCTCCGCCTCTTCTTCCACCTCCACGAGAAGACATCTGCAACATGTTATAAAATAATAAGTAATTAATATTAAAACAATGTTATGAAATAATAACAAATATTAAAATCATGACATGAAATAATTTTAAATTATATTAAATGACATAAACATACAAGTACAAAAGTGTAATTACAATAAATAAATTTTAATATATATTAATAAGTGAAATTACATTAAGTTACATTCTCATTACAATGTAAAATGTTTAATGAAAAACGTAACACAAAATAACTAAAATGTGTGGAACACATCAAGATCATCCTCCTCATCTTCGTCATCGTCAGTGAATTCATCACCCGCATCGCTGCTGTCATCAGTGTCCTCTTCAGATTCAGAACTTGAAACGTCGAATACAACTATCTCATCGTCACTTTCTTCATCAACACCACCATAGTCAGGAATCACATCTGGAGCACAAAGTAGAGCGGGAGCATCAGTTGTTTTGTAATAACCCGAAAATCAGGTACATGATTATTTAATTTAGTTCATGGTACATGATTTGAATATACATGTTTCTTTAATTCTTGATCGTAGAATGTGATGTTATATTAATCTTGAAATTTTCGAACCTATGAAGTGTGAAAGCATGGATTTTTATTTAGTTCTTGATTTAATTCATTAGTTTTAAAGCATGATTATTCGATTTAATTGATGTTAGAATGCAAATCTTGAATTTTATTTTATTTCTTGAATGATCTTGAATCGCCGTGATTATGATGATGAATTGGGATTAAAGTTTCTATTTTTATTGTTGTTTTAAGTATAAAAATCGAATCTTTATATTATCAGTTTAATTGCATGATCGTTTGAAGTTAAGATTTATATTTGCACGATGGTTTCGTGATGAACTTGCATGATCTCTCGTTTCTTTATTTATCGTGCATGGCCGTGTATTTCCTACATTGAAAGGTTGGATTTTTATTTCTTATCTATGTTGCTAAGCATTATTACTTGATGATTACTTGATTGCGTGAATACTAGATGATTTATTACATGGCTTTGGATATTATCTTGTTTATTTACGTGGTAGAGTCAATTACGTCCCTTGCATGGGTTCGAATGATAAGTTTCAAGAATACTTATCATTCGTCCCTGAAGCAGTATATTTTATATGAACAAATAAGATGATTAGATTTTAAGCAAGAGTCTATTATGTATTATCGACTTCGTTCGTGGCGATTATGTGTTATCGACTTCGGTCGTGGCGATTATGTGTTATCGACTTCGGTCGTGGAGATTATGTGTTATCGACTTTGGTCGTGGCGATTATGTATTATCGACTTCGGTCGTAGCGATTGTTTGTTTAGATTACGGTTAAATTGGATTGCCTGATTAGATTTCAGTTGAGTCAGTTGATTATTTAGAATTTGATTGAGTTATCATATGAATAGTATTTTCAGTCAAGCATTATTAAGCATGAATTGGTAATGACGTTATGAATGACTTTATGTCTTTTGTTGTAGTCTTCCGCTTTGTCTTTAATGATTAGATTAAAGCATGTTTAGTTGATGTTTTCTGCTGCGTGATTCTGATTTATGAGTTGAATTTTTATGATTGTTGGAATCCCCTGTTATCATGATTGTTATGCTATGATTGCTTTGTTCTCTCTTATTATGTATTTTATGGTTCCACTTCTAAGTTGAACAACCTAGTTACTACCCACTAATTATGGACCCCATTTCAGGTGATGAAGCTGATGTTTGGGTGCGCAGTGGAAGCGTGGTCTGGGTAAAGTGCAATAGCGAGATTAGCTTAGCTTGTCAACCTTTTAGTATTTTTTTTCAGTATTTCTTTGTTTTTCGCCCAGTTTGGAGGGCTAGGATTTCCTTTTAATGTTCGGTTTAGACTATATTTTCCCTTATTAGTTGTTTAGTGGATTCCATTTATCTCTTTTCCATTAATAAAAGTTAGACTTTGAACTCAAATTAGTTGTTTAACTATTAGTTATCAACTTGGTAACGTACGAAAATTCGGGTCGTTACAGTTTCCTCTTGCAATACTTTCAAATCCACTGGGGCATCAATACCTGACCGAGCCTTTGTTTGAAATACAACCCACCACTGCATTTTATCCCTCTTCACACTAGGATAAGGTGCATAGTACACCTGACTTACTTGAAAAGACAAAACAAAAGGGTCATATATAGGTTATTTCTTTGTGTGATTAAATTCTACGAGTTTGTATTATATTGCTCATGAATGTTCATACCCTTATCAGTGTTCATCCAACTGCACTTAAACAAAATTGTCTTGTATATTCCCAGACTACCATGATAAATCAATTCTAAAACCTCCTCCAAGATGCCAAAGTAATCATCTTCTTCATGACTTTGTACTCAAACTCCGTAATTCATGGTTTGCCTTCACGGTCGTGTGCTCATCTTAGTACTTACTGACCTCTGCACAACCGTAAGTCATGACTTGTTCTTGCCATATTCAAATGTGTGTAAGTTGTATCCATTGACATAGAACTGAATTCAACGCCTCACTTGTTTAGAGGGGTCCATTGCAAGAGCATGTATAACATCATCATTTGGTGCACGGTCGTGGTCAAAGGAAGGGGAGCTGCACGACCGTGCAGAGTTTGCGTGCACGGTCGTGTGCTCATCTTAGCATTCACTGACCTCTGCATGACCGTGCACGGTTGTGTGGATTCAATACTTGGCTCTCCTTTCTTCCTAAGTGCTTCCGAACCCGGAGTTGGTCTCGGTGCTATATACGGGCTCCTTGGGATCCATTCAGGACCTCTCACGACCCGTACCAAACTCGAAATTACCTGCACCAAACACGAGACAACTCAAACAAATATATTTTCGCCAAATTATTAAGAAATAGAACAAAACTAACACTAAAACACATAAAACCTAAGAAAATATGAAACTAAGCTAAAACACCCTAAAATACGTAAAATAAGGACGAAAATGCTCATAATGCAAGCTAAAAGAAGCTAGGAAAGAGGTCCTAAATGGACCGATTAGTTGGAACATTAGAAGTTGGCATTCTCTCAAGCACTTAATATTGTTGATTTAGATATTAAATAAAAAATTCTTATTTATTGCATTTTAATAATTTGTCAAAACCCACATGTTCCTTGAAGCATCCAGGGAAATAAGCTTCGCATTTGCACCACACTTGATACCTAACTATATTGGGTTTTGAATGAACAATGTGCTCCTCAAATTGCCTTTTCATAATAATGTATATCCAGTTCAAGTTAGTCATAGAACAATAAATGTGAATAAATAAACCCCTTGTCTACGTTTGAACAACTTACCTTTCATAATCACATAGAATGCCACTGTTTGCAAGAACATAAGGATGTGCTCAATCATACTCCTTGTCCAACAACCAACATTTCTTACCATTTGTTGTATGTCGACCACAATCTTCCCTAAACATCTCGGGGAGTTTAGGATCATGTTGGGTATCCACATCTGGATTGTCGTTTCTTCCTAAATCCCTTGACTTAGTGTCAACGCCAGGTTAAAAGTAGTTGGAGCAAAAGTATGTTATCTCCTCAGTTATGTAAGCGTTGTATATTGAACCTTCAACACATGCTTTGTTTCCCACTTTACGCTTCAAATGGTTAAGAAACCTATCAATGACTTAAGCATAGTTAATTTGTGTAAAATGATAATAGCTTTTAGAAAAAAGTTAATAAAGTTGAATTATCTTTCGAATGGGTATATCCACCTATATTGAACGGGACCAGCAATTTTTGACTCATAAGGCAAGTGAACCGGCAAGTGCTCCATTGATTTGATAAAAGATGGAGGAAATATTTTTTCCAGCTTGCATATGATCTCAAGTATGTTTTTATGTAAGCGTTCCATCTCGCTCACTTTGATAGTAGGCGCACACAAGTCCCTAAAAATCTGACTGATTTCAGTCACTGCCTTCCACACATGTAACGGAAGCAACTCCTGCAGACCAACTGGCAATAGCCTCTCCATGAATACATGGAAATCGTGAGTCTTTATTCCGTGCAGCTTACATGCTCGAAGATCAACACACCTACTTAAGTTTGATGCAAGCCCATCTGGAAACTTCAAATCTCGTACCCACTCACATAACACCTTCTTCTGATTCTTGTCAAGTGTATAAGGTTCATTGGGCATTGTCTGCTTACCGTTTGTATCGTCAACTGACTCCAATTGTCGGCATTTACATAAACGTGCAATGTCCTTTCTTGCATTGATGTTGTCTGAAGTTTTTCCTTTGACGTCCATCATAATGTTAATAAGTTGTTCAAAAAAGTTCTTCTCAATGTGCATGACGTCTAAGTTGTAACGAATAAGCAAATCCTTCCAATATGGAAGCTCCCACAAAATACTCTGCTTAACCCATCCTTTTTTCCGCTTCTTGTCCATGTCTAGCGCCTCGGGACTATCAGTTGCTTTATGCAAGTTTTTCACACGCCGCCACAGTTCGTCACCAGACATTATATGTGGAGCCATGTTATTTTCAAATTTGTTCTTACAGAAAGCAGTCTTATTCTTTCAAAACGAGTGATCGGAAGGGAGAAATTTTTGATGACAATTTAACCACGTCACTTTATCGCCATAATCAAGCCAAAATTCCTTGCTTTTCTCCGTACAGTATGGACATGGCTTTTTCCAGTAGTAGACCATCCACAAAACATACCATAAGCTGGAAAATCATTAACAGTCCACATGTCGGCCGCACGAAGGTTGAAATTTTGCTTCCGTGACGTTTCATAAGTCATTTACCCAACATGCCAAAGATGTTTCAACTCTTTAACAAGAGGTTGCATATTGACAGGGCGTCGCAACCCGTCAAAAAATAACCTATATATCAATACTAATGTAGCAGTGATAAGTAGGGTCGAAATCCACAGAGAAGCAATTTAATTCTTTTATTACTAAAAAGTATGAATTATATAAAGGGCCTTTGTGATTGAAATATCCTAAAAAAAACTAATAACTAAAGAAGAGAAAATAAAGATTGAATTTTTATAAGATTAAACTGAATGAAGGAAATTCTAGGGTTTAGGGTTTTATGAATGAAATCATAAAGTAATTGAATTCCAATGTTCAATAATTCATTAACAAACTCTAACCAAGATCTAACAGGCTTTCGCAATTTATTAGATCTACAGATTTACATAACAGGCTTTCGCAATTTATTAAATAAATCTGCCTAAAATCTTAAGTCTTAATGAAGTTTTCACCTTTCGGCTACCGACTAGATTATTACTCAAATTTATATGACCAAAACAGATTTTAGGAAATTAAAACTAGTCATGAATTAACTTGAATCGAATTGAATTAAATGTGTTTTTATAATAAAAGAGAGAAAAAGAAACCCTAAAAGCAGAAAAGAAAACCTAAAGAAAGCATAAGATCTTTACAAGGGATTAAAACAGTTATTTATAGGAAAAATTGGGCTTAAATGGAGCCCGTAACGCTGGCCCCGGTACGGGGTGCATGAACCCTGGTAAGGTTTGCACAGACCCCGGTACCGGGGTCTGGTTTGATGCACTGACTTCGAACGTCCATAACTTCTTCGTTTCAAGTAGGAATTGAGCTTATGACCTACCGTTGGAAAGAAATTTGAATCTAGTTTCCAATGCCGCTAGAATTGCTTGAATCCGATATTCATAGCTTGAGTTATGTCCAAAATAGTGAGAGGTGGTCAGAATCATTCGAACCGAATCGAACAATTTCAAGCCAATTCTTCACTAATTGTCACCAGAACCTCTCCGACACTCACCCTGACATCCTAATGCTTCTCCTTTGCCTAGATTGTTGTACTTTGATGGTTTTTATCCCATTTAGAGCATCTTTTATCAAAAACCTGTCAAAAACATGGAAAAGACACAAAACACTCCAAACCGATTTATTAGCTGCAAAACGGCTCCTAAGAGCATAGTTAGCACAATAAAACCATACAAAATAAGGAGGAAAAACATATAATAAACCAAGTTATCACATATATACATCCAAGTTTTCCTTTGGATTTCTATGACTGGGGATGAGCAAAAAAAGAAACATGAACGACTTCTTCATACACATTGATGGAGGCAAGTTGTACGGTGTAAGAATGACAGGTGATGTGTGTATTTTATATAGTATTTTTAGAGTATTCCCATCGCATTTTCATTGCATTTTCTCGCTTGTTTTACTCATTTTTCTATTGGTTTTTATGCTTGGTTGGAGTGTTTGTTTCCTATCTATTTTGTAGGTACAAAGCTCTAATTATGCTAGGAATCGTCCCCTGGAGCGAGATTTGCAAGTTGGGAGGTCAATAGCTACTCAAGAGATCATTTTTGGGCTGACCAGGTCTCAAACCCGGGTGGGTTTCCACATACCCGGCCGGGTGACCTCTTGGTACTTGGAAATTTTTGAAGGTGTGTTTTGAAGATAAAAGTTGTTATGCGCACCCGGGTGGGTTTCCACATACCCGACCGGGTCTCCATGAAGATCAAGACATTAAGCTGCGTACCCGCCCGGGTTTCCACATACCCGGCCGGGTCCAGTCCTTTTTTTTCATTTCTTTTAGCTCGTCTCTTCATTTTCCCACGTGATTTTGTGGGAGGTTTTAAGAAACTTTGAGATTGTATTAGGAGTTTAATCTTGATCTTATCTTCAAGCTTTGGTAGAGAGCATTAGGGTTCTTGTATTCTATACTTTGGGGTTTTGCTAATCAACACTTTATCTTTGCAATTTCAATCAATTTAAAGGTATTAGTTTCATCTCCATTTTCCTTTTCCTTATTTTATGGTTATTATCTTTGAATGTTTGTTTCTCCATTGCACTTGAATTTGAGTTTTTCCATGGTTTCCATTGTTGAACTTCTTTTTAGTTTCAATATGCTTAGTGAGTAGTTTACTTCTAGGGCTTGGTGAAGCTATGCTACGGTCATGATTCTTGTTAGTTTTTAGGGTTTAATTTGGTTTGTCTTGGCATTTCAATTGATAGGTTTTGGTTTGATTACATGTTTGGCCAATTTGCAAGTTTTATTCGCTCAATTCTATAAGCGAGAGCTCCGAGTTGAGTGAAGGAATTCTATCTTTGAACAATTAAACCTTAATCGCGATAGCTTCTTTATTGTTTAGTTGTGGAATTTGATTGCGAGAGTAACTTCTTCCTTTGCCTAAATTCATTCCTACTCCAATTGTTGTTCTTGAATCATGATCGATGCATAGTGAATCCTTTTAGCCCTAGGTTTATAAATTATTGAATTAACTTCGCTTCATTCTTTTGTGTTCCAATTAGATAAACAAAAAATCCAACCTTTGATCGTTAGTAATAGTGAACTTGGTTCGATTTGTGATATTTTTGTCTTTCCTCAGTGGTTCGACCCTACTTGCCCAACTATACTAGTCAGGTAATTTAGGAATAATTTTTGGTTGTGCAACGACCTATCAAAATTTGGCGCCGTTGCCGGGGAAAGCAATTATTTTACTTTTTGAATTTAGCGTTTGCTTTTGCTAACCCACTCAAAGAACAACTGTTCTTTGAGCGTACTTACGTCTGTTTGAGTGTTTTTTGTGCATGACCAGGAGTACCAACAGGCAATCTTTGCTTTTAGATCCTGAGATTGAAGCAACTGCTCGTAGAACACACGCAAGTGCTAAAAGAAGGAGAGCGGAGGCCCGCAAACAAGCTCAAAAGGCCTCTCAATCTTCTGAAATGGCAGCGGAACCTCCCGAGAGAACTCTTAGGCAGTCTACGCAGCCCAACGCTCGCAATGTTACCGCAGGGATTAGGATGCCAACCACTACTGCCGGAAACTTTGACATCAAATCCCATGTTATGAATATGATCATAGGGAATCAGTTTTATGGTCTTGACAATGAAGAACCTGTTGGTCATCTCCAGAAATTCCTCCAAGCATGCTCTCTACAAAAGATTACTGGGATGACTGACGAAGAGCTCTATATGTACCTCTTTCGTTTCTCTTTGGTGGGCAAAGCTCAACGTTGGTATAACTCTCTTCCTAACACCATCACCACCTGGGAGCAACTGTCTGATGCTTTTCTAGTGAAGTACTTTCCTGGTTATAAGACTCATGACTACAGAGTCAAGCTCTATAGTTTTGCACAAGATGCGGGGGAGACTTTTCATGATGCGTGGGAGAGATTCAAGGACTACCAATATATGTGTCCTCATCACGGTATAGAACAGGAGTTTCTGATGCAATCTTTTTATAATGGTCTTGATAATGAGACCAAGAGGATGGTAGATGGTGTAGCTGGCGGCTCTTTCATGAATAAACAAATTTCCGAGGCTACTTCGCTCATGGATACTCTTGCTGAAAACCAATGGAATAGCTCATCTAGACGTGCAGCCCAAGCACCAAGGAAAGGTAAGCATGAAGTTGAAACTTATTCCCTTCTATCATCGCAGATTTCAGCTTTGAATGAGAAAATTGATGGGATGCGCATTGGTGCTAATACATCTAAGCCCGTCAATGCATTGGCTACTTCTAGCCAAGGTGGAGTTGCTTGTGATTTTTGTGGTGTGCATGGTCATTCTCTTATGGAGTGTTCCGTTAATCCCAATGGAGCTATGGGAGTGCAAGAGCAGGTCAATGCTTTTCAAGCTCATCCTCCTTTCAACAACAATAGCTACTATCCTGGTATTCGAAATCATCCTAACTTGTCATATCGCAGCAACAATGTGTTGAATCCTCAACAACAACATTTTCCACCACAAGCAACACAACAGCAATATGGGCAACATCAGCAATATCAGTCCAATTAGGGACCACGTGGGTTCCAAAGGCCTCCTCATGGCCCTCAGCAGCAACAACAGTTTCAGAATCCGCAACCCCAATCCGAATTGGGGGAGTTGAAAACCATGATGACTCAAATGGCCAAGCAGATTGAGCAGCTCAATACCCACAACAAAATGCTTGACACTCAAGTCGCTCAATTAGCCGCCTCTAGCGCCACTAGGCAAGCAGGTGCATTGCCAGGTCAACCCACTCAACCACATGGCAAGGAGACCGCGAATGCAATCACTACAAGGAGTGGTTTGAGTTATGATGAGCCACCCATGCCTCATGATGAAGAGTTAAAACCAAAAGATGCGGGCGTCCCTGAGGTGGATGTTGATGAAGCACCTCCTGAAGCAGTGTAAGAGAAGGAGAAAGAGAAAGAGAAAGAAGGGGTCATGCCATTACCTCCTATTACACTTCCTTTCCCCAATCGTCAAGCGAAAAGCAAACTTGACAAGCAGTTCGGTAAGTTCTTGGAGATGGTTAAAAATTTGCAGGTAACAGTTCCTTTCACTGAATTAATTACTCAAGTGCCTGCTTATGCTAAATTCATGAAAGACATATTGACCAGAAAAAAAGCTTTTAGTGAGGTGGAAACAATTGCTTTTACTGAAGAATGCAGTGCTTTACTACAAAATAAATCCCCACCTAAATTGAAAGATCCTGGTAGTTTTTCCATCCCTTGTCACATTGGAACACTTTTCATTGATAAAGCTTTATGTGACATAGGAGCTAGTGTAAGTGTAATGCCTTTTTCTGTCTGTTCTAAACTGAAAATGGGTGATTTAAAAGTAACCAACATTACTCTACAAATGGCGGATCGTTCTGTTAAGTATCCTTTGGGTGTTTTAGAGGATGTTCCTGTTAGGGTAGGTAAGTTTTATATCCCTATTGATTTTATTGTTCTTGACATGGAGGAGGATAAGCAAATTCCTATTATTTTAGGAAGACCTTTTCTTCATACTGCGGGAGCTGTAATCGATGTGAAAAATGGCAAACTCACACTTTCTGTAGGGGATGATAATGTGACTTTCAATTTGAATACTGCTTTGAAAAGTCCCATGCTTGAGGAAAAATGTTATGCTATTGATGTAGTTGATGTGATTTGTCATGATAACTCGCCCCAAACTCTTATGAAAGATCCCTTGGGGGCCGCTCTTTGTCTTGAATCTTCTACAGGTGAGGCTAGCATTCGGAGTGAAGAAGTTGATGCTCTTGAGAACGCACTTGCTGGTGAGGAGCTGAGCCCTAGTGAGAGCCAAAAGTTCAAGAGGTTAGTTCGGCCTACATGCAAAATTGAGGTAAAGAAACCTGAACTAAAACCTCTCCCTTCCCATCTTAAATATGTTTTTCTTGATGAGAATGATTTCCATCCTGTTATTGTTAGCACTACACTCAATGATGCCCAACTCTCCCAACTTTTGGATGTTTTGAAAACTCATAAAAAGGCCATTGGGTATAGTGTTGATGATTTGAAGGGCATCAGTCCTGACTTTTGCATGCATAGGATCCATCTGGAAGAGGATCACAAGCCTTGTATTCAACCACAAAGGCGCTTAAATCCTAACATGCAAGAAGTCGTGAAAATGAGGTTTTGAAGTTGCTTGACACAGGCATTATTTTTCCTATTGTTGCATCTAAGTGGGTAAGTCCTGTGCAAGTGGTTCCTAAGAAAGGTGGGATGACTGTTGTAAAAAATGATAAAAATGAATTAATCCCCACCAGAACCGTCACTGGGTGGCGCATGTGCATTGATTATAGGAGGTTAAACTTAGCCACAAAAAAGGATCATTTCCCTCTCCCATTCATTGACCAAATGCTTGAAAGGTTAGCTGGTCATAAATATTTTTGTTATTTGGATAGTTATTCTGGTTTTTTCCAAATTCCCATTCATCCTGATGACCAAGAAAAAACAATTTTTACATGTCCGTATGGCACTTTTGCATATCGTAGAATGTCGTTTGGTTTGTGTAATGCACCAGCTACCTTTCAGCGTTGCATGATGAGCATTTTTTCTAATTTCATAGAGTCTATCATGGAGGTTTTTATGGATGACTTTAGTGTGTATGGTAGTTCTTTTGACTCTTGCTTGACAAATCTCACTAAAGTTCTGAAAAGATGTGAAGAATGCAATTTGGTTCTGAATTGGGAGAAGTGTCACTTTATGGTGACAGAGGGTGTGGTTCTTGGCCACCTTGTTTCTGATAAGGGCATACAGGTAGATCGGGCCAAGGTACAGGTGATTGAGCAATTACCCCCGCCAGTTAATGTGAAGGGGGTAAGGAGCTTTCTTGGTCATGCGGGGTTTTACCGCCGCTTTATTCAAGATTTTTCTAAAATTGCTAAGCCACTAACCCAACTCCTTCTTAAGGATGCACCTTTTGATTTTACTGATAAGTGTATTAAGTCTTTTAACAGGATTAAGCAAGCTCTCACAACCGCTCCTATCATTCGTCCTCCTGATTGGGCACTCCCTTTCGAGATTATGTGCGATGCAAGCGATTTTGCGGTTGGAGCTGTGCTCGGTCAAAGAAAGGACAAGGTTTTGCATGCCATTTATTATGCTAGCAAGACTCTAGATGAGGCTCAGGTAAATTATGCCACCACAGAAAAGGAACTTTTAGCTGTTATTTTTGCCTTGGAAAAATTTAGATCATATCTTCTTGGATCCAAGGTTATTGTATATACTGACCATGCAGCATTGAAGTACCTTCTTGCCAAGAAGGAAGCCAAACCAAGGCTTATTAGGTGGATTCTCTTGCTCCAAGAGTTTGATATTGAAATTCGTGATAAGAAAGGAGTAGAGAATGTAGTTGCAGACCACTTATCTCGATTCAGGTATGATGATGGTAAGATCTCCTCTCCCATTGATGATTCATTTCCTGATGATCATTTGTTTGCAGTCACTTCCCAGAGTCTGTGGTTTGCAGATTATGCTAACTTTGTGGTAGGCGGCATTTTGCCTCCTGATTTGTCCTACCAACAAAAGAAAAGGTTCTTGCATGATGTTAGATATTATTTTTGGGATGATCCTTTTCTTTTCCGTGAGTGTGCAGATGGACTTTATCGCAGGTGTATTCCTAAGTGGGAGGTCCATGGGATCCTCCAGCGTTGTCATAGTTCACCCTATGGGGGACATCATGGGCCTGATAAAACCGTTCGCAAGCTGAATGAGTCCGGTTTCTTTTGGCCTACGATGTTCAAGGATGCCCAATCATTCATTATGTCATGTGATTCTTGCCAAAGGTCCGGCAATTCGAGGCGGCATGAGATGCCCCAAACTGGTATTCTTAAAGTTGAAATATTTGATGTTTGGGGTGTCGATTATATGGGTCCTTTCCCATCTTATAATGGGAATTACTACATCTTGGTTGCTGTCGATTATGTCTCCAAGTGGGTGGACGCCATCGCATCTCCCACCAATGATTCAAAGGTGGTCACTAAGCTTCTTAGCAAAATCATATTTCCAAGATTTGGGGTCCCAAGAGCTCTCATTAGTGACGGTGGTTCACACTTTCGTGAACGGAAGTTGGATTCTGTCCTCAAGAAGTATGGAGTTTATCATCGTACCGGACTTGCATATCACCCTCAAACAAGTGGTCAAGTCGAGGTTTCTAACCGCGAGATCAAATCTATATTGGAAAAGGTGGTTGCAAAATCTAGGAAAGACTGGAGCATGAAGCTTGATGACACACTTTGGGCTTACAGAACAACTTTTAAAACACCTATTGTGTTATTCCTGTAGGAACACTGCAAGAGGGGGGGTGAATTGCTGTGTGGAACTTATAGCACAGATTTTCGTCAGAATTGAAAACCTAAAGGAACTTTGAGAAAAACGAAATGTAAAGAGTCAAATTTCAACGAGAAAAACTTCCTGGCCCACGGAAGAAAAACTCCACTTTTATATAAAGGCCTTGTAAACTATTACAATCCTAAATTTCTCTCTGGACCTCGTGAGTTCCTGTAGGAACTTACGATTCTATTCTCTTTCTCTCTTTCTTTTTCTTTCCCTTTCTCACGACTCTTTCTTCTCTGTTCTCTCTAAATTCTCACACACTTCTCTTCTCTTTTCTCTCAATTACAACTCAAAGAATAACTCTAGTATATTGAAATGCATGTAAAACTGAATTGGAACTTAGGAACTTTTGACACAAACTCTAAGTAATGTAAATCTGAAAGTGAGCTCTCTTGTTGTGTTTGTACTAAATCAGAATTGTATATGTGTATATATAGAAAGAATAGTTATAAAATTGCTTGAAGAAGAAGCCTAAATAACCACCCATAACCCCATATACACGTCCACCACTCTCACTCACACACCACTAACTTTGACTAACTTAAACAACCCACTAACTTAATAACAAATAAAAATAAAAACTAAAAACAGGTTTTTTTCTTTTTTTTTTTAATTCTCAACCTTTAAATTAATTTCTAAACCAGAAATGAATTAAAGAAAATCAGAGTTAAAACAACTAACCTAATCCTAAAATTAAGGACACCAAGTTGACTACTAACTAATTCAAAAACACCTACCCACTATTCCTAAAAATTGGGCTGCACTAATCCAGTCAGTTTTTGACTGTTTTAAACTGATTAAAACAGTCAAGGAGTGATGTAAACAGTCCCTAAAAATTAGCAACTGTCGTGGACTAAAGTAACTAACAGATTCGACACAAGTTCCTCTGGGAACATGACCTAGAGTTCCTCTGACAGACACGACTAAGTTCCAACCAGACTTAAATGCATTAATATACTTACATTTATCCTAGAACATTACATTATAACATTCATGGATGATTCTCTTCTCTTCAACAAGTAATTCGTTGGAATACTTGAAGTTCTTCTCATAACCGGCAGCATAAACCGGCAGCTTGTTAAGTAAAACCGACAGCATAAACCGGCAGCTTGTTAGGTAAAACCGGCAGCATAAACCGGCAGCATGTGAAGTCCAAGACCGGCAGCTTTGAACCCTAAAACCGGCAGTCGTAAAATCCATGATGGCATCTTCAAGACGGCAGCTTCAAGATGGCAGCCACATCTTCAAAACTGGCAGCCTACCATCTTTGATTCATGATTCGAACCTCCACTTGAATCTTCAATGCTTATTTATCTTCAAGATCTAAAATTCTCCAAGAACTCAAAGATACTTATTAGTAATTAAGTTTGAGGTTTATGTCATCATCAAAACATAAAAGGAATATGTCAACAATTTCCCCCTTTTTGATGATGACAAACCCAAGCAAACTTAATTTAAAACTAAACCAAATATACTCGTTGAAAAAGGATTTTTTAATTTTTTTTGATTTTTCCAAATTTATAAAACATAAAAACATTCAATTAAATATTTTGGAATTTTCAATTTGTAAAATTAAACTAATTAAGAACTAAATTATACTACAAAAGTTATATACATCTTAACTCCACATGGAATCAAGAAAGTTAGTTAACTATTCACAAGTTAGTAAATTATTCACAAGTATTCACAAGTTAGGAACTTCATGTCATATGAGAATAAGATGAAAAATAAGACGAAAAAGAATAAAGTGAGTTTGCCAATTATTCTTCCCCCTTTTGGCATCATCAAAATCAAAATCATCAGGGCTCAAACATTTTTCATCACAGCACCATTAAACCAGTAATGGCAGATACCTGATCTCTAGAATAAGAAAATAACTCAAGTAGCAATCTAGCAATAGTAGTCATCATAATAGCATCAAGGATGAAAGTAGCAAAATATAGCATATATATATGTTTCAAGGACAAAAGAAAAATAGAAAGTAGCGACTACCCGACTACTAAGACTCAAAAGAAAGAAAGGAAAATGTCAAAACGAAAACAGAAAGAAACCTAAACCATGTTTAAAATATTACAACCATATCGAAATTGTTTGAATGAAAGAGAAAAGAACAAGATCAATCGCTGTCCGGAGGAGCATCACTATAAAGTCCAGCAATGTGGCCCAGAGAAGTTCCTTTAGGAACAGCAGAGGAAGTTTCAGCAGGTTTAGGAGCACGAGATCGGACAGGAATTCCCATAGGAACAGATGCTGAGTTCTGAAGAGACGCAAGTCGTGACATAACCTCGACATGATTCTGATCAGTAGATGCCCGTAGCTCAGCTACCTCGTGGCGAGAGGCGGTGGCTCGTTCTTCCAAGACTTCGATTCTTTCCCTAAAATGTTGAATCTCCTTCAAAATATGAAGAAGAATGTTTTCCGTGTTAGCAGCCATGTTCTCAGTCCCATCATCCTTGAGCTCCTCATCATCAACCAAATGCACATGTGGAACTTCACCCGGAACCTTAGGTTTAGATGAGATTCGCCTACTTTTACGCATCGGTTCTGTCACACCAACCGTGCTTTTCCCTTTACCCATGACCTCCGCCGCCTTGGCTTTCCTCTTAGCCTCATTTGCTTGTTTAATTTCCGACAGAGTTGCAGTACGACCATCTAATACCCCCAAATGCCAACCCGCAAGTGTACTCCCTTGTATAAATTGTTCCTTCTTTAGCCTTAACTTCTCATACCCTTCAAGTGGGACCTTAAAATACTTAAAAATTTTGGTCATAAAATTCCCGTATCCCACTTTCTTTCCGCTTGGGATAGTGTCAAGCATGTGAGAAATCATTAGGCTAGGGAAGTTAATGGGGATATCATTTGACAAACAATACATTAAAGAACAATCATGCAAGTTTGCTTCATTTCGCTTTGATGACCGTGGCACTAACGTCCTCCATACAAGATTAAACAGTACTTTATGAAAAGGCATTAAAGAATTAAGGTCAATCTTGTTCTTCTTAGCATCACCATTTAAACTCAACAAAATGTCAGATTTATCTACTCCACTAATCTTTAAATTGTAAGGTCCCTTGAAATATTTATCAAACCCATCATTAGGAACCTCAAAAACAGTAGTCAACACATCAACATCTAATTCAATAACTACTCCATTCACACGACTCTTGATTACCCTTTGTTGGGAATCAAAATTGGCACAAAATTCTTGCATTGCCTCTGGGTACATGAACTCTATATAGTCACTAAACAATTTATCCCAATTTTGAAATTTAAAGACATGCAAGAGTTGATCATACCCTTGTTTGGAGCACCATTCTTGGTTCAGAACAAGAACGGGGACGAAGTGACTGGCCACTTGTTCGAGTTCCTTGGTAACATCAGTACTAACTACTCCCATCTCCAAGTTGTCAAGAGTTGAAGCTTCTTCGTCCTCCTTGCGTGCCCTCTTTTTCGAGGTTAGGGTTTGAGTTTTTGGAATGTTGGAAGGAGTTTGGTGAGTGGGGGATGCAGTGGAATCTTTTGTTGATTGGGTGTTGGAAGCATGTGAAGCCATGGTTGAAGAAGAGTGAAGATTGGTAATGGAGAAGAAGAGAATTGGAGAAGAAGATGAAAGGGGGTGCCGTGTGAGGAGAGAGAAGAAAAGAGGTTGAGTGTTTTTGGAAGTCTGAAATTGGTAGAGTGGTGTTGAGTGGTATAGTGGGTAAAACCCATGTGAGGAGTTCATCATTTTTTAATTTTTTTTTTTTTTTTTTCATTTTAAAATTTGGATATATCCATAAACATGGTGACACTCTAATTTGGATTCACTTAATGGGTAGTTTGCTTTAGCTACAAAAGAAAAATAATTTGTGGAAAATAAAATTAATTTGTGGAAAATAAAATAAAAATAAATTAATTTGAGGAATAAATTAATTTATGTAAAAAGAAGAAAGAAATAAAATAAAAACCATAGGAACATATTGATGCACACATTTAACTCATCATCCAAATAGCAATCATGAAAATAAGAGTAATATTGATAGACATTTACGAGTATAAATCTCAAATTCCATCAGGAACATGCTTTCGCACCATAATTGCAATGAAAATTATTCTAGGAACTTTAACAATTGAGTTGACGTACCTGGAGGAACTTCTTAGCAAATTACTTTAATTTGATCATCCCAAGTTCCATCCGTAATTTCTCATATCTTTCTCTATTCAATGGCTTAGTTAATATGTCAGCAATTTGATCTTCAGTTTGACAAAATTCAAGTTTTATCAAGCCTTTTTCTACATTATCCTTTAGAAAATGATGACGTATGTGAATGTGTTTCACACGTGAATGGTGAACTGGATCCTTTGATATACAAATGGCACTAGTATTATCACAATATATAGGAATACAATTATAATTAATACCAAAGTCCCTTAGTTGTTGTTTTATCCAAAGCAGTTGTGAACAACATGCAGCAGCTGCTACATATTCGGCTTCTGCAGTGGATAGAGCAACTGTGTTTTGCTTCTTGGAACTCCAAGAAACTAAACACGTTCCAAGGAACTGAACCATGCCTGAAGTGCTTTTCCTATTCACCAAATCACCGGCATAATCTGCATCAGCAAATCCCTTGAGTTCAAACGTGTCATTGTGAGGATAGAACAAAGTTAGATCATCAGTTCCTTTCAAATATCTCAATATCCTCTTGACTGCCGTGAGATGTGACTCCTTTGGATTTGCTTGGAACCTAGCACATACACCAACACTAAAAGAAATATCTGGTCTACTAGCAGTTAGATACAATAAGGAACCTATCATGCCTCTATATTGCTTTTCACTCACACTAGTTCCTTTGGGATCTTCATCCAATCTGGTGTTAGTTCCCATAGGAGTGTGATTTATTTTGGATGTTTCCATCCCAAATTTCTTTAGAAGTTCCTTTATGTATTTTTGTTGATGAATATAAATTCCCTTTTCAGTTTGCTTTATTTGCAAACCAAGAAAGAAATTTAACTCACCCATCATGCTCATCTCGAATTCCTTGCTCATTAAATTTGCAAATTCCTGACACAAAGATTCGTTAGTAGCACCAAATATTATATCATCTACATAAATTTGGACAATAAGAAGATCAATTCCTTTTGATTTTAAAAATAAAGTTTTATCAACTTTTCCTCTTTTAAATTTATTTTCCAAAAGGAACTTGGACAACCTCTCATACCATGCTCTAGGAGCTTGCTTCAACCCATAAAGAGCCTTGTCAAGCTTGTAGATATGGTTAGGAAATTTAGAGTTTTCAAAACCAGGAGGTTGTTCCACATAAACTTCCTCATTTAAAAATCCATTTAAAAAGGCACATTTAACATCCATTTGATATAATTTAAAATCCATGAAAGAAGCAATAGCAATTAAGATTCTAATAGCTTCTAACCTTGCTACCGGAGCAAATGTTTCTTCATAATCTATTCCCTCTTGTTGATTGTATCCTTTTACAACTAACCTGGCCTTGTTCCTGACGATCGTGCCATGTTCATCTAGCTTGTTCCTGAACACCCACTTCAATCCAATTACCTTTTGGTGTTCGGGCTTTGGTTCAAGGTGCCATACCTTGTTCCTTTCAAACTGATTGAGTTCTTCCTGCATGGCTAGTATCCAATCTGCGTCCTCAAGTGCTTCTATGTGATTTCGAGGCTCAATGATGGATAGGAACACACTATGGGCACAGAAGTTCCTGATTTGAGTTCTGGTCTGAGTTCCTTTCCCTATATCACTTATGATAAGATCAAGAGGGTGGTACTTCTGATATTTCCAAGGTTTTGGTTCAAAGTCTCTGATTGGAACTGGTCTTTCTACAGTCTCTTCAGGAACTCTGATCTCTTCTTCTAAGTTCCCCTCAGTGTCTGGAACTTCCCCCTGAGTTCCTTCAGGAACTGGCTCTTCTTGTCTTTCAAGATGAGGTCGTTCTTCTTGGATATTTGCTCTTTCTTCATTATTGGATGTTAACTCTTCTTCATCTGGATCCTTTCTAACCAAGCCTATCTCTAAGTCCTCAAGTTCCTGCAAAAAGTTAGTATCACTATTTACATAAGGGTTAGTTTCATCAAATAAAATATGTACACTTTCCTCGACACTTAATGTCCTCTTGTTATAAACTCTATATGATTTACTATCAGTGGCATATCCTAGGAACACGGCTTCATCACTTCTCTCATCGAACTTCCCTAAGTTCCTTTTACCATTATTGTGCACGAAGCACTTACAACCAAAAGATCTCAAGTGAGAAATGTTAGGTTTTCTTCCGTTCATTAGTTCATAGGGAGTTTTGTTTGTGATAGGTCTTAACATGATTCTATTGATTATATAACATGCCGTATTGACGGCTTCAGCCCAGAAGTTCCTAGGTAATCCACTTGCAATAAGCATTGTTCTTGCCATGTCTTCTAAAGTCCTGTTTTTCCTCTCCACAACACCATTTTGCTGTGGTGTCCTAGGAGCGGAAAAGTTATGATCCATGCCATTTTCCCTGCAAAACTCATCAAACTTTTGATTTTCAAATTCAGTTCCATGGTCAGATCGTAAGTGAATTAGTTGACAACCACTCGACTTTTGTATCTTCTTAGCAAAGCAAACAAATTCTTCAAAAGTCTCATCTTTGCTATGAAGGAACATTGTCCAAGTAAATCTTGAGTAATCATCAACTATGACTAAGACATACAATTTTCCACTTCTACTTTGGACTCTCATGGGCCCACACAAATCCATGTGAATAAGTTCCAATGGTTTTGTGGTGCTCACGAGCTTTTTGCTTTTAAAGGAACTTCTAACATGCTTGCTTTTAGCACATGCATCACATAATTTATCACATTGGAACTTGATGTTTGGTAAACCAACAACTAGTTCCTTTGTTCTCAATTTATCCAGTAGAGAAAGGCTAGCATGTCCCATTCGTTTATGCCAAAGTAATGGATCATCCTCAATGACACTTAGACAAGTAAGAGTAGTTTTAGGAATTGCTTCGAGGTTCACAGTGTATGTGTTCCCATTGCGTTTCCCTTCAAGAATAATTTTATTAGTGTCATTGTTGATGATTCTACAACACTCATTAGTAAAATGTACAGAGTTTCCTTTATCACAAAATTGTGAAATACTAAACAAGTTATGCTTCAAACCATCTACAAGAAAGACATTATCTATGCTATGGGAACTTGACTTACCTACCTTACCTACGGCAATAATATTACCTTTCTGATTGTCACCGAATGTCACAGTTCCCCCTGTGTAGGCTACTAGTGAGAGAAAGTTTGATTTGTCTCCGGTCATGTGCTTGGAACATCCACTGTCGAGGTACCATGTGGTGTTCCCCCTCACTAGTTCCTGCAAGAATAATTAATGGTTAGGTTGAGGAACCCAGGTTTCCTTGGGTTCCTTTGTAGACATATCATCATAAGTTTTTTCAATCCATTTAACATGTCTATGATTCTGATTCAAGCTGTTGTTCCTCTTGGAACACTGGTCTTTCAGATGACCTGAGTTCCCGCAGAACAGACAGACTTTGCTGCTTGGAAGTTCCACATACTTTTTCTGATTGCTCCCTTTTTGTTTATAATTAAAACCTAGACCTTCGGTCCTCTTTGCTTGGGCATTCAGAATCCATTGTGGAACTTCTCGTTGATTATCTTTATCCCTTTATATTTCAGTAAGTTCCTCTGTCAATTTCTTATTATCAGATTTTACTTTTTCCAGATCAGTCTTGAGTTTCTTCAGATCAGAAACCCTAGAGGAACTTTCATTCGTATTTTCAGATTTCAAACTAAGATTAATCAACTTATAGCAGTTAAGTTCCATTGTTGTTTGGCTTAATTCTTTTTCAAGATTTTTAACCTTAGTCATTAGAACATTGTTTTTATCAAATAGGTCAAAG
The DNA here is from genome assembly GCA_951394345.1 of Salicornia ramosissima. Lineage (NCBI taxonomy): Eukaryota > Viridiplantae > Streptophyta > Magnoliopsida > Caryophyllales > Amaranthaceae > Salicornia > Salicornia ramosissima. Next base: position 41,435,408 of record OX596237.1, on the reverse strand, counting down.
AATCTATTTTCAGTTTCAACTTTATTACCCTTAAACCAATCACTATGTTCCCTACTTACTTTGAGTGCGTTCTCACACTCATTCTTTTCTTTCTTAACAGTCATCCAATTTTTATGAAAATCAATAACTAAATCAACAAGTTTTTGTTTAGGCACAGAATTTAAATAATAAGGATTTAGGCTTACCTTCTCGTCGAGTTCCTGTGGGAACTCTGGCACATCAGATCTTGCCATTAAACACAATTGGGCCGTTTCCTCTTCAGGCTGTTCCTCCACCTCTTCTTCTGATTCAGAATCACCCCATGCAGCTATCATCGCTTTTCGAACATCATTTTTGGAAAACGAGGGCTTGTAGTATTTTTCTTTGTTGTAATCCTTCTTTTCCTTAAATGATCCCTTCCCTTTGGACTTTGTTTTCTCATTTTCCCATTGTGGACATTCTTTGATGAAGTGATCAGTGGAGCCGCACTTGTGACATCCAAATTCCCTTTTGGAACTCGTCAGTTTCTTTCCTGAGTTCCTGAAGGAACTTCGGTTTCTGTTGAAGGCTCTTTTGAATCTTCTAACGAGCATAGCAGTCTCGTCATCTTCTTCAGTATCACTTTCTTCTGCCTTCAATGCTAACCCCTTGTTCTTAGAACCTTCTCCGCTGGTTCCCAGGTGTAATTCATGAGTTAGCAAGGAACCCGCCAATTGTTCAATGTTGAACTTTGTCATGTCCTTTGATTCCATAAGTGCTGTTACTTTAGATCTCCATCTATCGTCTTGTGGTAGACTTCTTAAGATCTTTCTAACCTGTTCATCAATGGGTATTTATCTTCCAAGGGAAACAAGCTCATTTATGATGTTAGTAAAACGAGTAAGCATATCTTGAATAGATTCCTTAGACATCATCTCGAACCTTTCATATTTAGAGATCAATAAATCAATTTTAGACCTTTTAACTTCATTAGTACCTTCGTGAGTTATTTGTAGTAAATCCCAAATTTGTTTTGCACTCTTGCACCCCATAATACGATTATGTTCATGGGGTCCAAGACCATAGTGAAGCAATTTTATGGCTTTTGCATTAATTTCCATTTTTTCAAAGTCTTCACGTTCATATTCAGAAATTTCCTTAGGGACTACCTCATTATTAGCATTAGTTTTGGTTACCTGATAGTCACCGACTTCCACGACTCTCCATACCTGATAATTTTCGGCTTTGATGTAGATCTCCATGCGATTTTTCCAGTATGCATAAAATTTCCCATTAAACATGGGAGGTCTCTGAGATGAGTACCCTTCTTCCAATTTTTCGCAAGTGTTCATACTGCCCGGATCTCACGTCAAGGTGTCTTGAACGGTCTGAGTTCCTGCTCTGATACCAATTGTTATTCCTGTAGGAACACTGCAAGAGGGGGGGTGAATTGCTGTGTGGAACTTATAGCACAGATTTTCGTCAGAATTGAAAACCTAAAGGAACTTTGAGAAAAACGAAATGTAAAGAGTCAAATTTCAACGAGAAAAACTTCCTGGCCCACGGAAGAAAAACTCCACTTTTATATAAAGGCCTTGTAAACTATTACAATCCTAAATTTCTCTCTGGACCTCGTGAGTTCCTGTAGGAACTTACGATTCTATTCTCTTTCTCTCTTTCTTTTTCTTTCCCTTTCTCACGACTCTTTCTTCTCTGTTCTCTCTAAATTCTCACACACTTCTCTTCTCTTTTCTCTCAATTACAACTCAAAGAATAACTCTAGTATATTGAAATGCATGTAAAACTGAATTGGAACTTAGGAACTTTTGACACAAACTCTAAGTAATGTAAATCTGAAAGTGAGCTCTCTTGTTGTGTTTGTACTAAATCAGAATTGTATATGTGTATATATAGAAAGAATAGTTATAAAATTGCTTGAAGAAGAAGCCTAAATAACCACCCATAACCCCATATACACGTCCACCACTCTCACTCACACACCACTAACTTTGACTAACTTAAACAACCCACTAACTTAATAACAAATAAAAATAAAAACTAAAAACAGGTTTTTTTCTTTTTTTTTTTAATTCTCAACCTTTAAATTAATTTCTAAACCAGAAATGAATTAAAGAAAATCAGAGTTAAAACAACTAACCTAATCCTAAAATTAAGGACACCAAGTTGACTACTAACTAATTCAAAAACACCTACCCACTATTCCTAAAAATTGGGCTGCACTAATCCAGTCAGTTTTTGACTGTTTTAAACTGATTAAAACAGTCAAGGAGTGATGTAAACAGTCCCTAAAAATTAGCAACTGTCGTGGACTAAAGTAACTAACAGATTCGACACAAGTTCCTCTGGGAACATGACCTAGAGTTCCTCTGACAGACACGACTAAGTTCCAACCAGACTTAAATGCATTAATATACTTACATTTATCCTAGAACATTACATTATAACATTCATGGATGATTCTCTTCTCTTCAACAAGTAATTCGTTGGAATACTTGAAGTTCTTCTCATAACCGGCAGCATAAACCGGCAGCTTGTTAAGTAAAACCGACAGCATAAACCGGCAGCTTGTTAGGTAAAACCGGCAGCATAAACCGGCAGCATGTGAAGTCCAAGACCGGCAGCTTTGAACCCTAAAACCGGCAGTCGTAAAATCCATGATGGCATCTTCAAGACGGCAGCTTCAAGATGGCAGCCACATCTTCAAAACTGGCAGCCTACCATCTTTGATTCATGATTCGAACCTCCACTTGAATCTTCAATGCTTATTTATCTTCAAGATCTAAAATTCTCCAAGAACTCAAAGATACTTATTAGTAATTAAGTTTGAGGTTTATGTCATCATCAAAACATAAAAGGAATATGTCAACATATTGGCACTTCACCATATCGGCTTGTGTATGGGAAATCTTGTCATCTTCCTGTTGAGTTAGAGTACAAAGCTCATTAGGCAATTTGTGAGCTTAACATGGATCACAAGCTTGCGGGGGAGAAGAGGCTTCTTCAACTTAGTGAGTTGGATGAGTTTCGATTGTCTGCCTATGATAGTGCTCGGATTTACAAAGAGAAAACTAAGAAATGGCATGATAAGAGAATCCTCCGAAGAGAGTTTGCAGAGGGAGACAAGGTACTATTATTTAATTCTAGACTTATGTTCTTTCCTGGAAAGCTTAAGTCTAGATGGTCTGGCCCTTTCTTGGTTACCAAGGTGAATCAGTTTGGTTCTGTGGAGTTGAAAAATGAGAAGGGTGATATGTTCAAGGTCAATGGGCAACGTTTGAAGCTTTACCATGATGGAAATGCTGTTGGGGTGGTGGAAGTTGTCCACCTTAATCCTCCTTCTTTCTCTTGAGCTACTAGAGTGAGATGCTCGTACAGGACCTTAAAAACCAGCACTTGTCGGGAGGTAACCCGATTGTAAGTTGTTTCTCTTTTTCTTTTTGTAGTTTGTGTATCTTGCTAGTCTAGTCTTATAGTTTTTGCTTTTTAGTATTTTAGTTTGAGTGGAAGTGAGGGAGGGTTGCTAATGTGTGTGCGGAGTTTTGTGTTTTCAAGGCAAGCAGTGGAAGGACGAGTTCGTATTGGCCTAGTACCCGACCGGGTTTCTAAAAACCCACCTGCGTGCATAGTGTCGAGAAAGAGCAGGGAAACAAAACACTCCCAGTACCCGCCCGGGTCTCTACGGCCCCGCTCGGGTGCGTGTCAGGCATATTGAAAAGCTATCCACAGAACCGCCAGGGTCCCTAGTGCCCCGCCCGGGTGCGTGTAAGCCATTTTAAGACAAGGTTGCATACCCGGCCGGGTATGCCTAGACCCGCCCGGGTCCGCTATTTTCTGCCCAGCCGATTTTTCTTTTTAAAACTCCTCTTTTCCTCACCACTTATCCCACAACTTCATCTTCTTCCTCCATAACTTTCTCTCTCTTCCTCCATAACTTTCAAACTTCATTTACTTCTCTCCTCCAAATTTCCATCTTCTCCTACTCCAAAATTTCCCAAAATTCATCATTCTTCTTCCCTCTTCATCCTCTTTCTCTTTCACTACTTGCTTCTCATCCATTCTCCCCTTTCACATAGATCTCCTCCACTCATCCTTCACTCCACCATCTACTACTTTTTTTTTCTTTCTTTTCTTTATTTTTTTCTGTTTTTATTTTCCTCCTTTTTAGTTGTAATTAGTCATTATTAGTTTCAAAAAAAAAATTAAAAAAAAAAAAAACAAACGAATTTCATAGAAAAAAATAAAAAAACAAGAGAGCTATGGCAAGCAAGCGGTCAAGGGTTCCCGCGTCCAGTTCGCGACCTCAAGTTCCAGAGATTGAACCAGACACGGATTTTCCCGACGTTATTTTTGCCGATGAGGATCAACGGAACAAGTTCTTGCATCTCAAAGGGCGCATTATGTCATCCCGGTGGATTGATCGTTCGGCCCTCGAACGACTAGGTATTCTTGCACCCACCCGTGATTTATTTATTTCTCTTGGCTTGTCTACCTTGTTTAATGTTGCTCATAATACCCATGAATGTCTTACTTTAGAATTTGCAAGTTCATTGTGGGAAGATGCTAGTGATAGGAGTAAACCTAAGTTGCGGTTTCGGTTGCATAACCGAAATTATTCTTTGACTATTTCGCAATTGGCTAAAACTATTGGCCTTCCTACTGGAGGTGATATGCGAATACCCCAAGGGGGTGAGGCATGTGATGTTTATCGTCGATTGACTGGACAAACTAATTTTAACACATCTCACTTGCACATTAATCAAATTCATCATCCTAGTGTACGTGTCTGTTTGAAGTTTTTCAGTACATGTCTGTTTGGTCGAGCCGACCCTCACTCTGCTCGAAGTTTGGATTTGAACATTTTGGCTAAATATTTGTTGGCGGGAAATACGGATGTTAATGTTAACATTCCTGTTTTCCTTTGGAAACATCTGTTGTCTATTTCTCGCCATGCTCTCACTTCTAGCCAGGATATCTTTATTGGGGGTTTGGTCACTCGAATTGCAACTAAGTTTAACATTCTAGATAATACGGTTATGCGACCTGATTGTTTGTTATCTCTGCAGCATCTTAGTCAGTGTGGTTTTTTGGTAGAGGGTGGCCAGGGGGGTTATCGGTGGAAGATTCACTCCCGTCCTCCATCTTATATTGATTTTCCGTTAGAGGACTTGCCATCTTTGGAGCCCAACCGGGCTCATTACCTGTTCCCCTCGACTTTGCCTGCTGGGACATCCGGAGCGCCTGCGGGGCCTCCACCGGTTCCACCTCCGGGGGTTTCCCCAGAGTACTCCCCATTTGAGCAACTCATGATTGCTAATTTCAATGAGATGCGGGTGTCTCAAGAGCAAATGGCTGCTCGATTAACCTCTTTGGACACTCGATTCACTCACTTCGAGCTCCAAACTCAGGCTGCCTTTCGACCACTTCTTGACTATCATCATCAACAAGGTCATTTTCATGCTGATGTTCAGTATCCTGATTGGTATATTCCACCTCCTACTTATGATCCAGATCAGGATGATGATGATGATAATGATGCTCAGCCGCACGATGATTTTGACCCCATGGGTTAATTTGCTCTTGTTCCCCTCTCAAGCTCTGAGGGCAGTGCTTGGTTTGGCTTGGGGGGGGGGGAGTTTTGATTGCCGTTATGGTCTGCTCTCTTGTATATATATAGTGTAGTTGTTTTGTTTGGAGTTGGTTGTTTCTTTCCTTTTGTAGGTTATATTGCAAGTCGCCGGGATGTCATGATGATTTTTCGTACACCGGCTTGCATTGGGAGGATAATTGGTGAGATCTTTCCTTCTCCATTTGTAGTTTAGCTTTGACTTTTTTTTGTTTTTTTTTTTTTTTAAACTGCTTCTTTAGTTGTGGTGTGTCTCATTCCCCCTTTGATGCCCCTTCTGTATTCTTCGGCTGGGTATGTTTCCCTGTGCCCTATGGTTGAAATTTTTTTTAACACTTGGGATTACTGAGACTTGTCATTGTAGACTTTTGATTTCTTTTTCCGATTCCTTGGTATTATTAAAACTTGAGTTTTTGAGTCTTATCATCTATTGTTTGGAACAAGGAGGAGTTTTGCTTGTAAGGATTTGAGCCTTATCATTTATTATTTCCTTCCTGTGTGTTTAGTTCCTGGTGTATCATTGATCTCTATCTTGGCTTGATACTAGTCTTGTTAGCTGTATAATTGCTTGGTGAGCATGATAGAAGGCCCTCAATTGTTAGGAGCCGTGCTACATTGTTTTTAGAGGATGAAATTTTCCACTTGATCCCTTATTTTGAGCCTTACCTTTTCTTTTATGATTAACCACATTACAACCCTTTTTGGCCTCGTTTGATTAACCCAAGTCTAGCTTGGGGGAGCATTTGGTTAGTGGGCGGGTGATGTGTTGTCTTCGTTTTGGCTCATTGTTGGTGTTCGATGGTTTATTTCCCCATTATTGGAGATTGCTTTATTAATTTGTGTATCATCTTCATCTTTTCAAACAAGCATTCATGCAAGTTTAGTTTTAAAAAAAAAAAGAAAAAAAAAATCAAATATTTTTTTTTTAAAAAAAAAAGAAGAAAAAATTTCAAAAAAAAAACAAAAAAAAAAAAAACAAAAAAAAACAAAAAAAAAAAAAAACAAAAAAAGAGAAAAAATTCAAAAAAAGGGTTTCAATTCTTTTACTTAGTTGTACATTCTCGCCTTTGCAAGTTGTAGGTCTCTCAAAATTTGATGAGGATATGGTGGTGTTTATTAACTGTCGGGTTGATTCAGTGGTAGTGAGTTGAAGTTGTTTGCAGTTTTTTTAGCCTCATCTTTAGGCTATTACTTGTTGGTTTATGCCCCCCAAAATGGACTTCTAGCTCACATATTCCCAAATTTTATCCTACCTTTGACCTAAGCCACATTACAAGCTCAAGAAAGCCCTTCTTGATAATCATGTATTTATATCTGTTTCCTTGATTTAGTATCTTGCCAAGATTTGAGAGTATGTGTTGCATTTCGAGTCGACTTTTGTAGGTTGAGTGCTATTATTTACCCCTTCAAACACATGAGTGTTAGTGAGTTGGTAGGGTGCCTTATTAGTACCTTAGGCTACAAAAATTGATTCACATGCACATCTTTTGCATGTTTGTGGGCGAAGAGCGATCAAGTACATCTTTTACTCGCAACAAAGAGAGGAGTGTCACCCGTGAGAACTCTTCCCTTGATTCCTAGTTATTGTTATGTGATAAGGCTTGGTTTCACTTGTATGATGTTTTACTCTTGGATAGGTATTGAATCATTTGGATGCTTTGATTAAGAGGATGTGAACACCAGTGTTTTTCGATGTTGTTCTTATAGGGTGAAGCATACTTTAGTTCTTAGAATCTTGTCTTGTTTGCTTGAGGACAAGCAAAGGTTCGGCTTGGGGGAGTTTGATGTGTGTATTTTATATAGTATTTTTAGAGTATCCCCATCGCATTTTCATTGCATTTTCTCGCTTGTTTTGCTCATTTTTCTATTGGTTTTTATGCTTGGTTGGAGTGTTTGTTTCCTATCTATTTTGTAGGTACAAAGCTCTAATTATGCTAGGAATTGTCCCCTGGAGCGAGATTTGCAAGTTGGGAGGTCAATAGCTACTCAAGAGGTCATTTTTGGGCTGACCAGGTCTCAAACCCGGGTGGGTTTCCACATACCCGGCCGGGTGACCTCTTGGTACATGGAAATTTTTGAAGGTGTGTTTTGAAGATAAAAGTTGTTATGCGCACTCGGGTGGGTTTCCACATACCCGCCCGGGTCTCCATGAAGATCAAGACATTAAGCTGCGTACCCGCCCGGGTTTCCACATACTCGGCCGGGTCCGGTCCTTTTTTTTCATTTCTTTTAGCTCGTCTCTTCATTTTCCCACGTGATTTTGTGGGAGGTTTTAAGACACTTTGAGATTGTATTAGGAGTTTAATCTTGATCTTATCTTCAAGCTTTGGTAGAGAGCATTAGGGTTCTTGTATTCTATACTTTGGGGTTTTGCTAATCAACACTTTATCTTTGCAATTTCAATCAATTTAAAGGTATTAGTTTCATCTCCATTTTCCTTTTCCTTATTTTATGGTTATTATCTTTGAATGTTTGTTTCTCCATTGCACTTGAATTTGAGTTTTTCCATGGTTTCCATTGTTGAACTTCTTTTTAGTTTCAATATGCTTAGTGAGTAGTTTACTTCTAGGGCTTGGTGAAGCTATGCTACGGTCATGATTCTTGTTAGTTTTTAGGGTTTAATTTGGTTTGTCTTGGCATTTCAATTGATAGGTTTTGGTTTGATTACATGTTTGGCCAATTTGCAAGTTTTATTCGCTCAATTCTATAAGCGAGAGCTGCGAGTTGAGTGAAGGAATTCTATCTTTGAACAATTAAACCTTAATCGCGATAGCTTCTTTATTGTTTAGTTGTGGAATTTGATTGCGAGAATAACTTCTTCCTTTGCCTAAATTCATTCCTACCCCAATTTGTTGTTCTTGAATCATGATCGATGCATAGTGAATCCTTTTAGCCCTAGGTTTATAAATTATTGAATTATCTTCGCTTCTTTCTTTTGTGTTCCAATTAGATAAACAAAAACTCCAACCTTTGATCGTTAGTAATAATGAACTTGGTTCGATTTGTGATATTTTTGTCTTTCCTCAGTGGTTCGACCCTACTTGCCCAACTATACTAGTCAGGTAATTTAGGAATAATTTTTGGTTGTGCAACGACTTATCAACAAGCCAACATGAATATTGTTGTCCAAATTTACCATGTGGAGAAAATCCATCGGTGCACAGCCCAAGTCTAACATTCCTAGGCTCGGATACGAATTCAGGAAAAGTTTTGTCAAAGTGCTTCCAAACCTCACTATCACTTGGATATGCTAAAGTGTCTTCCACTCGAGGATTCTTGGCGTGCCATGTCATTTCCCCGACAATGTTCTTTGTTGAAAACAACCTTTGCAACCTTGGTGTGATGGGAAGGTATATTAGCACTTTTGTGGGAATAAGATTGCCCTTAGAAGTCTTCTTATATCAGCTCCACATACACTACACTTATCTAAGATATCATCGTCCTTCCAAAAAAAACAAACAACCTCTAGGGCATGTGTGTATCCTCTTATGAGGAAGTTCCAAGCCCTTAAGAACCTTCTTCGTGTCTAAAAGGTTCTACCCATTATATTGTTTTGTGGCATTGATTCATTCAACAAAGAAGCAAATGCGTCCACGCACCTATGTGGCAAATTGTATTCACACTTCAAACTAATAATTCTAGAACCCATTTCCAGCACGAACATCTTACTCCCTTGAAACAAAGGATCCTCAGCTGCCTTGAGAAGGTTAAACAACTTCTTGGCTTCATCATTCGGTTCTTCTTCAACTGAATCTGGTCCTTCCGACCACGTGTCATCTTGTTCATTTCCAAGAGCATCAACAACCATATCTCGATATGGGTTTGATTGAACTGAAGAGGAGTACCCTATAGCCGCCTCACCATGGAATTTCCATTCAAAGTAATTCGGAGTAAAACCCTTACTATACAAATGTACTTTGAATGTGTCCACATCCAAATAACGCTTGTTACGGCAACGAAAGCAAGGACACCTTATCTTATCATTGTCATTATAAGCGGGATGTTGTAGACAAAAATCGACGAACCCATCGACCCCTTCTATAAACTCATTTCTAAGGCGACACCCATTTAATCTTTGGTACATCCAACAACACTCATTCCTTCTCATTATTGAAAATTCTACACAACTAAGAGTCTAAGATTAAGAGTGATTTAAATTGTATTATAAAAACTACTTAAAGTGATGAATTACAAATAAACATATACTTAACTTTTTTAAACAAAGTTTGAATAAATAAATTGTATTATAAAATCCTTTCAAATAATTATATTTATTTCTTTAAGTTGATACTTATGTAGTTAAAGTTGGAATAGAATAATTTAGTATGCCACTAGCCGCAACGCAATTAATATATGATTCGCATAACATCCCATATAAAAGTTTATTATAATTTTTATAAACAATAACTTATATGCTTAATACCAAAAAAAAATTAAAACCAAAAACAATATAACAACCAATATCATTAAAGAATAATTAGAAGTATAAAATTCAACCTAACACTCTAAAAAAAATATGCATAAAATTGAAACACCTAAATTCTAAACGAAAGAAGCATAAAATTCAACCTAAAACTCTAAATAAAATAAGCATAAAATTCACAACTCTAAACAAAGCAACCATAAGATTCAACCTAAAACTCTAAATAAAATCAACATAACAGTCAACCTAAAATTCTATAAAATTCTACCTAAAACTCAAAACAAAGTAAGAATAAAATTCAACATAAAAGTCTAAACATAGTAAGCATAAAACTCAACATAAAACTCAAAAAAAAGTAAGCATAAAATTCAAAATAAAATTCAGCCTAAATTCGTCCATTTACCTTCAAATTGGGACTAGGCTTTGCCTTCAACTTCTTTTACTCAAATTCAAACTTCAAATCAACCAATTTCAACCTTAAAGCATGGAATTTAGAATTAGAGTTAATATTTACATAAAATAAAGAAATATAAGCAAAGAGAGAGTTAGGGTTTCAATCTAGAGAAACAGATGCAGTGACGATGTTCTCGAGGGCAGCGTTTCGACCGGCACGGCGGCGTCCAACTTGGCAGTAGAGTGGTGCTCGACGAGGGAAGCACGAGGAGTTTGAGAGGTTAGGGTTTATGTTTTGGTGTGTTTTGAACAATTGAGGAGTGAAGTAGGCTGCTTCTGATGTTTAAAAAATGGTCGATATTTAACGTCCGCCTGAGGCCAGACGTTAACTCTTCAAAGGCGGACGTTAAAAACACGACTTAAATTTTAATTTCCCGCATTTCTAACGTCGGTCTAGGGAGAACGTTACATGTATAAAAATCGAACGCTAAATCAAATTTTTAATTGTTTACGTTGCCAATCTTAACACGTCTATTATGGCGGATGTTGAAACAAAAGGCGGACGTTAAATTTAAATTAACGTCCGTGTTAGTGGCGGACGTTAAAATGCAAACGACAGAAACACGGAATCTTGTAGTGCTTTGAAGTCTCTAGAGGGCGCTGCAGCCAAAATATGAGCTATTGTCTGCTCTGGCCAAGCAGGGGCTTAGAATTATCAGCGGGCGTTGGAGAGATCTCAGCGGCCGCTTGACAGCTTGGCAGTCAGTTTTGAAAATGTCATAACTCCTTCATTTATTATTAGAATTTATCTTATGACCAGGAGTTTCGAAGCTATAGAAAAGAACTTTAACCTCTAAGTTGAATCACCTTTAAAAGATTAGTATGTAAAAAGTTATGGCCTTTCAAAGTTGACCTATGCTCAAAAAGTGGTTATTGTGGTCTTGGCTTTCTGACACACTTCTCAAAGCTTCTCGGGACCTCTCACGACCCTTGTCGGCTTTCAAGAATTGACCGAAAACATAAAAAACGCCTACATGAATGAACTTAAGGCACAAGTAACTCAAAAGTTCTCAATTATTAGCAAAAACGGCAAGAAAAGGCATTATTCAATGAAAACACAACTAAGACCTAAACTAAGCCAAAAAGGACTAAAACTAATAAAACTAAGCCTAAAAACAATGGAAAACAAATGAAAAGAGCCCGGAAAATCGGTACTAAAATGGACCTATCAATAATTTGCATGATTTCGGGCAAAGTTAGACCATTTTGGAACAAAAACGAGCCAAATAGGTCATACACCTATAAAAGGATCAGTCAGAACACTTTGTTAGGTATCTTATTCATAACTCTCAGACATTATACTTCTAACTCCTTTTCTTTCCTATCTCTCATTTAAGCATTGGAGGGAGGTTTCACCCCCCGAATTAGTGACATTTTCTTGTTTTGCACGATAGGCCCCAAAGAGAATCATTACAAAGTCAAATCAAACAAATTAAACACATCATATCGTATAAAGATGTTCTAGATCAGATTCCATCATGATATGGATTTATTTTGTCATTTTTGATTTTATGATGTAGAATGCTATGGTGTGTCAATTGACACCAGATACGCATTTTATATGAACGTTATATGTTTATAATATATGAGTATGCTATATTTCTACTATTTATGTTATGTTCTTTAAGTTAAATTGTTTAAGTTGATCTGCATTATTATTATTTGAATAAGCATTTAGTTGGGAACAATCTAGGTAATTCTTCCTCACTGATTGTTGACCTAATTTTAAACATGACATGTTGAATAGTGGGGCTATCTCTAGCTGGGATTTGCATGTGAGGCTCTTATTTTAGTTAAGTTCTCTTTTATAGTAAATCTCTTTGTTTAGTAAGTTTGGGTAAATATTCGTCTTGATGATGTTATTTCCGCTACATTGTTGTCAAAAGACAGATCATTACAAATTGGTAATCTTACAAGGTTTTTTGATTTTTTCTATTTTCATGTAAAAAGAGGAGGAAGTTGTGTAGAGGTTAGGAGCGAATGTATTTGAGATCGGTCACCCAAAGTTTGTGTACTCTTACTATCTTGATTTAATTTAATTCGTTTTATTTATTCCTTTAAAAAAACACAAGAATTTACAAATGCAAATCCACGACATACATGATATTCTTATATCACAAAGCAATCTTTTATGAATCAAATCACATAGGTAAAGTTCCATTCAATATGAATTGAATGCCAAAAATGAAGAAAGATATGTCGGTGTATAAAATAGGAAAAAGCTATATGCAGCCCTAAGGGTTGCATGTAAGAGACTAAAAAGGAAAACGTTGTGAAAAAATCAAGCATTAATTACATCGAACATTGTGTGATTTTGTCAGCAATCCCAAATTCTTATTAGTTAAGGAAATTTATCTAATGCTATATGCAGCCTCTGAGGGCAACATATAAGCATTACCATATAAAATAAATTCAAATTTCATGAATGAACAAATTTTATGAAATGTATTTATTCTGTATCAGTGTACTTTAGGCTTTTCCATTTGGCACCATATTTTTAAAAAAAAAAATTCTATATGGTAATATTGTAGTTTTGGTTTATTCTCTAAAATACAATTACATTAATTCATGGTTGAATAGTGTTAAAAATTTATGTTGTTTGTGTACCTTGTATAGCTAGCAAGACTTGTCGGGATAAAGTTTGTTAACCATTTTGGCACTAATGGGTTGAGTTCGTTTAAAGTCCAAATTGGGGAAGAAAGTCCAACAATAATAATCTTTTTTTAACGTTTTAAATGTAACTTGTTCTTTTGTACCAATTTTACCCAAATTTTTTATTGCTAAAGAAGTAGGTATTTCGAAAACCTTAACTGCGTAAAATTAGATAAGTCTTCAACCTTATTCTACCCCCAAGTAATGTTTTGTTTAAGAGAAGGTTATGGCTGACAATAAATTTAAAGTACAGTGGTGTCATGTAGAATTTTTAAAATATAAGTATGTACCGAATGAAAAGGCCAAAAATTAGTGATACCAAACAAATTTTTGAGTTTTTCTAAATTAATATCACAGTCCTTATTCCCTTGATTTACATTTATTCTCAATATTTTGCCAAATCGAAATGACTAAGGCAAATCTTCCCGCATAATAATTGATTTCGTAATTAAATAGAAGAAAATCACCATGACAAGTATTTGTTCCTCGTGTATATAAGGATCAAGGTTCATACAATTTCATTCACAACTCAATTCCCCAAATCATAGTGTTTTGTTCACAAAAATCACTTGAATTAACCAGCACGTAACTTTATAATGGCCAAAAATATAACTTTTATCCCACTATTTGTGGCGCTTTTGTTGATCTTTTCTATGTCGTTTGGTGAGTTCATTTTTATTTACTATTATTACTAATACTATACTCTATGAATTCTTCCTATACGATAAACATACATGTTTTTAAAATTCTGCATATATTCAATAGTATACGAGTATTATTCTCTATGTTTATACCTATCATATAAGTCCCCATTCTTTTCTTTTATAAAGATTATAATACATCCGTTTCAAAATATGTACAACAAGATATTTTGAACGCATTCTAAGGTTGAGATTAGATGATTCAAATGAACAAATTATTAGTTGATATAATTTTAAAACTAATAAGATATAGTTCTACTCTGATCTTATTGGTGCTTATTTATTATATCTAATAACTTCATTTACACCATCTGATCTCAACCTTAAAATACGTGCAAAAATGTTTGTTGCATATATTTTGAAACGGATGTAGTATTAATTTTTGTATTCTCTATGATAGCATTCCACTTCTTGTTGTACTTTAAATTTTAGGCATGCGAAATTATTATTATTTATATATTATTTAATAATGATGATGATGATGATGAATAGTGTTATAACATCATATAATCTTTATAACTTTAATTAATAAGTTGTTTAGGACATTACAATTTAATATGCATCCATTTTCTCTTTTAGAATGAATATTGGAAAAGGATTATGAAATTGATGTTGTGTGCATGAAATAAATTATACTCCCTCTTTTTTTTTTTTTTTTTATTTACCAACTTTTCTTTTATGTAATTTTTTTCACATTTATTCTCCTGCATTTATAAATTTATGATTTCCAATATATATATTTTTTTTTTCATACTCTCACCCTCGCTTTTTACTAACTTCAATTAAATTATTCTATTTTCTCTCTTTTCCATACTATCTCTTATGTTTTATACAACTTTAAATCATTATTCATTTTTTCCTCGTACTCCAAATTAATGTATTGGTTTTGATAAAATCCATGTGTATAAATTAAAAAAAAAAAGTAGAAAATATTATTTTAGTTCGATCCAAAATTATATATACATGGGCCACATGGCAAATACGCTTAATTGCTTGTAATTAGACTCATCCTTGTAGATTGATTGTGTCAATATTATTGTTTTTTTTTTTTTCTTAAAATGTAATAGATAATGCAAATGCCGAAGTTCCATCAAAGGAAATATCAGAAGATGTATGCCCTCACTCTCAACCACTACCGAATTGTACAACAGAGACTTGTAGCAAAGTCTGCGGCCCTGGATTTAAAGGAGTTTGTGATGCAGACTCTAACTGTTGTTGTTATGGATAGAGTTCAGGAATTTAGTGTACTTTATTTTCAATTAATTATATTAATAAAACTTAAAGTCATTTTAATTTGTTATTTCCTACTTTTTCTTTTTTTTTTTTTTTACAAATTATAACAATTATAATCAGAGACAGATCCAAAATTGTGGAGACGCAGTACCACAAAATAATGTAACATGGTAAGTACTCAATCATTAGTTAAATTTTATATCACAAAAAAGTGCGTGAATAAAACTTACTGTAATTATTCTTGCCGGGTTGTCATATTTTGGAACCGGTTCAAAATGTAATAACCGGCTCAAAATCTTTCTCTAAATATATATGTAACTAAACAATTATTTAGCAATTGTTCTTTCATGCTACATACTATGCAATTTATTTTTATGTACATCATTTTAGAAAAATCTCTTTCCACACTTATTGTCGCCACTGGAAGAAGTAACAACAGCTTCAAAATCATATAAACACTAGCATGTGTTTTATGTTTTCCTGTTTCAACAAGTTTCATAGAAAGCTCATTAAGGCTCTTCAGATTCCAAAATTTCTCATACTTTCGGATATTTCCAATAAAATTCCCAAGTGAGCGATGAAAAGTCAACAAATAAAACTTGAAAAATTCATTAGGATAGAATTCAACAAGTCGAACTAATTTTGTTGTGTCAAAAGTTAAAAATTGATTAGTAGTATTTAAAGGAAGACATACAAATGAGCATTCACAATATCTTGCTCTGCCTTTTGTAAATCGAAGTTCAAATCATTTGTAATGGCAAATATATCTAACATCAAATGTTATTGAAAAATAAAATAAAATGACATTAGCAAATGTGTAAGTGTCTTCGCTTTTATATGCATCAACACTATCGAAAATATCTCCAATGTCATCATGATTAACTAGATATAAATCATTCACATGTGATATCATTCTAAATTGAGATCTCCAACGAGTGTCACCAGGCCTACTCAAGCTAATGTATTGATTCAAACCAGTTCCTGATTCATGCTTACCCAATGAAAAGGTATCCACAAAGCGTTGCTTTTGTTTTTCTCGGAGAAACTCTTTTCGCTTCGGTGAACCACCCACAAAATTAGTAAAGGTGCAAGTGCATCAGCAAATAAAAAACCACAATCAGCATTTTTCTTAGCAACATCAACAAGAGTTAATTGGAGTAGATGAGGAAAACAATTAACATAATGCGCAGATGAGCCTTCATTATTTGTGATTAAAGTTTTGAGCTTATTTCTTGCGCCTTTCATATTACTACCACGCACCATCATAACCTTGACCCCTAACTCTATAAAGCTAGGCTTAGGTAATGCTCCATAACTAATGCAAGTTTAAGTGTTAAAGAAGTGGTGTTAGCAACATGAACAACACCCAAGAAGTGTTCCGTTACTTCTCCACTTCTATTAACAAAGTGCCAAATTTTCTTTATCCAATACATCTGCGGACTCATCAGTGCAGACTGAATGGTTGCTTAGTGATTTCTTTTGTCATGCGTTAATTATTTCCCTTTGAATTAAAAGGATAGATCATTTGAGATATTTGGGAAGCAGCTTTAAAAGTTCATGAAAATCACCCCTATTTAATGAAGCTTATTTTTCATCATGTCCACGAAAAGTCAAAGTTGAAGTAAAATCCAGCTCAAAGTTTCAATTGAAGCCTCTAATCACTTTCGATATTGGATCCTACCTTCTACAGATTACTTGGCAAAACATGAAGAAAGGGAACCCTTTTGATTTTTAATACCTCAAGTGCTCCCAAACCATGGTCATGACTCCTGAGCACTCATAAGTCCGCCTATGTGCTTTCTCGAGCACTTGTTTTGCTCCAATTCCTAAATCCTACATCGACATTATCACCTACCCAAAGTGAGTTT
Source organism: Salicornia ramosissima (assembly GCA_951394345.1). NCBI lineage: Eukaryota > Viridiplantae > Streptophyta > Magnoliopsida > Caryophyllales > Amaranthaceae > Salicornia > Salicornia ramosissima. Next base: position 41,418,476 of record OX596237.1, on the reverse strand, counting down.
TCATCTTTAAATAAGTAGCAAACAAAACATAAAACAAGATCCTTTGTAACACTGTATTCAAGCCAATATTTATACTTCCTAAACCAATTTAGGCTTGAATCGATGCATTAACTTCCCAGATGGTCTTTTGGGAAAGTCATAATCATGTTAACAATGTTTTCTTTAATTTGAACATATTCCCTAGCTTATAATTGCGTCCCTATCATCGGGATGAAAATCGAGGATTCATTTTCTTTTTCTAAGATCTTGAGGAAGATTCAAGACATTAAATAAGTCAATTAATCAAAATTTGAAAAAACTACCTAATTAATTTATTTTTTTTAATTTAACCAGCTAATACTAACTTTTGTCTTGAACTTCCGTACCAACTAACGTTTTCTGTTAAATCGATCTGGTGTTAGTAGGGGCCCACTTCCAATAATGTCCATAATTAACTTCCCTCATCTCTTGATTCTCTTCCCTTTCCATTCAAAACTACTGCAATCTCCCCCCCCCACCCCCACCCACAAAAAAAAAAAAAACCCAAGATTATTGAAATAAAAGCAACCCATGATGAGCCCACAATGAGAGCTAGAGCCAATCAATCAGAGCAAGGCCTCACCTGGCAATTGACCTCCTTAGGGAAAAGGAGAGACCTCCTCAAGAGAAAAACCAATGCCATTGAAATTCTAAAATAACCAAATCCATGAATATATATTCGTCTAACTAAAAAATATTTTCAAAATTCAAAAATATTTCAACCATACATCAAAATGAATGGTTGAGATAACCTTTTTTTTTATTAATGCAGAATGAATGTGAACTCAAATACAAACATTTGTCAATGGTTTATTTTTTGACTTGTGTAAAATTAATTTGAGCTCATTACGTGCATAGTATGTATAAACAATTTTATCACTATTATAAAAGCCAAGAAGAGCTATGGTATCCCCTTTATGAAAGGACTTTATAACCCTACATCTTTTTATAAAAAATACATCATTAAATTTTTTTAATTCCTTTAATTATTTAAAATTTTGCATATATAATAAGGGAAAATCATGTCTGCTATAACAAAAAAAAAACTTTTAAAATCTTGAATTTACGAGAAAAAAAACTCATAATTTTTTTTTGCAAGATAAAACCTTAACCAATTTTTTCTTGTGAAATAATTTCTCGCGGCACTAATTTGACTTTTGTTACAAATTAACAACTCTATTTTAACCATGATTATCAATCCTAATTAAATATTTTAAATTACTAAAGCATGATTAATTTGAACCCCTAATAAACCCCAACCACCCTCCACCCGTCCAATCTTCCCCCCCCCACCCCCACCCCCAATGATTAATTAGAGATTTTTATATTTAAATTTATTTAAGGTTAGGTTAATTTATTTGATTTTTTATTATAATTAACAAAGTCAACCACATTAAATCCAAGTCAAAGTCAAATTAGTGTAACGAGGTTCATTTCACAAGAAACTTTTTTTTGCCTAAATATTTAATAGAAATTTCAAAGAATAAAATTTAGAAATTTATAAAACTATAGATATGTATAAGAGTATAATCTCATTAGTTTATCATAAAAAGCTAAGAATTAGATAATCTTATAAATTAATAATGAATGATCTATACTAAATTACGTATAATATTTTATTTAGCTTCGGTCAAGTGTAGTAATTTTGTGTAGTTTTATCATAAAATGTCTTCAAACAAATCCATTTCCTTTTTTTTTTTTTTGGTTATTGCAAAATAGAGATGAATTAAATAGATTATAGTCATTTGTGATTTACTTTATGTTAATAACAGGTAAAAACTATGTCAGAAATTTCACTGCACGCAAAGTATACATATAAAGCTACTTATTTATATCCAAACTCCATTAATCTACAATTCAACTTTATCTCATGTGAAATTGTATTAAAAGTTAATGTTAAATTCATAATTGACCAATAAAATATCATACAATTCCCCAAAAAACCAAAATGTAATTAGAGAGTAAAAAGATAATTTCCATCCGGGTACTCCCAATAAGAGATTGAAATGCAGAATCAAAGAAAATCCTTAGGTTTGACGGTTGACTCAACATTCCATAAATAAAAACAATAATAATATATTACCATTTTACTAATTAATAATTAAAGAAATACCAAAAGTCTCTATTTTTAATTTATTTATTTTTTCTTTTCTTTTCTTGTGTGTGTTTGTTCCCGCTTTACCCTCAAACTTAGCCCTAATTCAGTTTCTTCCATCTAGCTTAACCCAATCACCTCAACTTCAATTCCAAAACAACAACCAAACCCCCCCTTTTTTATTTTATTCAATTCATATTTTTTTTTTTTTCAAATCAATAAGTAAAAATGGAAGATCATCATCAACATAATCATAAGCTAAAATTCAAGTTCAAAATCAGTAGAAAAGATGATGATGATCAAGAGACATTCATTGGCGGTGCTGAACCTCCAATTCCAAATAAAGATGATGATCAAGATGAGCTGGAAGATGGTGAGATCAGAGAAGAAGAAAACGATCACAATAATAATAACAATAATAATAATAATCAAACCCAGTTAGTAATCGAACCGTCGTCGAAAAAGAGGAGTTGCCCTCATTGTGGCCGTGAATTCATCAACGGGAAAGCCCTCGGCGGTCACTTACGGGTTCACGCTGACAACCCGTCTACACCCAAGCCCGACACTTCAGGCCCGAATTCAGCCCGTCATCACCGTTGCAGCATGTGCCACAAGAAGTTCTCTTCAAGAAAGGGTTTGTTTGGGCATATGAGGTTACACCCTGAGCGTCAGTACCGTGGAATGCAACCCTATAATAATAAAGTTAGGTTGATTGATCCGGGTTCGGGTTCGGGTTCAGATTCCGGTTCGGGTGGTTCGGGTTTGAGGGGGATAATAGAGGGGTGGAAGGTGAAAGGAAAGAGGGGTCAGAAGGGTCGGCCATTGTCGTCATCATCGCCGCCTTCGTCGTCGTGTTCGGGATTTGACCACCGTGCTGATGAGGAGGAAATGGTGGCGGTGGAGGTGTTCTGTCACTTTGCTAATCACGGTGTTTCGGACGACAGCAAGAAGAGAAAGAAGAAAAGAGAGGAATTCGATGAAGATGAGCTCTACTTTTTACAAGACTTTTTTGAGTTTACAACAAACTCAAAAATGAATCCAAATCCAAATCCCAATAATAAAAAAACAGTAGATGATGTTAATTCAGTTGTGAAAAACAAGAAAAATCATTTTGATGGCGAAGTTAATGAAGAAGATGAAAAGGTGGAGAAGAAGTGGAAGTGTGGAAGCTGTAACAAGACATTCCAAAGTCATCAAGCTTTAGGTGGTCATATGTCAAGTCACAACCGAGATAATCATGGCAGTACTGGAAGTGGAAGTGGACTTGGAGGGCAAACAAGGTCTCATTTTCTTGGATCGTCGTCGTTGTCACCGCCCGAACCGGTTATTACCGCACATAAAAGTCGGAATAGTGATACTCCGGCGGCGTTCGATTTCGACCTTAATGTCATGGCAGAAGATGTTGGCCTTGTTGATGACTAGTATTATTATTAGTATTGTTGTTGTTATTAGATCGATTGAGGGTGGAGTGATTTCCGCACTCCTTATTGTTGTTTTTTTAAATTGACCGTTACTGTTGATTAGACCGGATTTCTGCTTGTTCATAGACTAGAAGCTTATAAAACGGTTTATTCCGTTAGTTCTTATAAGGAATGGAGCCAGCGTGGCTTGGTGGTTAATTAGTTAGTTAATCACCGTTCGTTGTATTATAATTTGCTATTACTGTGAATTTGTTAGACCTTATATTAGTTTTTGGCAATTTTTATATATGCTAAAATTACGCGACCTGACCTCAATTAGTCAAGGTGGGTAGCTCATTCAATCATTCGCAATTCATACTTGACGTGTTCAAAACTTTGCACGATCGCGAGTTGTGTTAAATATAACTTGAAGTTGGACTCGAAACTTGAGTGAAGTGAAGCAAAAACAAACTTGTGTCAAATATCACTTGAAGTTGGACTTGAAACTCGAGTTGAGTGAAGCAAAAACAAACTTGAGTTAATAATTAAGCATATCCCGTGGAGATAAATAAATGATGTAAACATTTTTATTTTTTTTAAAAAATATTCTAAGAGAGATATTTCAACCAAAAGCTTAATTTTTACCGTTTGAAAGGAAAGATAGATGATATTCAAACTCGTGACATCTTTTTCATATTGGTGCTAATACAATATCCTCCTATGTGGAGATCATCCCCTACCAAAAGTGTAAGGTTATAATTGAAGCTTACTAATTAATTTTATAATTTATCACTAATTAAATCAGAACAATTCTCCTGTTAGCTTATGGCAATATTTGTTATTACTTGATTTTGAAACCGTTCAAAGATCCGAGTTTAATAATAATAGAAATATGATTGAGAATCATATCTTTAACTAAGGAAAGAATAAATTATATACTAAAATCTTTTGTGTGGTATATATATTTTCTATGTATAGCAGATCATCATCATCTTGTAGGAGTAAATATACGCATGAAACATATAAATGAAAATTTTTGCCAAAACCGAGGTAATATTTGTCAATCTTTTATACCATTATTATTAAAAAAAATATGTAAAAATAAATTAATTAAACGATTATAGGAAAAATGTAGTTGATTTCGTTCACATTTGGTTACTGGAGTAATATTAAAGTAGATTTTACCTACACAAATTCTAAAATTCATCTACACTAAATTAGTGTATTAAAAATCACTCTAAAAACTACTCCTTCTGTAACATATTAATGGCAACAAGTCATTTTGCACGTATTTTAAGAAAGCTGTTTAAGGATGCAAACGAACAAATTGATCAAAAATAACTTTAAGATTAGTAACTTATGATCTCAATCTTACTTGTATTAAAACCATTTTGATTAATTTGTTCATCTACACCCTTAAATCATTACCTTAAAGTGCGTGCAAAATGACTTGTTGCCATTAATATGTTACGGAGGAAGTATAAAGTTACCCGGCCCCTTTGTTATGAAAACTAGTTAATGCTCCAGCATTTGCTCGTTTTTGTTTTTATGTAATCAATATGTTTAATAAGATATCCATTAGTAAAATTTAACTAATTGGTACTACCTCTGTTTTTTTTTTAGTTTACTCGGTTTGACTTTGTCACTATTCACAAATATACTTTGATTATCGTTTGTGATTTATACATCAGATAAAACATAGTCATGAGGGATCTCATTGGATTTGTTTCAACATGTAGTTTTTTAATATTTATGTTTTATAATTTTTACAAACACACAATTAAAGATATTAATCTTCAAAGTTTTGTCTTGACAAGTGTGAAAAGTGAGGTGAGTAAATTATTAAAAAAAAAGGAGGGAGTATTTAATTAAAACATGCATCATTAAGTAGCTAATTAAAATTTGGGCCATTTCTAATATAAAAATTAATTATTTTATTAAGATAATGTACATAAGAGACGAAAATGATGCTTTGGGTAAATTAAATAGGAGAAGTTTAATTTCTTTGATAAAAATTAAAAATCACAAACTCTTTATGTAAAGGGAAAAAGAGGAAGATGATATTTCCGGTAAAAAAATCTATAATTGTATTTGTTAGTTAATATAAATATATCTAAGAAAAAGTTGCATAATAATGAATTAATGATGACGATCACAATATAATCACTACAAAAAAATTGGTGCATTTACGACGGGTACACATTAGTGATGGGCATAAATCCCGTCGCAAATGTAGATATGTTGTGACGATTTATGAGCCTGTCACTAAAATTTACCTAATATCTAACCAAATTATATTATAAATGACTCATTTACAATGAGATTGCGACGGGAAAAATCATTTGCGACCCCTATTTTCTACGACGGGTCCTATTTTTACGACGGGAAAAATTATTTGCGACCCCCTTTTCTACGACGAGAATTCCCGTTGTAAATAACATATTTTCTAGTAGTAATGTTAATGATTGAGAAAAACTTCAAATAATCAAGGAATTAGTTTTTTTTTCCAATTAGTGAAAAAAAGAGTCAAAGTAAAATTATCAAAGAACCAAAATTATGACTTCGGATGAGGATAAGAAAACAATTAGAGATGAAAAGATAAAGGGGTGTTTGGGAGTTAGAGGTTTGAGGGGAAAAGATAAGTTTGAGAGGAAAGAGAGGTTTGATCAACTCAAAAATCTCTTTTTGGTGTTTGGGAGTTAGAGGTTTAAGGGAAAAAGATAAGTTTGAGAGGAAAGAGAGGTTTGACCAACTCAAAAATCTCTTTTTGGTGTTTGGGAGTTAGAGGTTTGGAAGAGAGTTTTGAGATGAAAAAGTTCTTTTTCAAAAAGCTCACATGAGGAGCTTTTTGGAATAACTTATAGCTTTTTAGTTATTTTTACTCTGAAGCATCTAACAGCTAACCGCTATTTACCAAACACTTTTACACAAACAACTAATATAATTAGTTAGTCAAATCAGCTATCACAATCAGCTAATCAAAGCAACTAACTCAATTAGCTAACCTCTAATAGCTATCAGCTAACTCCCAAACAGGGCCAAATTTTTCATCGCTAGTAAATATTAGTTAAATGGTTTTCTAAAGAAAATAATAAAAGTAGTGATTTCAAAAAATATTTTAAATAGTACTCTTTTATATGAAAAAGTAAATACGAAGTAGTTAAATTGACGTTGAATTTAATAGAGAGAAAAAGGGTAGTATTAGGGAAGAATTTTAATGAATTGTGATTTAGTAGTATATATATATATATATAGATAGACTAGCATTATTTGCACGCAATGCTTGCTTGACATGTTAAGATTAATTTTGATAAAAAAAACAACATTATATATTTGAAAAGTATTTAACTATACTATTGGGTAATGACTATAATTTAATTAACTACTTAGTAGTAGCTAATTAGTACTTACCAATGAAAAATTTGAGTACGTTAATCACTAAATTTATGATTATTTTCTCACTCGTTTTCACAAGTAAAACATTTTCTATATTATATGTAATTAACCCTTCTTTGATTATTCCAACCAATGTTTATTTGTTTTAATAATTAAACTAAATTGATTCATATGACAAACTTTAATTTGTTTATTTAGTGCATGTCTCATAGTTGTAAATTCAAGTTTTATATCTTATTTTGTTATTTAAGTGTTTTAAATGTAAATTTTAATTTCAAAATATAAAAGCAATTTCATTATTAATGTTAAATTGCAAAATAGAATGTTAAGTTGCAAAATATTATATGGTAAGTAAACATTTTCTTTTGTTCATTGTTGTGGAATAACCGAATGAAAGAAGAAAAGTTTATTTTTGATTATATGAATGAGTGTGAATTTGAAATTTTTTTCAATTTTTCGAACAAATAACCTTTATTTTTTGTTTGTTTAGACAGATTAATAGATGTATTTAAAATACTATAGCACGCAAGGCATGCATAGAAGGCTAGTGTACTTTAAGTCTTCATTTTACATAATAAAAGTTTGTCAAAGTTTTGGGTCAAATCGTCTGACCAAAATATTTGGTCACACGGCCTCCCATAGTCCCAAACCACGCTCTATGCTCCTCTTCCACCTCTATTTGGGTCACCGACTTCGGACCCTAACATTCAGAAGGGTGATCTGAGACTGAGAACACCATTGTTGCTGAACGATGACCTTCACGGCCCGATTTGTAGCCGGTTATAAATCTTGGTAATGGGAATGAATTTATAACTAAATTTGGAAGAAAAATCAAAATATATTCCCATGGTGCTGCTACTTTAGCTCCAATTTATCTAATTTTCTTCACAAATATTCATTCCCATCAAATATCACCCTCCCCAATGGTAATAGATAGGAATGATGAGAAGAAAATTGAAACTTGGGAATAAAATTTTTTTTCTCAATGGAGATTATAAGGTTTCTCCTTAACGAAATTACACTATAAATTCATTACCATTACCACAATTTATTACCAACAACCAAACGGGCCGTCAATTTCTAAGATCACCATTGACGCTGAACGAAGACCTTCAATTCCAATTTTCAACGGAAATTCTCATCTCTATAATCATCTTGGTGAACATCAAGTTGCAATCGAAGAAGATGAACATGAAATTGCAATCGAAGAAGATGAACACCTCAATGAAAATCAAATTGCAGTTTGAAAATCCAAAATTAAAAGCCAAGTTTGAGAGATTACCAAAGCAGTTGATTGGGAAGGAGAGTTGAAGTTTTTAGCCGAAGAAAAATAGCGTTTGGGAAAAGAATGTTTTCGAGCAGAAGAAAAATGGTGGGTTAATTTGTTTTTTCTGCTGTGTTTGTATTTTCAAGTGAGAGTGTGAGACCGGTTTATTTTCATGTTAGTTAATTTTTTTCCATATCAGTTTTTGTTTTTTTCACGTCAATGTTTATTTTTTTGAGATCTTTGTTTATTTTTTTAGGTCAGTATTTATTTTTCTCCATGTCAATGTTTGTTTTCGATCTTCAAGGGAGTGTTGATTTTTATCAGGTCAATTTATTTTTCTCCTGATATGTTTTATTTTTTTCCTTGTCAGTTTTATTTTTTTACTTACACTCATTTGACCATTTACATTGTTTGACACAATACATTCTATAAAAATAAGAAAAATAGAACTAGCTTAGCTTCCTCTCAAAAATAAATAAATAAAATGGGGGTTAGGCTTAGTAGTTAACTTTTTTTCCCGAGTAAATGAATATACTTGTGCTGATAACCGCTGGATGGTTCATGAGGAAAACAATAAGTTTGAAAAAATCAGCTTTCATTTCCTTTTTTAAAAATGGGTGTTACTAAATGCAACCCTCATTTTACTTACTAAAGCCCATATTTGGACAATTTTGCCCTTGGCTACACGTGTATGCTGGACGTAGAAAAAAAGCACGACCATATACCAAGGCGCATGACCTATGCGCCCCGACCTAGGTCCAGGCGCATGGTCTATGCGCTCCAGCCTAGGCCCAGGCGCATGGTCCATGCGCCTGGGCCTAGGCAGGGGCGCATGGCCCATGCACCCTGGCTATTCTGATTGCGCACTTGGTCTTCAAATGCTCATATCTTCTTCGTTTCTCAGTGAAATTTGACGTATAATATATTAAATCGAAGCTCTCGGGATAAGGAATCATATGCAATTTGAATCACCTAAAAAGTAATTATTTGTAAAAAATTATGAGCATTTGAATAAGGCCATTGTGTAAAAGCACTTGTAATGCTTTCAATTCATAATTTATGTTTTAATTCATGATTTTAGTGTAATAATATGTTTTGTTGCATGATTAATCTTGATATAAAATAAAGGGTGGGTGAAGGTGGATGTGATAGATGAATTGTTATGTTTCAGGGGTCAAAGACAATTTCGTCCATAAGGGGGCTTTACTAAGTAAAATGATGGTTATGTTTAGCAATTCACTTAAAAAGGACAGTAAGAATTTCTTTTTTTATTTTAAATTGTAAAATTTAATTAGTAAACTATTTACTTGCTCTAGTATTTTTTTTATCCAAATGATTGATTTTTATCAAAATGTTTAGACATTTACATTTTGTTTCAGTTTCTAAATCATAGGTCCACCACTGTTAAATCCGACACTCACCCCCCTCCTGAAAACAACAACGAAAATCCTATTTGAAGCATCACATTCCGATTTGGCGATTCAACTTCTTGAAAGTAATAAACTAATAATTATTCAATAAATTATTAAATAACAACATATCAATGCAGATCTCATTAAAGTCTTTACCTGACATCATGCATAAATATAAATGACATCACTCAAAAAATAATACAATTATTAAATAATCTTGTGCATCATACAAATACAATTATTAAATATTAGTTTTCAAAAAAAAAAAAAAATACATTAACAATATTAGAGCAAATATGTTTATGAAAATATGACTTGTGAATTTTAAGGCTCATATGTTGTTGTTTTTTCCATACTCTCTCTTATTTTTTACTAATTTAACTTCAATAAAATTATCCTCTTTTCCATACATTTTCTCTTTTACTTTTTACACAACTTTTAATCATCATTTATTTTTTTCCTATTTACTGATTTTAGTGAAAACCCCCACAGAAACAATCATTTATCAAACACTTAGTAACCTCGTCTATATCTATATACCTTACTAAAACTTACTCTTACCACTAAAATATACCCCTTTTCCCTCCCAAACTACCATTTTTCCCTCCTAACAAAAAAAAAATCTATATCTATCTTCGATCTCTTTTTTTTACATCTCTCTATATTTAATACCATAATTAATACTCTAATAAATAAATAAAATACCAAACAAATATCTTCTTAAAATAAAATAATATTATAAAAAAAAACTTTGACATTATAATTGACAAACATTTACATATTTTTTTTACTAATTAAATTATTCACTTGTCTTTATTTAATTTGCGTACTTTCCTTTTTTGGGTTGTTTTCATTATAATTTGCTGACTTCTTACATTATCTAAATATAATAAAATTTTATTCTTTTATATTTCTTAATACTTCGTATATTTTTTTCACGTTACTTTATCATATTCTCTCTCTTACTTTTTTTGCACATCTTTTATGATAATTTATATTTTTTTTTCTATTACTCTATTAGTTTATTGGTATTGATGAAAACACAAATGAGCAAATCTTAAAAAATAGGGGTGTATTTTATTATAATTAATTTTTTTTACGTCTCTACTAATCTTTTATACTACCTCCGTATTGCAATATTCGCTACATAAGTATGTGATACGGACTCCTATAAAAAAAATGGATTTAAAGAGAAATAGAGTGAAAAATGAATAATTAATTAGGCCCACTACAAAAGTAAGGTCAATTTAAAAAATAAAAAAAGTTACACATGTACAGATAAATATTTCACTAAATATAGTAAAAAAATAGTTGTAACATTATGTTACAACTTAAATTGCAAAAGTTGTGAGTATTACGATATTGAGTTAAGACTAATGTAGGAACCAAAAAAAAAACTTTTCTAAACCCGTATTATCCATTCCAACATATTAATACTTCTATTCGGTATAATATATCAATACTTTTATACTAATATAGTAACCACTAAAAAAATCTTTCCTAACCATTAATTAAAACCGAGCATTTGCTCGAGTATTATCTAGTAAAAATATATTACAATCCCAATAGAAAACATCTAGAAACTCCAAGATACAATTAGTAACCTCTTAAAAATTACTTGGAAACTAAAAAAACTTACTATCCCCCATAAGAAAACACTAACTTTTGCCACCATAGAAATCACTTAGGCCTTGTTCTTTAGGACTTAAAAGCTACAGTAATCAGATCAGATTAGATTAGATCAAATCAGATCAGACAAACTCAGATCATATCAGAAATTATTAGTCTTTATTATTATTATTAATATTATTATTATTATTATTATTATTATTATTATTATTATTATTATTATTATTATTATTATTATTATTATTATTATTATTATTATTATTAATTTCGCGCATCGTTTGGATGCTCGACATTTTTCGACGACGGTTTTCGGACAAGTTTTCCGGCGACGGTTTTCGGGACGACTTTTCCGACGACGGTTTTCGGACTGACTTTTCCGGCGATGATTATTCGGCCGAATTTCCCGGCGGGAAGACTTTTCCGACGACGGTTTTCGGACTGATTTTTCCGGCGGTGATGATTCGGCCGACTTTTCCGGAGACGATTTTCAGGCTGTGTTTTTCGGCGACGATTTTCGGGACGACTTTTTCCGACGACGGTTTTCAGACTGACTTTTCCAGTGGTGATTATTCGGCCAACTTTTCCGGCGATGATTTTCAGGCGGAGTTTTTCGGTGACGATTTTCGGAATGACTTTTTCGGCGGTGATTATTCGGTCGACTTTTTCGGTGACGGTTTGGTCGAATTTTTCGGCGGTGATTATTACTACTACTACTACTACTATTATTATTATTATTATTATTATTAGTATTAGTATTATTATTATTGTTATTGTTATTGTTATTATTACTATTATTATTATTATTATTATTATTATTTGTTGTAAGAATAATTTCAATATACTAATTATTAGTGGGTCGAATACCCCTTAATTAATTTATGATTCTACCTTTCTGGGCTGCTGGGGCTTGAAGAACTAGGGTTTTGAATTGAGATTGAATGAAGGGTTTGGAGTGAGATTGAATGAAGAAGTGAAATGAAATGAGATATCATAATAATAATTATAATAATAATAATTATTATTTTAGTAAATATAATCATGTATTACCTTTCTCATAAAAAAATAATTATTACAAAAATAAAAATAAAAATAATTCAAATAAGATCAGATCAGATCAGACAAACTCAAATCAGATCAGATCAGACCAGATTAGTCCTAAAGAACAGAGCCTTAGTAAAACTAATGTAAAATACTCCATACTAATTAACTAGTCCCTAGTACGGAGTAGTCTATTAAATCTCCTTAAGAAGACACTAAGGGTTCGTTTACATTAGATGAATAGAGATGAACTGAACTGAACTGAACTTAATAGAGATGAACTGAATTGAACTGAACTGAATAGAAGTGTATTAATTGAACTAAATAGAGATGAACTGAACTAAACTGAATTGAACTGAACTGAACTGAACTGAATAGAGATTAACTGAACTAAACTGAACTGAACTGAACTGAATATAATTTGAAGTAAATAAGCCTTTAACTAATCTATACCTAGTTCCTAGTAGTCTATTAAAACTCCCCCAACTAACGTAGATGTGACATATGGCATTCCTCCCTCCAAATTTTTCTCCCTTAACTTGCTTTCTCACATCAACTTGCCAAGACTCATCCTATTCTAATCCCTTTTTCCTTTTGAGTCCTAGAGTAACATCATTCAAATTTTCATTTCCTCTCCTTTCCTTCCGTTATAATTTCACACCCAATAATTTATGTCTCCTCTCATTCAATATCAATTAGATTTTTTATTTTCAGCCATCTTCTCTTTTTAATATACAACACTCTTAATTGTATTATGTGCTCATCTAGAATTCTATTTAAAAAAAAAAATTGGTGATAGTTGTCCAATTTGGCGAAATTTGTAAAGAAAATTGACATCCTTGTAATATCTAGCTACTTTTGCAATGTTCTTGGTAATATTGTTTTCATTTCTCTTTCTCATTAATTATTTTTCAATGATATTAATTTGTTTTTCTTAATTATTTTTGTCAATAACATATATAAATTGCTTTGAGAAGGATCCAATAAGAAGGTGAGAAATAATCAATGCGCATAAAATTTGTAATATATGTGCATTTTTTTAGTGTAAATATGCATTTAAAAAAATCACACCTAGAAATTTTTTTTCAAAAAAAGTGAAGAAAAAACAACAAATGCACATTGATATATGTGCATTTTTTATACGTGGACGTGCATTAAAAAAAAAGAATAGACACATTGATACTTAGTAATTTAAAAGGAGGATCAAAATCCAAACAATATTATTTACCTCTTAAAAATCATCTAAGATATGTCATGTACTCCAGTTAATAACCATCATTCATGTAAAAAGATAGGGGGGGCAATTTTCTTAATAAAACGTTTGTTTTTTCCTTCTTATTTTTCTCAAGTTTGGTTATATTTATTTTTCATCTCATTTTATTCGATACTTTTAGAATTTACTAAAATGTCTTACATGGTTTACACGGGTCAAAAAAAACTAGTTACCATTAAAAATACAGCATAACTTGTAAAATGATAAGTAATCTTTATTCAAAACAAAAATTATTAACTCTTATATATCTATGATTAAATATTTAAAACAGGAAATTTGAAACGCCACGTGTCATCCACTCATCCCTTTATGCTACTCTTTGCTTCAATCTTACAATTATTTTTTCTTTTCATTTTTCTTTAAACAATTTTCATACTTACCCCTTCATTTGTACCCCTTCATTTGTCATTAATCTAATATAGTTCTTTAAACTTCTTTCATCTTTTCTTAATTACTCTTTTCAACTTCTATATATTTTAAACCTTATATGTATATTATATTAAAAAAAAATTGATTCGAATTAACAATATTTTCTCTCATTTATTTTTTTAAAATTACCCTGTTCATCGAACGGGCAAAAAACTAGTATAGTTTATACTCCCTCCTTTTTTAATTTGTTATTTACTCACTTTCCTTTTTGGTATTTTTTTAATTTACTCACATTTAATTTATTCTCCTACATTTATTAATTTATGATTCCCAAGTATTTTTTTCATACTCTCACTCCTACTTTTGACCAACTTCAATAAAATTACGTACCCTTTTTTTCTCTCTTTTTTCATACATCCTAAGCTAACTCTTACTTTTTATACAACTTTTAATCGTTATTTATTTTTTTCTCCTATTCCCAATTGATTTCTTAGTTTTAATGAAAACCCAAGTGAATAAACTAAAAGAAAAGGAGAATTTACTTACCCAAGTGTTGGTTAGTCGTAATTTAATAGACTAACAGAGTTAAAATATTACAGAACTAAAACAATACGGGTTGTAGAGAATTTTAATGTATGAATTTTTTTTTTGAAATTGTATTTTTGTATAAATAGAGTGAACCGATGGTAATCAAATGGATATATATTTACTATTTATGATGAAAATATGTATACATTATATTTTAAAAATAATAATAAAAATAGATATTTATTTTTATATCAATTAGTAAATATGAAATGATAATTTGTCTAGTGTTTTATTTGATATATATATATATATATATATATATATATTATCAAGAAAACATGTATAAATTATATTTTTTAAAATAAAAAAATAAAAAAAAATTATTTATTTTACAGCGATCAGTAAATATGAAACGTCATTTTGTCTAGTCTTTATTGTCAATTGTACAATTTTTCTTTAAAAAGCTATTTCTTCTTTTTTTTTTGGTGATTTTATTTTATTTTAGTTTGATTTTTTATTGCGTTATATAAGAAAATAAAAAATATATATAAGATGGTAGGAAGTTATTTATGGATTTTTAAGTTTTATATCGATCAGTAAATATGAAATAATGACATTTATACAATTTGTCTTTAAAAAAGCTATTTTTTTCTTTGTTGGTAATTTTATTTTAATTTGATGTTTTATTGTGTTATATGAGAAAATAAAGATATTTATATACTCCGTAATTTAAGATGGTAAGCGGTTAATTATTTAATATTTTTTTAGATGAAGGGTGTACGGAGAGATTGTTACGTTATGGGGGCTTTGAAAATTAATGATATATTGAATTCTTAGATTAAATAGTTAATTCCTTCCATGGATGAATTTTTTTTGGATGTGTGTGTGTTGTGTGTTTGTGATAGCTAGTAGGCTAGGTATTTATGTTAGGAAATTTTAAAATAAAATAATTAAATTACAAAAACTAGATTAATGGGAGCCCTCCATTAGCGGTTTGGTCGCCTCTCATGAAAATTATCTTCTAAATTAGTATATAGATAAATTTGAAAAAAATAAAACTGTTATGCAATACTTAGTTTATGGATGTCCATTGGTCTCCCTAGATATTATTTGATTCTCAATTAATCTAGAATGATCTTGTAGTAATAACCTATGTCTCTTAGTGTTCCTAGCTAATAATGATGTAACCCCCATTCTCATTTAGGTGCTAGGCCTTTGAGTTGCTTTATGAATGTGTATAAATACTTGTATCCACTTGGATGATGAAGATACAATAATAATCATCTTCTCCAATATTTTCTCCATCTCCCTCTTTATAATACTAGTTATATAACACGTTATCAGCACGATCCTCTAATCAAAGGGCTATTAGGGTTTGCTATATAATTATACCTTGCCACCAAAAAGAGTGAATTGCAATGTCGAACCTAGCAAAACTTGAGTTTGTTGCCCTTGATATTACTGGAAAGAATTATTTATCATGGGTGCTAGATGCTGAAATTCATTTAGCTGCAAAGGGCCTTGGTGATACTATCAAACCAGGAAATAAAGAATCTGATCAAGATAAGGCCAAGGCCATGATCTTTCTTCGCCATCACCTCCACGAAGCTCTAAAAACTGAATATTTAACTGTGAAAGACCCAGAGGTACTTTGGAATAACTTGAAAGAAAGATATGACCACCAAAAGACAGTTATACTTCCAGCTGCTCGTTATGAATGGCTTAATCTGAGATTTCAAGATTATAAAACTGTAACTGAATATAATTCAGCCATGTTCAGAATAACCTCCAAACTAAAATTATGTGGAGAGAAAGTAACTGATGCAGAGATGATTGAAAAAACCCTCAGTACTTTTCACAAGGAGAACCTTCTCCTTAGTAAACAATATCGTGAAAAGGGTTTTACGAAATATTCTGATCTAATTTCTTGTTTACTTGTGGCTGAACAAAATGACGAGCTATTATTGAAAAATCATGAATCACGACCTACCGGTTCTGCGCCATTCCCTGAAGTGAATGTTGCAACCGGCAAGGGAAAAACAATAAAAGACCCTGCCAGTAGCAGTGGTCGAGGTCGTGGTAGAGGTCGTGGTCGTGGTAGAGGATATGGACCTACCAGAGGTCGAGGTGGTCACTTTAAGAAGTCTAATTCCCACCAGAAGTGGGATAATGCACGTGGCAATAAAACTGAGAAAGGAAGTGAAAATGTGACCAATGTTTGCTATCGTTGTGGAGGAAATGGTCATTGGTCCCGTGTTTGCCGCACCCCAAAGCACCTTGTTGATCTCTACCAACAATCATTGAAGCAAAAAGGGAAGAAGGTAGAGACCAATCTTGTATATGAAGATGGTGAAGGGGATTTTGATCATAATAATGATATGATGCAGCTGGATGTTAGTGATTTCTTCGCCGCCCCTGAAGGGAATAATGATACTATGATGCACTTGGATGCTGCTGATTTCTTCACCGCCCCTGAAGGGAATAATTGAGACTTATGTTTTGTTTGAAAATAAAATCTCTATTAGTTTATTTTTGTTAGTTAATGGACTTTATTATGTTATTTTGAATCTTTTGTTCGCATTTGGACTTTATTATCTTATTATCATATAATAAACTTGTATGCCTTTCTTTATGTATCTTTGTGTAGTTTATATATATTACAAGTATTGTTTTGTGATTTTATTTTTATTTCTTTGAAGAACATGAGTACTCAAGCTCAATTAGCACTAAATGGTGAAGATGTGTGCTTAGCAGATAGTGCAACGACTCACACCATACTTAAAAGCAAGAGATATTTCTCTCATTTGATTATGAAAAATATTAGTGTGAGTACTATATCTGGTAGTACAAAAATTATCGAAGGCTCCGGAAGAGCAAATATATTGATGCCTATGGGAACAAAATTTGAAATTGTTGATGCATTATACTCCCCTAAGTCTCAAAGAAATTTGTTGAGTTTTAAAGACATCCGTCATAACGGATATCATATTGAGACAATCAATGAAAGAAATGAAGAATATCTTCAAATCACAAATATATCCCAAGGCACAAAACATGTTTTAGAAAAATTGCCTACATTTTCTACTGGTTTGTACTACACAAAAATAAGTGCAGTTGAAGCACATGCTATAGTAAACCAGAAGTTTACTGATGACTTTGTAGTTTAGCATGACCGGTTAGGCCATCCCGGTTCTATGATGATGCGGAAAATTATTGAGAATTCATGTGGACATTCTTTGAAGAGCCAGCAGATTCTTCAAAGTCATTCTTGTGCTGCTTGCTCACAAGGCAAATTAATTATTCGGCCATCACCAACAAAGATAAATAATGAATCTATTAATTTTCTTGATAGGATACAAGGAGATATATGTGGGCCAATACACCCACCATGTGGACCATTTAGATATTTTATGGTTTTAATCGATGCATCGACTAGATGGTCACATGTATCTTTATTATCAACTCGTAACCTGGCGTTTGCGAGACTGCTTGCCCAGTTGATCAAATTAAGGGCACATTTTCCTGATTATCCTATTAAGACTATTCGTCTAGATAATGCTGGTGAATTTACTTCTGAAGCTTTTGATGCTTATTGCATGTCCCTTGGAATAAGTGTTGAACATCCTGTAGCTCATGTTCACACACAAAATGGTCTTGCAGAATCTCTAATTAAACATCTCCAGTTAATTGCTAGACCAATGCTTATGAAATCCAAGCTACCCATATCTGCTTGGGGACATGCTATATTACATGCAGCAGCACTCATTCGCATCAGGCCAACAAGTCATCATAAATTCTCCCCATCACAATTGGTTTTGGGTCAGGAACCAAATATATCCCATCTAAGAATCTTCGGATGTGCTGTATATGTTCCAATTGCTCCACCACAGCGTAATAAGATGGGTCCTCAAAGGAGGTTAGGGATATATGTCGGATTTGAATCCCCATCAATAATAAAATACTTGGAACCATCAACAGGGGATTTATTTACGGCTCGGTTTGCAGATTGTCATTTTAATGAGTCAGTCTTCCCGACATTAGGGGGAGAAAATAAACAGATGGAAAAGGAAATTGATTGGAATGCATTATTATCTCATCTTGATCCTCGTACTAAGCAATGTGAAATGGAGGTCCAAAAGATAATTCATTTGCAAAAATTAGCAAATCAATTGCCAGACGCATTTTCTGACCCAAATAGAGTGACTAAGTCACATATACCAGCTGTTAATGCTCCTATAAGAATTGATGTCCCAGAAGGACAACATCAAGTGGCTAATGAGTCTAGGGTACGCCTAAAGCGTGGTAGACCAATGGGTTCCAAAGATAAAAATCCTCGGAAAAGAAAAGGAGCAATAATTGAAAATGGCCAATTCGAGGAAATAAAGCGTCCTAATAATTCTCCTGAAGAGAATATAGACATGACAGATGATAAAGTTCCAGAAGAAACTCAGGTACCTGAAAATGAAGAGATCTCAACAGATTATGTCATGTCTGGAATAACTTGGAACCGAAATGAAAT
Organism: Salicornia ramosissima; assembly: GCA_951394345.1. NCBI lineage: Eukaryota > Viridiplantae > Streptophyta > Magnoliopsida > Caryophyllales > Amaranthaceae > Salicornia > Salicornia ramosissima. The sequence continues at coordinate 41,399,532 of OX596237.1, read as the reverse complement.
CGACGTCGATGATGCTTTTGCATATAATATAGCACTTGATGTAATGAATAATGAAGAGGATCAAGAACCTAGATCCATGGATCAATGTAGAAAAAGGGATGATTGGCCAAAGTGGAAAGAAGCAATTGATGCAGAATTGAAATCTCTTGCAAAGAGAGAGGTATTCGGACCGGTAGTCCGCACACCTGAAGGTGTGAAACCAGTGGGTTATAAATGGGTTTTTGTGCGTAAAAGAAATGAAAAAGGAGAAATTGTGAGATACAAAGCACGTCTAGTGGCACAAGGATTCTCACAAAGGCCCGGAATTGATTATGAGGAGACATACTCCCCTGTGGTGGATGCAACTACTTTCAGATTCTTGATTAGTCTGGCAATAAGAGAAGGACTTGATTTACGCTTGTTGGATGTAGTCACAGCGTACTTGTATGGCCCACTGGATAATGATATATATATGAGACTTCCGGAAGGATTTAAGCTGCCAGAAGCAGCAGGTTCAAGATCACGAGAAGAATATTCCATCAAATTAAATAGATCTCTGTATGGATTGAAACAATCAGGGCGTATGTGGTACAATCGCCTTAGTGAATATTTGTTGAAAGAAAATTATAAGAATGACCCTATCAGCCCATGCATTTTTATAAAGAAATTTGGGTCAGGATTTTTCATTATTGCTGTATATGTTGATGATTTGAATATCATTGGAACTCCTGAAGAGATTTCAATAACTGTAGCATATTTGAAAAGAGAATTTGAAATGAAAGACCTTGGAAAAACGAAATTTTGCTTAGGACTACAAATTGAGCACCTAAAAGATGGAATCCTTGTGCATCAAACATCATATACAGAAAAGGTGCTTAAAAGGTTTTATATGGAACAGGCACATCCTTTGACCAGTCCGATGGTAGTGAGGTCACTAGATTTAAACAATGACCCATTTCGTCCTCGGGAAAGTAATGAAGAAATTCTTGGTCCTGAAGTACCATATCTAAGTGCAATAGGGGCATTGATGTACCTTGCTAGTCATACACGGCCTGATATATCGTTTTCTGTTAATTTATTGGCAAGGTTTAGCTCATGCCCTACCCGAAGACATTGGAATGGGGTGAAGCACATATTTCGTTATCTCCAAGGTACAAAAGATAAGGGGTTATATTTTTCTAACTTGTCCAAAGATGCGTTAGTTGGTTTTGCAGACGCAGGGTACTTATCTGATCCCCATGGTGGGAAATCACAAACTGGATACGTATTCACATATGGTGGCACTGCCATTTCTTGGCGTTCAATGAAACAAACCATTGCAGCCACTTCTTCAAATCACGCAGAGATTCTAGCAATTCATGAAGCTAGTCGTGAATGCGTGTGGTTGAGGTCTTTGATCCAGCATGTACATGAAGATTGTGGACTGTCATTTGAGAAGCAAGCTCCAACAGTTCTATACGAGGATAATGCAGCTTGTATTGCACAACTCAAAGAAGGGTACATCAAAGGTGATCGAACGAAGCACATCTCACCAAAGTTTTTCTATACCCATGATCTGCAAAAGAATGGTGATGTAAAAGTCCAGAAGATTCAGTCATGTGAGAATTTGGCAGACCTGTTTACTAAGGCTCTTCCAACCGCTACGTTCAAGAAGCTAGTTCATCGAATTGGAATGCGCCGTCTCAAAGATCTTAATTAATGTTTCAATGAGGGGGAGTTAAATGCGCGCTGTACTCTTTTCCCCTTAACCATGGTTTTCTCCCACATTGGGTTTTTCCTGGTAAGGTTTTTAATGAGGCAGCTTCATCCTATGCGCATTATGAAATAATGTACTCTTTTTCCCTCACAAGGGTTTTTCCCACAGGGTTTTTCCTTGTAAGGTTTTGATGAGGCATTGTTTCATGCAGTGGACATCCAAGGGGGAGTGTTATGCAATACTTAGTTTATGGATGTCCATTGGTCTCCCTAGATATTATTTGATTCTCAATTAATCTAGAATGATCTTGTAGTAATAACCTATGTCTCTTAGTGTTCCTAGCTAATAATGATGTAACCCCCATTCTCATTTAGGTGCTAGGCCTTTGAGTTGCTTTATGAATGTGTATAAATACTTGTATCCACTTGGATGATGAAGATACAATAATAATCATCTTCTCCAATATTTTCTCCATCTCCCTCTTTATAATACTAGTTATATAACAAAAACTATTTTTTCTCTCACATGCATTGTGATTGGATGTGAATGTGAGAATGAAAATTAATAATATAAGAAATTGATAAAGAAAGTGTTAGAGATGGAATTACATTATTGTATATAAATGGTTTAATTTTAAAAAGGAAAATATATGGTCACACCATTATTAGTTAATGTTATTATTCAAATCTACACATATTGTAAAAAGTTGAATTTTAAGCATTTAAACATAAACAAAGTAAGATATCTTTAGGGAAAATTGAAAATTAAAATTTTCTATATATGATGATACTAAGCATTATAAAAAAATTCATGTGGAAATAAAATACACAAATAAAAAAAAAACAACTTTTAATAAATTATATCTACATGTATGGTGAAAAAAATTACTAACCCTTTAAGGGATTTTTTTTTTTATAATTATTTGATACTCTAATTGACAATGAGATCTAATTGCACATACTAGAAAATAAAGTAAGGTAAATTTGCTCCAATAAAAGCTAAGGGATTAAGTTTTACAATTCTTTAGAAGTTAAGGGAGTGATTTGCTATTTTTTGGTTTTTAACCAGAAATAGGATCGGAGCTAGCCAATTTTTATAGGAGGCAATCCCTTGATACCAAAACTAGTGTCTTCCATCATGGCCACAAATTCACCATAGTCAATTCGCCCGTCCTACAAATACATAACATACATACCAAGTTCATTATTAACAGCAAAAATATATTTCTTCCGCTCCATATAAATTACAACAGTTTGATCAAAATTAAAAACTCTCACATATTTAGTCAAAGTGTTACAATTATTATGGAGCGGAAAAAGTACTTGCATTGTTAGGGTATTAGATTGTGAAAAATCATGCATATAATTAATATAGTAAGGTATGTATAATAATAAGGAGCCATATATATTACATACATTATCTTGATCAACTTCTCGAATGATCTCATCCAACTGAACGTCTCCCAAACCAAACTGGTCGCAAGCTTGTTGGAGCTCATCTGGGGTGATATACCCACTTCCATCTTTATCAAAGTATGAAAATGCCGCAAACAAATGATCTTCCTTTTGAATTTTGTTTAGGTGCAGCATTGCTGCTAGAAATTCGCCGTAATCTATTGTACCACTGTTGTCAACATCAGCCTGCAACACATAATAATAACAATAATATATGTATTGAGAAAATCATTACATATAGATGACATAAATATATAACAATCATAACCAGTTTGTTTCTTCATAATAAATTATGGTAATGGTAATGTATTTAAAATGTAATTATGTTAAGATAAAATCATATAGGGTTCGTTTGCTAATATGTAAAATATTTTTCATGAAAACTGTTTTCCTATTTTACATTGTTTGGTTTTGTGTAAAAATTTAAAATATAAAACTTGGGGTAGAAAATTATTTTACAACTTATTGAAAACTCCCCCCCCCCCCGAATCAGAAGGAAAAAATATTTTACATCACAATTGGAAAGAAAAAATATTTTCCGTAACAATTGAAACAATTGATTTTCAATTGAACCCAACAATGAAAAATGTTTAAAATGGAAAATCATTTTAGATGCAAACAAATAATAGAAAACCTTTTTGAAAATGAAATTTTAATTGTAATAGGATTTCCATGGAAAACCATTTTCATTTGGAAACGTTTTACACTCTACCAAACAAACCCATAAATCATAATCCTCGTGGAAAATATAGTTTCTTTCTCAATATTAAATTTTCTTACTTTCAGGGGTTGTTTGGTACGAGGTTGATAAAAGTAATGGATTGGAAACAAATAAGGGGGGGCAAAGGTAAATACATAGTATTACTTTACTAGTTGTTTGATATCATTAAAAAAACATATATGGTTACTATTCGGAAACGGTAATTGTTTACACTAGATTTAGGAAGGTAACAATGTATGGGAATTTGTTTCCATTTCTCACGACCCGTAACAAACACATGTAATGGTATTGTTTTATGATTACGTTTCCTATGTTAATATTTAGGCATACCAAACAACCCCTCAATTTCCTTCCATTACCATTGGGCAATGTAGTATTGGATGGTAGTCAATATTTGTAAAAAAAACTAGATAAATTGGATGTACGTTAACACCACATGGGAATGAATATAAATTTTCATTCCAAATTTACATAAAAATTCATTACCATTACCAAAAATTCTGAACGGACACCAAAAAGACCATTACAACCCCGTTTGGTTGTTGGTAATAACACATGGTAATGGTAATGAATTTATAGTGTAATTTTGTTAAGGATGAACCTTATAATCTCCATGGAAAGCAAATTTTCATTCACAAGTTTCAATTTTCTTCTCATTTTTTATTCTCATCCATTACCATTGGGGAGGGTGGTATTTGATGGAAATGAATATTTGGAAGAAAATTAGATAAATTGGAGCTAAGGTAGCACCACCATGGGAATGGATTTTGATTTTTCTTTCAAATTTAATTATAAATTCATTTCCATTAATTACCATGATTTATATCCGGCTACCAAATGGGGCGTTAGAGTTATAGGGATTAGATAGTGTACTTACTGCTTGCATCAACTTAACAATTTCAGAATCGTTGAGATTGGCACCAACTTTTTCTAATCCCTTTTTGAGCTCCTCTAGGGTGATTTGTCCACTATTATCTGCATCTATCATTTTGAACATCTGTTTTAGTCCTGCTATTTCCTCCTCAGAAAGACTCTCTGCAATAACCTGCATCAATGATCGATTCAAAATATGTATATAATATGCAATCTAGCTACTTGATTACTGATGATTTATATATAAGCAGCCTTTCAAATCTGTTGAGTTGTTTGATGGAGCTGAGCTAGGTGGTATATATAGATCGATTAGATGTTGTTAATTAATAATGGGAATGAAAACAGAACCTACATACTACATACGAACATACCCTTATGGCTATCTTTTTGAGCTTGTTCATGGCAGAAAATTGCTTCAAACGACTAAGAACAGCCGAATCAAGTGGCTTATCTGGAGCCACACCATTAACCTGAATCCATGGATGGCCTGTCCACATACAAGAATAATTAATTAAGCTAGCTTAAATTATATTAGGCATGCTGATTATTCATTCGTTCGCTCTTTTAATTAATCAATTTAAACTGGCCTGGTCGGGTGAATTGTATGTATAGCATGGATAGGATGAAGAGACTCACAAAGAACTTGATAAGCAGTGAGGCGCTTCTTGGGGTCCCTTACAAGCATTCTTTTAACCAAGTCCTTAGCACTACTGGAAATACTCGGCCATGGCTCCGATACAAAATCAAGATCTCCTTTCAATACTTGTTCAAATATTCCTTGCTCATGTTCTGGAGCAGACCAGAGCAAAGCAGAGGTTAATTAGCAGTTTTAGCTTATACATACAGTTAGGAAACAAAACCAAACACAAACAAACAAAGAAAGAGAATAATGAGAATGAGAATGAGAATGAGAATGGGAATGCAGAAATACCAACCATCCCAAAATGGGGGCACACCACTTAGCAATATATAGATTATCACACCAGCACTCCACACATCACATTCTTGACCATAAAATTTTCGCAACACTTCGGGCGCCACGTAGTATGGACTTCCCACTACATCTGTGAATGTTTCACCTGCACGCAATCATCAAATCAAATCAATTACAACCTCGCTAGCTCTTCTTATTAGATCATATATTGAATTGAATTGAATTGAATTGGGATATCACATTATCATTATTACCTCAGAAAAAAGTACTAGCTATATATGGGAATACAGGAAAAAAATAAAATAAAAAATCAGATAGATAGATATTGGTGTTCTGCAATTTTGGACTTCTTATTGCAATTTCATTAAAAATCCAGGAATATAATCTGGCCACAAGATCTCTTGGTGAATAATTTTATTGTATTCCGGCCACATTCTCATAAGAGGGTCAGTAGCAATTCTCAGCTCATAGATAATCTTGATGATAAAACAAGCTGACATTTACCAATACCTTAGTTTTAAAAGGCGCACCATGCACCAAGAGGCAAATTAAATGGTCCCTGCTGGCACAACGCGAAGGTGCACGTACACCTCTTGTTGCCCAGATCCGTATATTAATTTATGAGTTTCAAAACATAAATTAAAAAGGTGCCTATTAATTTTAATTTAATATTGATATATGTAAAGCAAGGTAAGTCTTAATTTGAAAAAAGTTCAACCATTCTTCACTTAATAATTGTTTTTGAAAGACACAAAGGGAATTCGAGTTGCGCCAAGCATGCACTTTTTGTAGGTGGTTGAGTCTCACCTAACTAAAATTAATTTTCGCCATATATAATGTGGCCTATGATGCGCCCACATTTAATAGGGTTTTTCATATGAGGGGGAGTGATAGAGTATAGAACATATATTCATGGGCCTCAACCATCAGCTTATACTTTTGGTTAAGATGGTCCTTTAACAAGTACCACGCACCATGATATGACGCCTTGAGAATAGATATTGATTTTCCTTCTAAATTTCCCAAAAAAGATTATTCCCATTACGTAGAAATTGCTGGTTCAAAAGAAGACAAGGGGAGGGAAGGGAAGTTAAGTTTATTTTCCCATAACTAGTAATTCAAACACCAAATAGGATTACTTGCTCGAAGAAATAAACAATAGAACAGCAATGGCCTAAACAAACACTCCGCCTTCAATTCGGTTCACACTTCCCTCATACTTTTCCCCATTTTTCATTTCGAGTTGCTTGCATTGTAATTCTTTTAACAAGTTTTCTGTCAAACGGTAGAGTGACTAAACATAAAGTAATAGATCATAGTTAAAATTAACAGTATTGTAATTAAATTATGTTATACTGTCAAACAACCTGAGATCAAAAGACAGCTAACATTATTCTTTTCTCCACTCATATGGCATTTGTTAGGTTGTTCTAGCTTAATAACATGGTAGTGTTAACAAATCCAAGTTCCACATTTAAAATATAACAAAGTGTTGTATTGCTTATTAATGTCCACCAATTTCATTAGTAAGAGGGCTTTTGGGAAGGAGCCCAAAAACAAATCCGTGCGGGCTATGCCCAAAGCAAACAATATCATATTAATAATATATGTCAGAGTTCCGGTGGTGTCTTGGGGGCCAACAAGTAGAGCCCATACCATTTTACTAATCAAATTCTCGGTTAACAATAATAAGTACTACCTCCTTAACATAAAACTTTCAACAATCAGTTTTGCATGCATTTTGAGGAAGTGATTTTAGGGTGTAAATGAAGGAATTAGCCAAAATAATTTTAATATTAGTAACTTATAATCACATACTTGTTTGAATTAAAACCATTTTGACTAATTCAATCGTTTACACCCTCAAATCGCTTTCTCAAAATGCGTGCAAAACCAATTGTTGAAAGTTTTATGTTACGGAGGGAGTATATATATTTCGTTCTCTATATAGTGCATTGTAGTACGTGTGAATAATTCATAATAAGACCATCCACAATGGTTGTTGCAATTGCAAAGTTACAATGCAAGCTCCACCATTATATTGTGAAAGAGTTGAACTTGTAGCTAGCACCAACCTTGTAGCTCAAGCTACCAGGCTTGTTTGTAACCCACCAGTGTAGATGCTCTAATAAACAAGAGAGGAGGTGAGTAATTAAGAAAGAAGGCCATGTAATTAAGGATGGGAAATGAAGTAAACCTGGTTTAAAGAAGACGGACAAGCCAAAATCAATAGTTTTAAGAGTAGAATCCTCAAGATGATTAACAAACAAGAAATTCTCAGGCTTCAAATCCCTATGCATAACCCCTAAAGAATGACAAGCTTGAACCACCCCAACAATATACCTAGCTAGATCAGCAGCTTTTCTCTCCGTATAATGTCCTCTTTGAATAATCCTATCAAATAACTCACCCCCTTCACATAAATCCATAACCACATGAACTGCCACCGCATCCTCATACGCTCCCACTATACTTATCACATTCTCATGCCCAGCTAGGTGATGCATTATCTGTATCTCTCTCCTTACATCTTCAACGTCTTCTGACGTCACCAGCTTCCTCTTTGCTATTGACTTACAAGCGTACTCTTTTCCCGTGCTTTTTTCAACGCACATGAATGTTGTTCCGAATTGACCTTGACCTAACTTCCTCCCTACCTTGTATGTTTCTTTTATGTTTTCTGTTTTTCTCCCAAGCACTGATTCTACTTGTAACCCCATGCTTGATGTTCGCCGCACGTGGTGGCTCGTCCCTCCTCCCTTTGTTGTTGCCGTCGTTTGATCATTGTTGTTATTGTTTGCCGTTTTATGACCCGGAATAATGCTGGTTTTGTTGTTGTCGTTATTGTCGTTATTGTCTTTGTCGTTGTTGGGTGATTTTGGGGACTTTTCCGGTGGACGTGAACGCCAAACTGCCGCCGTAACCGATTCGAAAAACCCGGTTTTAGGTTTTGTTGTCGTTGTTGTTGTCGTTGTCGTTGTGGGACCTACGCATGAGTTTCCCATTTTATTGATTGATCTGGGATAGATAAAAACGATTGAATGATTATTGATTTTTGTTGTATATATATATATATATATTATTATCCTATTAGTTCGTTGATGAAGGAGTTTTATGTTTTCGTCGATCTGGGTTAAAATAATTTATGGGGAACAAAATGTAGGAGAATATTTGATTGAAGTTTAAGCTGATCGATTAAAGAAAAAAAAAAGTGAGCGCTGGCGGTGGAGAGGAGATGATTCAAATTCTGAACCTGTGGAAATTACAAAGGAAATTTAATGTAATAGAATGATTGAATCTGTCTTGTAATAATGGAAGATGAAAGATCCAACATTGCAAATTGAAATGGTGAAATATTATTGGTTTTAGTGATTTTTACGAAAACTAGAGTGAACTCGTACTAATGTACCAGATTTATTTATTTTTATTTTATGAAAACAAGCATATATATATATTATATTCTAAATTTTTTAAAATATATTTAGTGTTATATGGACCAGTGAATATGAAATGCTTTTTTTCTCTAATGTTTGATTGTTTTATTTTTAACGATGCTTTTATATCGATAGTTAAGAAAGTCTAATTAGTTGGGGTGATATATGGTTATCATATTTGTGTAATTATCGACTTTTATTTTTTTATTAATTTTATTTATGGTAAATTTATAATGAAAATACGCATAGCTATTGTGGAAAATGAGTAATTCTGATAAGTTAAGAAAGTTATATTAGATATGTCAATAATAAAACATATCTTGAAAATAAATTAAATTATTTTTTTGTTAGTGATTTTATTTTATTTTAGTTTGATGTTTTTGTGAGTTATATAAGAAATAAAGATATTTATATTGGATATTATAGGTCTTTGTAGTTACATTAGGAAATTTTTTTTAAATAATAATTAAAAATAAGATTAGTGTTAGTTATATTAGGAGATTTTTTTTTATATAAAGACATGATTAGTGTGATGCCTCCATGCATTAGGGTTTGGACGTATTTCATTAAAACCTGCTCTTAAATTAGTATATAGACTAGAACTAGTTTTATGGCCCGTGATATTCACAGGCTGATTTGTTGGATTTTTGTATGAATTAAGTTTTAAATATAATTCTTTTCCTTGATCGATGTTTAATTTGAAATTTTGGGTTAATTTTTATGTGTAACTTTTGATTATTTATGTTATTGTTATATATGAATTAATTTGTAAAAACATACTAAGCTAGGCAATGATAAAAGGAAAGATGAAATAAAAATAAATTAATTGATCAAAATATAATAATAACATCAAACAAAATGAGAAATTCATTATATTAAAAATTGTAATATAGAGATTATGGTTTTATGTAATATCTAAACTTAATTAATTAAATATTTAAAACATGATGTTTTAGTACCACGTGTCCATCCTTTAGCCTTTCTAAACATGACACGTCACCTCACTCACTCACTCATCAACCCACCCATTAATCTCTTTCTAATTAAAACTTGTACGTTACTTTTTCATTTGCATAGCTCTTCATTTCAGTTCCTTGCTCCTCAATCATCGCTACCACCCTTTATTATTGATTGTCCTTCATCTCTCTGCAATCAGTTGAGGATGACTGCCACAATAATAATAAATAAAATAAGAAATTTAATGATAAATAGGTACATATAGGTATAGATATTTCATGTGTTTTAATATAATAGGTATAGATAGGTATAGATGAACTTACTAAAATTATTCTATAATTTAAAATTTTCAGTTGGTCTTTTTTTTAAAAATAAATTATAGAGCACTTTCTTTTGGGAAATTTTATTTTTTAATTTGCCAAACCAGATACTCATTTTGTTAGCAATTGGTAAGGCCCATCTTCAAAAGCTAAGATATAAAGCTATGATTATTTAGAAATAAATGAAAGTTATGATTATTTTGAGCGGGCCATTTAAAAGTAGAACTGAAATGGGTTGATATGTGTTGGGTTTGGGTTGACCCGTTAACATAAACGAGTTAAAGATCTTAACCCAAACCCAACACATTTAGGTAAATAAACAAGTTTTGATTTTTAACCCAACTCAAACAAATGGGTTGACTTAACAACCTGTTTAATAATATTTTCACTTTTTAATCAACATCAAATAACCATATACCACCAATTCACCATATGTCTATATTGTCATGTTGGCTAGAACAACAACCTATGATAGCCATATTGCTCATAAATTATATATATATAACACGGTAGTAATTATATAATTAAATAGGTAATATCCGTGCAATGCACGGTTTAATGGTTGTAACTTAATATACATGAGAACAAATATATGATGATAATAATCTTATTAAATATTGAATTTGCGTTAATATAATTGATACTTATTGAATATTTAAAAAAAGATAATTAAGACATTATACTTCCTCCGTTCCAAAAAAATGCAACAAACGTATTTGCACGCATTTTAAGGAAGAGATTTAAAATTATTTTGATTAATTTGTTAATTTACACCCTTAAATCACTTCCTTAAAATGCGTGCAAAATGGTTTTAAATCATTCTAAATGTATGATATTAAAATCTTGGTTGTAATTTTTTTAAATAAGGCTATAAACCTTCTTCATTTAATGTTAAAAAATTTCTCCACTTTATTTTTTCCCATATTAGAAAGGTAGAAGCTGCATTTTTTTTTTGTTGACTTGAATGTGCATTTAGGAGGGGAAACCTAAATTTTGAGAGGGAAAAGTGTTTTTTTTTTTTTTTTTGGTGTATCCACCCAGTTCACCCTTTTGGGCTAATTCGGATTCGGAGCGCGTCCCGGGGTTAAGGTTTTAAACTCCTCCCAATGTGCTTGGGGGGATCGAACCGTGGTTCTCCCTACCAAGTCTAGCCCCTGGCACCATTAGACCAAGACAACGTTGGTGGAAAAGTGTTTTTATTAGTAAGAGTTTTAGATATATAGGTATAATAATAAATAATAATATAATAATAATTGTTGACTTTAATTGTGCATTTATGAGGGATAATATGAAGTTTGTGAGGGGAAAAGGAAATCATTTGTGGTAAGAGTTTTAAATAGGTAAGATGATGATGATGATGATGATGATGATGATGATGATGATGATGATGATGATGATGATGATGATGATGATGATGATGACCTAAACTATGATTGGATTATGTCATATATGTATAGTTAGTAGGTGTGTATTTAAACATTAAAATTTTAACAAAAAATATGTCTAAATCGATATAATAATGAATAAATAATTAGTTTTTGAATTTTTATTTTTATTTTAAAATTGAGATTGTTCCATACCATCTTTAATGCTCAAATATTTAATTTTTTATCTTCTAAAAAAGGTTGGGATATGTTTTTTTTACGTGAGAAAGGTAATAAATTTCGTGTTTTTTTATTTTTGAAAAAGGTAAATTTCATTAGTAGGCAGTTGAGTTTTACACTTTAATTTTCTAAATGTATGATATTAAAATTTTGGTTGTAATTTTTTCAAATAAGGCTTTAAACCTTCATTTAATGTAAAAAAAAATTCCCCACTTTATTTTTTTCCCTTATTAGAAATCTAGAAGTTGCATTTTTTTTTTGTTGACTTGAATGTGCATTTAGGAGGGGAAGCCTAAATTTTGAGAGGGAAAAGTGTTTTTAGTAGTAAGAGTTTTAGATATATAGGTATAATAATAAATAATAATATAATAATGTTATTTCGGATGATATACTACAAGAGGGGGGTGAATTGTAGTATGGGACTCGCTTTTTAGTTTTTGCGGAATTTAACGAATATAAAAGCAAGTAAGATAAAGTAGAGAAAAGATAAAGAAAGAGGAACAGGATAAACAAACAAGTTAACCTATGAGGAAAACTTCCTAGGCCCAAATAGGAAGAAAAACCTCGACCCTTGGGGATTTTGACTCAATTCTCCATTAATTTAACAATAGGCCAACGACTCTATACAACCTATTGAAAGGACCTTCTCTTTCTCTCAGTTCCACTAGGAACTAGTTCCCCGGTCACTTGTTCCCCTTGAACCCGTGACACGACTTCACTAAAAGTCGATTTCTCTCTATGACTTTACTCGGATTCTTCTCTCTTTGACTTCACTAAAAGTCTTCTTTTTCTCTTCTCTAAGAACTTAACTCTAAGTTCAAATACAGAAAATTCACTCGAATCTTCCCTTCCCCAAAATACAAGAGTTCACTCAAACCCTTACAATTCCCCCATACAAGAATTCACTCAAATTCTTGCCTACTTCACTAGAAGTACATTAAAATAATACAGACGCTTGATAAATCGAAACTTACAAATATATTGAAGCTAATACTAGAAACCGTAAAGGAATAGGAGAAGGATATAATTTTTAAGAGGATGTAAATTTAACAATGGATGCTTAGCCTCTTAAAAATCATACTCCTTTTGGAAGGATTATATTGATACTCTATCTTTATCTTCTGCCTTTACTGATTGTATGAGAGTGGTGCTTCGTGATACATTTTCAAAACTTCTAAAATTCTTCTATTTATAGCCTTGAATAATTATGAAAGAACCTTGTCTTGAAGAGGAAGCAATATCACGTCTCTCACTTGATGCATGTATTGATGTACGTAGTGGGATAGTGGGGTTGAGTAGTCACCCTTTGAATGACGTGGCAAAAGACATTTTTCCATTCCAAAAATTACTTTAAACAACCATATTCTCCTGACCAACAAAATAGGATTCTAGGCAACTTGTAGGACTAAGCCACTAACTACACCTAATGAATATAAGGCCAAATTGATTAAGTCCAAATACATAATTAATTAATTTGACCACTAAATTTAATACTAACTAACTTCTCTAAATTAAGGAAGAAAACAAACAGTATGCTAACAAATTATGTGACTCACGTAAGACAAAGACTAAAATAACAATCCACTAATAACCTAACTAACAAACTAATTTGACTCATTCTAACAAAGACCAACGATTTTTATTAGAAGAATTAACTATCTTTCACTCCTACTAATACTCTAACAACATACTGACTTCACCTTTATTTTTAAAAATAATTAACAAACTTAATCCTTAAATTTAGGACTTGACCCAACTAGACTACTATTTTCAAATTACTTTTTCCTTAAAATAAAGTTACTAACTGATTTTTAGCTATTATTAAGCTAATAACCTACTACTTCCCTAAATACTTCCTAACAAACTTGGACTCTACTAACAGAGACACGGTCATACTAACAACCTAGGATGCTAAAAACACTCTAACAACTTTAACTTAATTAATTAATTAAACTTACTAAATACTAATGACACACACGTAAAATAATAATAATAATAATAGAGATTATAAAATACTTACATTAAGATAATAAAAGATTAATAATATTGGGCTAAATTTAATTAACTTTGGACTTCTAAAAATACTAAGAGCAAATGACATACGACCAAATATATAACTAGGTACCAAAAATGATATGAAATTTTTACCTGCAAAGCACCATAAAGTGTTAGGCTATTTTTAATATTCACCAAATAAAATTATTAAAGTGATGGAAATATTTTTCTAATAAAATTAACTTGATTAGGTTGAATATTCCTTCAACCATTTCTCCACAAGTTATTTTAAACATAAAACATTTTCATCTTAGCTTAGTAAAAAGATATTATTTTTATGAAATAAAAAATCTTTCAACTCCATAAGTAAAAAAGACTTTATTTTATCAAATAAAAATTATCTGTTTATTTGCATAAATATCTCCAAGATGAAATATATTTTTCCCATCAACTCCATTTAGACAAATATTAATTTTATCTATATTTACCATTCCTTATAAAACTTATGTGTCCTTTCTCCCTTTTTAAGGTATTCCTTTATTTGTTCTAATTTAATAACTTTAAGAAAAGAAAAATAAACTCTTATTTTTCTATCTTTAATAACTTTGGTGTTTCGATACTGAAACGTCTTCTAGTTTGCTTCTACTCCGAAGCTTCTGTTTGATTGTTCTCTTACAAAACTTCTCTTTAGCCCATATAACAATTAGGCTTCTTCTCTTTGGAAATTCTCATTCAAGAACTTCCTTTATTAATTCATATTGTATTCATCTTCCTGTACTTGGATCAACTTCATATAACTTGTCCAATGGAATATAATATGCACATCGATCTTAAAACATATGTTAGTTAGATAAGCATCATTTGTATACAATCATCAAAACCATACATAATAACTCATCAAATAATAATAATAATTGTTGACTTTAACTGTGCATTTATGAGGTATAATATGAAATTTTGTGAAGGAAAAAGGAAATTATTTTTGGTAAGAGTTTTAAATAGGTAATATATTAGAAAGGTAAAAGCTGCATTTTTTTTGTTGACTTGAATGTGCATTTAGGAGGGGAAGCCTAAATTTTGAGAGGGAAAAATGTTTTTAGTAGTAAGAGTTTTAGATATATAGGTACTAGTCTTGCATGCACGCTTTGCGGCGTGCCATGATTTTGATATGTATCTACATACTATTTTCTAGTGGCTATTAAATTTCTACAATAATTGAAATGTAAAATTTTTATGTGACAAATTATATCAATAAGGATATATATCTACTTATAGAGAATTTAAAAATATAAATTTGGGTATTTTTATTTTATTTTTACGAAATTTATATATTGTAATATTTTTATTTTAAAATTTCAAAAATTGAAATAACTTTCCATAATAGTTAGGAGTGATGCTAATTGATTTTTTAGAAATTTTTAGAGCGTAATATAGTCTTTTCCAGGTGGGACACCATGGCTCCCCTCTTGGCTTATATAATAGAGATAATAATAAATAATATAATAATAATAATAATAATAATAATAATAATAATAATAATAATAATAATAATAATAATAATTGTTGACTTTAACTGTGCATTTATGAGGGATAATATGAAGTTTTTGAGGAAAAAGGAAATTATTTATGGTAAGAGTTTTAAATAGGTAATATAATAATGATGATGATGATGATAATAATAATAATAATAATAATAATAATAATTATTATTATTATTATTATTATTATAGTAATAATAATTAATTTATAGATATTTGTTTTCCAAAAAAAAAAATTTTTTAGGGAAAAAACAAAATGCTTCTTTGAAAAAGGGGAAGCATTAAATATCATAGTAATAATAAAAAGGGGAAATGAGGAGTTTAGGAGGGAAAACTTATTTTTAGTAGCTTTTACTTTAGTAGATATTATGATTATGATTATGATTATGATGATTATGATAACTAACAACTTTTATGTTATAATATTCAAGATAAAAACTTTAAATTCTAAGTCATTACAACCACCTACATATAACCTATAAAATAGTTATAACACAATAAATAAATATGAAAGTGATCGATATTATTGGTTAAGTATGCTAATTCAACTTTAACCAAATTCATTACTTCCTCCACTCCCATATAATTGCAACATTGAAAATTTAGCCACTATTCATAATCACTCTTATGAATTGCTTTTATGCTTTAATTTATACATGTAAACAAAATGTATTCATGTGGTATCGGTTTTGAATCTCTCAATGTGTACTTTAATGTGATCTAATTTATATAATTTATGGTAAAATGGAATAAAAATTATTAAGAATTTAAATTATACATTGGTAAGCGTGAAAAGAGAACGTTGCAACTAATATGTAGCGGAGGAAGTACAACATATTTACTTAATGAGTTAAACGGGCTGTATGTTAAATTTTTCAACCCAGCCTAATCTATTAAATTAACAGCTTAGGTTAGGTTGGGTCAACCCGTTTATTTCATCTTCATTTGCTACTTTATAAGTTTGAGTTGAAATTAATATGATTTTTCGAAATAGTATTAGATAATATGCAGATGAATGAAGCTTTCGAACATCATCAAGTCAATGAGAGAGGCAAGAAAGAAGAAGGGGAGAAGATAAACATCTGGAAGAAGGGGGGAGAGAGGAAGAAATATATTATGAAAATGTAATTTCAGATGATATACTACAAGAGTGAATGAATTATAATATGGGACTTGCTTGTTGATTTTTACGGAATTTAACGAATATAAAGCAAGTAAGATAAAGTAGAGAAAACATATAGTAACGAGAAACAGAAGAGACAAACAAGTTAACCTAATAGGAAAACTTCCTAGGCCTAAATAGGACGAAAAACCTCGAGCCCTGGGGATTTTGACTCAATGTTTCATTAATTTAACAATAGGCCGATGACTCTGTACAACCTATTGAGAGGACCTTCTCTTTCTCGCTCTCAGTTTCACTAGGAACTGGTTCCCCCTGTCACTTGTTCCCCCTAGCCTGAACTCATGACACGACTTCATTGTACTAACAATCGATTTCTCTCTAACATAGAAACCAATTTTTTCACCCTTATAATCTTAATTTTTACATAGAATCCAAATTTCTTTACATACAATCTGAAAATTATTACATAGAATTTTAAAGTTATTAAAATTATTACTTAGAATCTAAAAAAAATCTGCAAAATAGTTGTTCTCGTGTTCTCACTAAACCATGATTGATAGGGCTTTATAACCAACAATAAGTAAATAACAACCAAATTCCCACAAAATGCCAAGGAAAAATTCATATAAATAATCTCAACTATTGGACGTCTTTCAATATTAATCCCAACTATTAGTTATTACAGTATAATCTAAACTTTGGGGGTTGTTTTATGATATTAGTCCATTGACTTATTTAACCTATTGTAATCGGTTACCAATTCATAAAATATCGTTATCGTTCCTCTTTTCTTATTTATTGTACTTGACTATACCTTCCTCCCTATCTACGAAGGAAATCGGAGCCGGTTAAAAGTTAGTATGGACTAATATCATAAAACTACCCCCTTAGTTTGAATTATAGTGTAATAACCTGTAGTTGGGATTAATATTGGAAGACCTCTAATAGTTGAGATTATTCATATGAATTTTTCCAAATGCCAATCAATGATTGAATTGAGCCTCTAGGTGTTTTCAGCCGCCCATTATGTTGCTTGGTATATGTGTATATATCATTCTTTGCATGCAATGCATGTACATGTGGTGATATAGTAGTCTTCATATTAATATATATATATATTTTTTACTTATGAAACAATATGAAAAATCGTATGACCCAAAAAAAATGTTAAACATAATATTGGAAATTTATCATTGTGCATAAATTGAGAAAAGAGTACGTAAAACATAGAACAAATTATGAATTAAATTAATAGCAGAAGTCTCGATACAAGAAATAAAGGATATTGTCTTCAGTTTAGAAAGCCTTAAATCCCGCGGTCCAGACGAATTTCCACCTTTTTTCTTCTAAAAATACTTATTTCATGGTTCAGATGGCGGCCCAAGAACACGCTCATTCTTCAGCCTGTAGTGTAACGACCGGTCATATTGCAACATCGATTTCGAAGAAATCGACAAGTCGGATCGTCACTACTTACGTACATAAGTTATTAAACGGCTCATTCCAAAACGGGACAACTAACTAAAATAGACTACTTAAGAGGAAAAGACAAAAAGGCTACTTCAATCTAGTCTCTCGCATATGCACATCCATGCCCGAGTTATCACAGAATAGCTACTCAACCTCATTGCCAAAAATGAGGGGTCCACCGTCAGTGGCGAGTAATAACTAGACTATGCCACTTAGTAGTGGAACTAAGCAACATCGAAAGAACAATTTCACTTAACGAGAGGCAAGTGACAATCAATTCTAGTTACAATAACAATTTCAATAAATTAAAGCATCGAAATAATCAAAGGTCATACATCAGAAATATGCAGCGGAACGATAACATAATCAAATCAGATCAACGCAAAAACATATTACAAAGCTTGCAATTCTCAATCAATCCACTCATCATCAAATAAGTTTGCCACAAATACAAGACATCAAACAAAAGTCCCCGACACGACCGAAGTCGATACAAACAAACGATAAGACCGAAGTTGATACAAAGTCCCCGACACGACCGAAGTCAATACAAAGTCCCTGACACGACTAAGTCGATACAAATTCCCTGACACAATCAAAGTCGATACAAACAAACAACACGACCGAAGTCGATACAAAGTCTCCGACACGACCAAAGTCGATACAAACAAACGACAAGATCGAAGTCAATACAAAGTCCCTGACACGACCGAAGTCGATACAACAAACGACACGAAAGCATCGAAATAATCAAAGGTCATACATCAAAAATACGCAGCGGAACAATAACATAATCAAATCAGATCAACGCAAAACATATTACAAAGCTTGCAATTCTCAATCAATCCACTCATCATCAAATACGTTTGACACAAATACAAGACATCAAAAAAAGTCCCCGACACGACCGAAGTCGATACAAACAAACGACACGATCGATGATACAAAGTCCCCGACACGACCGAAGTCGATACAAAGTCCCGACACGATTGAAGTCGATACAAAGTCCCCGACACGACCGAAGTCGATACAAAGTCCCCAACACGACCGAAGTCAATACAAAGTCCCCGACTATGACCGAAGTCGATACAAAGTCCCCGACACGACCGAAGTCGATACAAAGTCCCCGACACGATCGAAGTCGATACAAAGTCCCCGACACGATCGAAGTTGATATGAACAAACATCACGACCGAAGTCAATACAAAGTCTCCGACACGACCGAAGTCGATACAAACAAACGACACGGCCAAAGTCGATACAAAGTCCCCGACACGATCGAAGTCGATACAACAAACGACACGACCATAGGTCGACACAAACTAACGACATGACTAGAAGTCGATACAAATTCACATCATTAGCGCATTACTCAAACAAAGTGACATTAACATTCATCAATTCATTTGCATAAACATGCCTAACACATAAAAAATCCAGTTTGAAATCATTCGAAAAGATCACAAGAAAATCATTGAATACATAAACTTAGATAGATAAAGCATGACTAAATTATAAATAAAAATAAAGGTTCGATGTTTATACTTTAACAATCAAGATTCCAAGATTCGAAATTGAATAGCAATCTAGTACCATTCGACCATCATAGAACCAAAACAATAATTTAATGCAACAATTCAAATTAAGAAAATAATTCATACAAACTCATGATTCATGCAAAGATTCAATAATTCCATAAAATATTTACAAAGGTTAAAACTTGCATGGCAAATAATCAAGAAAACAATCACCTAGCATCATCACCATATTCGGCCATCAAAGATCAAATCAAGATCAAGATTAACTCCATCAATTTTCATAGAACAATCATGAAAATTCATATACCAAATCAAGATCAGAATTCAAGATTATAAAAGATTACAACATAAAGATTCAATTTTGGTCATGGAACTTCTAATATGCGCATAAACAAAAGAATAAAAATGCAAACTTTCTACTTCTAATGCAATTCAAGGGTTCAATGGAACAAAGATTCATGCTTTAACATTCGAAACATGCATTTAAACATCAAAATCTAAGATTTATACTATCAAGATCATGTGCCATCATCATCATCAATATCGAATAAACAAGTTCAACAATTTGAATAAATTTTCATAAAAATTCATCATATAAGTATTAAACAACACATAAACATTCAAAGATTCAACTTAAACAAGTAAAGAAACAACGTAAAAACTCCCTAGGTCACTCGGCCATATACGCACATCATCACCACCAACATAATTCTATCTAATCTAATTATTCTATGATGATTAGACCTAAAACTAAGTGAAATAGCTAGTTACCTTAATTGATGAACACAAATTGAAGCTTTACCCTTATTCTTACTCAACTCCCACACGGTACACCAACACCAAGGAACAACTCAGTAATCCTATTCTATTTGTTGAGAGATTATGAAAGATAGGATTAAAGATTATGGAATTGCAATCTTTAATCACTTATTGAATTATAAAAGAACAAGAAATAAATTAGAGAGAGAGAGAGAGAGAGAGGAGAGGCTATGTGGCGTGAGAGAGTGAGAGAAGAATATGAGGATGCCAATTCTTATTGTGACCTTTAGGCATATAAATAACAGTAGGCCTTTCTGACTATTGTAGAATAATCAATAGGCGATTGGGCCATATTGTTAATAATACAAAAAGATTAGAATAAGGGATAAATACTATAGGAGCCGATTGGTTGGAAAGGAAAAACAAGAGAAAATATTTTGCCAAAAGTCTTTTGCAAATATTTAGGGTTGTCTAATAAGAACCTTTTGAGAAAAATTCGGAATAGGGAGTCATCGGATATTTTGTTACAACAAAATAACAAATACAAAATAAATAAATAAATAAATTTAAAGGGAGAATTGATTGGAATTTATAGAAAAATGAATCAAGATAAATAATAAACTTGAGGGAAAAGAGGAATGAAAATAATGATAATATAATTAATTAGTTGGTTACTAAAGATTTAATAAATAAACAAAATAATAATATAAAATAAAATAAAATAAAGGAAAGGGACGGTTGGGTGGTGGCAAGAATCATGGGCTTGGTTATATTTTTGTAAACCAATTATACCAAATAGAGGGTTTGGTTCAATTGTAATTTTGGTCCAAATAAATATTTATTTTGGGTTTAATTAGAACTCTATATTGGATTACTAGTAAATCCGCCCAAATCAAAGATTTAATTTAACCCAAAACAATTAAATAGACAGTGGGCCTCTAAATTAAATTTAAGCTTCGGGCTATTTTATTTAAACCCAAAGATAAAATTTAACTTGGCCCAAAAATCATATAAAAGGGTTATTCAAGTCTGGTTACTAAGAAGGGACTAAAATTACTTCTAAACCCACTTAGCCAACTCGTCATTAATTCAACATTAATTTTGAGTCGGTCCACAACTACTAATTGTTATAAGGTGAAGCTCTAGGAACCTAGTGGGTTTAGGTCAAGAGAAAATATAAGTAGCCAGATTAGAGAAAAATAGTTTTGACAACATTATATATAAAATATTAATAACATAAATTCCCGGAAGATAACTTTTAAAAGATTTTCCATTTGTAGAACAGAGAATTATTAATAGTTTTCGAAATAAAATTTTAAGGCGACATGAACGAAAACCTAAATACCAACAATTCTAACCTCGAAAATACGGGGTGTTACTGTGACGACCTGACTCGCTTAAACCGGCGCGGAAGAAACCGACGAGTCGAATTATCGATCTAACAAACAAACTTACTAAAAAATAAAACAAAACCTCAAAATTATTATTACTATAACCCAAAAACGTACAATACCCACAAGTCGTACAATACTATACCCAATGTATCAATACTAGAAAGTAACTCCAAATACTGTCAGAGTCAAAATACACTAAAGATAAAACTATACGTCCAAACTAATAACAAAACGTAATCTAGAACAAGAATACTATAATGGCACTCGCCCAACCAATAGCTAAGCAGTACAGTCATCATCAGAATTACCTGAAAAATAACAACAATCCGCTGTCAGTGGAAAGCGAATTTTTGTACATTTATACATGCATTTTTGTACATTTATAAATTCAGTGAAAATTAACAACAAGAATACTATAACGGCACTCGCCCCACCATAACATGGATACACATATTCATAGAACAAATCAAACAACACATATCAGACTACCAACCAACATAAAATGATGTAATACCCCGTATTTTTGTACATTTATACATGTATTTTTATGCGTATTTTATAACATATACATGTATTTTATACCCCTAAAAGAATATTTTATATGCTTACGAATTAGGATTAATAAAATGGTTTAAAGTCAATATTTACAAAATATTATTTATTGGGTATTTAAATAACTTATGTATATTTATAAAGGAATTTATAAAATCATATTTGGAAATAATATCAAAGGTTTTCATTATGTATTTTGGGCGTCGTTTATAAAATAGAATATTCCGGTTTGAAAAAAGGGTAAAAGTATTTATTCGTATTGTCGCAAGCCCAACCCGGAAGGAAACTCAAATTGGACCCAAGCAATATAAATACCTAGTGTAAACCAAAATAGGTCAAAAACCCTAAATCAGAAAAAAAAAATAATAATAATAAAAAAAAACAACACTCACTCAAAGTCTCTCCTGTATAACTTCAAACAACAGAAAAAAAAAAAAGAAAGACAATCAACAACTGCAACGAAGCAGCAGCGCAACAGCCGAAGCCGGAGCCGCCGCCGCCCGGAGCCCAGCGAGGACCGTCGTCCGCCACCGCCGTTGCCCTGCTACAACCTGCGTGAGTCTTTAAAAAAAAAAACTTTTCTTTATTTATTTTTAATTCTTGATTTATAGTTTATAAATTGTTATATTTGCTTAATTTCTGATTTGATAATGTTGTTTAATCATGTTTTGGATTAAAGTTGAGGTTTGAATCTTTGATGTTTGGGGTTTTAGTTGAAAATTTTCAGATTTTGTAAGTTGATTAAAACTAGTTTAAACCTTGATTTTTAGTGTTATGTGATGGTTAAAGTATTAAAGTTGATATTTTGGAAGTTGTTGTTGAAGTTTTAATGTTTTAATGAATGTTTTCGATCTTGAAGCTTTAATGGAGGTTTTGGTGTTTTAATGGAGGTTGTTGTAGGGAGGTTGAAGATAAAGTTGTGTTTTTGTAAGTTTTATGAAAATTCTGATTAATCTTGATTAGTCATGTTAATCGGATTATATTTTTGGAGTTTTATTAATTTTATTTTGCTGTGATTTCTGAAAAAATAATATAATTTCAAAGATTTTAATTATTAGTAGCGTATAATTATTTCCGGTAGTGTTAGAAACCTGTCAGGTGTTGTTAGAATTTTAAAATCTATGTTCGGAACGTTTTAAAAGGCTTTTAAATAATTTTATACGCGCTGAAATTTTTATTATCATATGATAAGGCGATATTTCACTTATTTTAGTTATTATCCAATTTTTATTTTATTAGGAGAGCACAAAAATATAATTTCGGAATTAAATAAGGGAATTAAGTGTTACGATTAAATTTTATTAGAGGCTGGAATTTTGTAATATGTACTTAGAGTAGTTTGGGGTTTTGATTAGTTATAATGTTTAATTGTAGGAGATTTTGAATTCCGAGAATTCAATTAAAAGTGGCTAGTCGAATTTATTATACCAGGTACGTATGTACTCAGTAAACTGTCTGCATGTGGTAGGATGTCTAGGACATGATTTGAACTGTGATGACTGAGTGTGTGTTATACTGTGATTGTGGAAAGGGAAAATATATATTGTTACAACATGTTGTCCTGAATTGCTTATTTTATCACAATTTGGAATATAAGTTCAATTATGAATTATCTTACCACTTAATATGGGGCCAGGGGCATTATTATCATTACCACTTAATGTAGGGTCAGGTGACATTAATATTATCTTACCACCATTGTGTGGGGCCATGGGCATTAAATGACTTAGTAATTATGTGATCGCTAAATGAAAATATAAATAAACCTGCAATGGTGTGATTTCAAATGTGATGGTTTGTGTTGTAGGTTTTAGGGAAAATTAAATTAAATCAGATTCTTCTTAATACTGTAAACCACGTAAAGTGAAAGAGGATTCACACCAAAACTCTTGGAACGTATATACCTTGAGTATGAACAATGGGGGGAGCTTATGCTCCTATCAAGAGGTACGAGACGTCGTTCACTCTTGTTTTATTTTTTCCTTTTTCTCTTTCTTCTTCTATTTTAACTTGGGATCCCAACCACCTTATGGTGGATATTCCGCTCGGATCGCAACCGAGTGCGTAGACAGGTGGCAGCCGTGGTAGGCAACTTTCTTTAGATTTTATCTTTCTCCCACCTTATGGTGGATATTCCGCTCGGATCACAACCGAGTGCGTGGCCAGGTGGCAGCCGTGGTAGGCAACTTTCTTTATCTTTTATCTTTGGGAGCCCATTCGATGTGAATCCAATCTTCTAATAAATAATCAATTAATCTACATTCCACCATTATTTAATCTGACCACTATCTTTAATTTGTCGGATCATGGAGTCCATAGTCTTAGCTCAATTACAGTAATTTATTTATTTATAAATTTACTTGTTTATTTATTTATTTATTTATTTATTGTCGCCTGTAGTATATATATGTACTCAGCTTTTGCTGATTACGTGCTTTTGTTTGTGTCTTCTTTGTTCATGGCTCTCGCCTTAATGACCCTGTGATGAACCAATTTATACACTTGTATTATTGGGGAGCAGAATTGCACAGGCTAGCTTGATGATGTGAAGTTCAAGCATTCAACATATGCATTGTCGTGGGATGAGAGTGCTTCGAGAGTTAACCTGTGACGACCCGACTCGCTTAAACCGGCGCGGAAGAAACCGACGAGTCGAATAGTCAATTCTAACAACTAAAATACTTAAAAATTAAAACAAGACCTCAAAATAGAATATATACTAAATCCGAAAGTACAATACCCACAAGATTGTACATATCTAAACCCAAATGTTAATATCACTACTACTAACAATATAAACTCTAAATGAATGTCAGAGTTAGAAAATTACACAAGTACCACTACTATAGTCTAATACTAGAAATCGTAAAACAACAACACAAAAGCTAAATAACATCAGCGCTCGCCCAACCCAAAGCTAAGCAAGAACCTCATCATCAGAATTACCTGAAATGTAAACAACAGTCCACCGTCAGTGGCGAGTAACATCACTGTCCCACCCTAACGGGGATACACAAGAACATAGCATAAAACAAGCAATCAAATCAAACATACAAACATGCAAATCAAATCAAGTAATCATGCTGACTCGACTAACTTTAACCAACAATTAACATACTTTAAACTTTGGCGCAATCATTCACATACTAGACCGGACTATGCACGTACGAACGCATCTTACGCGATCGAACTTTCTACTATGCCAGGATTGAGAATCTTACTCCCAACCCCATGAAACCCATCTTACGGGAAATCCATATCCGAAGACAACATAGTAAGACCACCAACTATCCCAATACCGCGGATAGGATAGGGGCAACGTCTTAACCCAATTCTTAGAATCTTACTCTAAGTCTTAGGCGTCTAGTAGCAAAATCAAGCTAAACTTAACTTTAATTTACATTCTTAGTTAATTCTTAAGTTGCATCTTACGCCTTGACTCAAGAATAACATGTAAATCAACCAATCTTGGAACCTCAAACATCAATCTTTGACTTTCTTTATCTTTTCTTTAATGAACTTTAACTTTCTTTAACTTTAAAGACTCGACCAAGAACTCATAAAGAACTATCAAGACTCATAAAGAACTCATAAAGAACACAACCAAGATTCAAGAACTCATTCAAGAACTTAAACAAGATTCAAGAACTCAATCAAGATTCAAGAACTCATCCAAGAAATCAACCTTATAAACGTCATCAAAATTCACGCATGAACTAGGCAATTAACAACAACAATTACATCAACTTTCCCAACATCAAAACTTCACTAAACTTGAACATAATCAACATAACATATGAAACTAACATAATCAATCATGAAATACATGTAATCAATGAAAAATCATCACAAGAACATCACCCAAACCAGCGCATAATTCACGCATAAAATGGAGTTAAAAACATCAAAACGGTCTAATCTAATCACTTAATCTATACTATGAATCAAGGTATACAAACTAGATTGAGATAGTATGTTACCTTAATGAAGATTAAACAATTTACACACAAAAACTTGCTGCCCGGAAATGGAACCACACGGCTCAACACACGACTTGCACACAAGCCCAACACGGTGCACCACCACGAACCACACGAACCCACAACACGGCCCTGGCTGCACGGACCCACGAACACGGCACGACCCCGGATCGAACCACCACCACGGACCACCGTCTTCAACACGGTCCACCACACGAACCACACACGAACCACACGGCCCACTCGAACAAGACCTCAAAACAACCCCGAACAATAATTCTTGATTGAAACCTATTAAGATTATAGTGTTTAAAGTTACTTAAAGATCAATGAATGTTGAATCTTTAAGTTTGGGTTTGGAATTGAAGATGAACAACAAATGGGTTGAGGAATGCCAAAAATGGCGTGTGAGGGTGAGGCAAATGGAGGGAGTTTGTGTTTAAGCTTTTGATGGGAAGGATGGCAAATGAGCAAATGAATCCTCAAGCCTTACTACTACTTCTATTTATAGAAGTTAGTTAAGGTGTGAATGCATGGCAAGTGGCAAAACTTGCCACATAACAAGGGGAGGGCCGGTTTTGGCTTTGCAAAATGGGCCAAGTTGGACTTTCGTGATCAATTGGGCTAATTACAAATTTGCATGATTAATCATGCTTAAATCGATTTTGGCCCAAAAATATTAAATAATTAATTAGAAAATTAAATAATAAAAATTCTAATAAATTAAATAATAATTAAAATAAATAATAATCAATCAAGAATAATAAAAACAATAATTAATCGAATTTAATCGAAATTATTCACATAAGATAAAATAAATAGTCCAAAAATAAATTTTGGACCATACATAAAACCACATAAGTAGCAAATAAATCGGTGACAGAAATACCGATAAATCTGGGTCATTACAACCTCTCCTTCTTAAAGAAATTTCGTCCCGAAATTTAAGGCAAAGGAGATTGTTCACCCACAAAAAGCTCCAGGTACTTCTGCCTCATGGACACCTCTGTCTCCCAAGTCACCTCCTCATGGTGTTGATTTCTCCGCAACACCTTGACGAGATGGACTTGCTTACGCCGGAGGGTCCTCACTTCGAGATCCAAGATTTGAACGGGTCGCTCCTCAAAAGTCAGATTTGGCTCAAACGTGGCCGACTCCACTGGGATGATGTAGGTAGGATCATGAACATATTTCCTTAGCTGGGAAACATGGAACACATCGTGAACATTAGACAGACTAGGTGGTAATGCCAACCGATATGCCACCTCCCCAACTCGTTCCAGTATCTCGTAAGGTCCCACGTATTACGGTCGGAGTTTTCCCTTTTGACCAAAGCGTGCCACTCCTTTGAACGGCGAAACCTTAAGCAAGACTTTGTCACCTACTTCGAAAGCCAGCGGTCTACTTCGATTATCGGCGTAGGATTTCTGACGACTCTGAGCGGTCTGCATCTTAGAGCGAATGACTCGGACCTTCTCAACAGTATCTCGTACCATCTCAGGTCTTAAAGCCACAGTATCACTGATATCATTCCAACAAATCGGACTCCGACATTTCCTGCCATACAGGGCCTCGTACGGAGCCATATCGATGCTGGAGTGATAGCTATTATTATAGGAGAACTCTATCAAACAGAGCATACGTACCCAAGACTAATGGTACTCCAGAGTACATGCTCGTAACATATCCTCTAGAGTCTGGATGGTCCTCTCAGTCTGACCATCTGTCGCCACGTGAAAAGCGGTGCTTAGCTTCAACTTCGTCCCAAAGGCTTCCTAAACTGATTTCCAGAAACGAGACAGAAATCTCGGATCTCAATCAGAAACAAACTCCCTCGGAACTCCGTGCAGTCAGATAATATCCTGGGTATACGCCTCTGCCAGACGCTCCATAGACCAGGTCATCTTCATCGGTATAAATCTAGCGACCTTGGTCAACCTATCCACTATTACCCAAATGACATTCAAACCATTACAGGTAGGTAGGCTAACCACAAAGTCCATAGAAACTGACTCAAATTTCCAGGTCGGAATCGGTAGTGGCTGCAACAGACCTCCTGGTCTCTGATGCTCGATTTTAACCTTCTGACAAACTAAACATCGAGCTACGAACTCTGCTACATCCCTCTTCATTTTAGGCCACCAGAATTGGCCCTTAAGGTCCTGGTACAACTTGTTACCTCCAGGATGAACAGAGTAGGGCGAGTTATGTGCCTCCGACATAATTCTGTTCCTAAGATCAGAACTGTTTGGTACACACCACCTCCCTCGAAATCGCAGACTACCATCGGAAGGGATCTCGAAACCTACGGCTTTTCCTTGCTGTAAAGCCTCTCGAATCCTAGCCAACTGCGGATCATTCTGCTGACCCTCGCGCAATTCCTGAAGCAATTCAGGCTCAGCACTCATAGATGTCAGACGAAGTCTGACGGAACCACGGCTTCTACTGAAGCTCAAGCGATGCTTACGACTCAGTGCATCAGCGACTAAGTTCGCCTTGGCCTCGCAATAGTTAAGCGTCAGGTCGTAGTCCTTAATAAGCTCAAGCCATCGCCTCTGCCTCATATTGAGGTCTTTCTGAGTAAAGATGTACTTGAGACTCTGATGATCCGTGAATACTCTACACGAACCACCATAGAGATAGTACCTCCAAATCTTGAGCGCGAACACCACAGCTGCTAGCTCCAAGTCATGCGTGGGATAGTTACGCTCGTGCACCTTCAGTTGTCTCGATGCGTAAGCGATGACCTTCCCGCCTTGCATGAGCACACATCCTAGGCTACTCTTCGAAGCATCACTATAGACCTCGAAATCCTCCTCATCGTTCGAAAGGGTAAGAATAGGAGCAGAGACTAATATCTGTTTCAATTGCTGGAATGCTTGCTCGCAAGCCTCCGTCCAAACGAATCGGATCTCCTTCTGTAGGAGACTAGTCATCGGCCTAGCAATCTGGTAGGCCTTTTATGTCGTTTAAAATAAAAGACTTATCAAAAGTAAATTTCTCCTACTCTCCAATTACAACTAGTGTAAAGGGCAAGTAAGGTTCGTATCCACAGAGAACGGATTTATGTTGATTTAATTGTGTTAATATATATTTGGATTATTAAAGGGGAGAATCACTAATTCCTTAGTGATATTGGTAACAAGGGGGGGAAATTGGAGATTTTAGTGATAAAATAAACTAACAACTAATTGATTACGGGAAAATTCTAGTTTTAAAGAATCTTAGGATTCGATTACAACGACTCTGACTCGGCTAATTGAATTAGACTCTCAATTACCAAACCATTTCAATACTCAATTAATTATTGACAAGAGTAAACTCTTGTAGTCCCCTTAATTAGCTAGACAAGATAAATCGTAAATTGCCTAAAACCCTTAATGTTCAAAGAACACGCAGTGAACAAAAGCTTTAAGAACGGAGACACAATAAGAACGCAATTGTTTAGAGAATACGCAATAAACAATTAACGTTTAAACAAGCTCTACTAAATTGTTCACAATAAGAATACGCTTAAGCATGAACAAGATAGTTGCTACTCGAGGTTGAACACAATAATCGATTGTGTTCAAACCCTAGTAATGATTTTGTAAAATATAATAACAAGACAAAGATCAAGCTAAAACATTCAACAAAACCAATAACAATTCATATAAGAGCAAGTAAATAATTGAAGTAAAGAAATAGTTTAGAGTTAGAGAATCCTCACAAGGAGCCTTTTGGAATCATTGAAACCAATCCCAAGAACAAGTTTAAGCTACCATTTGCATTGATGAACAAATATTCTTCATTGATTCCATGATTAAATATCAAAATTACAAACTAAAGATTTAATAGTTTTTATGTAATCTAAGGAGAAACTAGAGAGAATTTAAGCTAAGGAACTATTTGAACATGAAAAACTAGATTTTATACAATGAAAAATCACTTTTCTATTTATACTAAACTAAATTATAACCTAGAAATCAAGTGGATGAAGCCGCGTGCAGAACAGAGCAGATGGGCGCTGGCAGCGCCCTCAAAGGCGCGGGGCGCGCCCCTCCTTGGAAGTACTACTGTAACATGGGCGCTGGCAGCGCCCCATAGGCGCGGGGCGCGCCATTCCTTGGAGGGATACTGTGATGGGGGCTCTGGGCGCGCTTTCTTCTTGATGCTCACTGCAATGGGGGCGCTGGCAGCGCCCTCTGAGGCGCGGGGCGCGCCCCTGTAGACTGTCTGCGCAGCTCGGACTAAAATAGCCATAACTCTCTTGTTCCTTAACGAAATAAGGCTTATGACCTACCGTTGGAAAGCTCTTGAATAGAGCTACAACCTCCAATTTGAATCACATAAATCCAATGAGTATATTGGGAGATATTTCTATTTGAAGTTGGACTTACTGCATTTGGAGGTTCACAATAAGGCTTTTCTTTCCCTCTAATGCTTAATGATTTCTTTAAGTGTGCTTGGCGCATGATCAATGACTCCAAAAATGCTCCTAATGATGTTTCGTAGCTCAAGACTACGAGAACACATAAAACCAAACCGCAACTACAAACTACACTTACCCTAAAAAGCATTAAAAACTGTAAATTACACTACAACTTTACATTTCAAGCCAAACTCTCGTTTAAACTCAAAAGTAACAAAATGTGCAATCTTATGCTAAACTAATTACATAAAGGAACTAAAAAGAAGTTAAATAACTCGTACAAACTGGACACATCACAATCTTAGAGAAGTCCTGGACGAATCGTCGATAGTATCCGGCTAATCCCAGAAAACTACGAACCTCCGCCACATTTCTCGGGCTACTCCAATCAACTACAGCCTTACCTTCAGCCGGGTCTACCTTAATGCCTTCTTTACTAATTACGTGACCCAGAAATGCTACTTTGCGAAGCCAGAACTCACACTTGGAGAGTTTTGCGAACCACTTATTACTACGCAATATCTCAAGTACCATCCGGAAATGCTTCGCATGCTCAGACTCATCTCTTGAATAGACTAAGATATCGTCTATAAATACTACGACGCACTTATCGAGTAAGTGATGGAAAGTCCGGTTCATCTGGTCCATGAACACGGCTGGCGCATTAGTGAGGCCAAAGGGCATCACCTCGAACTCGTAGTGGCCGTATCTCGTACGAAAAGCGGTCTTCGGGATGTCTTCTTTCTTGACGGGAATCTGATGATACCCAGATCGAAGATCTATCTTCGAAAACACTCCCGCTCCTCGTAACTGATCGAACAGGTCCTCAATCCTAGGCAACGGGTACTTATTCTTGATAGTTACCCGATTCAACTTTCGGTAGTCTATGCACTGGCGCATACTACCATCTTTCTTCTTCACAAAGAGCACAGGTGCTCCCCATGGAGAAACGCTCGGCCTAATGAAGCCCTTATCGATCAAATCCTGGAGTTGCGTCTTTAACTCTTGCAACTCCGATGGTGCCATCCGGTAGGGTGCCTTCGAGATTGGCGCTGTCCCGGGTGCTCAGTCGATATGAAAGTCGACGTCGCACTCGGGTGGAACTCCTGGTAGCTCATCAGGAAATACGTCTCTGAAATCCCTCGCTACAGGTATATCGTCCAACAGACGCTCCTCAGTCAAGTCCCTTACCTGACATAAGTACACCATATGGCCCTTCTGGCGATGTTTTCTCATCTTCAAGGCTGAGATTACCTTAACTCCATTCTTAAGGATGAACCCAGAGTAGGTAAATCGGTTGCCCTGTAATCCTCGGAATGTCACTGACTGATCTCGGCAACGAATGATCGCTCGATACTTCGATAGCCAGTCCATACCAAGAATAACATCGAACTCCATTAGCGGGAACTCCTTCAGATCGGCCGTCGCTTGCTACCCAGCTATCACGATAGGCACTCCTCGGAACTCGCGCTGACTAATAAAATCCTCTACAGATAGGAGAGTTATACCTGAACTAACAGGAAAGCTGCCACGAAGATTAGACCTCGAGGCAAAACTACTAGCCACAAAAGAGACAGTAGCACCAGAATCAAATAAAACAAAAGCTAGCATACCAGAGACAAGAAATCTACCTGAGACGACGTCGGGCTGAACCTCGGCCTCTGCCTCAGTCATATAGTAGACTCGGTTCTTCACCAGTGTCTTAGTCGGTGCCGGAAGCTGCTTGATTTCGGTGTCTGGCTTCCTCTCGGGGGCAAACTGACGCCTTATGGCCTTCCTTCCTGCAGATAAAACATGCTATGGGCGAACCGTCACACCGCTTCCCTGGATGGAAGTCCCTGCCGCAGCCTCTGCATCTCGAGCCATCGGAACCCTTATGTGAACTCGTGGTCGGAGGGGTACTGCTAGGAGCACAAAATCGTGCCTTCTTAAAAGAAGATGACGTCACCGGAACCTGGGTCCTCTTCTTGCTCGCATCCTCCTCAGTCGTCGATGCCTGAATCTCGAGTGCTACCTTGTAGGCCTGCTGAAATGTCTTCGCTCCACTACTGATCACGTGAACGCGAATCCTCGGATCTAGCTTTTTGATGTAGCGCTTGACCCGCTCCTTCTCTGATGGAACTACAGACGTAGTGAACCTCGATAACTCCGTAAACTTGTCGGTGTACGCCTGAACTGTCATCTTACCCTGAGTAAGAGTAAGAAACTCCGCCTGTTTCTGCCACCATAACTCGTCGGGGTAGAATCGCTCCTGGATCTTATCGACGAACTTGATCCACGACATCGAATGTAAGGGCAAGCACGCGTCCTTAGCTACCGTCCACCAATTATCGGCCTCTCCACGTAGCTAAGAAGCGGCGATCTGCACCTTCTCGTGCTCGGGGCAAAACGTCGCGTCGAAGAGCTTCCCCATCTCGCGGATCCAACTCTTCAGTATAGTAGGGTCGGCAACCCCATCGTAGGTCGGAAGTCGATGACGTGCGATACGATCGAACGACAACTGCGTACAAGGCGCATGACGACTATGGTGCGCCAACGTAAGGATAGCCTCCTCGAGCGCTCGTAACCTCTGTCGTCCCGTACTCAACCGGCGAGGCGTAGACATGCTTTAACGCAATCAAACAAAGACATACCAAATAACAGTGTCAGTCATACAACCCCACCACAGTCAAGTACACACAATCAAGAAAAAAGAAAGGAAAAAGAGTCTTATCCCGGTTCTTCTACCCGCACTCTTCTCCCTTATAATTAAACTTAATTTGGGTTTATCACTCGGGAATAGTAAAGCTCTCAACTCCCGGGTTTAACTCGAATTCTAAAACTTCACTTAAAACCTATTCGGCTCTGATACCAACTGTGACGACCCGACTCGCTTAAACCGGCGCGGAAGAAACCGACGAGTCGAATAGCCAATTCTAACAACTAAAATACCTAAAAATTAAAACAAAACCTCAAAATAGAATATATACTAAATCCGAAAGTACAATACCCACAAGATTGTACATATCTAAACCCAAATGTCAATATCACTACTACTAACAATATAAACTCTAAATGAATGTCAGAGTTAGAAAATTACACAAGTACCACTACTATAGTCTAATACTAGAAATCGTAAAACAACAACACAAAAGCTAAATAACATCAGCGCTCGCCCAACCCAAAGCTAAGCAAGAACCTCATCATCAGAATTACCTGAAATGTAAACAACAGTCCACCGTCAGTGGCGAGTAACATCACTGTCCCACCCTAATGGGGATACACAAGAACATAGCATAAAACAAGCAATCAAATCAAACATACAAACATGCAAATCAAATCAAGTAATCATGCTGACTCGACTAACTTTAACCAACAATTAACATACTTTAAACTTTGGCGCAATCATTCACATACTAGACCGGACTATGCACGTACGAACGCATCTTACGTGATCGAACTTTCTACTATGCCAGGATTGAGAATCTTACTCCCAACCCCATGAAACCCATCTTACGGGAAATCCATATCCGAAGACAACATAGTAAGACCACCAACTATCCCAATACCGCGGATAGGATAGGGGCAACGTCTTAACCCAATTCTTAGAATCTTACTCTAAGTCTTAGGCGTCTAGTAGAAAAATCAAGCTAAACTTAACTTTAATTTACATTTTTAGTTAATTCTTAAGTTGCATCTTACGCCTTGACTCAAGAATAACATGTAAATCAACCAATCTTGGAACGTCAAACATCAATCTTTGACTTTCTTTATCTTTTCTTTAATGAACTTTAACTTTCTTTAACTTTAAAGACTTGACCAAGAACTCAAAAAGAACTATCAAGACTCATAAAGAACTCATAAAGAACACAAACAAGATTCAAGAACTCATTCAAGAACTCAAACAAGATTCAAGAACTCAATCAAGATTCAAGAACTCATCCAAGAAATCAACCTTATAAACGTCATCAAAATTCACGCATGAACTAGGCAATTAACAACAACAATTACATCAACTTCCCAACATCAAAACTTCACTAAACTTGAACATAATCAACATAACATATGAAACTAACATAATCAATCATGAAATACATGTAATCAATGAAAAATCACCACAAGAACATCACCCAAACCAGCGCATAATTCACGCATAAAATGGAGTTAAAAACATCAAAACGGTCTAATCTAATCACTTAATCTATACTATGAATCAAGGTATACAAACTAGATTGAGATAGTATGTTACCTTAATGAAGATTAAACAATTTACACACAAAAACTTGCTGCCCGGAAATGGAACCACACGGCTCAACACACGACTTGCACACAAGCCCAACACGGTGCACCACCACGAACCACACGAACCCACAACACGGCCCTGGCTGCACGGACCCACGAACACGGCACGACCCTGGATCGAACCACCACCACGGACCACCGTCTTCAACACGGTCCACCACACGAACCACACACGAACCACACGGCCCACTCGAACAAGACCTCAAAACAACCCCGAACAATAATTCTTGATTGAAACCTATTAAGATTATAGTGTTTAAAGTTACTTAAAGATCAATGAATGTTGAATCTTTAAGTTTGGGTTTGGAATTGAAGATGAACAACAAATGGGTTGAAGAATGCCAAAAATGGCGTGTGAGGGTGAGGCAAATGGAGGGAGTTTGTGTTTAAGCTTTTGATGGGAAGGATGGCAAATGAGCAAATGAATCCTCAAGCCTTACTACTACTTCTATTTATAGAAGTTAGTTAAGGTGTGAATGCATGGAAAGTGGCAAAACTTGCCACATAACAAGGGGAGGGCCGGTTTTGGCTTTGCAAAATGGGCCAAGTTGGACTTTCGTGATCAATTGGGCTAATTACAAATTTGCATGATTAATCATGCTTAAATCGATTTTGGCCCAAAAATATTAAATAATTAATTAGAAAATTAAATAATAAAAATTCTAATAAATTAAATAATAATTAAAATAAATAATAATCAATCAAGAATAATAAAAACAATAATTAATCGAATTTAATCGAAATTATTCACATAAGATAAAATAAATAGTCCAAAAATAAATTTTGGACCATACATAAAACCACATAAGTAGCAAATAAATCGGTGACAGAAATACCGATAAATCTGGGTCGTTACATAACCAGTCTTGTATCTGAGCTTATTTTAAAATGTATTTCATTTACGTTATTTTGTGTAAATGATTGTTAAAGTTTTTCCGCTGCAAAATTCTGAATAAGCCAAAACGTTTTCACACGTGGCGGAAATACTTTGGATTTTCTCTTTAACATTATTTTCACAATAGATTTTCAAATATTTAAGTCTTTTCAAGTAGGGAATTTCCAGGGTGTTACAAAGTGGTATCAATTTTAGCAAGGTCGATTCTGAAAATACGTTAGGATCTTCATATCTTAACGTAAGTTTTTGTTTATCCTAAACGTTTTTGTTTAAATCAAATTTTGTTATTCATTATATTTTCCAATTTCTTAATTTTGAAGTTTATGTTTTAAATTTTTAAAATATTTTGAATAAAATTTTCGTTTAGTTTTGGTGAGAAAGGGAATATTTTAGGACGGGTATATAGAATATAAGAGTTATCTTTGCATTTTTAATAATTTGGATGATTTTATATGCTATTGATTCTAACTGTGATATTAATGTGACTTGTTGCTGCATTTATGTGAACTGTTGTTATTTTATCTATTAATTTATTTTTTTTTTTCTTTTCTTCTGTTGTTAGATGTTGTTAGTTAGAGCATAAAAGTTCTATTCATTCATAGAGTCCCATTTGAGGTTATAGAATTAGTGAAGATTAAGGTTACATATTTGATGTGATTTAACAAATATCATGTCAAGTTGGATTTTATTGAGAATTATAATAATTACTATTCAGTGGACATTGATGTTATTGAAAGTTATATAAATTTGGAAGCAAGGTTGCGATTTAGGTTTTTAGTTAATGAGAGTCAAAGTTTGTCATAATATTTTGTAGTTATTGTGAGGTTGTAATAAAAGATTATTAAGATGTTATTCTTATGGTATTAATATTTTCTCATTAGGAGGTAGAGTGCGATCAAAATATTTTTATAAATATTTTGTGATGGGTAAAATTAAAACTAAATATTTTATTAATAATATTTTAAATAATTTGAAATTTTATTTTTTTTTAAAAAAATATTAACTATAAGGCTCTTCATAGTTTTCTAAAACAATAAAAAAATTGTATTGAGTTTTTAAAAGTAATCTTTAAAGATAGATTTTATCTATTTTCTCTATAAAGATAAATTTTATCTATATCTATAATATGGTTTAAATAATAGAGTAAGAGTTGTTATATTTGGCGATAAGGAATGAGTTGTACAAGTTGATAGACTGGGTTTAAAGTTTATATGAGAAAGGAACGTGGATAGATCGATCTTAAAGAAAAATTCAATTATATATATTATACTTTAGAATGGTTAATTTGATTGAAGGGATTAGATATATTTGGTAATAGGGAAAGTGAAGTCATAATTTAGTAAAAAGAGAGAATTGATTATTGATGGAATTTTGATAGAGTTAATTAATCAAAGCCATTTAGGATGATAAATATTTTGAGATAGGACACAAATTAATTAATTAATATTTTGAGGAGCAGATTTTCATAAATTTTGTAGTTCATAAATTTTGTAGATGTTTATATATGGAAGTGAAACTATTAATTAAGTGAGGACAAGAGATGACTTATTGTTGGAAACTGCATATAAGAAGAATCAAGGAAGGTTGAAATAAAGTTATTACGGGTGATATATAAGAAAATAATGAAATAGAGTTGGGTTGTTTATTAACTTTAAATTCATTGAGATTCTGAAGGTTAGGTTATATATGACGGGAGTGAAGTTATGGATATTCAAAATGTTATTTGTGCATTTTAAGAGATGTTGAGGTAGAATAATGGGAATATGTAAGTCTTTTTAACTGGGTTATGAGAAGTGATAAAAGGTTGCTATTAAGAATATGAGCGTGTATTGGTGAAAAGTTTTATTTTAGATCAAAGGATTTAATAATGATAAATTTTTTTATTTAAGGATAAAAGTGCATATAATAAGAAAGGAAGAATGTAAATTTGGGTTATCACCAATAATTTATGAGGATAAATTTTAATGATAATTGTTAATTATTTGATGAGAAGTACATTCATACATAATATTGTCATTGATGATGTGAGCCATAGTCAGATTTAAAGTTTTATGAGTATTTTGTTATTTGAGGATATATATG
Organism: Salicornia ramosissima; assembly: GCA_951394345.1. Lineage (NCBI taxonomy): Eukaryota > Viridiplantae > Streptophyta > Magnoliopsida > Caryophyllales > Amaranthaceae > Salicornia > Salicornia ramosissima. The sequence goes on along the minus strand of OX596237.1, from coordinate 41,361,542 downwards.
ATATTTAACGGAAGGGGAAGAAAAAAAAATGATATAGGTTTTTTAAAAAAAAGAAGAAGAAGAAGAGTTTGGGCATATATAAATTTTAAGGTTTATTGGATCAAGATGTTCGTTTGGGTGTTGTGAGAATGTGTGTTTATTAAGGAGATATTAATAATTAGGGATTTTTATTATGGTTGAATAAGTCTATATCACAAGTGAAAAGTATATCGCAGAGGAAGGAGACAAATGTGGTGTTTGGGAATATAAGGTCTGTAAGTTATGGATCAACTTATGTACAGATTTAAGGATGTAATAAAAGGATGAAATAAATATTATAGGATATAAATTATTTTGTCACTAATTTAAAAAAAAAGGATGCCTTTTGTTTTCAAAAATAATAAATCATTTTATGTGGCGAGTTACGGGGGCGTAACTCATTTTAAGGGGGGTAGAGTGCGATAAATTTCGCTTCTTATTTTTATGAGTAAATAAGTCATAAAATCACAATATTTTTGCAAAAGTCTTAGTTATTCTTATCTTAATTTATGCAACTTTGTTGTAATGTCTTTGCAGGTTTGCAAGGTAGCACAAATTTTGTATATAAGGAAAGTCAATTAGTGTTACAATTTCAGAAATAGAGTCAAAGATATTATTATAAGTTAAGTGTTTGAACATAAATTTGTTCATTTCAAGGATATTTCGCACTCCTTTTTGATTATGAGTAGAGATTGTGTCGGCAACATGGTTGTTATGATTTTGTGAAGCACAAATATGTGCATAGTTAGAGTTAAATAGTATTGCAAGTTCCAGCTGTAGGATAAAAATATGCACCTCTAATTGGAATTTTATATTAAGATTGTCCAAAGTTTCGGGACAAAACTTCTTTTAAGGGGGGTAGACTGTAATACCTCGTATTTTTGTACATTTATACATGTATTTTTATGTGTATTTTATAACATATACACGTATTTTATACCCCTAAAAGAATATTTTATATGCTTACGAATTAGGATTAATAAAATGGTTTAAAGTCAATATTTACAAAATATTATTTATTGGGTATTTAAATAACTTATGTATATTTATAAGGGAATTTTATAAAATCATATTTGGAACTAATATCAAAGGTTTTCATTATGTATTTTGGGCGTCGTTTATAAAATATAATATCCCGGTTTGAAAAAAGGGTAAAAGTATTTATTCGTATTGTCGCAAGCCCAACCCGGTAGGAAACTCAAATTGGACCCAAGCTATATAAATACCTAGTGTAAACCAAAATAGTTCAAAAACCCTAAATCAGAAAAGAAAAAAAATAATAATAAAAAAAAACAACACTGACTCAATGTTTCTCCTGTATAACTTCAAACAAGACAAAAAAAAAAGATAGACAATCAACAACTGCAACGAAGCAGCAGCGCAACAGCCGAAGCCGGAGCTGCCGCCACCCGGAGCCCAGCGAGGACCGTCTTCCGCCGCCGCCGTTGCCCTGCTACAACCTGCGTGAGTCTTTAAAAAAAAATAAACTTTTCTTTATTTATTTTGAATTCATGATTTATAGTTTATAAATTGTTATATTTGCTTAATTTCTGATTTTATGATGTTGTTTAATCATCTTTTGGATTAAAGTTGAGGTTTGAATCTTTGATGTTTGGGGTTTTAATTGAAAATTTTCAGATTTTGTAAGTTGATTAAAACTAGTTTAAACCTTGATTTTTAGTGTTATGTGATGGTTAAAGTATTAAAGTTGATATTTTGGAAGTTGTTGTTGAAGTTTTAATGTTTTAATGAAGGTTTTCGATCTTGAAGCTTTAATGGAGGTTTTGGTGTTTTAATGGAGGTTGTTGTAGGGAGGTTGAAGATGAAGTTGTGTTTTTGTATTTTAATAAATTTTATGAAAATTCTGATTAATCTTGATTAGTAATGTTAATTGGATTATATTTTTGGAGTTTTATTAATTTTATTATTGTTGTGATTTCTGTAAAAATAATATAATTTCAAAGATTTTAATTATTAGTAGCGTATAATTATTTCCGGTAGTGTTAGGAACCTGTCGAGTGTTGTTAGAACTTTAAAATCTATGTTCGGAAAGTTTTAAAAGGATTTTAAATAATTTTATACGCTCTGAAATTTTTATTATCATATGATAAGGCGATATTTCAATTATTTAAGTTATTGTCCAATTTTTATTTTATTAGGAGATCACAAAAATATAATTCTGGAATTAAATAGGGGAATTAAGTGTTACGATTAAATTTTATTAGAGGCTGGAATTTTGTAATATGTACTTAGAGTAGTTTGGGGTTTTGATTAGTTATAACGTTTAATTGTAGGAGATTTTGAATTCCGAGAATTCAATTAAAAGTGGCTAGTCGGATTTATTATACCAGGTACGTATGTACTCAGTAAACTGTCTGCATGTGGTAGGATGTCTAGGGCATGATTTGAACTGTGATGACTGAGTGTGTGTTATATCTGTGATTGTGGAAAGGGAAAATATATATTGTTACAACATGTTGTCCTGAATTGCTTATTTTATCACAATTTGGAATATAAGTTCAATTATGAATTATCTTACCACTTAATGTGGGGCCAGGGGCATTATTATCATTACCACTTAATGTAGGATCAGGTGACATTAATATTATCTTACCACCATTGTGTGGGGCCATGGACATTAAAGGACTTAGTAATTATGTGATCGCTAAATGAAAATATAAATAAACCTGCAATGGTGTGATTTCAAATGTGATGGTTTGTGTTGTAGGTTTTAGGGAAAATTAAATTAAATCAGATTCTTCTTAATACTGTCAACCACGTAAAGTGAAAGAGGATTCACACCAAAACTCTTGGAATGTATATACCTTGAGTATGAACAATGGGGGGAGCTTATGCTCCTATCAAGAGGTACGAGATGTCGTTCACTCTTGTTTTATTTTTTCCTTTTTCTCTTTCTTCTTCTATTTTATCTAGGGATCCCAACCACCTTATGGTGGATATTCCGCTCGGATCGCAACCGAGTGCGTGGCCAGGTGGCAGCCGTGGTAGGCAACTTTCTTTACATTTTATTAGAGGTGATCGTGGGCCGGGCCGGGCCGATGCATAAAAATCAAGCCCATAAAGCGGGCCGGGTTCGGGCCGGGCTTAGTTCGGGCCCAAATTTCTTAGCCAAAGCCCGAAAATTTAGTGCGGGCTTGGCGGGCTTTTCGGGCTTTTTCGGGCCGGGCCTAAAAAAGTAACCAAAAAGTCTAATTTTAAATGTCCAAGGCCGCACGAAAAAATAAAAAATCGGGCCGGGCCGGGCCCGATTTCGGGCCTAATTTTCATGTCCAAAGCCCGCAAAAAAGCGGGCTGGGCCACTTTTGATCAGCTCTACATTTTATCTTTCTCCCACCTTATGGTGGATATTCCGCTCGGATCACAACCGAGTGCGTGGCCAGGTGGCAGCCGTGTTAGGCAACTTTCTTTATCTTTTATCTTTGGGAGTCCGTTCGATGTGAATCCAATCTTCTAATAAATAATCAATTAATCTACATTCCACCATTATTTAATCTGACCACTATCTTTAATTTGTCGGATCATGGAGTCCATAGTCTTAGCTCAATTACAATAATTTATTTATTTATAAATTTACTTGTTTATTTATTTATTTATTTATTTATTGTCGCATGTATTATATATATGTACTCAGCTTTTGCTGATTACGTGCTTTTGTTTGTGTCTTCTTTGGTCATGGCTCTCGCCTTAATGACCCTGTGATGAACCAATTTATACACTTGTATTATTGGGGAGCAGAATTGCACAGGTTAGCTTGATGATGTGAAGTTCAAGCATTCAGCATATGCATTGTCGTGGGATGAGAGTGATTCGAGAGTTAACCAGTCTTGTATTTGAGCTTATTTTAAAATGTATTTCATTTACGTTATTTTGTGTAAATGATTGTTAAAGTTTTTCCGCTGCAAAATTCTGAATAAGCCGAAACTTTTTTCACACGTGGCGGTAATACTTTGGATTTTCTCTTTAACATTATTTTCACAATAGATTTTCAAATATTTAATTCTTTTCAAGTAGGGAATTTCCAAGGTGTTACAAATGAAAACTTCGAAATACCATTAATCATAAAACTGACCAACATTAAATAATTCCAACTCAAAAATCATAAAACATCTTTGTCGCTACCATTTACATTTTAGACCGGACTATGCACGTACAAACGCTTCTTACGCGAATGAACTTTCCTACTATGTCAGGAATGAGAATCTTACTCCCAAACCCATGAACCCCATCTTATGGAAATTCAAATCAAACAGACAACATAGCAAGTATACACTATCCCAATACCGCAGTCAGGATAGGGGCAACGTCTTAACCCAAAACTTAGAATCTTACTCCAAGATTAGGCGTCTAAAAGTAAACTTAAGCTAATCTTACTTACAAACATCGAAGTTATACTCAAGATCGCTTCTTTTGCCTTTTCTTGAGTTTAACCATGGTCATTACTACTTCATAACCAATCTTTATCGAATCTTTAACAAATCTTTAAACCTTTCTTTAACTTCTTTAAAACTATCTTTCAAAATCTTTACAAAACCTTAATTATCTTTAAACATTACTTTGAAAACATCAATAATCTTTCACTTTAAAAGAACATAAGACCCACTTTCAAGATTTCAAGACTCAACCAAGAATTCATAAAGAACATAAAGAACTCATCAAAAACTCAACAAGAACTAAATAAAGAACTCGACATCAAAAACATACCACACGAAAAACTAAACTTAACAAAAGTATAAATGAAAACTCAAGTAAATCATCATAAAATCAATACTCAAAACCCACTTGAAAATCACGCATAAAATGATAATCAATCATCAAAAAAATCATCTATCAGGCTTACTTAATCTATCCTATAATCATAGTACACATATTAAGGTAAGAAAGTATGTTACCTTTTTGATGAACAAGCAAAAAAACACACAAACTCGCTGCCCGGAAAACCCAAAATACACGGCCAAAACCACTACCCACACGGCACTATACAGCTTGCACGGACTTGGGCACGGCTATGCACGAACCGCCACCACAGCCTGCACGAACCACCACCTCGGCTTGCACGAACCACCACCACGAATCACCGTCTTCAACACGGCACCACCACTCGAATCACACGGTCCTTTCACACGAACCACACAGCCCTAACACGATCACGACCCAATCGAACAACTCCAAATTCCAAACCCAAACTAGAAGTCTTGATTAAAAATAAAAGGGATTAATGTGTTTAGAGTTACCTAAAGATCAATGGAACTTTAATCTTTAAGTTTTAGAAGAGATTGGATGATGAACAATGGTTGGGTGTTCATACACCAAAAATGGCGTGTGGAATTAAGCAAAGAGAGAGTGTTTGGCTATTTTTAATTGTGGCAAGTGATGATCAAGGATGTAAATGATGGAAAATAAGTTTTCAAGCCTTACTAACTCTTCTATTTATAGAAGTGGTTTAAGGTGTGAACATGAAGCAAGTGGCAATTAGTCCACTAATTACCAAGGGGGCCAGTTTTATCATGGCTAAAATGGGCTTTTGGTGATCAATTCGGCTAATTGCACTTATGCAGGTTTAATCATGCTCAAATTGCATTTGGCCCAAAAATATTAATTAACCAATTAAAAAATTAAATAATAAAATTCTAATTAATTAAATAATAATAAAATAAATAATAAACAACCAAAAATAAAAACAATCGAAGTTAATCGAAATTATTCACATAAAATAAAAATAAATAGTCCAAATAAAATTTAGACCATACATAAAGTAACATAAATAGCAAATAAATCAATGACAGAATTACCGAAAAATCTGGGCCATTACAGCCTCCCCTCCTTAAAGAAATTTCTTCCCGAAATTTAAGGCAAAGGAGATTGCTCAACCTCAAACAGTTCCGGGTACTTCTGTAACGACCCAGATTTATCGGTATTTCTGTCACCGATTTATTTGTTATTTATGTGATTTATTGTATGGTCCAAAATTTATTTTTAGACTATTTATTTTATTTTATGTGAATAATTTCGATTGAATTCGAATTATTTTATTTTTAGTTGATTATTATTTATTTTATTATTATTTAATTTTCTAATTAATTATTTAATATTTTTGGGCCAAAATCGATTTAAGCATGATTAGTCATCCATGAGTACAATTAGCCCAATTATTTATCGAAAGCCCAATTTGGCCCATTTACAAGGCCAAAACCGGCCCCCCTTGTTATGTGGCTTGATTTTGCCACTTGCCATGCATTCACACCTTAACTAACTTCTATAAATAGAAGTAGTAGCAAGGCTTGAGGATTCATTTGCTCATTTGCCTTCCTTTGCTATCAAAAGTTTAAACACAAAACTCCCTCCATATGACTCACCATCACACGCCATTTTTGGCATCAACAATCCCATTTGTTGTTAATCTTCAATTCCAAACCCAAACTTAAAGATTCAACATTCATTGATCTTTAACTGACTTTAAACACTATAATCTTAATAGTTTTCAATCAAGAATTCTTGTTCGGGGTTTGTTTTTGGGTCTTGTTCGAGTGGGTCGTGTGGAAGCCGTGTGTGCAAGTGGTGGTTAGTGTGGTGTCCGTATAGCAGGACCGTGGTTCGTGGCTGGTCGTGGGATGTCCGTGCAGTAGGGGTCGTGCTCATGAGGTGCTGCCAAGTGACTCGTGGTGGTGCACGGTGGTGCCGTGTTGTTCGTGCCGTGTGCGTGACTGTTGGGCCGTGTGGTTCCATTTCCGGGCAGCGAGTTTTTGTGTGTTATTTGCTTAATCTTTAATAAGGTAACATACTATCTCAACCTAGTTTGTATACCTTGATTCATAGTATAGATTAAGTGATTAGATTAGACCGTTTTGATGTTCATACCTTGTTTTATGCGTGAGTTATAGGCTGATTTTGGGTGATGGTTTTATGATGATTTCTACTTGACTATATGTATTTCATGATTGATTATGTTGGTTTCATATTTTATGTTGATCATGTTCAAGTTTCGTGAAGTTTTGATGTTGGGAAGTTAATGAATTAGTTGTTGAATTTTGTCATGAACATGCGTGAATTTTTTATGATGAATTTATGGATGGTTTCTTGGATGAGTTCTTGAATTTTGATTGAGTTCTTGATTGAGTTCTTGAATCTTGATTGAGTTCTTGAATAAGTTCTTGAATCTTGGACGAGTTCTTTATGAGTTCTTTATGAGTCTTGTTGGTTCTTTATGAGTTCTTGGTCGAGTCTTGAAAGTTAAAGATAATTAAAGAAAAGTTAAAGAAAGTTAAAGAATGGTATTTGAGGTTCTAAGATTGGATGATTTACATGTTATTCTTGAGTCAAGGCGTAAGATGCAACTTAAGAATTAACTAAGAATGTAAATTAAAGTTAAGTTTAGCTTGATTTTGCTACTAGACGCCTAAGACTTAGAGTAAGATTCTAAGAATTGGGTTAAGACGTTGCCCCTATCCTATCCGCGGTATTGGGATAGTTGGTGGTCTTACTATGTTGTCTTCGGATATGGATTTCCCGTAAGATGGGTTTCATGGGGTTGGGAGTAAGATTCTCAATCCTGGCATAGTAGAAAGTTCGATCGCGTAAGATGCGTTCGTACGTGCATAGTCCGGTCTAGTATGTAAATGATTGCGCCAAAGTTTAAGATATGTTAATTATTGGTTAAAGTTAGTCGATTCAAGCATGATTACTTGATTTGATTCGCATGTTTGTATGTTTGATTTGATTGCTTGTTTTGTGCTATGTTCTTGTGTATCCCCGTAAGGGTGGGACAGTTATGTTACTCGCCACTGACGGTGGACTGTTGTTTATTTTTCAGGTAATTCTGATGATGAGGTTCTTGCTGAGCTTTGGGTTGGGCGAGTGCCGATGTTATTTAGTTTTTGCGTTGTTGTTTTACGATTTCTAGTATTAGACTATAGTAGCGGTACTTGTGTAATTTTCTAACTCTGACATTTACTTGGAGTTTATATTGTTAGTAGTAGTAATAATGACATTTGGGTTTAGATATGTACAATCTTGTGGGTGTTGTTGTAACGACCCTGATTTTATAGGTATTTCTGCCGGATGTTTATGTGTATTTATGTGTTGCTATGTATAGTTCAAATTTAGTTTTGAACTATTTATTTTGTTTTATGTGAATAATTTCGATTTAATTCGAATTATTTTATTTTTGATTAATTATTATTTATTTTTATTATTATTTAATTAATTAGAATTTTATTATGTAATTTTCTAATTATTATTTAATATTTTGGGCTAAATCGATTTAAGCATGATTAATCATGCAATTTTTGTAAATTAGCCCAATTAATCACGAAAGCCCAAATTTGGCCCATTTCCCTTGCTTGGCCGGTTTTCCCATGTGTGCATGGCAAGGATTTGCCACTTGCCTTATGTTCACACCTTGAACTAACTCTATATATAGTTGAGTTAGTAAGGCTTGAGGGTTCATTTGCTAGATTGCCAACTTAAACAATTGCCATCAAAAGTTTAAGACACAAAATTCCCTCCATTTGCTCCCATTCCACACGCCATTTTGGCTCTTCCAAGTTGAACATTTGTCCATCATCTTTTCAATACCCAAACTTAAAGATTCAACTTCCATTGATCTTTAAGTATCAAAACACAATCTAAAACCCAATTGTTTCAATCAAGATCGCTAGTTTGGGTTGTTTTCCGGGCTTGTTCGTGTGGGTTTGATCGTGTGGGTTGTTCGTGTGGTGTTCGTGGCGTGCAAACGAGCCGTGCAAGAGTGGTGGTTCGTGTGGTGAACCGTGCAGTGGGGCCGTGTGAAGACGGTGGTTCATGGTGGTGCAGCCGTGGGGTGCCGTGCAGTGGCCAGCCGTGTGGTGGTGCCGTGTTGTTCTTGTGGAGGCCGTGCGTGTTGTGCCGTGGTTAGGGTCGTGTGGTTCGATTTTCCGGGCTGCATCTTGTGTTGATTTTGTGTGTTAATCTTCAATAAGGTAACATACTTTCTCAACTTAATTGGCATACTATGTTCCATAGTATAGATTAAATGAACTAGATTAGTTTATATGAAGTTGATCATGTTTTTATGTATGATTGTAAATCTGATTTTGGAATGGTTATATGATGATTTTATGTTTGAATATGAAGATTTTATGATTGATTATGTTGGTGTTAAGTTGTTGATTATCATGTTCAAGTTTGAGGAATTTTGGATGATGATAAGTTGATAATTTCGTATGTTGAATTATTGAAAGTATGCGTGTAGTTTGATGAAGTTAGATGAGTTCTTGATTCTTGAATGTGTTCTTGGTTGAAGATCTTGAATCTTGGATGAGTTCTTGATGAGTTCTTTAAGTTCTTGATGAGTTCTTTAAGAGTCTTTATGAGTTCTTGATTAAGTCTTTAAAGTTAAAGAAAGTTAAAGAAAAGGTTAAAGAAAGTGATAAGATGTTATAAGATGATTGGTTTACATGTTATTTTCTTAAGTCAAGGCGTAAGATGCAACTTAAGAAGTAACTAAAAATGTAAACTTCGGATTAAAGTTAAAGAATGTAAGATTAGCTTGATTTCGTAGCTAGACGCCTAATTCGTAGAGTAAGATTCTATGTTTTTGGGTTAAGACGTTGCCCCTATCCTAACCGCGGTATTGGGATAGTGATTACCACTATGTCGTCTTTGACATGGATTTCCAGTAAGATTGGTTTCATAGGGTTGGGAGTAAGATTCTCAGTCCTGGCATAGTTGGAAAGTTCGTTCGCGTAAGATGCGTTCGTACGTGCGTAGTCCGGTCTAGTGTGCGAATGATTGCGCCAAAGATAAGTTTGGATAAGTTAGTTGAGTCAAGCATATGTTTGCATGATTTCGCATGATTCGATGTTATGATTTGGGTATTTGATTTGTGCTATGTTCATGTGTATTCCCGTTAGGGTGAGTCAGTTATGTTACTCGCCACTGACGGTGGACTGTTGTTTACTTTTTCAGGTAATTCTGATGATGAGGTTCTTGCTTAGCTATGGGTTAGGCGAGCGCCGATATAGTTATATAGTTGTATTTCTGTTGTTTTACGATTTCAGTTAGTTTGGACTATATTAGTGATACTTGTATACTCTTGCTATAACTCTGACATGTGTTTGGAGTTATGTTTATTAGTAATAGTAGTTTGACTTTTGGATTAGTAATGTACAAACTTGTGGGTATTTGTACTTTTGGGTTATAGTAATAATATTTTGAGTTTTGTTTTAATTTTAAGTATTTTAGTTTGATAGTTCTGACTATTCGACTCGTCGGTTTCTTTCGCGCCGGTTTAAGTGAGTCGGGTCGTCACAGTTGGTATCAGAGCCGAATAGGTTTTAAGTGAAGTTTTAGGATTTGAGCTAAACCCGGGAGTGGAGAGCTTTACTATTCCCGAGTGATAACACTGAATTAAGATTAAGTAAAGGGAGAAGAGTTGGGTAGAAAGACCAGGATAAGATCTTTTCTATTTTCTTTTTCTCTCTTTATTTTGTACACTTGACTGTGGTGGGGTATATGACTGATATTGTATTTTTGGTATGTCTTTTTGTTGTGATGCGTTGCAGCATGTCTACACCTCGCCGGTTGAGTACTGGACGACAGAGGTTGCGGGCACTCGAGGAGGCGATCCTTACGTTGGCGCACCATAGTCGTCGTACGCCGAGTACGCAGTCGACGTTCGACCGTATCGCACGTCATCGACCTCCGACTTACGATGGGGTTGCCGACCCCACTATCTTGGAGAGCTGGATCCGCGAGATGGGGAAGCTCTTCGACGCGACGTTTTGCCCCGAGCACGAGAAGGTGCAGATCGCCGCTTATTATCTACGTGGAGAGGCCGATAACTGGTGGACGTTAGCTAAGGACGCGTGCTTACCATTACATTCGATGTCGTGGATCGAGTTCGTCGATAAGATCTAGGAGCGCTTCTAGCCGACGAGTTGCGGTGGCAGAAACAGGAGGAGTTTCTTACTCTTACGCAGGGTAAGATGACTGTTCAGGCGTACACCGATAGGTTTACGGAGATGTCGAGGTTCGCTACGTCTGTGGTTCCGTCAGAGAAGGATCGGGTCAAGCGCTACATCAAAAAGCTAGATCTGAGGATTCGTGTTCACGTGATCAGTAGTGGAGCGACGACATTTCAGCAGGCCTACGAGGTAGCACTCGAGATTCAGGCATCGACGGCTGAGGAGGATGCAAGCAAGAAGAGAGCTCCGGTTCCGGCAACGACCGCTTCTTTTAAGAAGCCCCGATTTAGTGCTCAGCAGTACCCCTCCGACCACGTGTAACAACCCGTATTTTTGGGGTTAGAATTTCCGGAAAATAGATCGTCTTTCCAGTCGTCTTAAGATTTTATTTCGAAAACTATTAATAAATTCTCTGTTTTACAAACGGAAAATCTTTTAAAAGTTATTTTCCGGGAATTTATGTTATTAATATTTTATAACGTTGTCAAACTATTTTTTTTCCTCTAATCTGACTATCGTATATTTTCTCTTGACCTCAACCCACTAGGTACCTAGTGCTTCATCTTATGGCTATTCATGGTTGTGGACCGACTCAAAATTAATCTTGAATTAATGATGGATTGGCTAAGTAGGGGTTAGAAGTAATTTTAGTCCCTTCTTGGTAACCGGACTTGAATAGCCTTTTGATATGATTTTTGGTCCAAATTAAAATCTTCTAGCTTATCTCGAAATTGGGCCGATGACCCAATTATTTTTTTTTCTCTTGTCCGGCCCCTCTCAAGTATGGTCCATAATTATTTTTTTCTTTTTATATATTTAATTAATTGGGATAATTCTATTATTTAAATTAATTAAATTAAATAATTAATTATTTTAAATTGTAAAACCTAGTCTAACTAATTACTAAGTCTTCCTAAGAACTTGCCACTTCCCTATTCCTCTCAACACTCACGGCTCCCCCTCCCCTTTATTAGTTGTTTGTTTTATTTTTTTTTATTTTTTATTTTTTTATTTTTTTATTTATTTTTCCTACTTAATTAAAGAATAGCAAGTGTATTCTTTACTTAAGTTCAAAAGCTCCAAAAACATTCTTTTTCCTCTTGCTTTGGCCGTGAGTTTTCAATCACCAAAGGGTGATTTTCTTGGAATTTTTAGCATATTGAGGTAACTAGACTTACCCTTTTAAATTTGGTACAAGTTTTCTACATAATTTATTAGGATTAAATCATGAAAACGGTTAGGAAAATTAAAGGAATTAGTATCATGTTAAGGTTAAGAATTTCGAACCATGTGATGAATTATTATGAAATTTTCTTGATGATTTTATGTAGTTTCTTGAAATCTTTAATTGTTTAATAATTATTTGTATGAATTTATTTGTTAATCAACTCTTGGTATTTCTTGATGAATTTTTCGTGGGAGTTTCCTTACTGTTTCACTATGAATCAAGATTTATTTCGTGGCAAAATTCGTCCTTTTCTTGCTTATAATAATTTAATCTTTCAAACCGGTAAAACTGTCCAGATTTGGTTTATGAATTTATTAAGATACTTAATTAATTTGTATGGATACGAAAATTTAGTTGGAAGTCTCTAATAGTGTTTTACAGCTTGTGTTAAATTTCCGTAATATTTAAAGTTCTTTTGCTATGGAAGAAAAATCTGAAACTGAATTCAGCCTAATCTGATTTGTTAGTTATAAAATCACTTAAAAATAGTAAATGACGTTATTTTTGGACTAAATTTATGCACGTTAAACCTTGAACCTATATCTAGCTTCCATCAAAATTTCCAGATTATTCGAGACCTTTTAACGGTGGTTCTTAATTTAATTCTTTAAAATCAGATTGTGTAAAATAGTGTGATTAAATTATTAAAACATGTTATTATTGAATTCTTGGATTTAATCTTGATAATTTTAATATGCCAGAATGCCGTGTGATATCATGTATATAAAGTGTTGATTTTGATCTGGTTCTTGATAACTTTAATGTTTAAAGTATGATTTTTAATTAATATCATTAAGTTAAAATTGCTAATTATTAATGATTGTATTTAATTAATTGTGTTAATTTTTGGGATTGTTGACATGGAGTTTTCGAGTGGTATAAAATATAAAAAGTAGGAATTTTATCATGTTTTGAGTAATTTATGTTGCTAATTGTATTTTTATATAATTTATTGAATTAATTATATGATGAATGATAAATTTATTTAATTATTATTGTTGTTACTACAATACCATGTGGTCCTTATGTGATTTGATCAATCTTTGTTTAATTTTTCACTTATAATAATGTTAGAAAGTATTTTAGGAATTATTGTAATTATTATAAGTAAAGGAATTGTCAGGGATAAGTGACAATATGAAGGAAAGTAATAATATAACAAAAGGGTAAATTATTATTATTATTATTATTATTATTATTATTATTATTATTATTATTATTATTATTATTATTATTATTATTATTTTGTTAGTCATTAAAGAAGTGGATAAGTTGCAATAAGATTTTAATAGGGAAGGAAAGGAAACAGAGTAAAAGGTTATTGATTTGTTTCGATCTCTGGCTAGGAAAGACTTGGTATTTAAGGTGACCAATATACGTGCCGCACCTCTCTTTCCTGGGACTTCGAACATTTCATTTCCGAATACGGTCACCTAGTACTTCCAAGTATAAGAAAGATAATAAGTTAAGGACGCCCCTGCGATGACGCAAAGGTCATTAATCGGGTTAATAAGATAAGGACGCCCCTGCGATGGCGCAAAGGTCATCAATCGGGTTAAGTCGTTGCCACTGCCAGACTGCGGTATCTGCGCAGTTCTTGATTCTAGGACATGTAGTCGTCTAGGTAGTTCTCGCAAAGGAGGGCTATTTAGGGGTTATGGCCATAGCTTAGGCTTAGTTCTCGCAAAGGAGGGCTACGGGTGGGACGCAAAGGTTCACCCCGGCATGTTTTAGGAAAGTTGTGGACGCAAAGGTTCACTACGAGCTATAAAGACCGGTCCGCCAAGAAGTTAAGATGATATGATAAGTTATGATAAGAAGTTATGTTATGATAAGATATGATATAGTATGATGTGTTATGGTATAAAGATAGCTAAGTCATATATATATTTACACTATAAGATAAGAATGAAATGGAATGTATTAGATGATATGCATAAGTCTTCCGCTGTGTATGTCTGTATAAGTATAAGTACGTCGTATGTATTGTAAATGTATATTGTATGTATAAGAATGAGTACGTATTTGTGTGTATTTGTGTATATGTATATGAACCTGTATGTTGTACGTATTTCGTATATGTATTTTGTACGTATTTCTAACTGTATTTTACAGGTATTTTTTTTTATACGCAAAGTATACGTATTTTTGTACATATTTTTATACGTATCCTGTATGTATTTTCGTACGTATTGCTATATGATTATGTATGGTTTTCATGGTTGATTCTATGCTATTATGTGGTTAGCGGTCCCTCATTTAAGCGGGACAGCCTAGTTACTCGCCACTGACGGTGGACCCCCCCATTTCAGGTGATGATGCAGACGCTTAAGTGGGTTCGTACGGATCGGGTTGTGAGATGTGATGAGATTAGCTTAGTGAACCCAGAGTCTATTTATGTTTTTTTCTATTTATTTACTAAGTATTTATCCCGGCTTGTTGGAATTAAACAACATTTCAATATGTACTTTAGAGTTTACTTTTGGATTTTGAGACTAGTAGTTATTACTTTAATTAATAAAAGATCAATTGTATTTAGAATATGTTATTTTTGTTACGTTTATGCTTAGTAATGATCCATTTTTCGATTTCCATCATAAATCGACAGTCTTAAAAAGTTGCGTCGTTACACCACGAGTTCGCATAAGGGTTCCGATGGCTCGAAGTGCAGAGGAGGCGGCCGAGACTTCCATCCCGGGAAGCGGTGTGACGGTTCGCCCATAGTGTGTTATATCTGCAGGAAGGAAGGCCATGAGGCGTCAGTATGCCCCGAGAGGAAGCCAGACTCTGAGGTTAAGCAGCTTCCGGCACCGACGAAGACTCCTGTGAAGAACCGAGTCTACTGTATGACCGAGGCGGAGGCCGAGGTTCAGCCTGACGTCGTATCAGGTAGATTTCTTATCTCTGGTGTGTTAGCTTTAGTATTATTTGATTTTGGTGCTACTGTCTCCTTTGTGGCTAGTAGTTTTGCCTCGAGGTCTAATCTTCGTGGCAGCTTTCCTGTTAGTTCAGTTATAACTCTGCCTTCCGGAGAGGATTTTATTTGTCAACGCGAATTCCGAGGAGTGCCTATCGTGATAGCTGGGAGCAAGCGACAGCTGATCTGAAGGAGTTCCCGCTGATGGAGTTCGACGTAATACTTGGTATGGACTGGCTGTCGAGGTATCGAGCGATCATTCGTTGCCAAGATCAGTCGGTGACATTCCGAGGGCATCAGGGCAACAGAGTTACCTACTCTGGGTTCGTCCATAAGAAAGGAGTAAAGGTAATCTCTGCCTTGAAAATGAGGAAGCATCGCCAGAAAGGCGATATGGTGTACCTATGTCAGGTAAGGGACTTGACAGAGGAGCGTCTGTTGGACGATATACCTGTAGCGAGGGATTTCAAAGACGTATTTCCTGATGAGCTACCGGGAGTTCCACCCGAGCGCGATGTCGAGTTTCATATCGACTTAGCACCCGGGACAGCGTCGATTTCAAAGGCACCTTACCGGATGGCACCATCGGAGTTGCAAGAGTTAAAAACGCAACTCCTGGATTTGATCGATAAGGGCTTCATTAGGCTGAGCGTTTCTCCGTGGGGAGCACCTGTGCTCCTCGTGAAAAAGAAAGATGGTAGTATGCGCCTGTGCATAGACTACCGAGAGTTGAATCAGGTAACTATCAAGAATAAGTACCCATTACCTAGGATTGAAGACCTGTTCGATCAATTGCGAGGAGCAGGAGTGTTTTCGAAGATAGATCTTCGATCTGGATATCATCAGATTCCAGTCAAGAAAGAAGACATTCCGAAAACTGCTTTTCGTACTCGATACGGCCACTACGAGATCGAGGTGGTGCCCTTTGGCCTCACTAACGCGCCAGCCGTGTTCATGGACCAGATGAACCGGACGTTTCACCACTTACTCGATAAGTGTGTCATAGTATTTATAAATGATATCTTAGTCTATTCGAGAAATGAGTCTGAGCATACGAAACATCTCCGGATGGTACTCGAGATATTACGCAGTCATAAGTGGTTCGCGAAACTCTCCAAGTGTGAGTTCTGGCTTCGCGAAGTAGCATTTCTGGGTCACGTAATTAGTAAGTACGACATTAAGGTAGACCCGGCTAAGATTAAGGCTGTAGTTGATTGGAGTAGCCCGAGAAATGTGGCGGAAGTTCGTAGTTTTCTGGGATTGGCCGGATACTATCGACGATTCGTCCAGGACTTCTCCAAGATTGCTAGGCCGATGTCTAGTCTCCTACAGAAGGAGGTCCGATTCGTTTGGACGGAGGCTTGCGAGCAAGCATTCCAGCAATTGAAACAGAGATTAGTCTCTGCTACTATACTTACCCTTCCGAACGATGAGGAAGACTTCGAGGTCTATAGTGATGCTTCGAAGAGTGGCCTAGGATGTGTGCTCATGCAAGGCGGGAAAGTCATCGCTTGCGCATCGAGACAATTATAGGTGCACAAGTGTAACTATCCTACGCATGACTTGGAGTTAGCGGCTGTAGTGTTCGCGCTCAAAATCTGGAGGCACTATCTCTATGGTGTTTCGTGTAGAGTATCCACGGATCACAAGAGCCTGAAGTACATCTTTACTCAGAAAGGCCTCAATATGAGGCAGAGACGATGGCTTGAGCTGATTAAGGACTACGACCTAACGCTTAACTATTGCGAGGGCAAGGCGAACTTAGTCGCAGATGCACTGAGTCGTAAGCATCGCTTGAGCTTCAGTAGAAGCCGTAGTTCTGTCAGACTTCGTCTGACATCTATGAGTGCTGAGCCTGATCTGATTCAGGAATTGCGCGAGGGTCAGCAGAACGACCCGCAGTTAGCTAGGATTCGAGAGGCTCTGCGGCAAGGCAAAGCCGTAGGTTTCGAGATCCCTTCCGATGGTAGTCTGTGATTCTGAGGGAGGTGGTGTGTACCAGACTGTTCTGATCTTAGGAACAGAATTATGTCTGAGGCACATAACTCGCCCTACTCTGTTCATCCTGGCGGTAACAAGTTATACCAGGACCTCAAGGGCCAATTCTGGTGGCCTAAAATGAAGAGGGATGTAGCAGAGTTTGTAGCTCGATGTTTAGTCTGTCAGAAGGTTAAAATCGAGCATCAGAGACTAGGAGGTCTGTTGCAGCCACTACCTATTCCGACCTGGAAATTTGAGTCGGTATCTATGGACTTCGTGGTTAGCTTACCCACCTGTAATGGCTTGAATGCTATTTGGGTCATAGTGGATAGGTTGACCAAGGTGGCTAGATTCATTCCGATGAAGATGACCTGGTCTATGGAGCGTCTAACAGAAGCTTATACTCAGGATATTATCCGACTTCACGGAGTTCCGAGGGAGATCGTTTCTGATCGGGATCCGAGATTTCTATCTCGTTTCTGGAAATCAGTTCAGGAAGCCTTTGGGACGAAACTGAAGTTGAGCACCGCTTTTCATGCGGCGACCGATGGTCAGACTGAGAGGACCATCCAGACTTTAGAGGATATGCTTCGAGCATGTGCTCTGGAGTACCATCAGTCTTGGGTACGTATGCTCTGTTTGATAGAGTTCTCTTATAACAATAGCTATCACTCCAGCATCGAGATGGCTCCGTCCGAGGCCCTGTATGGCAGGAAATGTCGGAGTCCTATATGTTGGAATGATATTGTGATTCTGTGGCTTTAGGACCTGAGATGGTACGCGATACTATCGAGAAGGTCCGAGTCATCCGGTCTAAGATGCAGGCCGCTCAGAGTCGTCAGAAATCCTACGCCGATAATCGACGTAGACCGCTGGCTTTCGAGGTAGGTGACAAAGTCTTTCTTAAGGTTTCACCTTTCAAAGGAGTGGCACGTTTTGGTCAGAAGGGGAAACTCCGACCGAAATATGTGGGACCTTACGAGATACTAGAACGAGTTGGGGAGGTGGCGTACCGATTGGCTTTACCACCTAGTTTATCTAGTGTGCATGACGTATTCCATGTTTCCCAGCTAAGGAAATATGTACATGATCCTACCCACATTATCCCAGTGGAATCGGCCACGCTTGAGCCGAATCTGACTTTTGAGGAGCGGCCCGTCCAGACCTTGGATCGGGAAGTGAGGACCCTTCGTCGTAAGCAAGTCCAGCTCGTCAAGGTGTTGTGGAGAAATCAACACCATGAGGAGGCGACTTGGGAGACAGAGGCGTCCATGAGGCAGAAGTACCCGGAGTTGTTTGAGGGTGAGCGATCTCCTTTGCCTTAAATTTCGGGACGAAATTTCTTTAAGGAGGGGAGGTTGTAACGACCCTGATTTTATAGGTATTTCTGCCGGATGTTTATGTGTATTTATGTGTTGCTATGTATAGTTTAAATTTAGTTTTGAACTATTTATTTTGTTTTATGTGAATAATTTCGATTTAATTCGAATTATTTTATTTTGATTAATTATTATTTATTTTTATTATTATTTAATTAATTAGAATTTTATTATGTAATTTTCTAACTAATTATTTAATATTTTGGGCTAAATCGATTTAAGCATGATTAATCATGCAATTTTTGTAAATTAGCCCAATTAATCACGAAAGCCCAAATTTGGCCCATTTCCCATGCTTGGCCAGTTTTCCCATGTGTGCATGGCAAGGATTTGCCACTTGCCTTATGTTCACACCTTGAACTAACTCTATATATAGTTGAGTTAGTAAGGCTTGAGGGTTCATTTGCTAGATTGACAACTTAAACACTTGCCATCAAAAGTTTAAGACACAAAACTCCCTCCATTTGCTCCCATTCCACACGCTATTTTGGCTCTTCCAAGTTGAGCATTTGTTCATCATCTTTTCAATACCCAAACTTAAAGATTCAACTTCCATTGATCTTTAAGTATCAAAACACAATCTAAAACCCAATTGTTTCAATCAAGATCGCTAGTTTGGGTTGTTTTCTGGGTTTGATCGTGTGGGTTGTTCGTGTGGTGTTCGTGGCGTGAAAACGAGCCGCGCAAGAGTGGTGGTTTGTGTGGTGAACCGTGCAGTGGGGCCGTGTGAAGAAGGTGGTTCGTGGTGGTGCAGCCGTGGGGTGCCGTGCAGTGGCCAGCCGTGTGGTGGTGCTGTGTTGTTCGTTTGGAGGCTGTGCGTGTTGTGCCGTGGTTAGGGTCGTGTGGTTCGATTTTCCGGGTTGCGTCTTGTGTTGATTTTGTGTGTTAATCTTCAATAAGGTAACATACTTTCTCAACTTAATTGGCATACTATGTTCCATAGTATAGATTAAATGAACTAGATTAGTTTATATGAAGTTGATCATGTTTTTATGTATGATTGTAAATCTGATTTTGGAATGCTTATATGATGATTTTATGTTTGAATATGACGATTTCATGATTGATTATGTTGGTGTTAAGTTGTTGATTATCATGTTCAAGTTTGGGGAATTTTGGATGATGATAAGTTGATAATTTCGTATGTTGAATTATTGAAAAGTATGCGTGTAGTTTGATGAAGTTAGATGAGTTCTTGATTCTTAAATGAGTTCTTGGTTGAAGATCTTGAATCTTGGATGAGTTCTTGATGAGTTCTTTAAGTTCTTGATGAGTTCTTTAAGAGTCTTTATGAGTTCTTGATTAAGTCTTTAAAGTTAAAGAAAGTTAAAGAAAAGGTTAAAGAAAGTGATAAGATGTTATAAGATGATTGGTTTACATGTTATTTTCTTAAGTCAAGGCGTAAGATGCAACTTAAGAAGTAACTAAGAATGTAAACTTCGGATTAAAGTTAAAGAATGTAAGATTAGCTTGATTTCGTAGCTAGACGCCTAATTCGTAGAGTAAGATTCTATGTTTTTGGGTTAAGACGTTGCCCCTATCCTAACCGCGGTATTAGGATAGTGATTAACACTATGTCTTCTTTGACATGGATTTCCAGTAAGATTGGTTTCATAGGGTTGGGAGTAAGATTCTCAGTCCTGGCATAGTTGGAAAGTTCGTTTGCGTAAGATGCATTCGTAAGTGCGTAGTCCGGTCTAGTGTGCGAATGATTGCGCCAAAGATAAGTTTGGATAAGTTAGTTGAGTCAAACATATGTTTGCAGGATTTCGCATGATTCGATGTTATGATTTGGGTATTTGATTTGTGCTATGTTCATGTGTATTCCCGTTAGGGTGAGTCAGTTATGTTACTCGCCACTGACGGTGGACTGTTGTTTACTTTTTCAGGTAATTCTGATGATGAGGTTCTTGCTTAGCTATGGGTTGGGCGAGCGCCGATATAGTTATATAGTTGTATTTCTGTTGTTTTACGATTTCAGTTAGTTTGGACTATATTAGTGATACTTGTATACTCTTACTATAACTCTGACATGTGTTTGGAGTTACGTTTATTAGTAATAGTAGTTTCACTTTTGGATTATTAATGTACAAACTTGTGGGTATTTGTACTTTTGGGTTATAGTAATAATATTTTGAGGTTTGTTTTAATTTTAAGTATTTTAGTTTAATAGTTCTGACTATTCGACTCGTTGGTTTCTTCCGCGCCGGTTTAAGCGAGTCGGGTCGTCACAGTTGTACTTTCGGATTTAGTATATATTCAATTTTGAGGTTTTGTTTTAATTTTTAAGTATTTTAGTTTGTTAGAATTGACTATTCGACCTCGTTGGTTTCTTCCGCGCCGGTTTAAGCGAGTCGGGTCGTCACAGTTGATATCAGAGCCGAATAGGTTTTAAGTGAAGTTTTAGGATTCGAGTTAAACCTGGGAGCTGAGAGCTTTACCCTTCCCGAGTGATAAACCCAAATTTAAGATTAAGTAAAGAGAGAAGAGTTCGGGTAGAAAAACCGGGATAAGATCTTTTTCTATTCTTTTCTCTCTTGATTTTGTGTACTTGAGTGTGGTGGGGATGTATGACTGACACTGTTATATGGTATGTCTTTGTTTGATTGCATTGCAGCATGTCTACGCCTCGCCGGTTGAGTACGGGACGACAGAGGTTACGAGCGCTCGAGGAGGCTATCCTTACGTTGGCGCACCATAGTTGTCATACGCCTACTACGCAGTCGACGTTCGATCGTATCGCACGTCATCGACCTCCGAACTACGATGGGGTTGCCGACCCTACTATCCTGGAGAGTTGGATCCGCGAGATGGGGAAGCTCTTCGACGCGACGTTTTGCCCCGAGCACGAGAAGGTGCAGATCGCCGCTTATTATCTACGTGGAGAGGCCGATAACTGGTGGACGGTAGCTAAGGACGCGTGCGTGCCCTTACATTCGATATCGTGGATCGAGTTCGTCGATAAGATCCAGGAGCGATTCTACCCCGACGAGTTGCGGTGGAAGAAGCAGGAGGAGTTTCTTACTCTTACCCAGGGTAAGATGACAGTTCAGGCGTACACCGACAAGTTCACAGAGTTATCGAGGTTCGCTACGTCTATAGTTCCATCAGAGAAGGAGCGGGTCAAGCGCTACATCCGAGGATTCGCGTTCACGTGATCAGTAGTGGAGCGAAGACATTTCAGCAGGCCTACGAGGTAGCACTCGAGATTCAGGCATCGACGACCGAGGAGGATGCGAGCAAGAAGAGAACCCAGGTTCCGACGACATCGTCTTCTTTTAAGAAGCCTCAATTTAGTGCTCCTAGCAGTACCCCTCCGACCATGAGCTCGCATAAGGGTTCCGACGGCTCGAGATGCAGAGGCTGCGGCAGGGACTTCCATCCAGGGAAGCGGTGTGACGGTTCACCCATAGCTTGTTTTATCTGCAGGAAGGAAGGCCATAAGGCGTCAGTTTGCCCCGAGAGGAAGCCAGACATCGAGATCAAGCAGCTTTCGGCACCGACTAAGACTCCGGTGAAGAACCGAATCTACTGTATGACTGAGGCAGAGGCCGAGGTTCAGCCCGACGTCGTCTCAGGTAGATTTCTTGTTTCTGGTGTGTTAGCATTTGTCTTATTTGATTCTGGTGCTACTGTGTCTTTTGTGGCTAGTAGTTTTGCCTCGAGGTCTAATCTTCGTGGCAGCTTTCCTGTTAGTTCTGTTATAACTCTCCCGTCCGGAGAGGATTTTATTTGTCCGCGCGAGTTCCGAGGAGTGCCTATCGTGATAGTTGGGGAGCAAGCGACGGCCGATCTGAAGGAGTTCCTGCTGATGGAGTTCGATGTTATTCTTGGTATGGACTGGCTGTCGAAGTATCGAGCGATCATTCGTTGCCGAGATCAGTCAGTGACATTCCGAGGATTTCAGGGCTATCGAGTTACCTACTCTGGGTTCGTCCTTAAGAAAGGAGTTAAGGTAATCTTAGCCTTGAAGATGAGAAAACATTGCCAGAAGGGCGATATGGTGTACTTATGTCAGGTAAGGGACTTGACTGAGGAGCGTCTGTTGGACGATATACCTGTAGCGAGGGATTTCAGAGACGTATTTCCTGATGAGCTACCAGGAGTTCCACCCGAACGCAACGTCGAGTTTCATATCGACTTAGCACCCGGGACAGCGCCAATTTCGAGGGCACCTTACCGGATGGCACCATCGGAGTTGCAAGAGTTAAAAACGCAACTCCAAGATTTGATCCATAAGGGCTTCATTAGGCCGAGCGTTTCTCCATGGGGAGCACCTGTGCTCTTTGTGAAGAAGAAAGACGGTAGTATGCGCCTGTGCATAGACTACCGAGAGTTGAATCGGGTAACTATCAAGAATAAGTAGCCGTTGCCTAGGATTGAGGACCTGTTCGATCAGTTACGAGGAGCGGGAGTGTTTTCGAAGATAGATCTTCGATCTGGATATCATCAGATTCCAGTCAAGAAAGAAGACATTCCGAAGACCGCTTTTCGTACGAGATACAGCCACTACGAGTTCGAGGTGATGCCCTTTGGCCTCACTAACGCGCCAGCCGTGTTCATGGACCAGATGAACCGGACGTTTCACCACTTACTCGATAAGTGTGTCATAGTATTTATAAATGATATCTTAGTCTATTCGAGAGATGAGTCTGAGCATACGAAACATCTCCGGATGGTACTCGAGATATTACGCTGTCATAAGTGGTTCGTGAAACTCTCCAAGTGTGAGTTCTGGCTTCGCGAAGTAGCATTTCTGGGTCACGTAATTAGTAAAGAAGGCATTAAGGTAGACCCGGCTAAAGTTAAGGTTGTAGTTGATTGGAGTAGCCCGAGAAATGTGGCGGAGGTTCGTAGTTTTCTGGGATTGGCCGGATACTATCGAAGATTCGTCTAGGACTTCTCCAAGATTGCTAGGCCGATGACTAGTCTCCTACAGAAGGAGATCCGATTCGCTTGGACGGAGTCTTGCGAGCAAGCATTCCAGCAGTTGAAATAGAGATTAGTCTCTTCTCCGATTCTTACCCTTCCGAACGATGAGGAGGATTTCGAGGTCTATAGTGATGCTTCGAAGAGTGGCCTAGGATGTGTGCTCATGCAAGGCGGAAAGGTCATCGCTTACGCATCGAGACAACTGAAGGTGCACGAGCGTAACTATCCCACGCATGACTTGGAGCTAGCAGCTGTGGTGTTCGCGCTTAAGATTTGGAGGCACTATCTCTATGGTGTTCGCGCTTAAGTTATGTTACTCGCCACTGACGGTGGACTGTTTTTTATTTTTCAGGTAATTCTGATGATGAGGTTCTTGCTAGCTTTGGGTTGGGCGAGTGCCGATGTTATTTAGTTTTTGCGTTGTTGTTTTACGATTTCTAGTATTAGACTATAGTAGTGGTACTTGTGTAATTTTCTAACTCTGACATTTACTTGGAGTTTATATTGTTAGTAGTAGTAATAATGATATTTGGGTTTAGATATGTACAATCTTGTGGGTTTTGTACTTTCGGATTTATTATATATTCAATTTTGAGGTTTTGTTTTAATTTTTAAGTATTTTAGTTTGTTAGAATTAACTATTCGACTCGTCGGTTTCTTCCGCGCCGGTTTAAGCGAGTCGGGTCGTCACAACTTCTGCCTCATGGACACCTCTGTCTCCCAAGTCGCCTCCTCATGGTGCTTATTTCTCCACAACACCTTGACTAGCTGGACTTGCTTACGCCGGAGGGTCCTCACTTCGCGATCCAAGATTTGAACTGGTCGCTCCTCGAATGTCAGATTCGGCTCAAACGTGGCCGATTCCACTGGAATGATGTGGGCAGGATCATGTACATATTTCCTTAGCTGGGAAACATGGAACACATCGTGAACATTAGACAAACTAGGTGGTAATGCCAATCAATATGCCACCTCCCCAACTCGTTCTAGTATCTCGTAAGGTCCCACGAATTTCGGGCGGAGTTTCCCCTTTTGACCAAAGCGTGCCAATCCTTTGAATGGTACGTGAAACCTTAAGAAAGACTCTGTCACCTACCTCGAAAGTCAGTGGTCTACGTCGATTATCGGCGTAGGATTTCTGACGGCTCTGCGCAACCCGCATCTAAGACCGAATGACTCGGACCTTCTCTACGGTATCTCGTACCATCTCAGGTCCCAAAGCCACAGTATCACTGATATCATTCCACCAAATCGGACTCCGACATTTCCTGCCATACAGGGCCTCGTACGGAGCCATATCGATGCTGGAGTGATAATTGTTATTATAGGAAAACTCTACCAAGCAGAGCATACGTACCCAAGTCTGATGATACTCCAGAGTACATGCTCGTAACATATCCTCTAGAGTCTGCATGGTCCTCTCAGTCTGACCATCTGTCGCCGCGTGAAATGCGGTGCTCCGCGTCAACTTCGTCCCAAAGGCTTCCTGAACTGACTTCTAGAAACGAGATAAGAATCTCGGATCACGATCAGAAACTATCTCCCTCGTAACTCCATGAAGTCGGATAATATCCTGGGTATAAGCCCCTGCCAGGCGTTCCATTGACCAGGTCATCTTCATCGGTATGAATCTAGCGACCTTGGTCAACCTATCCATTATTATCCAAATGGCATTCATACCATTACAGGTAGGTAGGCTAACCACAAAGTCCATAGATACCGACTCAAATTTCCAGGTCGGAATCGGTAGTGGCTGCAAAAGACCTCCAGGTCTCTGATGCTCGATCTTAACCTTGTGACAGACTAAACATCGAGCTACAAACTCTGCTACATCCCTCTTCATCTTAGGCCACCAGAATTGGCCCTTAAGGTCCTGGTACAACTTGTTACCTAAGATCAGAACAGAGTAGGGCGAGTTATGTGCCTCAAACATGATTCTGTTCCCAAGATCATAACTGTCCGGTACACACCACCTCCCTCGAAATCACAGACTACCATCGGAAGAGATCTCGAAGCCAACGGCTTTTCCTTGCCGTAAAGCCTCTCGAATCCTAGCCAACTGCGGATCGTTCTGCTGACCCTCGCGCAACTCCTGAAATAATTCAGGCTCAGCACTCATAGATGTCAGACGAAATCTGACGGAACTACGGCTTCTACTGAAGCTCAATCGATTCTTGCGACTCAGTGCGTCAGCGATTAAGTTCGCCTTGCCCTCGCAATAATTAAGCGTCAGGTCGTAGTCCTTAATAAGTTCAAGCCACCGTCTCTGCCTCATATTGAGGTCTTTCTGAGTAAGGATGTACTTGAGACTCTTATGGTCCGTGAATACCTTACACGAACCACCATACAGATAGTGCCTCCAGATCTTAAGCGCGAATACTACAGCTGCTAGCTCCAAGTCATGCGTGGGGTAGTTACGCTCATGCACCTTCAGCTGCCTCGATGCGTAAGCGATGAGCTTCCCACCTTGCATTAGCACACAATCTAGGCCACTCTTAGACGCATCACTATAGACCTCAAAATCCTCCTCATCGTTCGGAAGGGTAAGAATAGGAGCAGAGACTAATCTCTGTTTCAACTGCTGAAACGCTTGCTCGCAAGCCTCCGTCCAAACGAATCAAATCTCCTTCTGCAGGAGACTAGTCATCGGCTTAGCAATCTTGGAGAAGTCCTGGACGAATCGTCGATAGTATCCGGCCAATCCCAGAAACCTACGAACCTCCGCCACATTTTTCGGGCTACTCCATTCAACTACAGCCTTAACTTTTGCCGGGTCTCCTTAATGCCTTCTTTACTAATTACGTCACCCAGAAATGCTACTTCGCGAAGCCAGAACTCACACTTGGAGAGTTTCGCGAACCACTTATTCAATTCCTCCGTAATATCTCTAGTACCATCCGGAGATGCTCCGCATTCTTAGACTCATCTCTCGAATAGGCTAAGATATCATCTATAAATACTACGACGCACTTATCATCTAAAAATTCTTTGACAACTCGAACATCTTCAATATGTGGCTCTTCCTTGCTAGTATCATGAACGTGGCAAAGGTACATTGGACATCCTTTCCTCGAGTATGATTTTAGAGTCAAAGCAGAAATAATTTTAAAAGAATAACCTTTGTAAAACTCATGGACTCCACTAGGACCAACTCCTGACACTTTTTGTTTCTCACAATCAATCTTGGCTTTATACTTACTAAGTCAATCCATCCCTAGGATTACATTAAAATCATGTAAAGGAAAGACTATCAAATCAGCTACTAGGGTGGTACTACCACATATGATGGGCACATCAGAATACAAGGTATGACAAGACACACTGACACCAGAAGGCATAGAAATATCAATCTCACAAGTTCTAGAATTTTCTAAGTGCAACTTTTTCACAAGGGACTCAGACACAAAAGAATGAGAAGCACCAGAGTCGAATGGAACATAAGCAGATATCGAATGGATAGAGAAAGTACCAGTCACGTGCATATTCCCAGAGTTCCTCTTGGCATCACCTCTATGAGCTTGAGTTGCATTGGAGGTCCCTCCACTACGATTAGAAGTCGCATTCCCTGGAGTAGACGATGGAGGATTGTTGGCACTATGGGGTTTCTTATCGAATTGTGCTCCATTTCTTGAACTCAACTCAGGTCGTTAACTCTTAGAGCTTGGGTTAGTGAAACATTCATAAGCACGATGCCCCTTCTTTCCATAATGGTTACACTCTACAAAGTTACCATCACAATCTTTACCAGGGTGGTTCACATTGCAACGCTTGCAGTAGTATATCCGTTCAGTCCTTTGGTTTTGGCTTTGGGGTTGGCTCTGGGAGTTCATGGAATTCTGGTTGTCCTTCAAATACTGTTGGCTAGAGCCTCCCTTGTTAAAATGGCCACCAGAATCACGGTTCCCAAAGTTTTAATTCCTGTTAAAGCCCCCTTTTCCCTTGTTGTGGCCATTGGAACCAAATGTCTCCCTTTTATCTGCCATTTGAGTAGACCCAGAAGGAGTGGATTTTTGCTTCTTTGCAGCTTGCCTCTTCTCCTCGATCCTCTCAGCATTACAAGCACGAGTGTACACCTCTTTTACCGTATTATACTCACCAGCACCCATCATAGAATGGAGCTCGGGATCCAACTTTTCTTCAAATTTCACAGCTATTTCTTGCTCATCGGGAACTAGCCCTTTAGCAAATCGAGACAACTCCTGAAATTTGACGTGAAACTCATGAACGGTCATGTCTCCCTGCACCAAGTCATTAAATTCCGTTCTCCTTCTCTTTCTCATGTGAGCTGGAAAGAACTCATCACGGACTGCTTTCTTGAACTCAACCCAACCAAACTCTCTTTCTTCCATATGCTCTTCTCCTTCTTCATCCACAATGACCTTGGTAGTTAGGTCAAACTTGTTGTGAGTCCACCAGAGATCCACATCCTCAACCAGATAATAGGAAGCAGAGTCAACTTTCATATGATCAGGGACCTTGAGGGATGTGAAGATCATATCAAACTCTCTAATCCAGTTCTCCATCTTTATAGGATCTCCTTTACCATCAAATGTAGGCGGTTTCTTCTGGTCAATTGCTTTGGAAATAGTCGTAGTCTTGGTGCCAACATCATCAGGAGTAGGATTAGTAGGAGTATTGATAGCATTAGCTTGCGCTGCAGCAAGTCTCTCCATAGCTTCAGTTAAGTCTTGAGTGGATTGAGCTATTTGGCGCATCATTCGACTCGAACTTGAGCGTTTACAATGTTTCCGTTTACGCAATGTCTTAATATTGCAACAGAACAAAATAAACTAAATGAGTTTTCATTGACAATCCATATATAGTTAGAAGAGAATAAAACAATAAAGATAGTTCACACATTACTAACAACTATAAGTTTCTCAAATCAACCAATTAACCAAGTAAATAATAATAAGAGAAAAACAAAAGAACGAATGGCATCAATACACAATGACTAGTTCCTTATTCCCCATATCTCAACCTCACAACGGCTTTCAAAATTTTAACTATTTTATTTACCTATTCTTATTTAAGGTTATACTAATTAAGTTTTAGTAACCTAGGCTCTGATACCAACTGTAACAACCCTGAATTTTCCGATATGAAAATAATATTTATCACCTGAAACAACAACTCAGAAAAGCTCAAGGTTGTTATGCCGCGATAACTAATGATAGTCATCGCAAGGCTAGTGGTTTTATCTGAAAACTAATAATTAAAAGATTAATTAATTAACTATTACAGTCCAACATGGTAAACTTAAAATAGTTATTACAACTCAAAAATAAATTCTAAGTATAATTAAATGACAGTTGAAGCCTTAATAAAGTAAAAAAAAAAATCCAAAAGGAATGATCGCACTCTTTAACCCAACAAGTCGGACACCATCAAGCCCCTGCACATTGATCATTGTAATATCAGCCAAAGGCTGAGCAAGATTTCACACTATAAATAAACAAAACTAACCAATGTGCAGGCAAGACATATAGGAATATCTTGCAAATCCATTTCCAATCTGTACAGGGTTAAATAACAAAAGGAGCAACTTCTCAAATAAACTTTAATCTACTTTTAAGTAACTCAAGTCCAAATCCTTCTTTCTTTCTTAAACAATTTGCATAAACATAAGATATTACTTTCGAATCTGTGAGCAGGAAATATTAAATAAGAAATTCAATGAAATAGCTAGGCTCACTGAACAAACACACCAAAGCCCCTAGTATGCATACCCCTTACTTGATAACCTACCAAGAAGGAAGACAATTGGCAAGAGTACTAATCAACGTACCCTCAACTACTATAAAAGGTGGTTGAGACACTATTAACTCAACCTACTTCCAAACTCAGGGAATACCGCTTACCGGCAACCCCACAATAAAATCTAGAAACCCTCGTAAGGGTGAGGAACTTCCTCCTTTCAAAATCTTAGCTTGGTAACATAAAATCTAGAAACCCTCTTAAGGCTGAGGAACTTCCTCGTTTCAATATAAAATACTTTCATAATACAAGTTCTTAAAATATTGTCGAATAAATATTAATTATAACTGTACAGGTTTAGTAAGAAATCTTACCTTGTCAGCAACAAAATACAAATCAACCTCAAATGTCAAGTCAAAAAGGTTCTTCAACAAACTCGCGATCTACAACATAATAATAGTGTATAAGTCACTTGACTTACAAACTACCTATACTTGTTACACTACAAAAGTCATTATAAGTCAACTATACATCTATCCAAACTAATCAGAATTTGCTCATACATCAACCAAATATCACTAGATACTACCAACTATAACCCAAAATTATAATAATGGTACTTGACAATCAATTCACACATCACAATCAATCTACTTATATACTAACAACACTTGTATACTAACAACACTAATATGCACAACACTTATATACTAACAACACTAATATACTAACAACACTAGTATAATAACAACACTAGTATAAATTGTATATTTAATAATAATATATCAACTATATATATTAAAATCACAATCAACAATGATGCCAACAACATATTATAATAGCTCTAAATATGATTTTCCCCAAACTTAGGGTACCACATAACATCAAGAACACTCAAACAACTATAAGAATAAACTAACAATTATACATTTATACTAACTACATAATTAAGTCAATACTTACATATAAATCAACTAAAACATGACATAATTCAATTTCCCCAATTCAATTACTCATCATAAACCATAACTTAACAAAACCCTCAACTAAAACAACAAATAAAACAAACAAATTTGAAACAAAACTTTAGATCACAGCATACTTGAATAAGTGAGGTAAAATTACTCAACAAAAACTAAAAATTATGCTCTTGAAATTTGATTTTTAACCCAAACCCTAGGGTTCCAAACTCAATATTATTATCTTCAATCACTAACAAACTAGGAGAAGATGAAGTAGATGGATGGAGAATATGAGTGGTAATCTAGACAAAGAAAGAAAATAAAAGAAAAATAATAAAAAAAACAAAAAAGAGAGGGGAGACGAACCTGTGAGCTGCTGCAAAGAGGAGCAACTTCAAATGACTCTACTTCAATTCCTACTGTAAGTTTCATATCCCTTTTTCCCCTTTTTGTTTGTTTTTTTTCTTTTTCCTTTATTTTTTTATTGTTGTATATATATATATATATATTTATTTAAATATCCTTTTATTTTACTTATTTAACTTTCTTACCACTTAGGGACTTAATTAGAGATGTAATAACTATTGGTCACTTCTAAAGTTAAAGTGGAAAATAAGTTTTTTTTTTTTTTAATAAAACGAGATATAAAAATTACTTTCGTAAAATTATTTAATGTAATAATTACTAGATAAATGATATAAAAATACGGGGTGTTACACGTAACCTCTGTCGACCCGAACTTGTCCGTCGAGGTGTGGACATGCTGAAATCATCGCAGCAATAGACAAACAAAAGAGATAATGTCAGTCAAAAATCCACACTCCAGTCAAGTATACACACAAAAGAAAGTAGGAAAAAGAGTCTTATCCCGGATTCTTCTACCCAACACTCTTCTCCCTTAACTGATTCTAAATTGGGTTTATCACTCGGGAATGGTAAAGCTCTCAACTCCCGAGTTTTACTCAAATCCTAAAACTTCACTTAAAACCTATTCGGCTCTGATACCAACTGTGACGACCTGACTCACTTAAACCGGCGCGGAAGAAACCGACGAGTCGAATTGTCGATCTAACAAAAAAACT
Organism: Salicornia ramosissima; assembly: GCA_951394345.1. Lineage (NCBI taxonomy): Eukaryota > Viridiplantae > Streptophyta > Magnoliopsida > Caryophyllales > Amaranthaceae > Salicornia > Salicornia ramosissima. The sequence continues at coordinate 41,330,386 of OX596237.1, read as the reverse complement.
TACTAAAAACTAAAACAAAACCTCAAAATTATTATTACTATAACCCAAAAATGTACAATACCCACAAATCGTACAATACTATACCCAATGTATCAATACTAGAAAATAACTCCAAATATTGTCAGTCAAAATACACTAAAGATAAAACTATACGTCCAAACTAATAAAATAACGTAATCTAGAACAAGAATACTATAATGGCACTCGCCCAACCAATAGCTAAGCAGCACAGTCATCATCAGAATTACCTGAAAAATAACATCAATCCACTGTCAGTGGCGAGCAACATAACAGTCCCACCATAACATGGATACACATAATCATAGAACAAATCAAACAACACATATCAGACTACCAACCAACATAAGATGAAAACTTCGAAATACCATTAATCGTAAAACTGACCAACATTAAATAATTCCAACTTAAAAATCATAAAACATCTTTGTCGCTACCATTTACATTTTAGACCGGACTATGCACGTACAAACGCTTATTACGCGAATGAACTTTCCTACTTTGCCAGGAATGAGAATCTTACTCCCAAACCCATGAACCCCATCTTATGGAAATTCAAATCAAACAGACAACATAGCAAGTATACACTATCCCAATACCGCAGTCAGGATAGGGGCAACGTCTTAACCCAAAACTTAGAATCTTACTCCAAGATTAGGCGTCTAAAAGTAAACTTAAGCTAATCTTACTTACAAACATCGAAGTTATACTCAAGATCGCTTCTTTCGCCTTTTCTTGAGTTTAACCATAATCATTACTACTTCATAACCAATCTTAATCGAATCTTTAACAAATCTTTAAACCTTTCTTTAACTTCTTTAAAACTATCTTTCAAAATCTTTACAAAACTTAATTATCTTTAAAAATTACTTTGAAAACATCAATAATCTTGCACTTTAAAAGAACATAAGACCTACTTTCAAGATTTCAAGACTCAACCAAGAATTCATAAAGAACTTAAAGAACTCATCAAGAACTCAATCAAGAACTCGACTTCAAAAACATACCACACGAAAAACTAACCTTAACAAAAGCATACATGAAAACTCAAGTAAATCATCATAAAATCAATACTCAAAACCCACTTGAAAATCACGCATGAAATGATAATCAATCATCAAGAAATTCATCTAACATGCTTACTTAATCTATCCTATAATCATAATACACATATTAAGGTAAGAAAGTATGTTACCTTTTTGATGAACAAGCAAAATAACACACAAACTCGCTGCCCGGAAAACCCAAAATACACGGCCAAAACCACGCACCCACACGACACTATACAGCTTGCACGGACTTGGGCACGGCTATGCACGAACCACCACCACGGCCTGCACGAATCACCACCACGGCTTGCACGAACCACCACCACAAGCCACCGTCTTCAACACGGCACCACCACTCGAATCACACGGTCCTTTCACACGAACCACACGGCCCTAACACGATCACGACCCAATCGAACAACCCCAAATTCTAAACCCAAACTAGAAGTTTTGATTAAAAATAAAAGGGATTAATGTGTTTAGAGTTACCTAAAGATCAATGGAACTTTAATCTTTAAGTTTTGGAAGAGATTGGATGATGAACAATGGTTGGGTGTTCATACACCAAAAATGGCGTGTGGAATTAAGCAAAGGGAGAGTGTTTGGATATTTTTAATTGTGGCAAGTGAAGATCAAGGATGCAAATGATGGCAAATGAGTTTTCAAGCCTTACTAACCCTTCTATTTATAGAAGTGGTTTAAGGTGTAAACATGAAGCAAGTGGCAATTAGTCCACTAATTACCAAGGGGGCCGGTTCTATCATGGCTAAAATGGGCTTTTGGTGATCAATTGGGCTAATTGCACTTATGCATGTTTAATCATGCTCAAATTGCATTTGGCCCAAAAATATTAATTAACCAATTAGAAAATTAAATAATAAAATTCTAATTAATTAAATAATAATAATAAAATAAATAATAAACAACCAAAAATAAAAATAATCGAAGTTAATTGAAATTATTCACATAAAATAAAAATAAATAGTCCAAATAAATTTCGGACCATACATAAAATAACATAAATAGCAAATAAATCAATGACAGAAATACCGAAAAATCTGGGTCATTACAGTTACACGTAGAGTGACTTTTGAATTGCGAGGCCGGTACCATTACGAGCTCAATATATACGAGTGTTATTCCCTGAAATAACTCGAATTTCAAATCAATCACTTGCTTTAACTAATCATGCTATGGATGTGGGAGCATTAACTCCATTCCGGTGGGCTTTTGAGGAGTGAAAGAAATTATTGTAATTCTATGAATTGAAAGAGTCTCGAGAGCCAAGATGTATGCCAGTTTCATACGACCAGGTGGAGTGGCACAAGATTTGCCAGCATATTATAGTTAATTTAGTTACAAAATCAATTAAAACTTTCTTCCATTCGGGATTTTTTTATAGAATTAACCATACATTTCTAGCCTTAATTCCTAAAACTGAGAATCCTTAAAAGACAATTAATTCAATTTAGACCAATAAGCTTTTGTTCAACTCTCGATAAAATTATTTCAAAAATCCTAGTCAATAGATTAAAAGTTATGTTAGGAGAATTAATTTACCCATTTCAAGGGACCCTTCCAAGATAACACCCTAGTAGCTCACGAACCCTTCTACGAACTCTTTCAAAAACAAAACGAACGAAGGAGGATAGATTACAATAAATAAAACTGGATATGGAAAAAGCTTATAATAGACTCGAATGGAATTTCATTATGGAAACACCACGAAAATTTAGATTTCATGAGAATGGATTCATTGGATAAAAGAATGGGCTCAAATTGTCTCCTTCTCAGTTCTTGTTAATAGATACCCTTCAAACCAATTGTTCCCATCAAGAGGATAAGACACGGAGACCCTCCGATTTATTCACTTTTTGTGCAGAACTTCTAGCTAGACAACTTCAAAACAAGAAAGTTATGTTCAAAATATTGTATTGGAGTAGCTCTATGTGAATAAGGATTAAAAATCCCATTTTCCTGACCTTTGCCGACCATACAATGATTTTTTTCTCATGCAACTACTAAAAATTGCCACATCATTAAAGAAGTCACTACTAAAAAAAACACCTAGCACAACATGGCTATCGCGGCGCCCGTACGAAATATATGATGCATAAGGGTACGTAACGGGTCCCTTTTTTTATAAAGTGGGACGCAATAGGGTTTGAAAAAAAATTACAAATGTTCTAATACTAATGATCAACAACTACTATAGAATATCTGGCGAATTGGTCAATTTTCATAAATGTTCCTTTCAATATACAAAAAAAAAAGTCCCTCAAGAAGACTAATAGATTTCAACAAAAAAAATTCAAGTAACTGATTCTCTAGAATACTACCTAGAACCCTCTCATAGATAATAAAGTTACAAACCAAACATTCCAAAAAGTTATTACCTCAACAAATGCCCAACTCTCTAAATGGAAAGCTAATTCTCTGCCTCAACTTGGAAGAACTCTCTAACACTCTCTCAACTAAAGCCATGTTCCAAATGCAAATCTTTATGCTCCCTAAACATTTTAATGTTGAATTAGACAAAATCTATAAAAAAAATTATGTAGAATAAGCTTATTGATTATTATTTATATATATATATATATATAAAAAAAAAAAAAAAAACAGTTGGCTGAGATAAAATTTTTAGGGTAAAAAATTTTGGGTGCCTTAGTATTAGAAAAGATAGTGTTAAAAACAGGATTTTCAATTAAAACTTTTGTGGAAATTACTCACTAATCCTAATAATAATTAGGTAAAGCTTGTTACAAAAATTCTTAAAAAATACATTTTTTCAATTATCCAGTCTCGACCTCGATCATCGTCATGGCAATTGAAAAATCTTATGAAATATAGACCGTTTGTTTGGAAATTAAGATCGCTTTTTTGAAAATGAAGGTACGGTCTTAGATGACAAGTTGGTGATAGAACATCTATCAACTTCGGGCGGCCATGACAACTGGGCCTTTCCCTATCCGGCCCTATCACATTGCCAAAAGACTTCCTCAATTTAATTGTTATCCAAACCAACCAATAATCGACTTCATCTATAACGCCCCTTTTTTTCGGTATTTTCTTCTATGTTTATTTGTCTATATATATGTTATTTTATGTATGGTCCTAATTTATTTGGACTATTTATTTTTGTTTTATTACTTGAATATGATTATTTTATTTTATGATTAACTGTTTTATTATTTATTTTATTTTATTTTAATTAATTAGAATTTTTTTTAATTTTCTAGTTAATTAATTAATTTTGGGCCAAGTGCAATTTAGCCATGATTAGTCATACCTAAGTGTAATTGGCCCAAGTGATCATTTAGGCCCATTCGTGTAAGCCCATAGCCGCTCCCCCCCCCCCCCTTGATGTGGCATGCTTGCCACTTGCCTTGTGTTCACACCTTAACTAACTTCTATAAATAGAAGTAATAATAAGGCTTAATGACCATTTGCCATCATAATCACCTTTTGCCCACAAGTAATATTCAAACACTCTCTCCATCTTTGCCCTTGTTCCACACCCCATTTTTGGCTAAATAACCCCAACCTTTGTTTATCAATTTTTTCAAACCCAAACTTAAAGATTCAACCTCCATTGATCTTTGAGTAATCAAACACACTAGCTTTCATTGCCATTGTTCAAGTTGATTGTTCGGGTTTGGTTTCGGTTTTTGGGTTGGTTCGTGTGGTTCGTGGCTGGTCGTGTCCGTGTGAAGTCGTGTGGGTGGCCGTGCATCGAAGCCGTGATTGGTGGCCGTGCCGTGCATCGAAGCCGTGCGTGTTCGTGAAGGTGCACCGTGTTCGTGGTGGTTGTGCCGTGGTTTGGGCTGTGTGATTATGTTTCCGGGCAGCAAGTTTACGTGTATTATTGTGTTTATACTTCAATAAGGTAACATGCTATCCTATCCTAGTTTGTATACCATGATTCATAGGGTATATTAGATGATTAAGTTAGACCGAAGTTGATGATTATGACCTTATGCCATGCGTGATTTGTGGGCTGATTTAGGTAGTTGTTTTGTAATGTTCTTGTCTTGTTTCTATGTATTTCATGATTGGTTGTGATATTTTTATGTTTGATCATGTTCATGTTCGATTTTCATGGAGTTTCGATGCATAGAATTGATGATTATATTGTTGAAAGTTAGCCATGTCATGCGTGTATTTTGGGTTGTATTGATGATGATGATGATTCCTTATGATCTTGATGTGTTTTATATAATTCTTGAGTCTTGAATTGATTAACTAAGTTAAAGATTGTAATCTTGATATTGATTCTTGAGTTCTTGAAGTTTCTTTATAAGTTCTTTGATGATTCTTGAGTTCTTGAGGTTTCTTGATTATGCTATGATGAATCTTGATTTTCTTTTTTATGATTACGTAGTCTTTAAGTATAGATTATATAGTCTTAATTAAAGAAAGGTTAGAGAGTAATTAAAGATTAATTAAAGAAAGTTAAAGAAAGTATAAAGATTGATTTAAGAGGTTCCAATATTATGGTTTTCATAGTTAGTCTTAAGTAAAGGCGTAAGATGCAACTTAAGATTAACCAAGAATGTAAAGATAGCTTGAATTTACTTTTAGATGCCTAACCTTAGAGTAAGATTCTAAGACTTGGGTTAAGATGTTGCCCCTATCCTAACCACGGTATTGGGATAGTGAATACTTACTATGTCGTCTTTATGATATGGATTTTCCGTAAGATGGGGTTCATGGGTTTGGGAGTAAGATTCTCATTCCTGGCATAGTAGGAAAGTTCGTTCGCGTAAGATGCGTTCGTACGAGCATAGTCCGGTCTAATATGTAAGTGATAGCGACAAAGATTATGATAAGATTAAGTCAAGTAAAGTTAAGCGAGTTATTATTATTATTATTATTATTATTATTATTATTATTATTATTATTATTATTATTGTTGTTATTATTATTGTTGTTGCTATTGTTGTTTTACGTTTGCATGTGTGTTTGTATGAGTGCCTGATATGTTGCTTGATTTATTCTATGATCATATGTGTCCACGTTAGGGTGGGACTGTTATGTTACTCGCCACTAATGGTGGATATATGTTCATTTTCAGGTAACTCTGATGGTGATGTTGATGCTTAGCTTGGGTTCGGGCGAGTGTCGATTTTCTATCCATAGTTTTAGTTGTAATTTCCTATTATTAGACTTTAGACTGTTAGTATGTTGTATACTCTAACTCTGACATCTATTTTGGAGTTAATTCTTTAGTATTGACTATTTGGGACTTAGTTATGTACAACTTGTGGTTTTGTACGTTTTGGTTTTATAATAATAAAATTTGAGGTTTTGTTTTAGGTTTTAAGTATGTTTGTATGTTAGTTTGACAATTCGACTCGTCGGTCTCTTCCACGCTGTTCTATACGAGTCGGGTCGTCACACCTCGATAAGCAATGGAATATAAATAAATTTAAGAATCTACTCCCTACTTAGATCATCAATATCATTCTATCTATCCCCAATCCTATTAATTAATCTCATCCTTGATAAACTCCATTAAGGACTTTCTTAAAGTGGAGAATTCACAATTAATTCAGTAGCTCATTATTTAATTCAAAATTCAAATAATCGTTACCCTCCAATTCCTTTTTAGTGAATAAACATCTCTCCAAAAATTAAAAACTTTTTATGGAAGATATGTTTAGATTCCTTGCCTACTAAAGAACGACCACGATTTGACATGTGCAATGTGACAATTCCTCAATATGGTTAATTCTGCATGCTACCATCTAAGCGAATCCTTAAATCACATACTATTTGAGTGCACCTTCACTAATTAAGGACACATTAAAGCACTGAACTAACAAAAATTAGCCGTCTTTGAATTTTAATCCAAATCACTTACTTAGACAAACTTTGCCACGTTAAAAATAAACTTGGAGTGAATTCTTTTGCTCAAATTCCCACAATTTGGTGGTTCATTTGGTTTGCCCTGTAGCTCCCTAAGTTTTAGAGATGAATACACTACTATACCTCTTATTACTAAACAAATAGCAAAATCATATTAAGACTTGGAATAAAAATGCCTATGAGGATGAAAACCTAACTTCAAAAATAATTTTAAAAAAAAATCCAATTACAATCTCCTAATTATGTTAGTTGGCCCCCTCCTCTTCATGAGACCTTCGAATTTCATTTTGATGGCTCCAAATATGGAGAACAGTGCAACAATTGGTTTTATAATCAAAAATCATACAAGATAAATCCTGAACTTAAGGGCTAAAAAGATCCACAAAATAAATTTCAAACTTTTTGCTGAAGCTTTAGCTCTCCATGAGGGGGTTAAAAATGGCCTTGGTTTAAGAATTAAAATAAAGAATAACATAGATGAGACAACCTTATTAATTATAATTAATGCTATTCATCATAGAATTTGACAAATCCCATTGGAAATCCGATCTCTTATTCAAGATACTTCCATTAATCATCACAAATTCTACTAAAATATTATAGATCACATATACTGAGAAGCCAATAAGGCTATAAACTACTTAACTAACAAAGGTCATGACCAGCGAATAATGATGTTCTAATATTACCTTTGCAACATGAACCTTTCTTTGATCATCCGTAAGAATGTTAGTGACTTGCCTTTCCAAAGAGGATAATCAGTTTTTTCTTTCCTTATTAAAAATAAATAGATATGTCATATAATACAAAAAAAAAAAAAAAAAAAAAAAAATTATTTATCTTTTATTAAATTAGTATTAGAGAAAAATTGACATGTTTATAGTTACATAAACTTTTAAAATCAAGCAAGTATTCATTTTTTTAGTATTATTTGAATTTATAATTATTGCCAAAATATTTGATTCATAATAAAATTGTTGTAATTATGTCAATTTGTTTTCTTATATGAATTTTTCTCTTTCCCTTATCTTTATGTCAAAATTACATGTTCACCAATTTTAATGTATTTTTCATATGTAGAGACCAGTAAAGAAGTAAATTAATTTTGCTCATAATATATGCCCCTTAGTTTGTGTTTTAGTGGGATTAAGGATTTTAATCATCTATCCCCATAAAAAAATCTTAGTGTACTACAAACAAACAAAGGATTAACTAATGATAAATAAGGAAAAAAATTAGTTTACCCATCGGGTTGACTATCCACCACTAATAAGGTGTTGTAGTTAATGTTAATAGAGAATCAACTCATAAGTTTAATAATTTTTTATTATCTCCTTAGCAATTTGTTGACTATCCACCGGATACGTTTAACAATGATTTTAAAATTTTTTTTTTAAAAGAGATTTTCTAATATCCTTATTTATTGCTTATTGGTAAAAAAAAAAATGACCCATGAAATCAATAAAAAAATTCTCCATTATTTTATAATTCTCAGGCCAACTTTTAATCCATCGTAGACTCGTTTTTGATTTAGTATGAACGTGATTGGCACCCTTTTTTTAAGAATTAGTCTAAAAAAATTTGATTAATCATAGCTGCCACCGAACTTCATTATTTTCATAGCAGCCAAAAACGAACAATTTACAGAATGTTGAGTAATCAAAATTTGATACTATTATTCCGTACTCTTTAGTTGACTTTTCTTCGTTCTTTTTTTGTTTTTCCTGCCGTTGTTGTTGTGAAATTATTATGTGCTATTGTGAGTTTTTCTGCAAAAGTAAGAAGAGTAGCAAGCAAAAGAAGCAATTCTTTTACTCCTATTACCACTTTTGTCATTCATAGCATTAAGCTTATCCTATGCTAGAATAATTTTTTTGTAGACACAATATTTTATTTAATTTTGCTCTTGTTGAGCAATTCTGTGGTGTTTTGATTGCCTAATTAATGAGGAAGAATCGTCAGCATAAGCAAACTGGAGAAGAAAGTGATTGGATTGTAAAGCCTTTAAGCGAACGTGACAAAGAAAAAGCAGCCCATATTGATATTGATGTTGATGATCATCATGTAGATGATGTAGAACAACCTCAAACTTGTTCACCATCCAATTCAAAGCCTTCTCATGGAATAAAATTCAAGTGGGTGTCCAGGAATTCGGGTGCCCATGTGGGAGAATCGGGTTTTGGGCCGAAATATGAGGTGGGTGTGTCCAGTTCGGCTGATATTGGGCCGATATATGACATGGGTGAGTCCAGTTCGGCTGATATTGGGCCGAGATATGAGGTGGGAGAGTCCAGTTTTGATGAGAGAGAAACTGGGATTAGAGAGAGAAAGTGTGGAGTTGAGGAGGAAATAGAGGTTGGAAGTCAGGTTGAAGGGTGGACTGAAGAAGGTGGTGATGGTGACGGTGTTAATGGTATAGTTAGAAGATTGGACGAATTGCAATTTGGGGTTGAAGAAGTTGAATTGTCTGAGGAACAGATTAAAATTAATGATCAAGCTCAACAGGATGAGGTATATATATATGTTTGATCAAATACACTACATGATTTTGGTATTAATACCTGTATTACTTGTGAATAATTTATGTCTATTTTTTATTTAGATATGTACTGATATGATATGATATGACTGTCCCAAAAGAAATTCTTAATTTGCGAACAGAGGGAGTATCTATTAACAAATTTGAGGGGGAAATGCAATAATGTTCTAACCTTCTCCATTAAAATTCAAATTCAGAGTACAGAGTACAGAGTTCATCTGAATCCTCCAAAACTAAGCAAGGACAGAAAAAGGCATTCCTTCCTGCAATTAAACAGTAGTTAGAAGCCTACATGATCCATTCAACTCCAAAATTTTGGCCAATAATTTAATTAAAGCAGGATTAATTAAGCCAACAAACCATGCATGAATATCCATCCCTCCAATGTGAATGTTGGAATGCTAGAGATATCTCCTTGCCAAAGTATAATGGAAGGAAGATCAGTTGTCCAACTGTGGGAACAGTTTTGAAAGCCAAAATTATACAGCAGAAGACATAAATATAGGAATCATCATATAGGAATTCCTTGGAAGGGTCATTGAAGCCAAGGTACTCAATGCAATCAGCTTTGAGATTCCCTTCTCCTTCCTCACTGAATCAAATTGCCTTACTCTTAAATCTGCAAATCTCAAACTAATCAGTATAATACCAGAATATTATACAGTAGAAGACATAAATATAATATTGCCGGTATTTAAATTATACCCTCACGGCCCGTTTGGTAGCCGGTTATAAATTATGGTAATGGGAATGAATTTATAACTAAATTTGGTAGGAAAATCAAAATCCATTCCCATGGTGGTGCTACCTTAACTCCAATTTTTCTAATTTTCTTCACAAATCTCCATTCCATCACATACCACCCTCCCCAATAGTAATGGATGAGAATAAAAAATGAGAAGAAAATTAAAGCTTGGGAATGAAAATTTGGTTTCCATGAAGATTATAAGATTACTCCTTAACAAAATTACACTATAAATTCATTACCATTACCACAATTTATTACTAACAACCAAACGGGCCGTCAGTGGTAAAAAAATTTCCTTGTAGCTAATCAAAAAAGAGGAAGAACCTAAATGTAGTAGTGACAAAGTCGCTAGATTTGAGCTTCAGAAAAGCCGAAATATGATCATCTCCCTTGTATTTGGTGTTTTCTTTAGGGAAAAAATAGAAAAATTAGGGGGGTTTATTAAAAGCTAATTAAAACAATACACACTTTGTGTATGTACTATATAGGGATCACATATACTTAAGTATTGTTTGGTTGAAATAGGAAATGAGTTACCACAACAAATTATAATTCATGGCAAATTTTTTCTCTTGCCCATTTCCTAGGAAGGAATTTACCTTAGTTGTTTGGTGGATAACATAGGAACTTAAATTTTCTAGGATTTGATTTCCTATGTGTTATTAGTTAGCTTGATTATTATTTATTCAAGTTCATTAATTTGGAGAGAGAAAGAAACTAAACTATTAGTCATAATAAATAAGGCCCCACAATAATCTTAGGAAATTTGACCTACTGGTTGGGGGGGGGGGGGAGGGGGGCTTGGTTTGTTATTTCACATGTATCATGGGAATTTAATAACCCCACATTTTCAAGTCAACCAAACAAATTATCTAATTACATTTCTTAAGAATTCAAAATTCCTATGGAAATTTGCTCCAACCAAACAACACTTAGTCTATGCGTAGTTTTAGGGAGCTATTAAACATGCACTTAGGGTGTGTTTGATATGATTAACATAAATGTAATGGAAAAGAATTTGATAAGGAGTGGAAAGGATAATAAAGGTGTTAACTTCGATAGATGTTTGGTATCCTAGTGCAATAGAAACAAATGAGAAGTTTTGATTGAGAAAGGAAACATAATTTGATTCCACTACTTTGACAAGCGTAATAATGAGGGGGTTTTGTAATCCTCTGGAAACGGTATTTGTTACTTATAGTTCATATGGAACAATAAGAAATGGAAACAATTATTTGAATCCCTTTCTTACATCAAAATTATCTATATCAAACACCACATTATTTTACATATGACATCAAAATTATATATAAACAAACCAATAGCATTTTAGAAAAAAGGAAGAATTTGGGGGGTGGGGGGAATAGGGGGGTTTTGGGGGTCCATACAAACCCAGAGATATCCTTGTGTATGTGGGGACTACATACATATGACATATGGTTGCTTTTTCCGTAGTTTTACCCAATAAGCAATCAGTTGCTTTGTTGGAAGAATAAATTTAATGTGATTCTCGCTCAAGTGCCAACAATAAACAATGGCGCATTAATAGAGTTCATTGTTCGAAAAAAGTAGTAAAAGTTAGTTTCCTAGGCATCTTAAGCAGATTGTCACGTAGAGTAAAATTGTAGCAATGCACTAGAAGTAAGTGGACCGGTTTGAAAATAACTCACGATGAATAGTGCCTGAACAGCTTAACTTGGTAGACGAGTTTCACCTTCTGTTGTTGGCAATTTGAGGAGCATGAATCTTAATGATGATGATGATGATGATGATGTTACGCCATTTGATGGTCGTAAAATTTTAACAAACCGATTGAAAAATACTTATGCCTATAAGTATCTTTCGCAAGTTTCATTGGAAAAGGTGAGAACTTTTTTGCGTGTGTTTTTGACTTGTAAAAAGGTCATCATTGTTTCTAACATCATGATTTTAACGAAATACTTCGCATAACTTTTACACTTGAGAATTTGTATGAGATGCAGATAATATTTCTTTTCTATGCTTCTTGTGGCATGCTTATGGGCAGTTGTAAAATTGCTCTCTGTTTCAAGCTTTAAGTGTTACTAACCCGGCCTTCTCTTCTATATGTCAAGTATGTGCCTTGCCTGGCCTAGGCTCAAATATGTTGGCTTGTAGCTTTGAACCTTAGTCTCTTGAAAACTTGTTACTTTACTGTGTTTTAGGCCTTCTATAAAACAACAATTAATCCCAAATGATGGAGTCAACTACATAAACAATGAGTTATCTCCTGTGAATCATCCACAAAGATTAAAAATAGGTCTTTGTTAAATTATGAGACATAAGGGCATCTTTTGAAGTGGCTTTGCTTTTCATCTTGTGGAAATTATTTTCTTTTCAATCTTGAGGTTGCACTTTCATCCTTTTTCCTTGAGTTTTTAAAAGCATTTTATAATACGGAATACATGACTGTACTACTAGGTAGAGTTAAAAGAAAGGAAATAACATCCATATTCATTAGTAGTTATGAACAGTCTGACAATGCAACTTGTATAATGTTGGAATATAGGATTGGTAGAAGAATTTATATCTTTTGTTAATTGCTTTTTTTTTTATCATATTGTGAATATCTTCAGTTGCTTGCTATGGAGTCCATCTATGGAAAAAATGTCTCTGTCCTTGAAAAACAACAAGGCTTGAGATCTGTCCAGGTTGGTCTTCTTGGGAAAGATTCATCTTTATACACTTATAGCTAGATATAAACTGATTTGAAATCCTCTCACCTAAAAAAATATATTATATCTATATATATATATATATATTTTTTTTTTTTTTTAATTTATTTTTTTTTGTTTTTGTTGCAGATTCACATACACATTATACTTCCTAGTGCATACACTGTGTCAGCAAAATTCAATTCAGATACTAATGCTGATTCTAAACTTAGTGATGCAGATGAATTCTTATATTCTTTCAAAGTCCAGTATCTTTCACCTATTATTTTGACATGCTTGTTGCCTAGATCATATCCAAGTCATTGTCCACCTTCATTCACAGTGTCAGTTCAGTGGTTGCATGAAAATAAAATTTCCGAGCTTTGCACCATGCTAGACTTATTGTGGAATGAGCAATCAGGGAAAGAGATCTTGTACCAATGGGTAGAATGGCTACACAGTTCTTCTCTTCCATATTTAGGTTTTGATGAAGAACTTATGCTTGGACCTTACCATATGATAAGTGCGTCAGATAGGCGTGCTCTCTCTGGAAGTATTTCTAGTGACATTGATATTCCTTCAATGAAGATTTACAATGAAGATAGACAACATGAAAACTTTCTTAGTGGCTTTCATCAGTGTTACATCTGTTTCAGCGAATATGCAGGTATTCTCAATCCTTTCTCTCCAGGGTATCATTTCTTACATTTGTAAAATGATCCTAAATGACAATAATGTCCTGATTAAAATTTATATTTGACATCATGCATTTTTGTAGTTTTATTATTTTTTTTTTCATTTGTTTGCATCTCTTTTGGCATTTTCATATTTTGGTCAGAGGGTATTCCATTTTTTTTTTTTGGTCATAAGTATCACAAGTTTTTGAGGTGGTTATTTTGATCTCTACAGTTTGACAAGTGCTTGACATTGTTTTTAGTTACTAAGACGTGCCTGCTCTTATTTGACTTATTAGAAAGTACTCTATATGGATTGTGAATCTCCTAGTAAGTGTGGAATAAAAGGCAGAGATAATTGAGTTGAAAGGATGAAGCTACCATTGTGCTCAAAGTTAAATCCAAACTATGTAAATCCTACACTTTTATGATCTCCTAATATTCCCATTAGACGGGCCGGGTGTTCTAGAGTCTTTTCCTCAGTCTATGCCTCTATGGCTTTAGATGCATCCAAATTAAAAAGTGTTGGATCTTTTAGTCCTGTGCAAAGTGAAACATGAGGGGTTAATTCTCTTGCCTTTGGTCTCTTGTCAAGAGGAGTTTTTCCTCCTGAGGTTATGCTCATGTACCAGTGAGCGTCTGGACAAAAGTGTTCAGATGGTTAAAAAAATAATCATTGAAGGGTTTATAACCAGATGCTAAGCTCTATTTCCATGTATACAGTCTAGCAATTGTCCAACCTTGGTAGGCTCTGCTTCATGTGAGAACAAGATCTAAATGAGTAAAGTCTTCATTTAAAACTTGGTGAGAAAACTACAGATATAAAAGCTAAGATTTTGTGATTTCTGAATAGTAGATATAATAATCAATACTTGAAGCAGTGAACGGGTAAATTACTAGATTTTGTCGTAAGGGTCTCCAAAGTATAGATTGAGGAGCTGTTGACCACATGTGGAAGTTGATTTCACAGAGACAACTACCTACTGCTGGATTATCAAAGGCAGTCCCTTACTACCATTAGATGGCAAAAGAAAGAAAATAAAATTCAGGAAAACTTTGTTTTTCTAAGGAATAATAAGTGCCTTATCATGCCTTTGGTGGGATAATTGTGGTTATCTTTGCCCACTCAGTTCAACATAATTTCCAAGTTTCCTGTTCAATGTTAAAAAATTGATCAGAAAGACAGAAAGTCTATAGCACGGATGTGGGAACGTCGTCTATGATGCAAAAATGGATGCAATAGTCTATTATTTAGATATTTATATTCTATAGCTTACCAGTTTTAGTGCTGGCCATAGGTGCTTAAATTATATCAAACTAGTATGCGTGAGATTGTTTTCTTTCGGGAAGTGTAGGAGGGCTGATCATATCTAACATCAAATGATGCTTCTAAGTTATAACGGTTGAATTAAATTCCAAGATTTCCCATGAAACCAATCTTCAAATTGTTTATAATTTAAATATGGTTCTACAAGACATCCTTAGTTTAAAAAATTTATGCAAATGATGGTATGCTACATGACTCATTTTGATGGCCATCTAACCATTTGCTACAGGTGAATCGTCCTTAGGGTCGGTATCTGCAGGATTCGACTCTTCCATTCATATGGTTTCAAGAGTTTTTCTAATTATGGCCTTTTTTGTTTGACTTAGACAAATAATAAGGGAACACAAAAATTGCAAATTGTTCATTGGCTTTTTTTTTTAAAATATATTTAAACCGGGGACTGCTGTCATGCATGTCAAGTTCAGGCTTTTCTTACTCTCTTTATTCACTGGTTGTTTTTTTTCTCCAGGAACTGAATTTTTTAGATTTCCATGTCATCACTTCTTTTGCATAAAATGCATGAAGACTTATGCTGATGTGCATGTGAAGGAAGGCACAGTAAACAAGTTGCAATGTCCCAACACTAAATGTGGTAGTATGATCCCACCTGGTTTATTGAAACGACTGCTGGGCAAAGAAGAATTTGAACGATGGGAATCATTGATGTTACAAAATACCCTTGATTCAATGTCAGATGTAACTTATTGCCCCAGATGTGAAACAGCTTGTCTAGAAGACGAAGACCAACATGCTCTATGTTCCAAGTGCTTTTTTAGCTTCTGCACTCTTTGTAGGGAACGACGCCATATTGGAATAGCTTGCATCACGCCAGAGTTGAAGCTTCAAATATTGAAGGTAAGAACAGTTATATACATTTGCATATTTTTTTTTTTTTTTTTTGGGGTGGGGGGCTTGGTTTGATTTGGTTTGAAACCTTAGCATACACACGCACACATTTATACATATAAATTCATTACTACCTGCATATCTCATAGTAACATCAATTATTTGGCAGCTTGATACTATGCAAGGTCTTTTCTATCTGTGTCTATGTGGTGATTTTGCTAGCATAGTTTTACCAATTACTGCAATATTCTTTCTGTACTAGTAAATGTAATGAGATTACCTTAAAGACTCTAAGTAATTAACTGTTTCCTTGTGCAGAATGCTAATATGATGCTATTGATATTTTTGCTAGCTAAGCTTCAAACTGTTTCATATCCACAATATAATAAAAATTGTGGTTTGTATGGATAATCTTATATCTGGAATCGAAAGAAACATTTTAGTACTTTCCCACTAATTTTAGGGGAAGTGGATTATTACATCCATGATAATAGATTTTAGTTTTCATTTCACATTTGGGTCATGTGGTCTGCTCTGAGAGGGAAGATCGAACTGTTCTAACTACCAATTTATGATTATATCACCCACAATAACAATTAACAATCACCCAAGAGGATATTCAAACAAACAAGCAAGCAAACCAAATAACAATGGAGAAATCAAAAGTAATAACACAAGGAAATTATCGTGGGAAACCCGAGCACCGGGAGAAAAACCCACCAATTAGCACTATGTGAATCAATTAAGAAGATGATGAACAACACAATTCAAGCATCAATGGCATACCATTGCAATGCACTCACAAACTCTCAAACCCTAACTCTTAGTGTTTATAATTTGTGGAACAAACATTCAATGTATGACCCAACCCAAACCCCTCCCAAGATTGCTCTCAAACTCTCTTTCTAGTGTTTACAATCTTAGGGTTTTTGCTTCTTTGCGTTCTTGTTGTTCTGTTTCAGATTTGGGGAAAGAGGAGTATTTATATCATGAGCGAAAAAAAAACAGGACACGCCAGCGTCGCACCTCGCGACATCTCGGTCGCACCCCGCGAGATAGCCACTGTCCAAATTTCAGAACCAAGCAACCCCCAGTTTCGCACCCCGAGAAAACCTGGTCGCACCCCGCGAGACTGTCTTTCCAGCTCTTCGTAAAACGGCCATAACTTTCTCGTTTCTCATCCGAATCAAGTATATGACCTACCGTCGGAAAGCTCTTGAAACAAGATATCACCTCCAACTTGAATCACCTCAAAATCATGTATATATTGTGAGATATGACCATTCAAAGTTGGAACACTCCATAAAACCATCTCTAGAAAACCCAACATGCTCAATTCTCTTGAGCCCGTTTATTTTACACTTTATTTATCCATCCTTGAAGTTAAGTTAACACTCTGAGTTAGACTCACTAAATAGAATGCATGAAGAAAATCAAGGGACAAATGAGGTATACTTGAATCCAGGGAAAAGAGCTTTTGATTTATGCATTTTTATGTTTCACCGTCTAATTAACTAGTAGAAATGAATGTTTTACATACTGAAGTTTATGAATGTAGGATCGCCAAAATTCGTCTCAACTTAAAGATGAACAAAGACGTAAGGTGCTTGATATGATTAATGAACTTCAAAGTGTGAAGGAAATACTGCGTGATTCTAAGCAATGTCCATCCTGTAAGATGGCTATATCTAGAACTGATGGTTGCAACAAGATGGAGTGCAGTCAGTGTGGACAGTACTTTTGCTACCGCTGCAGCAAAGCAATCAGTGGATATGAGCATTACAGGTTTGTACTTGATTCTGAATCTTTAAAGATAATAATTTCCTATATTGAATTTGACGTCTTTTTAATAAAATCTAACTCCACTGACATTGCTCTGACATTTGAAGTGAGGGAAAATGTGAACTCTTTCCAGAGGATGAACTGTTTCCTCCAGATGAGCAGTGGGAAGAGCGAATTAATGCTCGTCAAGTCATGGCTCAGATTCAAGCTCAAGTTTTTAATGAAAATACCCGGCCGTGTCCTAACTGTCGGCAATTGAATGCTAAGGTAAGCTATTCATCCAAATTAAGAATGCACGGATTCATCTAACCTTCTTGGCTTATCATCATACTGAGTCTGATTTGGGGATCCTATATCAAGCAATCTTGATATCTTTTGCATTCATATATCCTTGCTTTGTGTACTTTTGTGCCAATACTATGTAGGAACCCCACATGTGTGAATGCATATTTCAATTCCATTCCATTCCGATCCATTCAATTCAGTTGAGTTTTTCAAATAGGTTTAGTTCAGTCTACCATCATTCCCTTCAATTCGAATAAATAGTCCAACAAGTATAAAGCCTAATACTCTTTATAGGCGAGAGTGGTGACTCAGTCTATAATTTCCAGTTGAGACTCCTATTTTATGGGTTCATACTCTGTAGGAAACTTGTGTGCTGACTTTTGGGTGCTTTGACAGGTTGGAAACAATAACCATATCTTCTGTTGGGCTTGCCAAAATCACTACTGCTACCTTTGCAGAAAGACTGTGCGGCGAAGTTCTGAACATTATGGTCCTAAAGGCTGTAAGCAACATTCTGTAGATTAGCTGAATGAAACATGGCCATGTAAATTGAGTATTCATCTGCTGTGTTTGGAAATATGCCTTCTCACTATTGGAGGAAAGCAGTTCAGTCGACCTGATTTTTTATTATTTTTTGAAAAATTCATACGAATAATCTCAACTATTTGAGATCTTACAATTTCAATCCCAACTATCAGTTATTACATTATAATTCAAACTTTTGGGGTTGTTATTATATTATTAGTCCAGATTAACTTATGATTGGCTTTGATTTCGCTCTAAGAAATGGTGGAAGAAATAGTCATGTACAATAAGTAGGGGAAGAGGGAAGATAACGGTTAGTTTTTAAATTGGTAACCGTTTACAATATGTTAACCAAGTCAATGGACTAATACCATAAAACAACCCCCAAAGTTTCGGTTATAATGTAATAATTGCATAAAATTAGAAAACTTCCGATAATTGGGATTATTTGTATAAAATTTTCTTTTTTTTCCCCTTTTGAGAAAAGTCATAGTTGTAGGATGTACTGTAGAATTTGCAGGATTTGGCAATTTTGATAAGTATTTATTTTGTTTTACATTGAGTATATATTTATACTAGATTACTAGAGTTCTTTACAAGAATGAGGTGAATTAGCAATAGAATATCAATATCTCAACAGGTCTGAGCAAGATCTGAACTGAAATGAACTAAACCGAAATTTCAAAAATCAAGTCCGATAATGTCGAATGCACATGAATGGATTCTTTTGGAAATTTTATTTATGTCTTTGATTCGAAATTTTATTTTATGTCTTTGATTGATGTCATATTACTCACTAGTTATTGTAACTTGTAAGTTACAGACAAAACAGACATGAACTCTTCAAATGTTATTAAAGAACAGTCTTTGAAACTTAATTGTAGGTAGATCTCTAGATCCACATTTCCTACCTATTCAGTCTTGGATTTAGGTTCCCTCACATGATGAGGGACTCGAGTCGAATTGATGGAGCAACTTGTTATTTCTTTTTCGAGTTTTTGTGAGTTAGTGTCTCTGAATGTATTCTTTTTCTAAGTTGTGCTCATATTTTTTCAAACTTTTAAGTTATGCCTCCTAACTCAATTTATTTAGTGAACAGTACCCACATCGTTAATCTAGCGTTAAGAGGATACTAAAATGAGGAGATTTTCGTGGAAAGGAAAAAATTTCCCTCCAAAAAAGTAGGGCTTAACTTACAATTTTTCTATAGCGGTCATCCTTTAAAACGATCACCACTATGGAGAAATCCTAGCCCTCCAAAATTATTTATTTTACCTTTTCTTTTTTACCTATATTTCTAATTATTAGATTTTCCAAAATTCCATAATTCATTTCAAAATTTATTTTTTATTTTTTCTAATTAATTAAAATTTAAAAAAATTATGATAAATTCCAAATTTAATTATTAATTTTTGGAAAACTAAAAATAAAGAAGATTGATCTAGAATCAATTACGTTAAATATTCTTTATTTTTAATTTTCTAGAAAATAGTAATTAATTTTGGAATTTATCATAAAAATTTTAAATATTTTTTTAAAAATTTAATTAATGGAAAATATTATAAAATGAATTTTAAAATTAATTATGGAATTTTAGTGGTTACTATATTAGTATAAAAGTATCGATATACGCTACCGAATAGAAGTATTGATATGTTGGGATGTATAATCCGGGCTTAGGAAATTTTTTTGTGGTTACTACGTTAGTTCTAGTTTCGTATCGTAATACTCGTATCTTGTGTCATTTTAAGTTGTAACATAATACTTGCAACATATATTTTTTACTATATTAATTTAGTGGAAAATTACTCATGTGTAGCTTTTTTTATTTTTTTATTTTTAAACTTTGGTTTTCATTTGTAGTGGTCCCAATTAATTATTCATTTTTCACTCTATCTCTCCTTAAATCCATTTTTACCTATGGGTCCATAGCGCATACTTATGTAGCAAGTATTGCGATGCGGAGGTAGTATAAAATATTAGTAGAGATATAAAAAAAATTAATTATAATAAAATACACCTCCATTTTTTTATATCTGCTCATTTGTGTTTTCAATACCAATAAACTAATAGTGTAACACCCCGCATTTTAACAACGACGTTATTAGTGATAACGTCGTAAACAGGCAGTTAGTTACCCATCGATTTATAATACAAAAATATAACTAAACTCGTGGAAGTAATACTTTTATTAATAATAATGGAATCCCAGATTACAAAAGGTTAAATAAACCATAAATCTAGTCCTAAAAACTGAAATAAAAACCTATTGCGAAAGCAGGAAATAAAAATAGGGGCCTAGACGCTCATCAACTCATCCTGCTACTAGCTTCTATCTTGCTTACCTGCAAAATAAAATTTGGGGTCCACCATCAGTGGCGAGTAACTAGACTGTCCTACTTAGAAGTAGGACCACATTACATAGAAGAATAGGGTAAGAACACAGGAAAGACATCAAACACATGATACAAGTTCAATCATCAGAATTAGCAGCGGAACATAATAGTCAACTTAAACAATATCATACACGTCAAACTAGTACACGCACTTCCAAGTACCACACGCAAGATTACAAATTCAACATCAAGACAACGCTCGGTCTACAACAGATAACAAGACTAACACAAAAGGATTTGCCCCGCACGATTCATCACTGATGAACCGATAAACCGATAGACGCACGATCTTCAACCGTTCGACACGACTTTGACACACAATCAAACACACAAGACTTGCCCCGCACGATTCATCACTGATGAACCGATAGACCCGCACGATTTATCACCGATAAACCGATAGACGCGCGATCTTAAACCGCTCGACACGACACGACTCGACAAAGACTCAAAAACGACAAACAAAACATTACACGAACCATCATACATCATCACACAATTCACTTCATATGCATCATCATGCCACTCGAAAATAATGCTGACTTTCAAAACCAAACCAACATGATTAATTAACAAAACAAAAATAAAAGTCAACCCTTTGTACACCACAGTACCCGCAATAAGAAGATGAGAATCAATGCAAACAAATCATCAAAATATAATCAAGTTTCACGTGAACAACAATCAAAATTCATCTTTAATAACCACTTGCAAGATTAATCAAGGTTCCATAACAAAACCGAAAACGAATCATGACCTTAGTTCATCAATAACTTCACGTAATAACAAGAGCAAGAACGAGTCAAACCTTCCTATCTCACAACTCACGGTTTACAGGCATGATCCAACAACAACAATCAACATTATTCTAAACCTTATTATCCTATGTCACCCAATCCTATTCCTAAGTAGAAGAATCTAGTTACCTCCGATTGAAGCACAACAACAAGCACACGCCCAAACACACGCACCACTCGTACGATCAAAGGCAACAACAATTCCCAACAGGGTTGTTCTTGGTTCCAATTGATGATGGGTTGAAGGTTTGAAGTTATTTTCGATGAATAGGTTTGATTTGAGGAGTAAAGGTTAGATTTTTGATGGGGAAGGGGGTGCCGTGAAGAGGAGAAGAGAGAAAAAAAAGGTGGAGTTTTTAGTGTATAATTAGAATAAGGGTTTACAAAGGGAGGGTTTTTATAGGATGGGTTTACTAAATAATAGATTAAGGTTTACTAGTTTTTAGGAGTGAGATTAGGATTAAGAATTAAGGGAAAAAAGAAAGGAGGGGCCGGCTAGGAGGGAGGTGAAATAGGAGTTTGTTTCCTAAAATTTAGTGAGGTGGTTAGGGAAATAAAAATAGGATTTTTAGGTTAGATAAAAAATAGATACAGTTTTCTAATTATGGAGGATAAATCAAAGAAATTAAATAACAAAATTATGGAGATGGGCCGTGGGGTTTGATCCAATTAATAAAAATTAAGTCTTTGGACCCAAATTGGATGATTCAGACTTAAAGACTTAATTTTACACGAAATTTTACGGCCCAAAAATTCGGGTCGTTACAAATAGACTAATAGAAAAGGGAATAATCATAAATAAGTTGTGCAAAAAAAAGTAAGAGAAAAAAGATGATAAAGTAACTTGGAAAAAAATATATTAATAAATATAAAAAAATAAAATTTTAATGTAGTTAGATAATGTAGGAGTTAGCAAATTAAAATAAAAACAATCCAAAAAAGGAAAGTGCACAAATTAAATAATGACAAAGTGAGTAATTTGAAAAAAAAAATTATATGTAAATGTTTGTCAATTATTATGTCAAACTTTTTTTTTGTTATAATATTACTTTTTTAAAAAAAATGTATTTGGGATTTTATTTATTTATTAGGGTATTAATTTAATTATGGTATTAAATTTAGAGAAATGTAGAAAAGTTAGTTTAGGAGGGAAAAAAGAAAATGAGAGGGAAATAATGGTTAGTGTTTTAGTAGTATAGAATAGATAGATAGAATAGATATGGAACTAGATGGATTTATGTGAAATATAAATATTTCTACATATGTGAAAAAGCTTATTTTGAAATGATAGAACTTGACTGAATTAAGTACAGATAAGGGATTGTCGTTTAACCTTATAAAGTGTTTAAATCTATCCCTTTTATCAATGTGAGACATTCACATGTATTGTTCGTGAATGACTATATTGGCTTCAACGCTACCTTGACATGTGAAGTCCTTTTTTAGTTTGGAAAATGTGTGATGTTTCATGGACAAGAGTGGATTTATCAGCACTCCTCTTTACACTTGTTATCCATTTAAATTGGCCAAGAATATTTATATCTATACCTATTATATTAAAACTCTCCCATCAACCCACATATAACACATGACTCTTCCCTCAACAGACATATGAGATATGACACATGGTTTCTTACAAATCACTCCTTCCTTCTCACACAAAATGATAACTCATGTATCTTCCTATCAATAACACATCATCTTCAATTATTCTCCTAAATTCAACTTTCAATTTATTTTATAAGCATTTTGTTATTATGATTGTCTTTCTCTATTCTCTTCAACTCTCTAAATCATTATCTATTTCTTGTCCTTATTTTTATGTTGAACTTTCTCCCTTCATCTTTCTTTTATTAATTTCATCATTATAATGTATACAACAATAGCTTCAGCCCAACCTAAATCTATATTTATATATACTAAGTTTTTTAAAAAGAAGACCGAAATCAAAACAATATCATTCATCTCTTAAAAATCATATAAGATATGACACGTAGGAAAACACCATCATATAAGACACATGATAATCTTCTTAAAAACGCGTGTTTTTCCTTATCATTTTTCCCACGTTTTGGTTGTTGTCATTTCCCATATTATTTTACTTAATACTTCCAAAATTGTACAAAAATATAAAATACTTCCAAAATTAAAAAAAAAAAAGATATAGTTTAATTAAGAATGTCGTTCATGCCTTGCATGGTAAAAAGACTAGTTAGTTATAAAGACCTAAAATTTAGCTCTGATACCATGTTAAATACGAGCCTATGCCACATCCGTTAGCAATAGTGTCCATTGTCCACCTTTCATGGTCTTGCAAAATCCACTTTAAAACCATATGATAACTGAGTACTGAGTGTATTTTCATGTATCCGGACCCAGACCCACCAGGTCCCGCAATATTGGAATTGGATTTGAAATCGGTCTAATCAGGTAATAATTTTCTAGACCCATAACCGGAACCGCCGGTTCTGGTTCCAATTAAAACCGGGTACCCGATTTTTTTAATAGATGTGCATTTTATATAAGTTCTGAAATTCAAATAACAAATCTGTCCATTGGCCAATAACTATACTATACTACAAATTTACCACTAAACATCAGTATCCATAATTTTATGTAATATCACACAACCTTTAAAAAAAAACATACATAAATACAATCGAGTACCAAGTAATGGAAATGGTACAACCGGGTACTCATCGGGTACGGGTTCAAAATTTCTGGAATCGTAACATGACCCAGTTGTCAACGGGTAGTGATTTTAGAACCGGTACCAGAACCAAATAAATTGGGTCCGGATAATCAATGGGCCTACTATACATCCGGATGTATTACGTAGAGCTATGTACATCCAAGGTCGGTGTTTTATTGCTCATTTTAATTTTAAAATGAGCAAAAAAAATATAAAATGAGCACAATTACATTTGAATGTACCATACACTCGGATGTATATATTAATTTCTACTGGATAATTGCCCGCAGGACCATAACCGGATCCGGTTGCATCAGTGGGTACTAAAAATTGTTGCTCACCCCCCTAATGAAAACAAGAGATGAAAATTATTCCACAGAGTTTAGTTTGATAAGTGCACACCCAAGTACCCAACAACCAATAGGTAATAGATGGATCCGGAACCATCCAACTCTGTGGTCCTGCGCGTCTGAACACTAAATAAAATAAACCCATGCACTTCCTCTCATTCTGCAAATGTTCACACATTAAAGTAACAATATTCACACACCAAGAGAAATATTCACACGGTATATGCACAAATATTTACTACATATTGTTATAATGCAACCTTTAACTTATGATTTACAATGTTCATAAACTTATACAAATATTCACTAAACACAAACGAACACAACAAAATCAAAAGGTCCAACACAATACAAATATTAAATGTTCATAAAATGTTCACAACAGAATTATCAAATGTTCATCAACATCAATTTATCAAATATTTCACAACAAAATTATCAAATGTTCACAATAAAATATCAAATGTTCATCAACATCTAATTATCAAATGTTCACAACAAAATTATTAAATATTAATGAACATCAAATTATCAAATGTTCACCACAAAATTATGAGATGTTCATCAACATAAAATTATTAAATGTT
The DNA here is from genome assembly GCA_951394345.1 of Salicornia ramosissima. Classification (NCBI taxonomy): domain Eukaryota; kingdom Viridiplantae; phylum Streptophyta; class Magnoliopsida; order Caryophyllales; family Amaranthaceae; genus Salicornia; species Salicornia ramosissima. The sequence continues at coordinate 41,305,231 of OX596237.1, read as the reverse complement.
TGCAATAAAATTATAAAATGTTCACATCGTTTGAATTGTACCATCCAGCTACATGGTCCTGGATCCACCCAGTAAATTTGCGCCCAAAATCCAATTAAGGGCGTAATATTACATTATTACTTGCAAAAAAAAAGGGCCTAATATTTTTGGGTGCAAGTCTCCCTGTACATTTTGGCTTCAACCCTTAACCCGGCTCAACTGCGGGAATTTCCCAGTAAAATAAATTGGGGTTTTTAGTAAGACGTAGCCGCTACGCTTCAGGAATCTTTGGTAGTCGTATGTTATAGGTTCTGAAATTTCCAATCTTTGGTAGTCAATTTGCCTCTTATAATGCTAAGCTGCAAAAGATTGCTGTTAAATCCCAGTAAACGGAAGAACAAGAAGCCTAAGAAGAACAGAGCAAAAAGAGATTCCATACAAAATGGCTCTAATTTTCCAATCAACGAACAACCTACAAGTCATCCAATAGAATATGAACAGGAAGATAACGTTTTTAGTCTAAAAACTTCTATTAATCATGGAGTTCAGCCTCTGGGAAACTTATTTCTCAGCTCGAATTCTCGGAATTCCAGAGACATTGGGCTAGGTGACTTTAAAACTCTCAGTGATGAGCTTGTTCTTGACATTTTAGGAATTTTAGATGGTTCTTCTTTGGGTGTCCTAGCTACTGTAAGTAAATCTTTATATGTATTTTGTTCCCATGAACCTCTTTGGAGGAATTTAGTTTTGGAAACCCTTAAAGGAGGGTTTTTGTTTAATGGGTCATGGAGAAAAACTTATATTGCTGCTCATTTCCCATGCTACAATGTTTCAAATATTGGGTCTTGTGCTTTGTCAATTAGGGATTTTTACTCTGATTATCTATTTCAAAGTTGGTTATGTGCTAATCTTGAGATTAAACCTGAATGGCTTCGAAGGGATACCATACCGCGAAGGAAGGGTATTTCTGTTGAGGATTTTGTATTAAATTTTGAAGAGCCAAATAAACCTGTATTGTTGGAAGGTTGCTTAGATAATTGGGTTGCTAGAGATAAATGGGATAGGGATTATTTGGTAAAGACATGTGGGGATATTAAGTTTTCAGTTGGTCCAGTTGAAATGAAGCTTGAGGATTACTTTAGGTACTCTGACCTCAGTAGGGAAGAGAGGCCCTTGTATTTGTTTGATCCTAAGTTTGCAGAGAAAGTTCCCGAATTAGGTTGCGAGTATGAAGTTCCTATCTACTTTAGGGAGGATTTGTTTTCAGTTTTGGGTGAAGAGAGGCCTGATTACAGGTGGTTAATAATCGGACCTGCTGGTTCGGGTTCTTCATTTCACATTGATCCTAATTCAACATCTGCTTGGAATGCTGTAATAAAGGGGTCCAAAAAATGGGTGTTATTTCCTCCGGAAGTTGTACCACCTGGTGTCCATCCTAGCCCTGATGGTGCTGAAGTGGCATGTCCGGTTTCAATAATTGAGTGGTTTATGAATTTTTATGGAGCTACAAAAGATTGGAGAAAGAGACCGATTGAGTGTGTGTGTAAAGCTGGTGAGGTTCTTTTTGTGCCTAATGGCTGGTGGCATCTGGTCATCAACTTAGAAGACTCTATTGCTATCACACAAAATTATGTTAGCAGGTATGTCTCTGAAACTCCTCGATTTTGTGACAAACTAATTGCCTTGCGATGCCTTAGCGTGTCTGCATCATGGCTAGAGTTATTAACCCTTAAAAAGTGTTATTATGTGCATGATTGCTTACTGACAAAAATTGAACTTGGACACTAAGGCTTTCCCCTTCCATAAATATTAGTGGCGTGAGGTCTATTATCCTCGTGTTTCTGCAAGGTGCATTGAATCATTTTCAGTATAAACTTTCTGAACTAGAGTGTACTGTACGTTGCCGTTTGATGTTTATATTGAAATAGTCCTGTTAATGAAGTAGAGGAGAGGGTTGTGTCAAAAATGCCCTCATTGCCATATACCCAAGGGCATATGTCAAGACTTGAAAACCTGCCATTTTCCAAAAACTAGTCTAGATCTGGCTCATAAAATAGGGGAGTTTTTATAATATTTGTTTCTTGAGATGGTTTTCAATCCCCAGACAAATGATGCAGTTTCCTTGGCAGCGATGGAATTTTATTATTCATAAATATAGGCGATTTGGCTTTTGTGTGTGACTCAAAGTTGGTGTATTTGTCTTCATTATCATAATTTGGGGCGTATCATTTGTGGATAAGTAGCTGTATAACGATAATTTGAAATAAAGGAAGTTAGATGTCATACTATTGCAGCACCATTTCTGGCTCTACGAAGGCTTCAACCTTGGACTGTGTAAAGAGTGATCAGATGCTCACAATGCATCTTATTTAAGTTTTCCCCCTTTGATTGCCAAGTGCTGCTTTCTTATTGATCCTTGATCCAACATACTGAGATGTCAAGGAAACATTAATGCCAGTACGTGTTATGAACTCATATTTAGGGCAGATGTATTTTAGGTATTAATCAATAATAATGTTCATCAAAGTTTGAGGAAGGATCTAGTGGGCTTGCTAGGCATCATTTTCTATTTATGGAGCCTATTAGGAATAGAGAAAATTATGTTGAGCATTGCCATTAAGAGTGGTTTGTTAATAGTTCTTAGGATTTATCAAGCCACTACATTATGTCAGTTTGTTACAGTGCGATAGTGCAAATGCTTCAGCTGCATCAGGTCACAAGTTGCTTTAGTTTGGCTGACACTGGGTTTACTCTTTCTTCAATGAATTTATACACTTGAAACTTGAATGTAGTGCTGGTATTCTTAGCACCTATCTAGGCTTTTCTCTCTCGTATAAAAATTCATATTCAATTCTAATAACTGAATACGCTTGCTTCAAGTTTGTACCACTGATGTAAAAACTAGTCCCAAATAATCAAAACTAGGATTTACAAGGAGTATTGACGAACTTTCGAGGGAGAAAAAAATTCAAACTTGTTCAATATTAACTGAAAATTACCTTTCTTTATCACACTATTAATTATAGAAAAATTGATTATAGAGAAAGGAACTTGATTGTTTTTGCTAAATAAAATATTTTGAATTCCTGAATGGCTAAAACAAGAAAAACCCTTTCAAGTGAAAGGTAAAAGCGTGCGACCAAAAGGCCAATAATAATAATAATTACTAAATTAGCTAATGAATATTTTGAATAACTACTCGAGTCTCCAAATCACAGAAGAGAACTTTTCTGAATTAGCACCTAGATTTGTCAATAACAAGATTGATTGCCCCGTTTACTATCATTGCCTTAGGATCTGCACCAACAGTCCATGGTTCTAGACTATGATACTCAACCTTGGCTAGAAGGCTAGTATATGGGTTTATACCTAACTATTTAATTGTTGGACATAGGCATCTAATGGAAGTTTTGTAAAGTTCTTGGAGAAAAGAACATAAGGATGCCTAATTGTGGGAAAAAAATGTTGCATTTGTAGAAGGGAAGATACTAAACACAGCTAAAATTAATTAAATTGATTCGTTGCTTACATTGAAATGCAATATGAGCCTTGTTCTAGGATTTGCAAATAGCAACTTAATAAATGTACTCCAAGCTATGTTATTTGAACTCTGTTGTAAGTATCATATACGGGTATATGTCCAAGTGTCGGACATGGCAATTTTATGAATTCTATGAAGTGTCGTAAATGAAGTGTCCAAGTGACATACCAATGTTCAAAGGTCGAGTGTCCGACACGTGTACTTGTGGTGAAATAAAGAGTCCGAGTAATATAGCCTCCAATTTTCCAATTACCTATGACTCTAATGCAAGATATTGTATGCTTACTCATGCTTATTTGGCTAATTTGCCTGAAAAAAGCAGCAATAGGGCTTGTATTGTGGTACAAGAACGTGTCTTAGTCTCTTCAAAGCTCATTTAAAACAAATGAAGCTTCTAAGTAGTCAATTACATGACATGATTCTCTGCGTGTTCCAGGAGGAATTTGCTGAACGTGTTGGAGTTCCTCAAGAAGCCAAATGCGAGCGAACTTGTTTCAGGAACAAGGGACCGTGTCAGTCTGCACAATAAGTTCAAGAAGGCAATTGATGCTGCTTTTCCTGGGTCTATTGACCAGCTATTTACAAAAGCTAAAGAGAAGAAGAAAAAACTTTCATATTGGGAATCAGTTGCAGATTCCAATGCTGGAGGTTTCAGGTTTTCTTTCTAATAATAGATCAAGTTTTTTTTTTTTTTTGAATCGATGGGTGTATCATTGCCATTGGTGTCTGGTGAGCCATCTTTTTTATATCTTAGTCTGGTAGTCAGTAGGGTCTTGATGTTTCCCTTTTTCTAATGTTCTTTACTAATTTGTATGACAATCCAATTACAAGAATTCTTTTGACAAATTAAATGTGATTTGATCAATTTAGTCATTTTAATTTGATTTCAGTAAAACTGTGTTAAATTCCAATTGAATCTTCTTCACTAAAGCTTTAGCTTTAAGAGAGGGAGTAAAACATGCTCTTTCATTAGGAATACATGACATTCAAATAGAAGGTGACAATCTTGCGGTAATCTAGGCAATTCATCGCACTTGGCAAGTCCCTTAGGAGATCCATAACCTTATTTTAAATGGGGTTTTTTGTCCAAAACTATCTTAGTTACACCACTTTTTGTAAAAAACTACATTACTTACAAAAGTTTGTCCAAAACTACCTTACTTAGCAAATTGCTGGTTGACCACTACCTTATTCACTATTTCGACGTTGACTTTGCCTTTGATGGCCAATTTGGTCGTTTTTTGCAAATTCCGACTTCAAATTTGACCCTTTAGGGCAAAAATGACCCACCAAAACCTTGATAGGGATAACTTTTTGGCACGTAAACCAATGAAGGCATATCGAGACAAATTTTGTAATGCAAATAAAAGCTTATGCGACCATTTTTTTTAAATTTTGTAATGCACGTAAAAGCTTATGCAAAAATGACCCCAAAACATTGATTGGGCTAATTATTTTCGAGAATAAAGCAAAGTCAACGCCGGAACAACGAACAAGGTAGTGGTCAATAAGGAATTGTCTAATAAAAGTAGTTTTGGACAAGCTTTTGTAAGTAAGGTAGTTTTTTTCAAAAATTGGTGTAAGTACGGACGTTTTGGACAAAAAACTCTTTCAAATACCTTCCAAGACTTTTCAAATTAGATAATTTTATAATACATCACATCTTTAGAGAAGCAAACCAAGATGCAGACTATCTAGGTAATATTGGTCATAATCATCCTATTATGACCATTTGGTTTTCTCCGGTCCTAAAGGATGCATGCAATTGGACTTTCCTGCTAAGTTAACCGGTTTTTCTTTTCTTAAAAAAATGTATTGCAAGAGTTTTTTTTATACTTCTTTAGATTTGTATATTCAATTCATCGAATTTCTTATACATTTGAAGAAAAAGCTTTGTTGGTAATTTTAGAATCCCTCACGAGTAACGAGCATTCTACGCACGGAAATGAGCAGATGGACTCAATGTAACGACCCGGAATTTTGGGCCAGAAAATTTCGCGGTTATTAATTATATTTATTTAATTCTAGTCCAAAAAGGCCCATTATATTTTGGACTGTTTAATTTGTATTTCCTATTCTTATTTCCAAATTGGGCCAAAGACCCAATTTTTCTTTCTTTTTCTACTTGGCCGGCTCCCCTCTTTTTATTTGGGCCAAGTATTGTTTTTATTTATTTAAATTGGTTAATTAATTATTTGATTTAATTAAATTAGTTTTTAAAGCCCTAAACTAATTCAACCTAGCCTAGTCATACCTAACTAAGTCCACTCCACCTCCCTATTCTTTCTCCTTCTTCACGGCAGCTTCATTAGTAGCATTAGGGTTTGTTTTTTTTTTTTTATTTCTTTTCCTTCCTCTCTTCTATAAATAGGACCATTATCATTTAGTTAGTCCTATTTTTGCAATTGTTCCTAAACCCTAAAATACATTTTCTCTCTTTCCCTTCTTCCTCTTCTCAAAAACAGTGAGCCATCATTTTCCCTTGAAATTTTAATAGCGAATCCAGGTAACTTTGCTTTTCTATTTAATCTACGGGTAGCTATTCACATAGTTAATTAGGAATTGAAGCATGAAAATTGTAGGAAGTTTAATATTGTTTTCATATGAACATGTCGAGCATGAAGCATGAATTTCTTGATTGATTTTTATGTATTTTCTTGATTTTATGTATGATCTTGTATAATTTATTTACCAATCAAATCTTGTTATTTCTTGATGAATTTTTCATGGTATCTGGTTTACTGTTTGATTATTAACCATGATTTATTTCGTGGCAAAATTCGTCCGTTTATTATTTATAAAAATTTAATCTTTCAAACCGGTAAAACTGTCCAGAATAGGTTTACGAATTTATTAGTGTACTTAATCAATTCTGAATGCTACGAAATTTTATATGGAAGTCAGTGATAATGTTTTACAGCTTGTGTTAAATTTTCGTAATTTTTAAAGATCGTTTGATATGGCATAAAATTCTGAAACCGAATTCAGCCTAATCTGACTGGTTAGTTATAAAATCACTTAAAAATAGTAAAAGATGTTATTTTTAGACGAAATTTATGCACGTTAATCCTTGAACCCATATTTAGCTCCCATAAAAATTTCCAGATTTTTAGAGATCTTTAGATGGTCGTTTTTAATTTAATTCTTTAAAAATCAGATTGTATAAAATAGGGCAATTGAATTATTAAAATATGCTATTATTCATTCTTGAATTTTCGAGTGACCTAAGTATTAAAAGGGAACTAAAAATATGATTTTTATGATGAATCTTGATAGTATTGAATTATATTGATAAATCTTGAATTAAAAATTAAATCTTGTTATTACCTTCTAATTGTCAAGTGTATAGAAATTAAAAGAAGAGTTAAAAATATTATTTTTATGTTAATCTTGATGAATGTTGTCGAAAAATATGATTTTTATGTTTATTAATTAGTTAAATTATTTAATTCTTGATGATTGAATTCATATAAATTAATTGAATAATTTTGGCTATTATTGATATAAAATGTCGAGTGTGGTGAAAGTAGGAAAAATAGGATTTTTATTATATTTTGGTTAGTTTTGAATTATTATTAATTTAGGAAATAATTAATAATAAAAGTTATGGACAAAATAATTATTAGGGATAAGTTGTAAAGTGAAGGGATAAAAAGATATTATTAGTATTATTATTAAGAGGACCGAAATAATATTAGTACTATTAATATAAATATTTTTCGAATATTGTTACAAATTGGTATATGACGTAATATTAAGGTTAGTATCCGAAAGGATAGGATTATAAGTATATATATATTTTAAGAATAGTATATTATAAGAATTGAAGTTGCATAAGATATTACTAGGGATAAGAAAGGAAACAGAGTAATAGCTATACATGTTATGTTTCGGTCTCTGGCTAGGAAAGGCTTGGTATTTAAGGTGGCCAATATACGTGCCGCACCTCCCTTTCCTGGGACTCCGAACATTTCATTTCCTATTACGGTCACCTAGTATTATCCTAATATATGATACGATTAAATTAATTGAAGATATAAGATACAATATGGACACCCACCTGTATGATACACGAGTCATTAGTGGGTTAAGTCAGAACCACTACTCAATGGGACGAACACATGAGTTCCCCCGAGTAGTTTGACCTTAGAACATGTAGTCGTCTGGTAACCGTATCTGCGAGTCGCTACCAGGAAGTTATGGCCATAGCTTAGACTTAGCGGTGAAACACGGGATCCGCTATGGGATTGAGTACACGAGCTCCTCCCGGCATGTTCTAGGGAGTTATGGTGAAACACGAGATCCATAACGAGTTATTAGTGACCGGTCCAACAAAGATATTATATTACGATCATACGATTTGATAAGATGAAATCATAAGATGAAGTATAAGATGATTTCAAAAGATGATAAGATATGTTATGATCTAATGTGATAAGAAAGACATGATATGATATGATTAAGATATGATTTATGATGATATGATATGATATGATAAGAATATGATAAGTCATGATGATAAGAATATGATAAGTTATGATGATAAGATATAATTATGATTTATTAATGATATAACTTAAGAAGGGTTAAGTATAAGTTAAGGATTGAAGATGTATAGTATAAAGTATAAGTTAGTGTATTGTAAGTCTTCCGCTGTGTATTTCCTGAATTCATACGAATATGTAACGTGTGTGTATATTATACGGATGGTGTATGTATTTGGTATGTATTCTAACCGTATTTGCAGGGTTGATTATACGTATTTTATACGTAATTATACGTATTCTAACCGTATTTCTGCAGGGGTATTTATACGTATTTTTATACGTATCTGTATACGTATTTTATACGTACTTCTATACGTATTCATATACGTACGTTTATACGGAACTTGTGTATTTATATGTAAAGCATGTATTGAATTCTTTACAGTTTTTATGATATTTTTTCTATGCTATTATGTGTTTGGTGGTCCCTCGATTAAATGGGACAGCCTAGTTACTCGCCACTGACGGTGGACCCCCCCCTCAGTTTCAGGTGAAGACGCTGCCGAATAACGGGCTATCGTGGATGGGTTTGAGTAGCTGAGAAACTTAGTTAAACGGTTTAATTAGATGATTTATGATTTATGACATTTATTTAGTTTATTTTATGGTCCCAGCATGTTGGGACAGTATTTTAAGACCTTATATGTAATTATGGCTATTGGATTGTTATGGATAGTTGGTAGGTTATTTAATAAAAGTTAATTCATCTACTCAATTAATCTGATTAATTGTTATTTAAGTTGGTAATGATCCGATTGTCGATTTCCCTTTGTCAATCGACATGTCTCAAAAAGTCGGGTCGTTACAGTTGGTATCCGAGCCATAGGTTTGACCCTAAGTTACTTCTTCACAAGTAACTTCGAAAGTTGAGCGCTTTATGAACCCGAGTGAACCTTAGCCTAATATGGAAAACCTAGATGAGTCAACCATGGGTAGAATCCAGGGTTAAGACGATTTATCGTTCACGTTTCGCGTTGGCGCCGTTTCGTATGTCGTGTATTTCTTAACGCGATTGTTGTTTCAGGATGTCGATCCCACGACCTTCAAGTTCCTGCCGTCGTCGTCGCAACTTAGAAGACGCAATTCTTACTTTGGCACAGATTAGCGTGCGGGTCCAGAATTCCCAGTCGTCTTCGTTCGATCGGATTGCTCGTTTACGTCCTCCGACGTTACTATGTGCTTTTGTGTGAACTAACAATAGGAATGTTTAAGTGTGTACGTACAGGATGACGCCCCCAAGGCCAAACCTCAGACTTCGACGCCGGAACCATCAATTCGTAGCCGTGACCGGTGTTTTATCAGAGTGGCGCAGCAGAAGCGTGGTGAGCCCATAACCCACAGGTCCAGGATCAGATTTCTCGTCATCGTCGTCCTACCAATGATGGCACGTCTGACCCCGTGATGCGCAAGAGCTGGATTTGAGAGATGGAAGAACGGTTCGACGCAATCGGTAGTCCGGAAGATAAACGAGTTCAGATCACTAGCTACTACCTTCGATTGGAAGCAGACGACTAGTTGATAACGGTTCGCCGCAGGGAAGAGCTGTGAAGAGAATGACACGGGAAGAGTTTACCTCCAAGCTACGAGAACGTATCTTTTCCGACGAGCTTAGGTGGCAAAAGCCAGAGGAGTTCCTGACGCTCACTCAGGGGACCATGTCAGTTCAGACAGTTGCCGACAAGTTCGCGAAGCTGTCCAGATTTGTCGCTGCAATATCTCCATCGGAAGCCGAGAAGCTGAAGCGGTATATCAAGATGACGAGTCCTCGCATTAGGGTACACGTTACCGGCAACAGGTTAGCATCGTTCCAGAACGCGTACGAGACCGCCTTAGAGGTTCAAGCATCGTTCGAGGAGGAAAAGGCTACAAAGAAGAAAACCAGGGAAAGCCAACCAGCCGCAGCCGAGAAGAAACCACGAATCGAACCATTTCAGGAGCCGCAATCGCAGGACGGGCAAGCAACCAACGTTCCCGAGATCCCGGTTTGCAGAACGAACGTCATTCCAGAAAGTGGTGCGACGGGTTACGATAGCGTGAGGCGTGTGCAGTCAAGGAAGGCACAAGATTTAGGCGTGACCGAAGAACAAACCTGCAGCAATGGTGAGCCGGGTGCAAGCGAAGAACCGAGTCTTCTACGTGATCAAGAAGAGGCGGACGCGCAGCTGACGTAACTACGTGTACGGTCTCCGGTTACGGCTGATCGTTTATGTTATAGTTGTTCCATTGTTTTCTTACGTGAGCTTCTTTAAGTAAATTTCGAGGACGAAATTTATTTAAGGAGGGGTGATTGTAACGACCCGGAATTTTGGGCCAGAAAATTTCGCGGTTATTAATTATATTTATTTAATTCTAGTCCAAAAAGGCCCATTATATTTTGGACTGTTTAATTTGTATTTCCTATTCTTATTTCCAAATTGGGCCAAAGACCCAATTTTTCTTTCTTTTTCTACTTGGCCGGCTCCCCTCTTTTTATTTGGGCCAAGTATTGTTTTTATTTATTTAAATTGGTTAATTAATTATTTGATTTAATTAAATTAGTTTTTAAAGCCCTAAACTAATTCAACCTAGCCTAGTCATACCTAACTAAGTCCACTCCACCTCCCTATTCTTTCTCCTTCTTCACGGCAGCTTCATTAGTAGCATTAGGGTTTGTTTTTTTTTTTTTATTTCTTTTCCTTCCTCTCTTCTATAAATAGGACCATTATCATTTAGTTAGTCCTATTTTTGCAATTGTTCCTAAACCCTAAAATACATTTTCTCTCTTTCCCTTCTTCCTCTTCTCAAAAACAGTGAGCCATCATTTTCCCTTGAAATTTTAATAGCGAATCCAGGTAACTTTGCTTTTCTATTTAATCTACGGGTAGCTATTCACATAGTTAATTAGGAATTGAAGCATGAAAATTGTAGGAAGTTTAATATTGTTTTCATATGAACATGTCGAGCATGAAGCATGAATTTCTTGATTGATTTTTATGTATTTTCTTGATTTTATGTATGATCTTGTATAATTTATTTACCAATCAAATCTTGTTATTTCTTGATGAATTTTTCATGGTATCTGGTTTACTGTTTGATTATTAACCATGATTTATTTCGTGGCAAAATTCGTCCGTTTATTATTTATAAAAATTTAATCTTTCAAACCGGTAAAACTGTCCAGAATAGGTTTACGAATTTATTAGTGTACTTAATCAATTCTGAATGCTACGAAATTTTATATGGAAGTCAGTGATAATGTTTTACAGCTTGTGTTAAATTTTCGTAATTTTTAAAGATCGTTTGATATGGCATAAAATTCTGAAACCGAATTCAGCCTAATCTGACTGGTTAGTTATAAAATCACTTAAAAATAGTAAAAGATGTTATTTTTAGACGAAATTTATGCACGTTAATCCTTGAACCCATATTTAGCTCCCATAAAAATTTCCAGATTTTTAGAGATCTTTAGATGGTCGTTTTTAATTTAATTCTTTAAAAATCAGATTGTATAAAATAGGGCAATTGAATTATTAAAATATGCTATTATTCATTCTTGAATTTTCGAGTGACCTAAGTATTAAAAGGGAACTAAAAATATGATTTTTATGATGAATCTTGATAGTATTGAATTATATTGATAAATCTTGAATTAAAAATTAAATCTTGTTATTACCTTCTAATTGTCAAGTGTATAGAAATTAAAAGAAGAGTTAAAAATATTATTTTTATGTTAATCTTGATGAATGTTGTCGAAAAATATGATTTTTATGTTTATTAATTAGTTAAATTATTTAATTCTTGATGATTGAATTCATATAAATTAATTGAATAATTTTGGCTATTATTGATATAAAATGTCGAGTGTGGTGAAAGTAGGAAAAATAGGATTTTTATTATATTTTGGTTAGTTTTGAATTATTATTAATTTAGGAAATAATTAATAATAAAAGTTATGGACAAAATAATTATTAGGGATAAGTTGTAAAGTGAAGGGATAAAAAGATATTATTAGTATTATTATTAAGAGGACCGAAATAATATTAGTACTATTAATATAAATATTTTTCGAATATTGTTACAAATTGGTATATGACGTAATATTAAGGTTAGTATCCGAAAGGATAGGATTATAAGTATATATATATTTTAAGAATAGTATATTATAAGAATTGAAGTTGCATAAGATATTACTAGGGATAAGAAAGGAAACAGAGTAATAGCTATACATGTTATGTTTCGGTCTCTGGCTAGGAAAGGCTTGGTATTTAAGGTGGCCAATATACGTGCCGCACCTCCCTTTCCTGGGACTCCGAACATTTCATTTCCTATTACGGTCACCTAGTATTATCCTAATATATGATACGATTAAATTAATTGAAGATATAAGATACAATATGGACACCCACCTGTATGATACACGAGTCATTAGTGGGTTAAGTCAGAACCACTACTCAATGGGACGAACACATGAGTTCCCCCGAGTAGTTTGACCTTAGAACATGTAGTCGTCTGGTAACCGTATCTGCGAGTCGCTACCAGGAAGTTATGGCCATAGCTTAGACTTAGCGGTGAAACACGGGATCCGCTATGGGATTGAGTACACGAGCTCCTCCCGGCATGTTCTAGGGAGTTATGGTGAAACACGAGATCCATAACGAGTTATTAGTGACCGGTCCAACAAAGATATTATATTACGATCATACGATTTGATAAGATGAAATCATAAGATGAAGTATAAGATGATTTCAAAAGATGATAAGATATGTTATGATCTAATGTGATAAGAAAGACATGATATGATATGATTAAGATATGATTTATGATGATATGATATGATATGATAAGAATATGATAAGTCATGATGATAAGAATATGATAAGTTATGATGATAAGATATAATTATGATTTATTAATGATATAACTTAAGAAGGGTTAAGTATAAGTTAAGGATTGAAGATGTATAGTATAAAGTATAAGTTAGTGTATTGTAAGTCTTCCGCTGTGTATTTCCTGAATTCATACGAATATGTAACGTGTGTGTATATTATACGGATGGTGTATGTATTTGGTATGTATTCTAACCGTATTTGCAGGGTTGATTATACGTATTTTATACGTAATTATACGTATTCTAACCGTATTTCTGCAGGGGTATTTATACGTATTTTTATACGTATCTGTATACGTATTTTATACGTACTTCTATACGTATTCATATACGTACGTTTATACGGAACTTGTGTATTTATATGTAAAGCATGTATTGAATTCTTTACAGTTTTTATGATATTTTTTCTATGCTATTATGTGTTTGGTGGTCCCTCGATTAAATGGGACAGCCTAGTTACTCGCCACTGACGGTGGACCCCCCCCTCAGTTTCAGGTGAAGACGCTGCCGAATAACGGGCTATCGTGGATGGGTTTGAGTAGCTGAGAAACTTAGTTAAACGGTTTAATTAGATGATTTATGATTTATGACATTTATTTAGTTTATTTTATGGTCCCAGCATGTTGGGACAGTATTTTAAGACCTTATATGTAATTATGGCTATTGGATTGTTATGGATAGTTGGTAGGTTATTTAATAAAAGTTAATTCATCTACTCAATTAATCTGATTAATTGTTATTTAAGTTGGTAATGATCCGATTGTCGATTTCCCTTTGTCAATCGACATGTCTCAAAAAGTCGGGTCGTTACAGTTGGTATCCGAGCCATAGGTTTGACCCTAAGTTACTTCTTCACAAGTAACTTCGAAAGTTGAGCGCTTTATGAACCCGAGTGAACCTTAGCCTAATATGGAAAACCTAGATGAGTCAACCATGGGTAGAATCCAGGGTTAAGACGATTTATCGTTCACGTTTCGCGTTGGCGCCGTTTCGTATGTCGTGTATTTCTTAACGCGATTGTTGTTTCAGGATGTCGATCCCACGACCTTCAAGTTCCTGCCGTCGTCGTCGCAACTTAGAAGACGCAATTCTTACTTTGGCACAGATTAGCGTGCGGGTCCAGAATTCCCAGTCGTCTTCGTTCGATCGGATTGCTCGTTTACGTCCTCCGACGTTACTATGTGCTTTTGTGTGAACTAACAATAGGAATGTTTAAGTGTGTACGTACAGGATGACGCCCCCAAGGCCAAACCTCAGACTTCGACGCCGGAACCATCAATTCGTAGCCGTGACCGGTGTTTTATCAGAGTGGCGCAGCAGAAGCGTGGTGAGCCCATAACCCACAGGTCCAGGATCAGATTTCTCGTCATCGTCGTCCTACCAATGATGGCACGTCTGACCCCGTGATGCGCAAGAGCTGGATTTGAGAGATGGAAGAACGGTTCGACGCAATCGGTAGTCCGGAAGATAAACGAGTTCAGATCACTAGCTACTACCTTCGATTGGAAGCAGACGACTAGTTGATAACGGTTCGCCGCAGGGAAGAGCTGTGAAGAGAATGACACGGGAAGAGTTTACCTCCAAGCTACGAGAACGTATCTTTTCCGACGAGCTTAGGTGGCAAAAGCCAGAGGAGTTCCTGACGCTCACTCAGGGGACCATGTCAGTTCAGACAGTTGCCGACAAGTTCGCGAAGCTGTCCAGATTTGTCGCTGCAATATCTCCATCGGAAGCCGAGAAGCTGAAGCGGTATATCAAGATGACGAGTCCTCGCATTAGGGTACACGTTACCGGCAACAGGTTAGCATCGTTCCAGAACGCGTACGAGACCGCCTTAGAGGTTCAAGCATCGTTCGAGGAGGAAAAGGCTACAAAGAAGAAAACCAGGGAAAGCCAACCAGCCGCAGCCGAGAAGAAACCACGAATCGAACCATTTCAGGAGCCGCAATCGCAGGACGGGCAAGCAACCAACGTTCCCGAGATCCCGGTTTGCAGAACGAACGTCATTCCAGAAAGTGGTGCGACGGGTTACGATAGCGTGAGGCGTGTGCAGTCAAGGAAGGCACAAGATTTAGGCGTGACCGAAGAACAAACCTGCAGCAATGGTGAGCCGGGTGCAAGCGAAGAACCGAGTCTTCTACGTGATCAAGAAGAGGCGGACGCGCAGCTGACGTAACTACGTGTACGGTCTCCGGTTACGGCTGATCGTTTATGTTATAGTTGTTCCATTGTTTTCTTACGTGAGCTTCTTTAAGTAAATTTCGAGGACGAAATTTATTTAAGGAGGGGTGATTGTAACGACCCGGAATTTTGGGCCAGAAAATTTCGCGGTTATTAATTATATTTATTTAATTCTAGTCCAAAAAGGCCCATTATATTTTGGACTGTTTAATTTGTATTTCCTATTCTTATTTCCAAATTGGGCCAAAGACCCAATTTTTCTTTCTTTTTCTACTTGGCCGGCTCCCCTCTTTTTATTTGGGCCAAGTATTGTTTTTATTTATTTAAATTGGTTAATTAATTATTTGATTTAATTAAATTAGTTTTTAAAGCCCTAAACTAATTCAACCTAGCCTAGTCATACCTAACTAAGTCCACTCCACCTCCCTATTCTTTCTCCTTCTTCACGGCAGCTTCATTAGTAGCATTAGGGTTTGTTTTTTTTTTTTTATTTCTTTTCCTTCCTCTCTTCTATAAATAGGACCATTATCATTTAGTTAGTCCTATTTTTGCAATTGTTCCTAAACCCTAAAATACATTTTCTCTCTTTCCCTTCTTCCTCTTCTCAAAAACAGTGAGCCATCATTTTCCCTTGAAATTTTAATAGCGAATCCAGGTAACTTTGCTTTTCTATTTAATCTACGGGTAGCTATTCACATAGTTAATTAGGAATTGAAGCATGAAAATTGTAGGAAGTTTAATATTGTTTTCATATGAACATGTCGAGCATGAAGCATGAATTTCTTGATTGATTTTTATGTATTTTCTTGATTTTATGTATGATCTTGTATAATTTATTTACCAATCAAATCTTGTTATTTCTTGATGAATTTTTCATGGTATCTGGTTTACTGTTTGATTATTAACCATGATTTATTTCGTGGCAAAATTCGTCCGTTTATTATTTATAAAAATTTAATCTTTCAAACCGGTAAAACTGTCCAGAATAGGTTTACGAATTTATTAGTGTACTTAATCAATTCTGAATGCTACGAAATTTTATATGGAAGTCAGTGATAATGTTTTACAGCTTGTGTTAAATTTTCGTAATTTTTAAAGATCGTTTGATATGGCATAAAATTCTGAAACCGAATTCAGCCTAATCTGACTGGTTAGTTATAAAATCACTTAAAAATAGTAAAAGATGTTATTTTTAGACGAAATTTATGCACGTTAATCCTTGAACCCATATTTAGCTCCCATAAAAATTTCCAGATTTTTAGAGATCTTTAGATGGTCGTTTTTAATTTAATTCTTTAAAAATCAGATTGTATAAAATAGGGCAATTGAATTATTAAAATATGCTATTATTCATTCTTGAATTTTCGAGTGACCTAAGTATTAAAAGGGAACTAAAAATATGATTTTTATGATGAATCTTGATAGTATTGAATTATATTGATAAATCTTGAATTAAAAATTAAATCTTGTTATTACCTTCTAATTGTCAAGTGTATAGAAATTAAAAGAAGAGTTAAAAATATTATTTTTATGTTAATCTTGATGAATGTTGTCGAAAAATATGATTTTTATGTTTATTAATTAGTTAAATTATTTAATTCTTGATGATTGAATTCATATAAATTAATTGAATAATTTTGGCTATTATTGATATAAAATGTCGAGTGTGGTGAAAGTAGGAAAAATAGGATTTTTATTATATTTTGGTTAGTTTTGAATTATTATTAATTTAGGAAATAATTAATAATAAAAGTTATGGACAAAATAATTATTAGGGATAAGTTGTAAAGTGAAGGGATAAAAAGATATTATTAGTATTATTATTAAGAGGACCGAAATAATATTAGTACTATTAATATAAATATTTTTCGAATATTGTTACAAATTGGTATATGACGTAATATTAAGGTTAGTATCCGAAAGGATAGGATTATAAGTATATATATATTTTAAGAATAGTATATTATAAGAATTGAAGTTGCATAAGATATTACTAGGGATAAGAAAGGAAACAGAGTAATAGCTATACATGTTATGTTTCGGTCTCTGGCTAGGAAAGGCTTGGTATTTAAGGTGGCCAATATACGTGCCGCACCTCCCTTTCCTGGGACTCCGAACATTTCATTTCCTATTACGGTCACCTAGTATTATCCTAATATATGATACGATTAAATTAATTGAAGATATAAGATACAATATGGACACCCACCTGTATGATACACGAGTCATTAGTGGGTTAAGTCAGAACCACTACTCAATGGGACGAACACATGAGTTCCCCCGAGTAGTTTGACCTTAGAACATGTAGTCGTCTGGTAACCGTATCTGCGAGTCGCTACCAGGAAGTTATGGCCATAGCTTAGACTTAGCGGTGAAACACGGGATCCGCTATGGGATTGAGTACACGAGCTCCTCCCGGCATGTTCTAGGGAGTTATGGTGAAACACGAGATCCATAACGAGTTATTAGTGACCGGTCCAACAAAGATATTATATTACGATCATACGATTTGATAAGATGAAATCATAAGATGAAGTATAAGATGATTTCAAAAGATGATAAGATATGTTATGATCTAATGTGATAAGAAAGACATGATATGATATGATTAAGATATGATTTATGATGATATGATATGATATGATAAGAATATGATAAGTCATGATGATAAGAATATGATAAGTTATGATGATAAGATATAATTATGATTTATTAATGATATAACTTAAGAAGGGTTAAGTATAAGTTAAGGATTGAAGATGTATAGTATAAAGTATAAGTTAGTGTATTGTAAGTCTTCCGCTGTGTATTTCCTGAATTCATACGAATATGTAACGTGTGTGTATATTATACGGATGGTGTATGTATTTGGTATGTATTCTAACCGTATTTGCAGGGTTGATTATACGTATTTTATACGTAATTATACGTATTCTAACCGTATTTCTGCAGGGGTATTTATACGTATTTTTATACGTATCTGTATACGTATTTTATACGTACTTCTATACGTATTCATATACGTACGTTTATACGGAACTTGTGTATTTATATGTAAAGCATGTATTGAATTCTTTACAGTTTTTATGATATTTTTTCTATGCTATTATGTGTTTGGTGGTCCCTCGATTAAATGGGACAGCCTAGTTACTCGCCACTGACGGTGGACCCCCCCCTCAGTTTCAGGTGAAGACGCTGCCGAATAACGGGCTATCGTGGATGGGTTTGAGTAGCTGAGAAACTTAGTTAAACGGTTTAATTAGATGATTTATGATTTATGACATTTATTTAGTTTATTTTATGGTCCCAGCATGTTGGGACAGTATTTTAAGACCTTATATGTAATTATGGCTATTGGATTGTTATGGATAGTTGGTAGGTTATTTAATAAAAGTTAATTCATCTACTCAATTAATCTGATTAATTGTTATTTAAGTTGGTAATGATCCGATTGTCGATTTCCCTTTGTCAATCGACATGTCTCAAAAAGTCGGGTCGTTACACTCAAGGCATTGGCATAACATCCGTTGACAAAAAAGTTGATCCCTTCTCGATAAGGATATAGGCTAAAATTAGAGAAAGTATAACGCAAACACACATTCTTAAAGTAGATGGCTCTTGAAAACTTGACGGAAATAATAACTCTCATTCTACGGCTTTTGGATTGACTGTCGAGCAGCATGTTACAATTGTAACCTCTTTCAAAGAAAATGTATTTGCTTTATCGCCAATCTGTTAGTGATATGGTATGGAAATTGTTGATGTAACCCTCCAAGGCGTGGAATCTACACTTTCCTTCTAAACTTATTCGCCCCTTAGATCACCGGGTTACCGCGAAATGTTTAGTGAGATACAATGGAGAAAACTTGTACACTCTATATGATCTTAGAGTATACCTTAAAAGAACTTTGTGTTTGTTATGTGTTTAGAACACACTTAGTATAAATTGCAAGAGAATACTAAATGCAAGCAAGTTGTATGAAGTATAGAAAATCTGAATATTTTTTGTGTGTCTCAACCATGAACTAAGCAAGCCTATTTATAGGCATATAAGGCAAGAGGAATCAGCTTAAAAGAGCTAAACAAACGCCATCTTAAAGCTCCATAAAATCAGTTTAATGGTGATTAATTGTGTACAATTAACACCCTTGAAGATGCCATTCACTAGGCAACCTTCAAGGTTCTGATTTTAAATCTCTTTAAAACTTGTTTAATGCTGCAATGAAGCCATTAAACACACGCTTAATACGTACAAGCATCCTAGGCAAAAGCATACGAAAAGTCGAAAAACTGTTTGAATATTCCAGAAGCAAATCGCGAGCCGCGAAGAGGAGCTCGAGAGTCGCGACCTAGGCTCGCGAGTCGCGGCCTGGGCTCGCGAGTTGCGAGTCTTCTCTGTCTCGTGGCTCGTGATTTGTTTCTTTCCAGAACCTTTTCACGAGTCACGACGGGTCCTCGCGGGTCGCGAGATACCCGTTGGACTCATAGTTTCTATTTGCCTAATCTTCTCTTTCCTTAGTTCATGTAACCAAGCCCATTTAATCATAAATGTTCCAACAATCCTCCTCTCATTTATGATCTAAATGTTGACAAGCTTAAAACCACAACATTCATAATCAAAACACAAAACACATGTTTATGCATAAATAGAAATGTCGTAAAGATTGAATTTCTACTTAGTATATGCATACTTTACAATAATTCCATTTAGTATAATAGACTATGCTTTGAATTATACAAACACTACGAATTATTGAAGATACAATACACATAAACACAAACAAAGCAACTTTTAACCCCCTACACCTATGTCGCCATGGTGTACGTATCTATTCATGAACGTTTCAAGCAAAGCCTAGACTTGATGAAGCGGCCAAACTTCTTGCTCACATAGGTAGATCTTTTCGCACATGCTCCTGAAATTTGAGCCAATTACAAAGATCTATTAAGAATTGAACCAATTCAACCTCCTTTACATTGCAGTAAACTTAGCACTTACCTCGGGATGTAATATCTTCAAGTGCTCACAACCTTAAGTGAAAATCTATCCTCATTGAATTTGAGATCCAATGTCTTATTGGACGTCGAATTGAGTTTCATTTCATTAAGGATGTACAATAGGCTTTAAACCCATCCCTAAATTCATTTTGTTCAACAAGTCCCTTGGCAACGGTTTTGTAAATGCATCCGTCAAATTACCTTGTGACCGAACAAAGTCAATGGTTATACAACCATCTTTAATCATCTCACGTACATAGCTATGTCTAACCCCAATGTGCCTTGACTTGCCATTGTAGACCACGCTATAAGCTTTGGCAATTGTTGCCGCACTATCACAATGGATAGCTAGAGGTGACATTGGTTTTGCCCAAAAGTCAACCTCACTTAATATATTCCTAAGCCACTCCGCTTCTTGACAACATGAAGCAAGAGCAATGAACTCCGAAGCCATTGTGGAATCGGTGACACATGTTTGCTTCTTAGAAGCCCATGAAATGGCACCTCCTCCAAGAAGAAACACCCATCCACTTGTGGATGAAAAATCCTCCTTATTGGAGATCCAACTTGCATCCATAAACCCTTCTAAAATAGAAGGCTCACCGGTATATGTCAAACCAAAATCCTTGGTTTTCTTCAAATACCTCAACACTCTTCTTAAAGCTTGCCAATGTACCATACTAGGATTACTAGTAAATCGGCTCAACCTCCCTATAGCAAAAGCTATATCCGGTCGTGTGCTAGTCATAGCATACATCAAGCTTCCGACCAAGCTTGCATACTCCAATTGAGATATTGGAGTACCACTACTCGGAACCAATTTAACATTAGGATCCATCGGAGTAGCAAAATGAGTTGAAACCGACTCATTGAACCTCTTTACCACTTTCTCAATATAATGAGATTGTGTTAAAGAAATAGTGCTTTTACCTCTCACAATTCTTATACCAAGAATTACATCCGCTTGACCCAAATCTTTCATTGAGAAGCTCCTTGAGAGAAATGCTTTGGTTTTGTTCACTTCATCCAAATCAGTCCCAAAACTAAGCATATCGTCAACATATAAACAAATTATAACTCCTTTACCGTTGTTAAATTTGCTATATACACACTTATCGGATTGATTTATTTTAAATCCATTAGCCAAGACTACATCATCAAATTTTTGATGCCATTGCTTAGGTGCTTGTTTTAGGCCATATAACGATTTAACTAATTTACAAACTTTGTTTTCTTGTCCTTTGACTACAAAGCCTTCCGGTTGATTCATGTACACTTCCTCCTCCAATTCACCATAAAGGAAAGCCGTTTTCACATCCATTTGGTGAATTTCAAGACCATGAATCGCCGATATGGCTATCAAAAGTCTTATAGTAGCTATTCTAGCTACCGGAGCATAAGTGTCAAAATAATCGATACCATATTTTTGCCTAAAACCTTGGGCCACTAACCGGGCCTTGTGTTTTAATATGGTTCCATCGACCCTTTTCTTTTTAACGAAGATCCATTTACAACCAAGAGGTTTACAACCCGGAGGTAAGTCCGATAAAACCCAAGTATTATTACCCATTATTGAATCCATTTCATCATTCACGGCCTCCTTCCAAAAAGCGGAATCATGAGACTTCATAGTCTCACCAAAGGTTTTCGGATCCTCCTCCATATGTTAAACATATGAATATTGAGTCTCAATAAACTCCCTTGACCCCTCTACTAAAAATAGTTGAAAATCCGGTCCAAAAGTTTTAACTTTTCTAGCTCTTTTACTTTTCCTAATTTTCGGAATTGTAGTATCATGATCTTTATTAAGATCATCTACATTCCCGGAACTAGTACTAGGTACCATGTCCTTTGGTCTAGGAATCGATGAAAAACGAGTTTCATCAAAAATTGAATCCCTTGACTCTATCACGGTATGTATAGAGACAAAATCATTATGTTCAAGAACATAAAACCTATAGGCATTGCTATTTTCCGCATAGCCTATAAATATGCAATCAATCCCTTTTTCACCCAATGTTTTACGTTTGGGTTCCGTCAATTTGACGACCGTCCTACACCCCCACACCTTAAGGTATGTGAGATTAGGCTTCCTTTTAAACCAAATTTCATATGGGGTATCCTTGTTCCTTTTATTAGGAACCCGATTTAAGACATAACATGCGGTAAGCATTGCCTCGCCCCAAAAACCGTCACTTAGACCCGAGTTAGAAAGCATGGAATTAACCATTTATTTTAATGTCCGATTTTTCCTTTCCGCCACACCGTTACTTTGTGGTGAATATGGTGCGGTTGTTTCGTGAATTATGCCAATGGAATTAAAATGATTTGGGTCATAATACTCTCCACCTCTATCCGTCCGAAGTACTTTAATTTTTAAATTAAGTTGTAATTCCACTTCGGTTTTATAAATTTTAAATTTTTCAATGGCCTCCTCTTTGGATGATAATAAAAATGTATAACAAAACCTCGATGAATCATCAATAAACGTTATTACATATTTTTTATTACCCAAAGAAGGGGAACTATGAAAGTCACATAAATCACTATGCACCAAATCAAGCAAATTTGTTTGTCTTATCACACTATGGACTGGGGTCCTTGTGATTTTATTTAACATGCACGTCTTACACTTCTCTAAATTTAAATCAAAAGGTGGGATTAACCCCAATTTAGACATGTCATATAAACGGCGATAATTCACATGACATAAACGATTGCGCCATAGAGAAGAAACATCAAGCAAGTAAATAGAATCAACATTTTCATTATTTATGTGGAATTTGAACATTCCATTACAATAATATCCTTGACCAACATAAATACCATCTTTAGAAACAATGAACTTATCGGACTCAAAAACAACCTTAAAACCAAACTTGTTCAAGATACCCCCCGAGACTAAATTTTTCCTAACTTCGGGTACAAAAACATCTTTTAAAGTTAGTGTTTTTCCCGAAGTTAAACATAATTCGACTTGACCTATACCCTTGGCCTTTACCGTAGAATCATTACCCATATACAAAATTGGCCCATTATTCAAATCTTGAAAAGTTTTGAACAAATGCCGGTCTTTGCATACATGTCTGGAGGCTCCTGAATCAATCCACCAAGAGTTGTCAACCTGCACAACATTAATTTCAGAAATCATAGCAACAAAATGAGTAGGTTCATTTGAAGCTACTAGTGCAACCGTACCTTGGCTAGAATCACCCTTAGGTTGATCCTTCTTTTCCCTCTTGAAGTGAGGACCGCTACATATCCAACAAGTAACCGCATTTCGCTTCTTGTTTGTAGCATTCTTGGTTTTAAAATTCTTGTTGTTGGATTTCTTTGTCCCATTTGACACACCAACCCCTACCATGTTTATGGTAGATTTTTGTCCATCATTATTATTATTATTGTCCTTGTCCTTGTCCTTGTTCTCTTGAGCCCGGATATTCTCCTCAACTAAGAGGCGACTACCCAATTGCTCCATGGAAATATCTTCTTTTTTATGTTTTAAAAGATTTTTAGTATCTTTCCATGCCGGTGGTAATTTATCAATTATTGATGCGACCGCAATGGCCTCATGCATCTCCATTCCGTGAGCCCGGATTTGATTTAAAATGTGATGAATTTCATGGAATTGTTCCATTATTGAACGGTCATTAGTAATTTTAAAAGAACTAAAATTGCTAACAAGAAATTTCTTACTTGAGGAATCCTCGGCGATGTACTTCGCCTCCAAAGCATCCCATAGTTCGTTAGCACTCTCTACGTTTTGATAGAGATCGAACAACGAGTCGGAAAGAGTGTTGAGTATATGCCCCCGGCATATGTAATCATCATTCTCCCACTTAGTCCTTTTCCTTGTAGTCTCGGCCGGTTCCGCTGCTTCACCCTCCTATGGGCAAGGAGTCATCGGGGTGGTAAGGACGTATACCACGTTGAGAGTTGTCAAAAGAAAATGAACCTTCTTTTGCCAACGGCGGAACCCCACACCTTCGAACCTCTCCAACTTTTGAATGTTCATGGCTAGGTCTTTGCGAGTAGTCATCTTTTTTCGAATAAGTTTAGAAGTTTGTTAGTGATATGGTATGGAAATTGTTGATGTAACCCTCCAAGGCGTGGAATCTACACTTTCCTTCTAAACTTATTCGCCCCTTAGATCACCGGGTTACCGCGAAATGTTTAGTGAGATACAATGGAGAAAACTTGTACACTCTATATGATCTTAGAGTATACCTTAAAAGGACTTTGTGTTTGTTATGTGTTTAGAACACACTTAGTATAAATTGCAAGAGAATACTAAGTGCAAGCAAGTTGTATGAAGTATTGAAAATCTGAATATTTTTTGTGTGTCTCAACCATGAACTAAGAAGCAAGCCTATTTATAGGCATATAAGGCAAGAGGAATCAGCTTAAAAGAGCTAAACAAACACCATCTTAAAGCTCCATAAAATCAGTTTAATGGTGATTAATTGTGTACAATTAACACCCTTGAAGATGCCATTCACTAGGCAACCTTCAAGGTTCTGATTTTAAATCTCTTTAAAACTTGTTTAATACTGCAATGAAGCCATTAAACACACGCTTAATACGTACAAGCATCCTAGGCAAAAGCATACGAAAAGTCGAAAAACTGTTTGAATATTCCAGAAGCAAATCGCGAGCCGCGAAGAGGAGCT
This sequence comes from Salicornia ramosissima, assembly GCA_951394345.1. NCBI lineage: Eukaryota > Viridiplantae > Streptophyta > Magnoliopsida > Caryophyllales > Amaranthaceae > Salicornia > Salicornia ramosissima. Next base: position 41,280,448 of record OX596237.1, on the reverse strand, counting down.
CGCGAGTCGCGACCTGGGCTCGCGAGTCGCGAGTCTTCTCTGTCTCGTGGCTCGTGATTTGTTCCTTTCCAGAAACTTTTCACGAGTCGCGACGGGTCCTCGCGGGTCGCGAGATACCCGTTGGACTCGTAGTTTCTATTTGCCTAATCTTCTCTTTCCTTAGTTCATGTAACCAAGCCCATTTAATCATAAATGTTCCAACACAATCCAGGCAAATCTTCTAGCAATCGTAGAGGGGATCGGTCAAATTATCAACACCTAGGATAAGATAGGGATCAACACTGATAGTGAGTCTAATGAGCTATCTACACAACCCTTCCCTTCTTCTCTTTATCTCTTTATTATTTTAGATATTATGTGCGTCCTAAATCTATTCAATGTTGTAAGTGAGTATATCTTATATTCAAAATGCTCATAACTTTTCCATAATGGCAATGAAAGACTGGCAGTTGGTGTTCTAATATGTTGTAATGAAATTATAAAGCTTGTGCATATATGGTTCTTGTAGTATGTCAGTGAGAACCGCAGGTTGGTCACGTTTTCATGTTCAAAACCGCACTCTTACTGCAGTTTTTTCTATCGAATGACATATTAATATGGTTGTCTTTCAATTTGCTTAATATTAATTGATGGCTAATTAATTTGCTTAATTTCAATTGATGGCTAATTATTCCCATTTAATTTTGGGGTTATATATATATGTTTAATCTCCCTAAGTTATTTCCGTAACTTATTCTAAGGGAAATTAAAGAGTCTTTTTCTATTCATCTTCATCCTCCTAATCTTCTATATATAATCCCTATATCTCTTCTATCATATACGTACAAAAGAAAAGATATCCTAAACACGTCTTCTAGTTTTTGGGCATAAGTTTTTACAACTCCAAACCATCATCTAAGAGTGTCATTGTGTGAAGGTGGTGTTTGAGCCTTAGGAAACGCATCTGCGAATACAGTTGAGCACCCCGGTTACCACGACACACCAAAGTTTGTTCTTACTTTTCATTCCTAGTAGTTGTAGTCGTCCTTTAAACAACACTGGCCAGTTGTATTATTGTTTAGTTGCCAAAAAACATTGTTGTTTCTTCATTTTTTTTTTATTACCAACCATTATCACTTTATTGTTTTGGTTACGTTTTGATATCAATAGAATTTAATTACCGTTCTAAAATACATTTCCACTTAAGGAGTATTTAAAAATAATTAATTATAAGAAAAGACTAATCAGCTGTATTGATGTTTAACTGCCAATAAAAATGCAGTTTCTTCATTCTCCTTTTTTGAATTACCAACTATTACCACTTTACAAGTGATTTAGGTATAATCAATGGGGAAAAAACTGCTAAAGGTCAATGAACATTACCATTGAAATAAACAATAATGCTTCTTTGAAAATTTCCTAAGGTATAGTAAAATAGCCAAATTGCCTCTTTGATTTTGGAATTACTTAAGGTGCCCCTAAGGTTTAGGTTATTAGCTACCTTAATAATGAAATAAAACAAAGAAATAATGTGAATTTCGATGTCCGTATTATCATGTTTCACTATATGGTATATATACATGTGTTTGATTTAAAATTGGATAAAAACAGTCTTAAACAATAAGGATTTATAATATATTATTCATATTTAAAATGACATTTTATCTCAGACTAATACAAACCTCATGGATACCTCAGGCAATTCCAAAACCAAAGTGACAATTTAGTTATTTAACTAAACTTAGGAGTAGCTAAGGAAAATTTCAATTTTGTTATAATTAAGTACAAATATTTTCCCCTTACTGTCTTTTATAATCAGCTATCAAATGGACACTGAACAATAAATATTAAATTGCAAAAGAAAATTTTGTCCAAAACTACCTTTCTTACACTGGTTTTTGCGAGAAATTATCTAGTTTAGAAAGTCTATGACAAAACTATTAAGTTAAGAAAAAACTTGTTGACCACAACCTTAAATCAAATTCTGGTGTTACTCTTATTTTCAGGTCACTTCAAATCACTTGTCAATCACATGATGCATTAAATGTGGCTTTTGTTGCGAATTTGGTGTTTTCCCTCTATTTGGAACAAATTTACCCTAATTTCTCAACCTTAATTTTAGTGTTGAAGGGTATTGTATTGGTTCCAAATGGGAGGTAATCACTAAATTCGTAACAATATAAATCATTTAACACATCATGTAATTGACACATGATTTTAAGTGGCCTAAAAATAAAAGTCAACGTCAAAATTTGATTTAAGGTAGTGGTCAACAAGTTTTTTCCTAACTTAGGTAGTTTTATAACATACTTTATAAACTATATAGTTTCATGCAAAAACTGGTGTAAGCTGAGTACTTTTGGACAAAATTTTCATTGCAAAAAAAATAATTAAGGGAGATATAAAAGCTTAAAACCTAAAAAGTGTCATATATGATTCCAAATAGAGAAACAGAGTTTTGTCTAAATATAAGAGCCCATACTTGGCAATTGGCACAACAAGAATATATGTAGTAGCATATAATGCCATATGTAAGTTTGTCAGACAAAATGATTACCATATCTTCAAAACGGACCATAATTAGACTCTTGACCCTGACCATATCAAGACGTTCAAATCACTGAACACATAAGATTACTGAATTCATTATACACTTGATGAGGGAACATGATTTGGCATCCCAAATCATTTTGGCACCCTTCTTCCTCTCACATGAATAGTAACCAAATTCACTATTCATGTGAGAGGAAGAGGGTGCCAAAATGATTCTGGGGTGTGCCAAAATCACTAACCTTGATGAGTACATTTTACATGGGTAATTTGTATAATCAAAAGAGGGAGACAATAAATATACTAGCCTCACTACCCTTAAACAACCACCTTAAATAGCAAAAAACCGAACTCGTCAAATAGGTGAAAGAGAGGCTACATAAGATCCATTGGAGTACTTCAAAATCTTCAAGCAACGAGAAAGTAAGTTTGAATTAACCACAGCAGCTGATATACCAAAATTATCAGTATCTTTTGGATCTCCACATGTTTCATCATTGTTTGAATTTAGGCTGGCTACTTCAAGAGCAGCATTCAAGCCCAAGGTGTTAGGGTCAGTCACAAAGCTGCATGAACCCAAAACCAAAGTCATTCACCTCCTATATAGTAACCATTGCCTCCAAAACAATTAAAAAGAAAAGGCAAGGAGCACATACGTTGCCTCAAAACCCCCCTCGGAACTCATGGCAGAGCATATAGAGCAAATGATCCAAGGAGGAAGATATGTATCCTTTACGTCAATACTGTGGTAGAAATCACTCTTCAAACCATCATTTACCTCATCTTTTGTTGCCAATCCTTTTGACTGCAAAGCATCAACTCTCCTAATCTCTTTGTACTTCACCTGAAAAACACGATTCACATGCTCAACAAGACAAGTGCAAGAACAGGATATTGAAATAATTTAGAGGTGCAGGATAAAAAGATTGTTTTGGACCACTTCCACAAATCACTGATATAAGCTAGGACAAAGTTTGAGAACCTGATTACTCAAGCTAGAGAAAGTTCTTGCCGTTTAAGCATGCACTTTTGTTTTGAAGAGTGTTTAAGCACACTATTTAGTGTAAATGAACCACCAAACTAAAGATAGAATGAGTCCGAATTGTTCATAAGCAGAGGGAGCATGGTTCAACTATATGATGAAAGAACTGTCAATTATTACATGATTGTTGATGAAATTTGCGACGAGACTGGTAAGTACCATACACTACATAACTTAAGTAGAATAAAAGAGCAAGTGATTGGCCTAATGGCATGCACACAGGGATTATATTCAAATTGCTTTTTGCTTCATTCATTTTATAAAAAGGCCATGCAATTAAGATTGGAAAATCAATGACCTCTGGGAAAGATACAGCAGCATTCAGAAAAGGAACAGGTGCACACAGTACCGGTACATCCATACTGCTCAACGTAGTCAACAACGATCTGAAGAGGCAAACAATCAAAAAGGCATGTTAAACAAAATTTCAGCTTCTATAGACAAATTCCAGATTCATAATTTACTCATTTACCTATAATTTAACAGAAAATCATAGAGGCCTTGAACACTATCATTTCCATGGAATGCTAACAAAGATTTTGGGTTGTTGTCCAAATCAGGCATTGAACCAAAACGCTTTGCCTGCATTGATTGATTTCAATAACCAATAATAAATTAATAACTAAAATAAAATAAAAATAATATAAAGAAAAATCAGTAAATTGACATGAAGGACAACTACGATAGAAAGCATTCAGACAAGTGGTGCAGCTATACTTTTGCTCTTACAATAGGTACACTTGTTACTGTTTAAACCCTGATACCTAATCAACTTTCCTGCTGTTTCTGCTTTCTATAAGAATAATTAGCATATGAAAGGGAGTTTCTGCTCAATTGATCAGTATAAAGTCCAACACAACAACACTCAGAGTAGAACCTGTCCTAAGTTATCCTTCTCAATCTCGGAGAGCTCAACCAAGTCTTCCCTACTTATCTGCTCCTCTTCAGAACAGCACAGAGGCATATCGAAACTGATATCCTGGTGAAAGATGATAGGAAAAGTTAGAATGGGCGATTCCAAGAAGAATAAAAGCTCTAATAGCTATATAAAAATAATAAACAAATAAATAAAAACATCTAATAGAATGGGAGGCAGCAATATACACAACAAAGATGAATCATCAACATCACAAGGGTATTTATCTTGCCAAAACAGATTTCAGTCGAATATTCTGAACCTAATGATAGCCTTTTCTTCGAAAGCTGAAATCATCCATTTCCCACTCTCAAATATCGCCGCCACTCTCTTGAACTACTCCCTCTTTTTTAATATTATATTTAACCATATTCTTTAACTGAAGGTGCACCATCCATTAATAATATATAATCAAAAGCTCCAGTACTCATCCAATTCCACATAAGACAAGATCTTTTACACACCACACATTCACACTAATTATCACATTCATAAATAGCAACTTATAACAGAATTTGGCTTTTGATATCAATTGGAGAAGGTTTCAAACAAAATTGCAAGATGTACATTCAATGTTCACCAGAAACCAATACTAGAACTGACGTATTTTTGAGGGGTTTTAGATGAGGTCGGACACTTAGAATTCACATGCACACACGCAACAAATATCTTTGTGCACTGATGCAGGAAAGGAAATACAAAATTTAAAAGACAAATTCTCATAGTTAGGGGCAACTTACATGTTCCTTCAACAAGGATCGCAAACCTCTTGTTGATTGAGAAATAAATGCATTACATGTTCGTTTGACTTTCCCTGTGCCTTCAACAGCGGTGAAGATCACCACAAACTGTGAGGTGCAAACTGGTAGAAGTTTTATAAAACTAAACATTAGAAAATAGAATCCATAGCAAATTAATGACAAAAACACAGAGCCGCTACCTATAACATTACCATTACAAAAGAACAATCAACAATGTTATGCAAAGATTTAAAAAAAAGGAAAAGAAAAAATTTGGAGTACAGGGTGTGAAACATGAGCCTTTGTGCTTCAATACTCAAAGAAAACTATGCTATGCTAGTATGCTCAATGTTCATTCTAACCAAAGTAGCTATTATCCAGCCAGCGAGCCATAAAGATGTATTAGCTCCTTCTTTCGCTGCACCTTAATCCCAAAGCAATGGCACAAGGACTTCCTAAGAGGTCGCCCATCCTAGTACTATTCTCGGCCAACCAAGGGGTCGGTGAGGTCGGCGGCATGGTAACACAAGGACTTCCCAGGAGGTCACCCATCCTAGTACTATTCTCGTCCACCAATGTGCCTGGATGTGACATATTTGTACGCTGGCTATCACAGGCCTACCACAACCTTCCTCTATCTGGGCTTAGGACCGACAGCAGGAAACCCCACAGGCGGAGTTATAAAGATGTATTGGCTACAACATCAATTTTGTTTTGAACTAATTAACATACCATTTTAATATAGAACATAAATTCTCTATTATTTTATTTGAGCTAAAGACGAAACAATTTGGGAACTAGTTCTCTGTAGCCCCTACCATGTATTGAAAATTTATACAAATCTTGGCTCCCAGAAGCTATTTTTCATTTTTGGAGTTTCGGACTCACAAGTTGAGCTCAATTTGATCTATAGGCAGAAAACAAATTCCAGGCCTCCATTGAATGCAAACGAAGTCAATAGGGATTAAATACACCCATACGGGAAATTCAAGAGATAGTAAGGGGCTGTTTGGTTTAACAGTAAGATAAGGAATGGAATCAAGAAAGGTGAAGGAAAGGAAAGAATAGGAAAAACCTATGATTACCCCACTTGTTTGGTTATAGAAGAGAAAGGGTTTTATAACCCATTAATTGAGTTTGGTTTTAAAAAAAAAAAAAAAAGAATAAGTATGTAGACTCTTCTTCTCGCATGTCGTTGCCATTATCGTTTTGATGAGATGAGTGGTAAAAGGAAGATGAATGTTCTTGGTGAAGCTTCATCCCACAATGGTTTGTAACCGCCATTGTATTTCACCTCTCATCAAAAACATCATCTCATGACAATTCCATCCCAATGTGGCATGTACTGTTGTCGTCGACCTACCAGTAGTAGCTCTGTATCTCACCAATATACAATTCCAACTTTTTGAGCTTCGAGGTGACCACATTCTACTTTTAAGCACTACATCTAGAATGATAACGGTGAAATTTGACCATATGAAGCTTGGTTTCATTCTTTGATTGCAGTTTTTTGCTTCTCTTTCACATAACTTATCTTTTTTTTCCCTGCTTCAATGGTGAAAATGGGGTTGGGTTCGTGGTTTAGATAGAGGTGGAGGTGGTTAAGCCTGGTGGTGGTTCTTATAGTGTTGTACTAGGTCTGAAAAAGTTTGGATGGTGGTCATAGTGTACGGTGAGTAAAGAAGGAAGTTGGGGAATTCAAGTCCCAAGTTAAAAGGTGGGAATGAAGAAGTGTAAAATTTAGGGATCTCCAAACCTTGAAAAGCTGAAAGGGAAAGACAAAACTGCAAAACAAACGCAGATAAGGCTTTGCCAAAAAAAAAAAAAAAAACCTACAGATAAGGGAATCCATGGCCAATGTTCCCTTTACTTATTCCCCTCAACCAAACAGCCCCTAAATAGTTATACATTATTCACTCATGATTTAAAAAGCAAAATACTCCCTGATAATGTTTTCTTCCTTCTATCGAAGGACATGGAGGCAATGGGTGGGAAGGGGAGTTTTACATTATGTAACAAAATTTTTAGAGGGTAATGATATGTAAAACCCTTTAGGACTACATATAAACATTATGTACACTTCCTAAAGTAATAATAATTTAGAAATGCATGTGAAATTCACAGGACTCGATGTAACTAATGTATGATTTAAGTTAATATTTCCAATTTTAGCACCTTATATAATTATCATTTTCCATATTATAAAAATAAAATAAAATAAAAAAAAGTGGCCAAGGTGTCAAATCTCCAAACTAGCAGAAAAGATGTGCAACAGCTACCCTACGATGCATACCAAATCTAAGCTCTACTAGACGGAAATAATAAACCCAAAGAAGCTGATACAATCTTAGTTTAAAAAGGCGCAACAAGGCGGCAGACACAAATGTTTCCTAGAAGCTAGGAGCGAAGCTAAGGTATGCACCTCTTGTAGGCAATTTTTTATTCAAATGACTTTTTCTTTGACTGTATTAAATATTAAGTCAGGGTGGCTTTACATATCAGGCCATGAATGAGTGCTTTTAAATATCTTGGGTTAATCATCAAAAAGAACAGTGATATTGACCAAGATGTGGCTCACAGGATTGAGTGCAAGTGGCTTAAATAGAGAGCGTCCATTAGAGTGTTGTGCGATTGAAGCAACCCTTTAATGTTGAAGGGTATATTCTACAGAATTGTTATAAGACCAATGTTGCTCTATGGTACAAAATGTTGATCTTCTAAGAGAGAGCACATTCAAAAGGTAAGGGTCACAGAGATGCAGATGTTGAAATGGACGTGCGGAAACACTCTACGTGATAGAATCAAAAATGAAGATATCCACGAAAGTTGGTGTTGCAGATATTGCGAGCAAGCTAAGAGAAAATCGCTTGCGTTGGTTTGGACAAGTCACACGGAGACCCAAGGAGCACGAGTGGGAAGAGTGGAAAAGTGGGATCAGGGAGATTTCAAACTAGGTAGAGGGAGACCGAATATGACTTGGTGGGAAGAAGTTAGAAAAAAATATAAAGCAAATGGATTTACAATGAGGCTCTCAATTGTAGATGGTGGTGGAGGAAAATCTTTGTGGATTACTACTCGAAATAATCACTTTGGTTCATGTCGATGACCCTACTTATGGGAATAAGGCTTTGATTAATTGATTGGTTGTATTTAATATTAATTAACAAACCCCTAGTAATTTTAGTAATGATATATGTAAAACCAAGATCAGTCTCAGTTTGAAAATATTTCAAACATTATTCAATTTATAAATTAAATGTAAGCTATTTTCCTTAGAGTGCAAAAGCACACCTCTTGTCGATAGTTGGGCCTTGCCTAGTTAAAGCCTATTTCTTAGAGCCCCATTTCCTAGAGCATGGGAGTGAGGTGCACCAAGATGTGCTTTTTAAATCAATCTAAGATTAAAGTTGAAGCATTAGTCACCGTAGAAATACCACATACACAATTAGTCCAATTACAAGAAGATATATCAACTTCAAACATAATGAAATTTGTGAGGAAAACTCCTATGTTTAGTTAAAGCTTTTCTATTTGAGGAGAAAGATATATAGAAAATTAGCGATAATTAGAATACATCACCTAAGCAATCTTAGTACACCTAGAATTTGGAGGGGAGGGGGGGCCAAAATAATCTATGACCTCCCACATCCCACTACATCCTCAACGAAAGACATAGAAATGCCAACTTGTGCTTCATAGGATTCTAAACTTTGCAAACTTCAAGAATTGTACAATTATAAAAAGGAATATTCACAAGAATAACCCCAACTTTCACCAATCTTCTCAAAATAATCCCAACTCTTGATTATTCTAGAATAATCCCAACTATAAGGCAATCCTTCTCAAAATAATGTGAAATGTTATTTTGTTGCTCTTGTTGGTCCATATTGGGACTATTGTCAATAAGAAAATAGAAGTTCGGATTATATTCAGAAGATAACAACTAAAGTTCGGATTATTAAAGTTGAGATCATTTTGAGAAGATCTGTGAAAGTAGGGATTATTCTTGTGAAATTTTTCTTATAAAAATTGAAAAAAAAAATAAGGAAAAGCAAGATTTAGATGCCTACCATAGAAAATATTGCACCGATTCCTTCGTACCATGTAGTAGAGGCTGCTAAAGGATTCCTCCCATGCTACTTGGCGTTTATCCAAAAAATCCATCTCGGCTGCAAATGGAATGACATTAGATTACAACAAAATCTAAAATAAAGCATTGAAACTTTAAAACATCGTGTAAAGAGAAACATTGCAAACAGATTGTATCCCACACGACTTGGCTTTGCAACTGAATATTGGCACACTTACCTCCCCCTGTTGATGAGCTCAATACTGATATAACAGAAGCTGGCAGTGAAGATTGGGGATACATCCATGAATGAAAACTATAAGAACTGGTACAAGCTGGAGCATTTGCGGCAGTGCTAATATGTCCATTGCCATAGAAGCCAGACTTAGAAGCTATAGAGTTCATTCCATTGCATGTGCTGCCCACAAATAACTTGTGAAACCTGATTGCAATTTGTGGTACACTCAATTCAGGATTTTCAGGTACCAAAAGTATAATTTTGAACGAATACGTTGTTCTTTGCATGAATTATTTTCTGGCAACGCCACTTTTAAGAAGGTATTGACATGTTTGCTTATAATTGTCTTTAATATCACGAAATCTATGAGGCAATCATTTTCACACATAACCCAAGACTTATTTGGTCATTGATCCACCTTAGAACAGCTTCTCCCTGAATCAAATAACTACAACCTAGTCTGATTAATCAAGGACTCTATTTCACATAACATACAAGCATAAGAAAAAATTAAAAAAATTCAATCTAGCAAAAAATACCCTTTACATCCATCAATTCAAACATAAAACACAACTTCTATTTCACTATCCATGTCATTGAAATTCTCATCATTATTCAAGAGACCTATTAGTTCATAAGTAGCTGAACTGTTCTACAGTTTCAGAGTGCCAAGTCCTAAAAAAAATACAGCTTATAATAAATCACTAATGAATTTTAGAAGGAATGCTCTAAAGATTTGCAAATTACAGTGACAGTGTGACACCTAGTGCATGAAAATAAGTTAAACCAACATAGATGTAGATTATGGCTCAATAATAACAATAACCAAATTATGCGTATCCCCAACTACTTGTTAGATCAAAGCAGCATGGGACATAGACCTTCATCGAATAGCATGCTTAAGTAACAATCAATAAATAGCTTATACAAACGATTGATCTACTGCATTGCCAGGATCGTCTACATGGAAGATTAACAGTTTTGATAACCATATGATAGACGTAGAATCTAAACAGAAACGAAATTTTCTTACCTATCTACAGGTGAAGAAGAAACAATACGCACAGCCGTTTTCATGGTAAAATCAAGAGGAACTTTTGTACCAGGAATATGTATTTCCGAACTGTAATTCCCCAAAGGTGCTGATTTTACATCCCCAGACTTTCCAGCTGAGCTTGTTGGAGAACAAGAACTTGAAGTCTCATGAGAAGCCAACCCTTTCAACGCTTTGTCCTAGATTATAGAAGAAATTATTGAACTATGCATAAAGCATGCTCGAAAATTGTAATAGAGAAAGCAACCATAACAGTACCACATCAACTGTGCCCAGCTCTGTAAATCTATCTTTACCAAATGAGAGCTCAGCCACACTCTGAAACTTGTTTTGAATGCCTTTCTCGCCAGATTCACACTGTCGTAGAATATAGTAAGAGGCCTTTACAGCTGATAAATTTGCGCTGCCAGAATATCAACAACAAAAAAAAAATTGAAAGTGTAATCAGTAAGGTATATAATTATACAAGTTACCCAACCCCACCCAAACAACAATCAAGAAAAAGAATAATATCAAGATCCATAGCTCAAGAAATACATACCCATTAAGCTCTAAGTGACTCTTGGAAGCAAAATATGAAGAGGAAGAAGTCTTTAACCCACTCTTCTCCTGATTAGCTTGACTTTCCTAAAATCAAGATGTCAAGACACAGATAAAAGTGAGAAGAAGTGAAGAACCGCAAAATGAAATTAGGTATTCTACATTCCATGAGTACTACAATCACCTTAGAATTTGATTTTCCAGAGAGTAAGTTGGACCTGCTATTTGGTTTCCTAGCAGGATATACTTGATCTAGACGCTTGTCTTTGTATCTTGTATTCTTCGGCTCCTGTGGCCTGATAGTCCCAGAATCCAAAACATCTGTATCTCTGGGATAAGGTATCAGTTTCAATGTTAAAACTCACTATTTTAGCAATAAAAAGTGAGGGCAAAAAAAAAGAGAGAACCAGTAACAATTAACTGAATGTGCAAGTAGAAGAAAGATATGAAGCATACTCTGAAGGAGTAGCAGATTCATGTACATGCTCTGCTGATACTCTTCTTTTTAATTGCTCCCCCTGTAGTATAGAGGCAAAAGCATGAGGCAAACTTCCATAAGTTGATGAACGATTCCACATAGATCTCTTTTCCAAATTAATGGATTGTCACAGATTTTCTCTAAAATCTATAGTTATTGGTAATAGAGGAGATACACAAAGAAAAATGATGGACTGTTGAAGAATTATTAGGAGCACTGAAACTCCTATTACTTATCAACAAACAGTGTTCTTTCATATCAGGAACTAGTTTCAAAACCTAGGAATTCAGAAATGAGGATCTAAAGAAGAGTGAGTAAACCAAGCACAAGAACACAAATTGAATTCAAACCACCACCAATATTAAACTCTAATTTGCATCTTAAACTCAACAAGTCAACATAATATCGAACTTACAGTTTTACAGTCACTTAAGAAAGTATAATTATAAGCTTATACAATTGAATTTTAAAGCAAATGCCTGCACTAAATCTATAGTGAATTTCAAATAATCTTTCTAACTTGAAACAAAACATGAACATGAAATGAAATAATATTAAAATTAAAAATAAAAACAGCAACTATACTTAGCCACATTATCAAAAGTGAAATTAAAGGAGGGAAAAAACCAAACTAAGTAATTTGAGTAATCAACATTTTCTATACGAGAGGCAATATCACTTCCATTTATACCACCTAAATATATCCATGCTATAAAATTTGAATTTCGATATAAACACACACTACAGATTGTAACACTTCAACATAAAAATGTCCAAATTAATAGTAGCAATAAAATTTTAAAACAAAAAAAGTGAAGAACATAAAATGAAAAAGAGAAAGCATACTCTCAATTCAGAAGGTGTCTTTCGCTTAAGAGCGGGACGAACATTCATGGAAGCCCCCACATAAAGGGAATCAGAATGCAAAGAACCAGGAGCAGCAACTGCTTTGGCAACTTTGGCCATGCTATAAATCCAAACTTACAGTGAGTCCTACTTACTGGCACACTGTGATCAGCAATTGTAAAAAACAGACACAAATTATTATAATTGATTCAAATGACAATAAAATAGAAAATCTAAGAGGAAAAACGAAAAATGCAATCGATTGAATAGGAATAAGTGAGAAAAACAGCGTTTGATTTGGAATTGAATAAATTAGGTGAAAATTGAGAATTGTAAAAAAGACGAACGAAGAACTGAGATTAACTTCACCCTAAACGAAAGGGTTTAGGGAAACCTTAGTAGGAAATGGGGGTGAGCTGAGAGACTAAAATGAGGGAAAATGGAGCAGCGGCAGACCTATGATTTGAAAAAATGGAGGTATGTGGAACATTAGGGTGCTGATCAGAATTAGACTGATCAGAGCCAGCAACAATAATAGATTAATAGTAGCTAAAAAAATTAGAGAAAAATATATTTAGAGCCAGCTAAAAATTAGCGCCAGCAGCATTCAACAATTATTATATATTTAAACAGAATCATAATCCAAAACTCATAGATTCAATCATATTTTGCATCAAGCATATATTCAAAACTCAAACCAAAAAATTCAAAAATTACATTGAATGAAACCAAAGAAAATCCCTAAAATAGAAGGGGGCGGGGGCGGGGGCGGGGGGGACCACAAAATGCGTTTTAAAAGAATCTAATCTAAAACAGAAAACAAGTAACAAAATAAGTTTAAAATGAATCAAATCTAACCCTAAGTCAATTTTAAATCGCAAAAAAAAAAAAAAAAAAGAAATTGGTAGACTGACCGGCGGTCTATGGCTGTGCTGATGTCGGAGTGGGTGCGTGGCCAGCGTGCTGCTGCTAGAGTTAACCGTCGCCTGAACAAGTGAGCGGAAGAAGAGAGAAGCGGCGGTGGGAAGTGGGAAGTGCTGCTAAGATGAGATGAAATTTTGAAAAGACAGAAAGAGGGGGAGAACTCCTGAAGTGACTGAGCGAGGGAAATATTTTCAAAAGCCTCGTCCACTTCATGTAACTTGGCATTTCTTCACACACAAAAAAAAATAAAAAAATAAAAAAAATAAATAAATAAAAATAAATAAATAAATAAATAAATTCACATTTTCTCTCTCCTTTTTTATCAACTCGCCATACGGAGTATTTATTACGGAGTATTTATTACGGAGTATTTTATACTACTCCATATAGCCATATAATTTTACATTTATATGCTTAGTTATCACTTTTTAGTTTTTTATCCACTTTTATTTACAACTTTATAATTGTACCCTTATTTTTTCACAAAATGTGAGTTTCAGCTTAAATCTCACCATAAACCCTAATGAATCAGTTAAATCAGGATAGGTGAAGTATATATAAATAGCACTGTCAATTCAGGTCAACAATTCAGTTTTGGTTTTAACCAATCAATTTGGGTCGTTTTAGTTCACTTAATTTCAGATACTTTTTTTTCCAGTTCAGTTCGGTTAATTTTGATTTCAGTTCAGTTCAGTTTTTGTACGGACATATTTCAGTTCAGTTCAATTTCAGTTAATTATTCAGTTTAACCAATCAGTTAAAAATTTGGACGGGTGCAATTCAGTTCAGTTAAAAATGTCAACAGTTCAGTTCAGTTTTGGTTACAGTTTTTTTGTTCGGTTAACTTTAGTTCAGGTCATTTGAGATTATAATTTTGTAACTCCAAACCAGCCTTAAGATAGACATTCAATAGGAAATTTTCTACCGATAGTCGGTCGCATACAAATGTTTAAAATCAGTCGCAAATCACCTACCCATAAGGAAATTACCTATCGCATTTTTGGTCGGAAATGTTGAGAACTGTTGTAGCAAATCACCTACCAATATTTTTTATTTTTCGGTAGGAAATGTTGTAAAATGCGGTAGGTAATTTTTCCGACCGAAAATCGGTCGGAAATGTACAATTAGCGACCAACGTATTTCCTACCGCTCAATATCGACCGAAAATCGGTCGGAAACATGATTCTGACCGATTTTTCTACATTTCATACCGCCATAAGCGGTAGGTAATTTAACATTTTCTTGTAGTGTTCAAAACAATTCGGATAATATTGTATCATTTTGATTCAGATTAGTAATATTCAAATTAAATTAGTTTCAAGTCATTTTTAGTTTCAGTTAGTTCCGGTTATCATCTTTTCATTTCAGTTTGAGTTAGCTTCAGTTATCCTCTTTTCAGTTCAGTTTCAGTTCAGTTCAGTTAATTTCAGATACCCGATTTTCAGTTCAGTTATTTTCAGATATTTAGCAGTTAACTTCAGTTTCAGTTGGTTTCAGATTCAGTTCAGTTCAGTTCAGTTTAATATTTTTCAGTTGACTTCAGTTATCAGTTCATTCAGTTCAGTTCACTTTCAGTTTCAGGTAATTTCAGATCGACCCAAAACAGTTCAGTTTCAGTTAGTTCAGTTCAGTTAAATCAGTTCTGACCCAATCTGACAGCAGTATATATAAATATTAAACACATACGGAGTATTTATAACTGATATATTTAAGTATATTTAATTCATTTAATTTTAATTAACAAGTTAAAATACATCGTTAGTAATTAATTTAATTATGTAATTAATGATATCATTAATTAATTTAGATTATATTGAGATATATTTAGGGCTCGTTTACATTAGCTGAATAGAGATGAACTGAACTGAACTGAACTGAATAGAAGTGTATTAATTAAACTAAATAGAGATGAACTGAACTAAATAGAATCTGAAGTAAACAAACCCTTAGATAGTATATTAACATATAGAATCTGAAGTAAATCGCATCCTCAAAATGCGTGAAAAAACAAAAGGTGAAATTAATTCGTTACGGAGGGAGTATATAGTATATATATATATATATATACTTATATACTACGGAGTATATACTAAAAAGAAAACCACTAAAAATAAATTTTCCCTCTTAAACCCCTCACTTCCCTCCTAAAATCCTCTCTACTTGATAGGATAGCATTAAATGTTTTTCCATTTTTCAAATCTACTTTTGACTTTTTTTAAATGAATTATAATTACACATATCAAAAACAAGGAAGCTCAACCGAAACAGAAGTAACCTTGATTCAAATTCCCAAAAAACAACAAAAAAATTGCATTCACATCAGTTTTCATCTGTTCAAGCATTTTTTCTGAAATCTTCTTTAAATTAGCTTATGAAGAGGAAAATTTGATGCTTCTTGTCCTTTACTTATCATACTCTAACTTATTGAATTCTGATGTCCAAAAAAAATCCATAACTAATTATCATTCAAATCATCAGTTCTCTTTGTTTATTCGACATAAATTCCCATTCTTTTAAGGTTTAATGACATGGATTTTTAGTTTTTTTTAAAAAACATTTCTCTCTCTAAAAATTTTCTCTCAGTTTTTTGAGAGCTTTCATCTCCTCAAGGAGGCCCTGCTAGTTGTTTGATCCCCCTCAGTGGGTTGCTACTCCGTTGGCCACCACGGCCACCAAATCCCGATTCTGTCATACTACTTAATCCCGATAAGTCCCCCTCCCCTCTCACCGCCATTTTTAGAGCTCCCCCTTTCCTTCCTCCTTGTCTCCTTAGTTCTCTACTATCCTCAGCCGTCTTTCTGATTGCATGCTCCCCCTTCCCCTTCTTTTATTTATTATCCATTATTTAATTGCAATTTTTTTAAGCTTGCATGGTACTATTTCTACCCCTCCATCTTCAGCCGTCTTTCCCCTTTTTTCTATGACCTTGGGTTTCACTCCCTATAAAGTACAAAACCTTTTCTCACTTCTTTAATTTTTTATTCCAGCTTTCCTCTTCCCCCAATGCTGACAACTCCTTCCTTTTCTTCTTGCCCAATCAAACATATTACCACGTAATCATTACCTACATTGCCCCACACAAACTCCCTCCTTCCCCATGCACGTCTCTCCCTTACAAACCGCCCCACGCCTAAACCCTACTCTCCTCACAGAACTAATCTACCTATGGCTAACCATAATAATTACTCTGGTATATTACATAATAAACCACCCCTTATAAACACTACCAACAACAATAAATACAAACCCACACCAAGCAATTATAAACACCAAGCAAATACAAACCCACCCCAGAATAAAACACACCAAACATCCATTCATCATCAACCAACAGTTTTACCACCCTCCAACAACCCCATGGCTTACCAAAATGATCCCAACTGGAGACACCCAAGGGCTGGCCCCATATTCTCTCTTAACCCCAACCTTGTTGACAATAGTAGAGCCATGTGGGAAACGTGTGTTTTGGGATTCCTTGTGGACTATCGTGCCTTTTCGGCCCACCATATCCAATCAATTGTTAACCTCAAGTGGCGGAGAAGAGGCCCCATTGAAGTCTTTCGGATGGGGGATTTCTTCATTTTCAAATACCAAAATGCAACCGATAGGATTAATCTTATATATAAATGAAAAGCTTGTTTTGATGGTGCACTTATGGTGTTCAAAGAGTGGTTCCCGAATGTCATTCCGCATTCGGTCCGCTTCACCTTGACCAAGTTCACAGTCAGGATTTGCGGCCTGCCTTTCGAGTACTTGACTCCGAACGTTGCGGACTTAGCTGGCCAGCTTTTCGGGGATCGATATCAAGTAGCTTTTGAGCCATACCCCATCCCAACTAATGAATACCTCAAAATTCATGTACACGTCGCCCTAGGGGAACCGCTTCTCCCCGGGTTTTTTCTAAGGATTAGTACGGACCGCCTCCTTTGGATTCAATTCAAATACGAAGAGCTTTTTAAGTATTGTGTCCACTATGGTCGCATCGGCCATAGAGCTTCCCACTGCACGGCATCTGAGGGGGACGTAAGACATGATGTGGACCTCCAAATGGCCAGGTTCATTGATAGAGGGATGGAAGTGTTAGAGACCGATGATGTCTTTACCATGTTCTCCTTGGACCTTCGTGCCACACCGGCGTCGGAGCGGAGCATTAGCTCAAGTGTCAGACTGTCGGACGACGACCTAACCCCATCACCACGGGACAGGGATGATGATATTGTTGTAGACTTTGGCTTGGGTACTACAAGGGGGGGAAGAAGTATTTGGCCTGGTCAAGTTTTCAACCCGTTAAACCCTCCCTTCGCTGGTTCCACATTCCACACCAGCAACATGACAAGTGAAGAAGCCCACGAAGACCACAATATTGCCAATACCGAGGAAGTACACCCCAACAGCTACCCCCTGGACCCCCGACCCCTGTCACGATCTGATGGGCCCGTTGTGGGGCCTGACCAGACCACTAACCGTCATACTCCAACCTCCTCTACGGGTCTACGTGGACTAGGGGTTGCCTCCCATAATGGTCTATCAAGGGGGTTAAATACTCTCCTTATTTCTCAGAATATAGTGGATGGTCGAACTCACCAACCGAACTCATAAACTCAATGGTTTGATGACAGCTTGGGATACGGGCAATTTTTCTGACTCTGTGATCAGTCTCGGGAGGGCTCTGCAATTCAGGATAACCGTGAGTATGGAGGGGGCTCAACGGACCAAGATGACCCTATGGATACCCATGATGATGATGAGGAGGATGGTTCCCCTCCTTTGAGGGATGGTCAGCTGCCCGAGGATCCTTTCAGGATGATGGAGGGGTTGGAGCTTGGAGAGCCAATGCTAAGTCCTCTTCAATTCTGGGAAGAAGACGAAGACGACCCAAGTGAAGAAGCCACTCCGAGCCCCACTACAATGTCGATTCCAAAGATGGGTGATGTTCTGGGCATCCAAAGCTTCGAGGCTACCGTGATGTTCAATGGCGACAGTGAAGGACCCCCCTCTCCAGACACCACTATGTCTGTAATACCCCGAAATTTCGGGATATTTAAAATTTTTCTTAATTAATTAAATATTAATTAATTAACTATTTAATTGATTAATATTTAATTAATATGTCTGTAGCAATCTAATTATTTCACCTTGACCTTACTTTAGCCCAATCATCAAACCCGAGCCCAAGCTTTTTACCTTGTCTTGCCAAATAGGGCCAAAGCCCAAACCCTTCTCTTGTTAAACCCACGGCCCCCCCTTATTAATTTCTTTTATCTATCATTTTCTATTCTATTCTATTTACAACCTAAACTAGTAATCTATATCTATTTCTCTGACCCTTCCTAAAAATCTGATTTTTATCCTAACTTCTTTACTAAAGTTTAGGAAGGGAACTACCCTCTTGTTGATTCATTCCACACGACTCCTTCTTCCCTTCCATTAAAATTGTTTTATTATATTTTTTCTAACCAATAACTCTAAACCACATCTATTTTGACCCCAACCAAAAATCTAATTTTTATCCTCCATCTAATTGTTTTATTTTATTCTTTCAACTTAAAATACTAAACTATACCTATTTTAATCCTAAACTACAAATAAAAACAAAACTACAAATAAAAAGTACAAATAAAAACTCCTCCTTTTCCCCACACAAATACTTCCTTCACTTTATCAATTCAAATACCTTCATCAGAGAAAGTTCAACCTTTAGCCTTTAAAGATCGAACCATTCACCATCAATATTAGGTAATTAGATTTGCTTTACTTATTCAATAGGATAGGTTAGCAATATAATTGTTAGAATAGGTTTAATCATGTTTAGAATAGGCTTAGAATTGTTTAGAATTGTGTAGAATAAGTTTTGAATTAATTGTTAGCCTAGCATAGGGTATGACGTGTGATGTATATAAGTTCACTTGTTGTTTAATTGAATTATTTACTTGTTTTAATATAATTACATGCTTGTTTATGATTCATGTTAATATTAGAATGGATGAATTTAATATTGAATATTTATATGTAGAGTGCCGAGTGGTTCATGATGCAATTTGAATGCTTTCTTGATGGAAAAATATAATTTTTATGCTATATTCTTGATCTTTAATTAATCTTTTATGATGATCTTGAATTGAATCCTTGATTTAAGTGTATTATGATGGTTTCTTGAAATTATTCTTGAATTTGTTTTATAACCAAGTTGCCGTGTAGTTTATGTTCTAGAAAGGTTTGATTTTTTTCTTGATTTGGTTCTAAATTGATGATTTAAGGTTCTAAGCATGATTTTATGATTTAATATTAAGTTATATGAATGATTGTTGATAATTGTATTGATTAGATTAAATTGTCAATTTTAGTAATTATTTATATGAATGTCGAATGGTGATGTTTGATAAAAATAGAATTTTTATTTTGTTTTAAGCAATATATGTTGATGATTGTTGGTTTATACGATTATGGGTTTATTCTATTGATTTATTAAATGGTTTATGAGTTTATTTAAGGTTATGATTTGATTATTGTTGTTAAGAGGGAATGGCGTGTGGTACTAATTTGGTTTTAGAGTTTTGGGTCAAGTTAAGACGAGTTAGAATTGAATCGAGGATAAGTTGTGTTGATAAGGAATTGAATTGTGAAAAGGAATCAAGAACAGAACAGAATTGAAATGAAAAGATGATTAACTATGAAGTGACCGCCTATCTAGTGGCACAAGTGCCATGAACATAGGTATAGTCGAAGCCATTGTCCTATCTTCGGATTCGGGACGGTTCTTGATCCCAGTGCTTGGGGAGTAGATCTTCGTGGTTGACCCCTTATGATCATATGACTGGTCATGGATTAGCACCTGAACGGAATAGAATAGAAGAGTCAATAGAGATGTCAAGAAGTCTAGAACTGAATAAGTTAGTGTAGAAGGATTGGGGTATTATGTTGTTATGATTATTTTCCGCTGCGTACTTGAAAGATGGTTTATGTATGATTTTCTGATGATTGGTTTGTCTGTTTGATTGACTTATTCTAATGATTATGTTTCTAATTGTGTTCTACTGATTAAGTAGAACAATCTAATTACTCACCACTGACTGTGGACCCCCAACATCCTTTTTCAGGTACAGGTGGTGACTGATTTGGGTTACGCAAGGGCTGGGATTGTGTGCGAGCTATTTTAGTAGTTTATTTATGCTGTTGATCATTTCTAGCCTTTGTATCTCTATTAGTGGACTTTCCTTTACTTTGAAGTATTGTTGGACTTTAGAAACTTATTTATCTTGAATTATTTAATGGATTAAATGAATAATATGAATTAAGTTTAGAGCTTCCGCTGTAATTAATGAATCTGATAATAAAGGTTTATAGATGTTAATGATCTGTATTGTTGTTTTCTCCGAAAACAACGCTACTAAAATACGGGTCGTTACAATGTCTGACAGTGCACTCCTTTTTTCGGTACCGGGTTTACGTGATCGAACTGGGAAAAAGCTGAAGAACACTCGTTTTAAAAGGAAAGTCAAAAGACGACAAAGAACTGATATTCACGGCAACAAAAGGAAGGCCATCTCCGATATTGATCTTGGTTCTTTGGAGTTCGGTCTGGATAGCGATGAAGTGGACTCAACTGCTCGGCACTTTAAGAAGAAAGGTAAAAAAACCATCCATGAAGGGTATGAAGGAGCTAGTACTTCTGGAAGCTCTTCTACAAATGCCTACTCCTTTTATGCTGAAATGATGATAACTTTCAATGAAGCAGGGCTTGCGGCGATTGACCCTTCTCAATCGCCTCCACAACCATGAAAGGAATCCTTTGGAATTGTCGGGGCCTTAACGACCCAACCACTCCGATAATTCCACTCCTTCGGTATATGGTTGGGAAATAGAATCCGGATTTTATTTTTTTGATGGAAACTAAAGTTTGTAGTTCTGTTGTCTTTAATAAATTGAGAAGTAAGGGTTTCCTTTTTTGGGATGGGGTAGATGCAATTGGTACTAAGGGAGGGCTTTGGGTGGGTTGGAAAGGTAAGGAACTTTTCAAAGTAATATTTAAGTGCAAAAATTTCCTTGTAATTGAAGTGAATGATCTTATAAATGGAAAATGGATTCTATTTTTGCTTTACGGAGAGCCCAAAACCCACCTTAGACATCATGTTTGGGACTTCCTAGATGTTTGGATTCTACTTCAACAACACCCAATTGTCATTATGGGGGATTTTAACCAAGTAGATAGGGTTTCAGATAAAATTTGGGGGCAAATGTACTAAAATTGATGGAATAGAAAGATTTAACCATTGGATTGAGAAAAATCTCTTATTTGATGTTCCTTTCTCGGGGCTGAAATTTACTTGGACCAACAACCAAAAGGGTGCTAATTCCCTCTTTGAAAGATTGGATAAAGCATACGCCGATCGTAGATGGTTAAACAACTTCCCCCATGCCATCCTCCATCACACCGCAATCTCAATCTCATATCATGCACTTATCATCTTTAACGCCAACCTGGACCGGGCTAGGACCAAAGGGTCCTACAAAATTCCCCAGTGGTGCCTGGACTACAATGAATGTAATGAAAAAGCTAAGGAGGCTTGGCAAAATCAATCCCAGGGATCCCCAACGTTCAAAATTGCAAGAAAAATCTCCCACTCCAGGGGCGTAATCAGAAACTGGAGCTTCAAGAAAAAAGCGACTTGGACAACCCCTTGGTCCGATCGTCTTCATTTCATTGAAACACGCTAGGGTAATTTGGATAAAGTGTCTACAGATGAGCAGTACTTGAAAACCAAAGCTGAGTACAAAGAGTTCGCTATTGCTCAAGCTAAATACTGGAGACAACATGCCAAGACAAAGTGGAAAGCTGAGGGAAACACTTGCTCCAAGTTTTTTTTCAACTGGGTCAAAGGTCGTAAACGAAGAAACACCATTCAGGGCCTCCTTGATAATGATAACAACTGGATCTCTGACAATGAAAATCTGGGGGCCCTTTTCAATCAATACTTCCGAAACATCTTCACCTCCTCCGAATCCGAAGGAGATAGCGATAGGAAAGAGTGCATGGAAAGAGTCATCAAGACAGGCGTTAGAGCCACTTTGAATGAGGATCAACATTCGGCTCTCTCTAAAGATTTCTCAAAAAAAGAGGTTAAGAAAGCCCCAGGACCGGATGGCACGCCGGCGGGTTTCTTCCATAAAAACTGGGCTTGGGTTAAACACGATCTAATTGATGCAGTTCTGTCCTTTCTCAACTCGGGCCACCTTTTGAAGGAACTCAACAATACGAACATTGTCCTTATTCCCCAAAAGGACAACAACACTTTAGTGGAACACTTTAGGCCTATCATTCTTTGTAATGTCATTTACAAAATAGGATCTAAATGCATCACCAACAGAATCGGATCGGTGCTTAACGACTTGGTTAGCCAAAACCAAAATGCCTTTATTCCGGGTAGGAGCATTGCGGACAATATACTTGTCGCACATGAACTCCTGGAATCTGTCCGTAAAACGAAGAAAGGTAATCTAAGGAAAATGGCAATCAAAATGGACATGAGCAAAGCATACGACAGACTTGAGTGGGATTTTATTGGGAATGTGCTGGTCCAAATGGGTTTCCCCCAAAATATTCAAAATCTGGTCAAAGAATGCATCTCTTCGGTTACCTACTCAGTCCTTGTAAATGGGAATCCCCAGAAGACCTTTACTCCTCAACGAGGCCTTCGACAAGGCGACCCGCTCTCACCTTACCTCTTCCTCCTTTGCATGGAGGTTCTCTCGGGGAACATAAGAGCCCAGGAGGATCGGAGGCTGGTTAAAGGTCTTAAAATAGGGCGCAAATGTCCTGCTCAATCTCACCTATTCTTTGCCGATGATGCGACCTTCTTCCTGGCGACAACTCTGACTAGCTGCCAGCTTCTAAAGAAGACCATCAACGACTTCTATAAAGACTCGGGACAGCTCATCAACTTAGAAAAATGCAGTGTCCTTATGAGCCCTAATACTCCGGAAGCCTTAAAGTTCGAAATGATAGAGATTCTTCAAATGCCACCCTCGGAAAACTTTTGAATCTACTTGGGGGTACCCACGGACTTTGATACCACAAAAAAACAAATATTCGCTAGTCTCATCGCTAAATTGAACGATAGAATGAGCTCTTGGAACAACATCTTCTTATCGCAAGCTGGGAGACTAACTCTCATCCTCTCAGGTCTCTCTACTCATGTTTTTTCGGTCTTTAAAATTCCCCGATCTGTGATCAATAAAATGAACAGTATCATTGCAAGTTTCTGGTGGAGGGGAAATAACAATAAGAAAGGCATCCACTGGCATAGCTGGGAATTCATCACCAGAGGCAAATGCTCGGGCGGCTTAGGAATTAGAGATTTGGGGACTTTCAACAGAGCTCTCTTGGCAGGCCAAGCTTGGAAAATCATAAAGTCTAAGCACTCTCTTATAGGTGACACCTTTGAGCTGAAATACAACCTCACTGAAACCAACCTTTGGAGTGGAAACTGGAATACCAAGAAGGGAGGCACCTGGGGTGGCAAAGCATTAAATGGGGGGCTAACGTCATTACACGTTATGGAGCTTGGAGCATCGGAAACAGGGATACAGCTCGTATATCGGACCCATTTGTCAATGGCAAAACGCCTACTCTTAGAACTCAAGGCAACAATGCGACCAACAACATATCAACTGAGAAAGTTAACACTCTACTTTTGGATAATGGTCAATGGAATTTGGAGGCCGTGAGGGCCTCTTTCTCTAATGAAGACTATCTAAAGATCCAGACTATCCATGTTGATCAACAGAGTGGTCAGGATGAAGTCATCTGGAAGGGCACCAGAAACGAGGCCTTCTCTGTTGGATCTGCATACCACCTGATCAATCAGGACCAGACTACCTCCCGTGACCGGACACGAGAAGGGGGATCAACCAAGCTTTACCCATGGAAACTTCCTATCTCCATGGATAGAAAGATCTTTATATGGAAAGTCCTCAATTCTGCCCTTCCGACATGGACTGAAATAATCAAAAGAAATCTTGGTACTCAAGGGCACTGTAAGTTTTGATGTCAACACTGGAACTACACAATAAACGAATCTCTTGCCCACATTCTCAGGGACTGTGATTTTGCAAGACATGTTTGGAAAGGGGGCTTACTAGCTATTCGGGTTGAGGGCCAGGCCCATGTCCCTATCCACACCTGGATAATCAATTGCCTAAAACTCCTTAAGTGTCGTTCGTTGGGTGACAACAAATTGATTGTCTACTTTTCAACTACTCTTTTTCAGCTTTGGTGTGCTAGGAACAGGGATGTGTTTCATGATAATAGACCCAGTGCTTGCAATGTCATCCAGACCATAGCCACCACTTTTGAAGACGAAGAGCTTATCTCCATATCCACCCCATCGAGACGGAGTCCCCGAAAACCGCCGGGGTTTAATGAGGTTCTCTCCTACAAAGCTTGCCTCATCGGCAATGGCCAGTGCAAAAATCTCTCCATCTTCAAGATAGCGGGTGTTAATAAGAAGTAGGGTGAAAACAAATTCCTTATTTCATTCAGAAGCACTAACAATCAAGTGGAGACAACCGGCATAAATTTCACTATCCAGGATAATACAAATGCGACCCTATGGGCTATTCTGGAAAGTCTGAAGATTGCGATTCAATGCTCCCGCCTCCACATCCATCTTGCCATAAACAACAAGACGGTCTTCAAGGATCTCACCAACAACACAGACAGATATCAAGACAAGAGTGTGACCAAAGAAATTTGGAATCTTTTAATGTTTTTTCACTGTTGTTTTATTAGTTCTTCTCGCTTGACAGAGATTGTTCCTTAACTCTGTCCTTGCCTATTGTAAAAAAAAAAAAAGCATTGTTATGGTCATCTTTCATGTTTATATTATTAAGGTAGCTTTAAAAATATAATAAGATTACATTACACAACCAAATTCTTTTCAAAAAAAAAAACACCAACTTATTCTGTAATAATATATATAAAATACAAACCACTAAAATTATCTAAATATTGTAGTTAAATAATATATATGCTTGGGTATTATATCTATTATCAATTATATTATATTATATTATATATATATATATAATATTATATTATATTATATATATATTATAAAATATTATAATATATTATATTATATTAGATTATATATATTATAATATAATATATTATATATATGAACTAAAAAAACCGAGCAATTGCTCGGGTATAAACTAGTATGTAATAAAAATGCAACCTTTATTAAATTCAATGCTCAATTTGGTCGTGGTCGGCGACGAGTGCACCGCAATGAAGTCAGGCCAAAAAGTTGGAAAATTTTGCCAACTCTTGGTCAAACACATGCTATTGTTATGGCGGCAATAGCAGCACCGCAATGGAGGGCCATCTCCGGTGTCATTGGTAATGCTAAAATATCTGAAAATCAATTAAACGGTAATTAAATTTGATGCCCTATCTTGGATTATTGACACCGATGCTACACATCACGTTACGGGTCAAACCTCATGGTTGTTTGAATCTTATAATATTGCATGTCTCGTTGGTCTACCAAACGGTGCCACGGTTAATGCTACTTTAATAGGCTCACGGTTGTCGGACACAATATACTTACCGAAGTGCTTTTTAATTTGTTCCTAATTTGAGTTGCAATTTAATTTTTGTTTCTCAACTTAATGATAATTTATACACTATTGTTCAATTTGATTCTCATATTTGGGCGATACAGGATCAAACAAATGAGATGATTGGAATGGAAATTAGAAGGGATGGACTATTTTATTTTAGCAACACACCTTCTATGTAATACCTCGAAAATTTCCTACATGAAAATCCTAAATATTATTTAAAGTTATGACATAAAATATATTTGAAAAGAAAATTTTCAAAAAGTATTATCGTCACGTGTGAAAACGTTTCGGCTTATTCAAAATTTTGCAGCGGAAGAAAACTTAAAGCGAACTTAATCTCAAAATAAAAACCTAACTAATTAAAGCTTACAACTTAGTAAAATTTAAAACCCCTAGTTAGAAAACAATTGTTTTTGAGATAAATGAAATTCCATTATAAATAAGCTCAAATACAAGAACCGTAAACTCTCGAGTCACACCCATCCCATGACAATGCGTATGCTGAAAACTTGAACTTCACATCATCAAGCTAACCTGTGCAATTCTGCTCCCCAATAATACAAGTGTATAAATTGGTTCATCACAGGGTCATTAAGGCGAGGGCCATGACCAAAGAAGAGACACATAAAAGCATGTAATCAGAAAAAGATGTGTACATACATACAACGAGAAATGCACACACTAACATGAAACCCTAAGACAGCCCCGTTTCTGAGAATTTAGGGGCCTAAGGGCGAAAGAGAAAAATGGGCCCCAAATTTTTTTTCCAAGTTGGAGTATGCAAAGAAAAAACAAACAATAATACATATATATGTAAATGATAATTTTTATTAAGATTGCAAACACTTAAACCTATCAACAATATTTACAAAACGATCCAATAAAAATTAGAACTTTTCTATCAATAAGACTATCATAAAAATTACTTTACATCACAGTATCAAAATTTAATGGCATAATTAAATAAATTTTTTTTCAAAATTTAAGACAATAAAGCAATAAGTAATTATCATATATAAGTATAAAGAAAAAAAAAAAAATCAAAGGGTTTTTCTTAAAAATACCCATGAGGTTTTGCAGATTCTCACATGTACCTACTTTTTTTAGGATTTCTTATGTGTACCCATAAGATTTCCATAAATTCTCAATTCTAGCCAATTTTTTATGATAACAAACTTACGTTAGCAGCACGGTTAAATTAGTTGGAAAAAATACAAAATAATCAAAATAAGTAAACATATAATACGCCGCGTAGCAACCTAATAATCCTAACTATGATACAAATCAGCCTCATCAACCGCCACCAACCATCAAACAACTACCCAAATCGGCCACAAAATCCACGTACAACCAACTTAACAGTACTGCTAATGTACGTTTGCTTTTATAAAAAAATTGGCTACAATTGAATTTTTTTGGAAATCTTATGGGTACACATAAGAAACCCTAAAAAAAGTGGGTACATTTAAGAATTTGCAAAACTTCACGGGTATTTTTAAGAAAAACCCAAAATTAAAATTACAAATTATAGCATAAAAAGAAACGAAATTCATAAAACTTTATGTCTACTCAACAAATGATTTACATGTGAATTGAAAACATTTTCTAACCTTCTTTTGCAATTGAAATCATCAATGATGATGATGAATAAGAGAAGAGAATAGAAACAAACTAGAACACATATTTTAAATTCCAATGGAGATTGATGATATTGATATATTGAGATGGAAAAAACAATTGAATGAGCATAATTTATAGGAAAACATACTCTAAATCCGGATGTAATTGTAATGTTTGAGTACATCTTGAATTGAAGATTTTTTTGGGAGATTGATTAGGTAGGAGATTGAAATCAACAAAAATATATATTGAAAATAGGGATTGTAATTATTTGGTGGTCAATGCCAAAAAAAAGTTGAATGAATTTGGGGATTAATTGGATGAGAATTGGAAAGGTTTTGAATTGCTTAGAAAATGAAGGCAAGAATTGGAATTTGGAAAGTAAGCGTGTAATTGGGAAGAACTGAAGAATTGGAATTTTTTTTTTGTTGGGTTAAGTAGCCCAAATTAAACTTCTAATTTTCCATATTCGGCCATGGGCGATAGCCCTGTTTTTCCTCCCCCAAATACGGGCCTGCCCTAACAAATGCGGAATTAAACACACAATATAAGTGGACTTACCTGATCCTTCCTTGTTTACCAGTTCAATTAAATTAATATTACTTAGTTAACATTGGATACACATCGAACGGGCCTAATAAAAGTTATCCACTAGGACGCCCTCTAGGGCGCAGTACTCAGTAGCAAATCGAGCAGCAAATTCCAACATAAGGCGGTTGGGATCCCAAAATAAATAAAAGGGGTGCACGACGTCTCATGCCCCCTACAGGAGCTTAATAGCTCCCCCCATGTGTCCATACTTAAGGTATATACGTTCCAAGAGTTTTGGTGCGCATGCTCTTTCACTTTACGTGTTTAGTAATGTTTATGAAATTTTGAATTTATTTACTACATAAGAATTTATAGCACACTTATTCATATAGTCAAACAATTGCCAATTTATTTATCTTTAGTTTAGTGATCATATATTTTATTAGTCCTTTAGTGCCCATGGCTCCACACTTTGGTGGTAAATATAGAATAATGTCTTTTGGCCCCACACGAGGTGGTAAAATAAATTAAATCTCTTCTTAACTTAACTCAAGATGTGAGTAATTAATTTTTGATTGCTACCTTCTAATACTTGCTTGAATAATAACTAAATTTAATCAACCATCTCAAAATGAGCACAGCTCTCATGATACCAACATATTCACAAAACTTCTCATTCAACTATTAAACAGAAGGTGTCATACATGCATTTAAATCAAACCATCACGCATTCATACCATCAAACATAGTTCACAAAACTTCCCTTAAGCATGATACTACATGAAATCAAGTTCCCGAGTACATACGTACCTGGTATAGTAAATATGACTAGCCACTTTTAATTGAATTCTCCGAATTCAAAGTCCCCTACAAACGAAACAATGAGACTAATTAATACCCTCAAATACTCAAGCTATCATAAGTACATATTACAAAATTCCTGCTTCTGTAAAATTTTAAAATTTATTTCCAACTCTTTCCTTTAGTTCCAATTTTTTTTTGAATTTGTGCCCTTTAAATAAAATATCAAGCCGACGTTTAAATAAATAAATAAAACATCACGTGGACGTGATTATTCAAAAATTTCATCCCCGATAAAAACACTTAAAACCCTTCCGAAACGTCCCGAAAATCAATTTTTACACTTCTAACAACACCCGACAGGTTCCTAACACTACCGGAAACCCTTATACGCTATTAACGACAAAAACCAATCTATATCCTTAGAGGTTAGTTTACAAGAAATCAAAGACTTAACACTCTTTTCTTTAGTAAAAATTTTATACAACTCAAAGTGTGCTCTACAATTGGAGTTTTAAAGGACCATAAAGTATCATTCCTAGCCTTGCATATTCCATATATCATATCAGCAGTAATGACCTTAGCCTGCCCCTCAGACCAGCCCCTCCTTCGTAGCAACCAGTGCATCAGATAGGCCATGCAAGTAAAGCTTTTGCTCACTCCCAGCCAATTACACAGCCCCTGCCAGACCTGGGCTGCATATCTAAAGTCAAAGAACAGGTATTGGTGTGTCTCCCTTCCATCCTCACAAATGCAGCAATTATATTCTTGAATACACCCATATCTACACAGCCTATCCCTTACTTGCAGCCTTTGTAAATTAGCTAACCACCAAATGAATTGGTGCTTTGGAACAGAGTACCTGTTCCAGATGATCTTCCTCCATCTACACTTAGTTCCTGCATTTTTCAGAGCTTTATAAGCCTTGCTTATGGAGTAACTCTCCCCATGAGCAGGCCACCAGTCGGCCCTGTATGCTTCTTTAATGTACTCCTTAACCCCACAAATGTTCTTCCATATCCAACTAGCATAACTTATGTGTAATAAACCAAAATTTTGGACTATTTTAAATTTTTATTTACTATTTAATTACCTATTTTTGATGGACAAAGATTCAAACTAAACAGACCCGAATTAAAAACCGAGCCCAAACTTTATACCTCATCTTGCCAATTTAGGGCCAAACCCCAAAATAATCCTAACCCCTTTAGCCCACACGACACTATGCATTTTTTTCCCTTAATAGTTAATTGTTTCCATTACAATCTTAAGATAGCCTTAGATCAAAAAACTCTATTTTTATTTTATCTATTTTCATGTTTGGCCTACTACAATTTAGGAGGACCCTTAACAACTTATAAGAAGCACAAAACCCTCCCAAGCACACGGCTCCCCAAAGTAATCACACCAAAAAAAAATTACCTTTTCTCTCTTCTACAACTTTTGCTAATCACCTTCCAAAAACCTTCCACAATTCATCCAGCTAAAGATTGAAGCAAGAAACAAAGGAAACAACATTCACCATTGTTCGATCATCACACACAACCAAACCCTCCACCACCTTCGAATCTTGATTCATCAATTGAGGTAATAAGATGTTTTGCCTAATCTATGAACTAATTAATTATATAATTCATAGAACAAGTTAGAATTGCTTAGAATAATTTTAAAATAGATTAAAATTACTTGTTTGATGATTATACCATGATGGCCGAATTGTTCATAGAGCCCTACGTTGATTTTATTTAATGTTTGCCATGATTTTATGTTCATAATATGTTCTTGCCATGAATCTTGATATTTAATGTAATGATTTACTTGTTAGTATAAAAGCCGAGTGGATGTGTGTATTCTTGGAATTTTTCGAGTGTATTATATTGATTCAAGAATTGATTTTTATTATAATCTAGTTCGTTTCATGTTTCTTTTTGATTATCTTGATTTAATCTTGCTAATCACATAAGTTCTTGAATTTAAGAATTAATTTTTTTTGTTCAACATTAAAAAAATGTCGAGTGGATGGTTTAGATGGGCTTAATTTGAAAACTTTATATTAAAGCATGAATTTTTATTAAGTTAATCTGATATTATAATTCTGTCTACTACTATTTTGGAATTGATTAATTAAAATCTTGAAATATAATTGTTGGACATTGATAATGCCGTGAAGTTTGAAGAGGATAAAAGAATGATTTTTATTATTTAAGGTGATAAAAGATTAGATTTTGAACGCATTCAGGGAATTAATATAACTGGTTTAATTCGAAGGTTTATTATTTTAATTAATGGATTAATTAAAATGGTTTAAAGAATCTATTTTGGTTTGTTAATAGTATGAATGTCATGTGATGTGAAGGGTTTATAGGCTATGATTCGACTTCTATTTCATCAACTTGATGTGTGGATTTTAACTATTGAATTATGTATAACTTATGAATCGTTGTATGAATTTGTTGAATTGCATTGTATGAATTTAATGTTGAGTTTCGAATGAATATGATAGAGTTAACTGAGTTATGTGAAGTGTCTAGAAGTCAAAGTTAAGATGAACATTTGACCTAGAGTAGACTAAGTGTTAAGTGAGATGACCCAAAGTCAAAATGAATAATTTGAATGATAAATGAAATATTAATAAGGGAAAGGGAATAATGGAGTACAAATATTGTATGTTGGATGTCAAACCAATGGAATGATGGAGTATGGCTATTGTATGTTGGATGTCAAACCAATGGAATGATGGAGTATCACTATTGTATGTTGGATGTCAAACCAATGGGATGATGGAGTATGACTGTTGTATGTTGGATGCTGAAAGGTGGAGTACAATAGTTGAATGTTGGATGTCGGAACATTGGGGCGATAGAGTACAATAGTTGTATGTTGGATGTCGGAACATTGGGGTGATGGAGTATAATAGTTGTATGTTGGATGTCGGAACATTGGGGCGATGGATTACAATAGATGTATGTTGGATGTTGAACCCACGAAAGATAATGTGATAACCCATGGAATGATGGAGTACAACTGTAACGACCCGTATTTTATCAGCGTTATTTTCGGAGAAAACAACAATACGAATCAAAACTTAAATAAAAGTCTAAAGTTCCAAAATTCAATGTTAACAGCGGAAGCTCTAAACTACTTCAATTTAACCAAGTAAAATAAAATAAGTCTAAAACAAAATTAAAATGTGCAAAGTCCAAATTAACAAAACTACGAAAAGTCCATAAATTCTTTATTACAAGGCTAGAATCATAATAGATTAAATATATAACTATTGTCGCCGCTCAAATCCCAGCCCATGCGTTACCCACTTATTCTTCATCAGTACCTGAAAAAGGGAATTTTGGGGGTCCACAGTTAGTGGGGAGTAATTAGATTGTTCTACTTAATCAGTAGAAGACAATTAAAAATATAATAATTCGAATAAGTTCACAGAACATCCAAACAACATAAGAAGAAAAGTTACAATATACAAATTCAAGTACGCAGCGGGAGATAGTTCACAAGAGGGGACTACAACGAGACTTATCAAGCTAGACATTTCCAACTCCAGACTTCTAGACTCTAATTATTACCTATCAAGTTCTAGTTCATTTCAGGGTGCTAATCCATGACACAACCATATGCTCGTAAGGGGTCAACCACGAAGGATCTACTTCCCCCAACTTTCCCTGTCTCATGCCGGGTCAACCACGAAGGATCTACTTCCCGAGCACTGGGATCCAGAACTATCCCAAAACCGCAGAAGGGACAATGGCTTCGACTATACCCGTGTTCATGGCTCTTTAGCCACTAGACAGGCGGTCACTTCATAGATTAATTATCTTTTCAAGTTCACTTTTCCAGTTCACACTTTAACTTTCTTTGATACGACTTGACTTTTAATCAATTCTAGTTCAACTTTATTGACCCAAAACTCTAGTTCAAGACTCGTCCTACACGAATTCTAGACAAGATACACACGAAAATTCCTCATGCAACATAGCTATTCAAACCAACAAGTTAATAAGTAAAGGCAAGCACTAAACATAATTCAACAACATAATTTAATCATAAACAAGTGTTCAGTAATCGAAATCTTACCAGCAGCTTACAATATGTACACGCCTCATGCAATAATAGCAACAAAATAATTCATCACCAATAATTCACAAATCAATTCAATCATCAATATAAGATATAAGTTTAAACTAGCTAGAATAATTTCAAGAACCTAACTAAATTCTAGTCTTTTATCTAATTGAATCATAAAAATTTAGCCCTTTATTCCTTATTTTCACACGGCATTTTCGAATACTAATAACAAGAAATCAAGTTTTAATATACTTAAATTACAAGCTTTGATTAATTAATTTAGTAATAATTTCAAGATCAAGTCCATATTCTATTCTTTTATCATAAAAACATGCAAAAATCCATTCTTTTAATTCATAAACTCACTCGACATTTTTAGACTAATATTCAAGATTAAATATCCATATTTCAAGAACTCAATTAGATTAATTATTAATTCAAGAAATTCATCAAACATTGTTACAAGATCAAGATTATAGCTAAAAGATTATATTTTGATCAAGAAAACTTTCGAACAAGGCCCCATAATACACGGTATCTTCACAGTTTGTATGCAAGCAACTCAACATTAATTTATTCTACAATTTAGACTAACAAGGATCATTGATTAAACATAGAATATGGATTAAACATGTAAATAACTTGTAAATTCATCATGAATATATTGTCTTCACTCGACAAACATGGTTCGAACTCAACATGAGGTTCAACAAATAAACTCTACAATTCTAAGCAATTCTACATAATTCTAAACCTATTCTAAAGATTATATTAATAATCTATTCTATTAATCAAGTAAAGCAACTAATTACCTAACAAAGATGGAACAAAAATCAAGGGTGTCGAATGGCCTTATGCACGAATTCCTCACGGCTTCTTGGTGCTTCTTGGTCCCTTGCTCCAATCTTTTTAGTATGAAATCTAGGAAAAAGTTTTTAGAGATTTTTGTGAATTGTTTTTAGGTGAAAAGATGATATCCTAATTGTTGAATTTTCTTTCTTTTTAAAACTATGGGGGCCGTGTGTTTGTTGGGAGTCATAAGGTGATATAGTTCCTCCTAAAGTTTAGTAGGGAGTTAGGATTAAAGGTAAGACTTTTTACGAGGAGGTCAAAATAGATATGTAGAATAGTATTATTTGTAATTAAGTTAAATTAATTAATTAAAGGGAATAACCTAGAGGAGCCGTGTGGTTAAGGGGAGTTTGGGCTAAGTTTTAAGTGAGTTAAACATTTGGACTTGACCCAATTAAATAATTAGGCTCACTTCTATATTTAAATTGATAATAATATACTAGTTAATTAATTAATTATGTAATTAATTAATAAAATAAAATTTAAAATAGCCCAAAATTTTGGGGTATTACAACAACTGTTGTATGTTGGATGCCGAAAGGTGGAGTTTCAGTTGTATGTTGGATGTCGGACCATTGGGACAATAATGAATGGATGTAATTGTAAGATTGAATGAATGGAAAGTAAGGAATTGAGTCTGGAAAGCTATGTTACTAAGTCTAGAGGCGACCTATCTAGTGAGTCAATATGATTATGTGTGTATTCTCCGCTGCGTACTTGATTGTGTGATGTGTTCTCGTGATTTATGAATTCGAATGTGTAACCATGCTATTGTTATGAATCGAGTGTGTTATGTTCTATTAATTATATTATTAATTGCGTTCTACGATTACGTAGAACATTCTAATTACTCCCCACTAACTGTGGACCCCCATTCCTTTTCAGGTAACGAAGCTGAGTAATCTGGGTTATAACAATGGTTGGGTCTCTTGAGCGAGCAAGCGTAACAGTTTTAGCTACCCTTTATCAGTAGACTTAACCCTGTTATAGAATTCTAGTAGCTTGTAATAGAACTTTAGCATTTTAAGTCACTTTTGGACATTTTTTTTAGTTTGTTCAATTAATTTTGATTAATAAAAGAATTAAGTCCTAGAGCTTCCGTTGTTTATCTCTAATATTGGTGATAAAAGTTTCCTTTATTTATGACTTGTATTGTTGTTTTCTTCGAAAACAACGTTGCTAAAATACGGGTCGTGACATTATATGTAATACCCCGAAATTTCGGGATAATTTAAATTTTTCTTAATTAATTAATTATATAATTATATAATTATTTAATTGATTATTATTTAATTAATTATTAAATTAGTTGTAGCAATCTAATTATTTTATCCTGGCCCAAACCTTTTCCCCTTGTCATGCTAAGACCCAAGCCCAATTTCTTTCCCCTTTCTCTACACCTCATGGCCCCCTTGTTTCTTTTTTCCTTTAATTGATTTATCTAACTTATTTTCACCAATATTACTAACTTATATCTATTTTGACCTTTTCCTAAAAATCCTATTTTTATCCCAACTTCTCCTACTTTGACTACTTGATTTTAGGAAGCCAATAACACCCATCCTCCTTATGATACCCCACGGCCCCTTACATTCTCCTTCAAATTATTTAATTCCTTTTCAAGCTAAAATAATAAATCATATCTATGTTTGACCAGATTCCAAAAATCTAATTTTTATCCTCCTACTTTCTCTACTAGATTTTAGGAGTTTATTTTACTCCCTTGCCTAGTATGTCTACATGGCCAACACACCACAAAAAGGGGAACCACTTTTATAATTCTTAATCTCTAAAAACTAAACTACAAATAAAAACTAAACTACAAATAAAAACTCCTCCTTTTCCCCACACAAATACTTCCTTCACTTCATCAATTCAAATACCTTCATCAAAGAAAGTTCAACCTTTAGCCTTTGAAGATCGAACCATTCACCATCAATATTAGATTATTAGGTAATTAGATTGCTTTATTTAATCAATAGGGTAGATTAGTTATATAATTTTTAGAATAGGTTTGATCATGTTTAGAATAGGTTTAATCATGTATAGAATAGAATTGCTTAGAATCTTGCTGGATGAATTTTGAATTGTTTATTGATGATTAACCATGTTTTTCGAGTGCTTCTAATATTATTCCAAGATGTTTTGACAGGTATGAATGACGAGTGGTATTAAGTAACAAAAAGAGGATTTTTATCATGTTTTAAGTGATATGTGTTGATAATTGTTAGTTTATATGATTATTTATTTATTTAATTGATTGATTGAATTGTTTATATGATTATTGTAAAGAATAGAATTAATTATTGTTTTGCTATTGGATATGTCGAGTGGTACAAGTCCTAGATTAGAGTTATGAGTCAAGTTAAGTTGGACTAGAATTGATCAGAAGTCAAGTTGTGTCATTAAAGGATTGAGTTGTGAACTAGAATTGAGAACAAAATTGTAATATGGAAAAGATGATTAACTATGAAGTGACCGCCTATCTAGTGGCTTAAGTTGCCATGAACATAGGTATAGTCGAAGCCACTGTCCTATCCTCGGATTTGGGACAGTTCTTGATCCCAGTGCCGGGAAGTAGATCTTCGTGGTTGACCCGACATGAGCAAGGAAAGTTGGGGAAGAATTAAGGTTTTTTCCCTTACGAGCATATGACTGGTCAAGGATTAGCACCTGAACTGAATAGAACATAAGAGTCAATAGTGGTGTCAAGAAGTCTAGAACTGAATAAGTTAGTATAGAAGGTCTTGGTTTATTGTAATGTTATGTTTGTTTCCGCTGCGTACTTGAACGATGATGTCTATGAATGATTTCCTGATGATTTGTTTGACTGTTTGGTTGACCTGTTCTGATGATTATGTTTCTAATTGTGTTCTACTGATTAAGTAGAACAATCTAATTACTCACCACTGACTGTGAACCCCAAAACCCTTTTCAGGTACAGGTGATGATTGATTGAGTTACGCAAGGGCTGGGATTGTGTGCGAGCTAGTTTAGCAGTTTATTTTTTTATTCTAATGTTCACCCCTAGCCTTTGTATTATTTTTAGTGGACTTTTCCTTATTTTATAGCATTGTTGGACTTTAGAAACGTATTTATTTTGGATTATTTAATGGTTTTAATGAATAATATGAACTAAGTTTAGAGCTTCCGCTGTAATTAATGAATCTGATATTAAAGGTTTATAGATGTTAATGATCTGTATTGTTGTTTTCCCCAAAAACAACGCTGCTAAAATACGGGTTGTTACATTATGGGTCTATAGTCCCACCAATTCGTCCCCTTTAAATATATGGTATGCACCCATTTAACCCATAGATTCTCATTTTTCTCAGCTATTCGCCATACAACCTTACCCACAGACAACTTATTCCACAACATAGTGTCTCTAGCACTAAGACCTCCCATATCTTTTTCATTACACAGTACACACTTGGGCCCAATTCACATGGTCTGGCCTAGTCCCTTGGGTATTTCCACTAGTGGAAAAAACCCTATCTGCTCCACTATTTTAGCTATTATCTGCTCCGCTACAGCCCCGCAGCAGCATTGGACGGAGCAGATAGTAAATTATTATCTGCTCCGCGATTTAACAAATAAAGGAGCAGATATTTGTGAAATAGCGGAGCAGATAATCATTATCTGCTCCTCTATTTGTGTAATCGCGGAGTAGATAATATGTATTTTTTTTTAATTTGCAATTTCTAATCAAATCCTACAATATGAATTTAAAAGAATCCTCATACATTCAATCCATATTAATATATTTTATATCAAATCAAAACATTGCATCAAATTAAAATTATAATCCGTATTAAAACCAAAAGAAATTATATTTACAAGCAACGTACAAAATGCCAGAAACAAATGGATTACATAACGAACAAGTAGAAGACCTCTAGTTATAATCAATTTGTATAACTTTGGGAAGATAGCTAAGACAAGAAAAAAAAATTAACAAAGAAATACTAGGCATTGAAAGCAAGCTAGGGCAAATATTAAACCATGCCATGCACGAGCTGAGGATCAACCGATCAAGACAACAACCAAGAAGCAAACAGAAATTGCACCTGCAATAAAGCCCAAAGTACGTAGCAAAATAATAAGTTCGTGCTGGTTAGAGAATTGTCGATTACATAACGAACAAAAGTAAATGCGTAATAGAAGAACCTGAAACAGTTATAGACGCTCAAGTATAATTATTGGTGAAGAAGCAAGCAAATTTTTCTCGAACAACGTTGATTTCGGTAGTGGTTAAAAGCCTCCTAAACCTAAAACAAAATAAATATCACAGATAATAAGATTATTTTGTATATATGTCCTAAAATATTCATGCAAGCAATTTATGACTTATTTGCATCACTTTTGGCAACAATAGAGCATTTTGGAATCAAAACTAGCTAAATAGGTCATTTTTGGCTTGTCTTGAGTGTTTTTGTTCACATATTTGCAAAAATCAACCTAATTCTTGCCTCATAGGTCATTTATGACTTATTTGCATCATTTTTGGATAAAATAAAGCATTTTGGAATCAAAACTAGCCAAATAGGTAATTTTTGCCTTGTTTTGGGTGTTTTTGTTCCCATATTCGCACCAATAAACCTAATTCTTGTTCCTAAAGTCTATTTATGTCCTAAAACAGTAATATGACCATTTTATCATTTATTTGCATCATTTTGGGAAGAAATAGGGCATTTCGGAACAAATACAACCTAATAGGTCATTTTTGCCTTGTTTTGGGAGTTTTTGTTCCCATATTCGCACCAATCAACCTAATTCTTGTTTTTAAGGTATATTCATGTCCTAAAACAATAATATAATCATTTTATTACTTATTTGCATAATTTTAGTCAGAAATAGGGCATTTCGGAACAAAAACTAGCCTAATAGGTGATTTTTGGCTTGTTTTAACTGGTTTTGGTCCCATATTCGCACCAATCAACCTAATTCTTGTTTTTAAGGTATATTCATGTCCTAAAACATTAATATAACCATTTTATTACTTGCATCATTTTGGGTAGAAATAGGGCATTTCGGAACAAAAACTAGCCTAATAGGTCATTTTTGACTCGTTTTGGGTGTTTTTGTTCCCACATTCGTACCAATCAACCTAATTCTTGTTTTTAAGGTCTATTCATGTCCTAAAACAGTAATATAACCATTTTATTACTTATTTGCATCATTTTGGGTAGAAATAAGGCATTTCGGAACAAAAACTAGCTTAATAGGTCATTTTTGGCTTGTCTTGAGTTTTTTTGTTCACATATTCGCAAAAATCAACCTAATTCTTGTTTTTAAGGTCTATTGATGTACTAAAACACTAATGTAAGCAATTTATGACTTATTTGCATCATTTTTGGATAAAATAAAGCATTTTGGAATCAAAACTAGCCAAATAGGTCATTTTTGCCTTTTTTTGGGTGTTTTTGTTCCCATATTCGCACTAAGGGCTCGTTTACATTAGCTGAATAGAGATGAACTGAACTGAACTGAATTGAATAGAAGTGTATTAATTGAACTAAATAGAGATGTACTGAACTGAATATAATCTGAAGTAAACAAGCCCTAGTGAACCTAATTCTTGTTTATAAAGTCTATTTATGTCCTAAAACAGTAATATAACCATTTTATCACTTATTTGCATCATTTTGGAAAGAAATACGGCATTTCGGAACAAATTACAGCCTAATAGGTCATTTTTGCCTTGTTTTGGGTGTTTTTGTTCCCATATTCGCACCAATGAACCTAATTCTTGTTCCTAAAGTCTATTTATGTCCTAAAACAGTAATATGACCATTTTATCATTTATTTGCATCATTTTGGGAAGAAATAGGGCATTTCGGAACAAATACAACCTAATAGGTCATTTTTGCCTTGTTTTGGGAGTTTTTGTTCCCATATTCGCACCAATCAACCTAATTCTTGTTTTTAAGGTATATTCATGTCCTAAAACAATAATATAATCATTTTATTACTTATTTGCATAATTTTAGTCAGAAATAGGGCATTTCGGAACAAAAACTAGCCTAATAGGTGATTTTTGGCTTGTTTTAACTGGTTTTGGTCCCATATTCGCACCAATCAACCTAATTCTTGTTTTTAAGGTATATTCATGTCCTAAAACATTAATATAACCATTTTATTACTTGCATCATTTTGGGTAGAAATAGGGCATTTCGGAACAAAAACTAGCCTAATAGGTCATTTTTGACTCGTTTTGGGTGTTTTTGTTCCCACATTCGTACCAATCAACCTAATTCTTGTTTTTAAGGTCTATTCATGTCCTAAAACAGTAATATAACCATTTTATTACTTATTTGCATCATTTTGGGTAGAAATAAGGCATTTCGGAACAAAAACTAGCTTAATAGGTCATTTTTGGCTTGTCTTGAGTTTTTTTGTTCACATATTCGCAAAAATCAACCTAATTCTTGTTTTTAAGGTCTATTGATGTACTAAAACACTAATGTAAGCAATTTATGACTTATTTGCATCATTTTTGGATAAAATAAAGCATTTTGGAATCAAAACTAGCCAAATAGGTCATTTTTGCCTTTTTTTGGGTGTTTTTGTTCCCATATTCGCACTAAGGGCTCGTTTACATTAGCTGAATAGAGATGAACTGAACTGAACTGAATTGAATAGAAGTGTATTAATTGAACTAAATAGAGATGTACTGAACTGAATATAATCTGAAGTAAACAAGCCCTAGTGAACCTAATTCTTGTTTATAAAGTCTATTTATGTCCTAAAACAGTAATATAACCATTTTATCACTTATTTGCATCATTTTGGAAAGAAATACGGCATTTCGGAACAAATTACAGCCTAATAGGTCATTTTTGCCTTGTTTTGGGTGTTTTTGTTCCCATATTCGCACCAATGAACCTAATTCTTGTTCCTAAAGTCTATTTATGTCCTAAAACAGTAATATGACCATTTTATCATTTATTTGCATCATTTTGGGAAGAAATAGGGCATTTCGGAACAAATACAACCTAATAGGTCATTTTTGCCTTGTTTTGGGAGTTTTTGTTCCCATATTCGCACCAATCAACCTAATTCTTGTTTTTAAGGTATATTCATGTCCTAAAACAATAATATAATCATTTTATTACTTATTTGCATAATTTTAGTCAGAAATAGGGCATTTCGGAACAAAAACTAGCCTAATAGGTGATTTTTGGCTTGTTTTAACTGGTTTTGGTCCCATATTCGCACCAATCAACCTAATTCTTGTTTTTAAGGTATATTCATGTCCTAAAACATTAATATAACCATTTTATTACTTGCATCATTTTGGGTAGAAATAGGGCATTTCGGAACAAAAACTAGCCTAATAGGTCATTTTTGACTCGTTTTGGGTGTTTTTGTTCCCACATTCGTACCAATCAACCTAATTCTTGTTTTTAAGGTCTATTCATGTCCTAAAACAGTAATATAACCATTTTATTACTTATTTGCATCATTTTGGGTAGAAATAAGGCATTTCGGAACAAAAACTAGCTTAATAGGTCATTTTTGGCTTGTCTTGAGTTTTTTTGTTCACATATTCGCAAAAATCAACCTAATTCTTGTTTTTAAGGTCTATTGATGTACTAAAACACTAATGTAAGCAATTTATGACTTATTTGCATCATTTTTGGATAAAATAAAGCATTTTGGAATCAAAACTAGCCAAATAGGTCATTTTTGCCTTTTTTTGGGTGTTTTTGTTCCCATATTCGCACTAAGGGCTCGTTTACATTAGCTGAATAGAGATGAACTGAACTGAACTGAATTGAATAGAAGTGTATTAATTGAACTAAATAGAGATGTACTGAACTGAATATAATCTGAAGTAAACAAGCCCTAGTGAACCTAATTCTTGTTTATAAAGTCTATTTATGTCCTAAAACAGTAATATAACCATTTTATCACTTATTTGCATCATTTTGGAAAGAAATACGGCATTTCGGAACAAATTACAGCCTAATAGGTCATTTTTGCCTTGTTTTGGGTGTTTTTGTTCCCATATTCGCACCAATGAACCTAATTCTTGTTCCTAAAGTCTATTTATGTCCTAAAACAGTAATATGACCATTTTATCATTTATTTGCATCATTTTGGGAAGAAATAGGGCATTTCGGAACAAATACAACCTAATAGGTCATTTTTGCCTTGTTTTGGGAGTTTTTGTTCCCATATTCGCACCAATCAACCTAATTCTTGTTTTTAAGGTATATTCATGTCCTAAAACAATAATATAATCATTTTATTACTTATTTGCATAATTTTAGTCAGAAATAGGGCATTTCGGAACAAAAACTAGCCTAATAGGTGATTTTTGGCTTGTTTTAACTGGTTTTGGTCCCATATTCGCACC
The DNA here is from genome assembly GCA_951394345.1 of Salicornia ramosissima. Classification (NCBI taxonomy): domain Eukaryota; kingdom Viridiplantae; phylum Streptophyta; class Magnoliopsida; order Caryophyllales; family Amaranthaceae; genus Salicornia; species Salicornia ramosissima. Next base: position 41,238,199 of record OX596237.1, on the reverse strand, counting down.
AATCAACCTAATTCTTGTTTTTAAGGTATATTCATGTCCTAAAACATTAATATAACCATTTTATTACTTGCATCATTTTGGGTAGAAATAGGGCATTTCGGAACAAAAACTAGCCTAATAGGTCATTTTTGACTCGTTTTGGGTGTTTTTGTTCCCACATTCGTACCAATCAACCTAATTCTTGTTTTTAAGGTCTATTCATGTCCTAAAACAGTAATATAACCATTTTATTACTTATTTGCATCATTTTGGGTAGAAATAAGGCATTTCGGAACAAAAACTAGCTTAATAGGTCATTTTTGGCTTGTCTTGAGTTTTTTTGTTCACATATTCGCAAAAATCAACCTAATTCTTGTTTTTAAGGTCTATTGATGTACTAAAACACTAATGTAAGCAATTTATGACTTATTTGCATCATTTTTGGATAAAATAAAGCATTTTGGAATCAAAACTAGCCAAATAGGTCATTTTTGCCTTTTTTTGGGTGTTTTTGTTCCCATATTCGCACTAAGGGCTCGTTTACATTAGCTGAATAGAGATGAACTGAACTGAACTGAATTGAATAGAAGTGTATTAATTGAACTAAATAGAGATGTACTGAACTGAACTGAATATAATCTGAAGTAAACAAGCCCTAGTGAACCTAATTCTTGTTTATAAAGTCTATTTATGTCCTAAAACAGTAATATAACCATTTTATCACTTATTTGCATCATTTTGGAAAGAAATACGGCATTTCGGAACAAATTACAGCCTAATAGGTCATTTTTGCCTTGTTTTGGGTGTTTTTGTTCCCATATTCGCACCAATGAACCTAATTCTTGTTCCTAAAGTCTATTTATGTCCTAAAACAGTAATATGACCATTTTATCATTTATTTGCATCATTTTGGGAAGAAATAGGGCATTTCGGAACAAATACAACCTAATAGGTCATTTTTGCCTTGTTTTGGGAGTTTTTGTTCCCATATTCGCACCAATCAACCTAATTCTTGTTTTTAAGGTATATTCATGTCCTAAAACAATAATATAATCATTTTATTACTTATTTGCATAATTTTAGTCAGAAATAGGGCATTTCGGAACAAAAACTAGCCTAATAGGTGATTTTTGGCTTGTTTTAACTGGTTTTGGTCCCATATTCGCACCAATCAACCTAATTCTTGTTTTTAAGGTATATTCATGTCCTAAAACATTAATATAACCATTTTATTACTTGCATCATTTTGGGTAGAAATAGGGCATTTCGGAACAAAAACTAGCCTAATAGGTCATTTTTGACTCGTTTTGGGTGTTTTTGTTCCCACATTCGTACCAATCAACCTAATTCTTGTTTTTAAGGTCTATTCATGTCCTAAAACAGTAATATAACCATTTTATTACTTATTTGCATCATTTTGGGTAGAAATAAGGCATTTCGGAACAAAAACTAGCTTAATAGGTCATTTTTGGCTTGTCTTGAGTTTTTTTGTTCACATATTCGCAAAAATCAACCTAATTCTTGTTTTTAAGGTCTATTGATGTACTAAAACACTAATGTAAGCAATTTATGACTTATTTGCATCATTTTTGGATAAAATAAAGCATTTTGGAATCAAAACTAGCCAAATAGGTCATTTTTGCCTTTTTTTGGGTGTTTTTGTTCCCATATTCGCACTAAGGGCTCGTTTACATTAGCTGAATAGAGATGAACTGAACTGAACTGAATTGAATAGAAGTGTATTAATTGAACTAAATAGAGATGTACTGAACTGAACTGAATATAATCTGAAGTAAACAAGCCCTAGTGAACCTAATTCTTGTTTATAAAGTCTATTTATGTCCTAAAACAGTAATATAACCATTTTATCACTTATTTGCATCATTTTGGAAAGAAATACGGCATTTCGGAACAAATTACAGCCTAATAGGTCATTTTTGCCTTGTTTTGGGTGTTTTTGTTCCCATATTCGCACCAATGAACCTAATTCTTGTTCCTAAAGTCTATTTATGTCCTAAAACAGTAATATGACCATTTTATCATTTATTTGCATCATTTTGGGAAGAAATAGGGCATTTCGGAACAAATACAACCTAATAGGTCATTTTTGCCTTGTTTTGGGAGTTTTTGTTCCCATATTCGCACCAATCAACCTAATTCTTGTTTTTAAGGTATATTCATGTCCTAAAACAATAATATAATCATTTTATTACTTATTTGCATAATTTTAGTCAGAAATAGGGCATTTCGGAACAAAAACTAGCCTAATAGGTGATTTTTGGCTTGTTTTAACTGGTTTTGGTCCCATATTCGCACCAATCAACCTAATTCTTGTTTTTAAGGTATATTCATGTCCTAAAACATTAATATAACCATTTTATTACTTGCATCATTTTGGGTAGAAATAGGGCATTTCGGAACAAAAACTAGCCTAATAGGTCATTTTTGACTCGTTTTGGGTGTTTTTGTTCCCACATTCGTATCAATCAACCTAATTCTTGTTTTTAAGGTCTATTCATGTCCTAAAACAGTAATATAACCATTTTATTACTTATTTGCATCATTTTGGGTAGAAATAAGGCATTTCGGAACAAAAACTAGCTTAATAGGTCATTTTTGGCTTGTCTTGAGTTTTTTTGTTCACATATTCGCAAAAATCAACCTAATTCTTGTTTTTAAGGTCTATTGATGTACTAAAACACTAATGTAAGCAATTTATGACTTATTTGCATCATTTTTGGATAAAATAAAGCATTTTGGAATCAAAACTAGCCAAATAGGTCATTTTTGCCTTTTTTTGGGTGTTTTTGTTCCCATATTCGCACTAAGGGCTCGTTTACATTAGCTGAATAGAGATGAACTGAACTGAACTGAATTGAATAGAAGTGTATTAATTGAACTAAATAGAGATGTACTGAACTGAATATAATCTGAAGTAAACAAGCCCTAGTGAACCTAATTCTTGTTTATAAAGTCTATTTATGTCCTAAAACAGTAATATAACCATTTTATCACTTATTTGCATCATTTTGGAAAGAAATACGGCATTTCGGAACAAATTACAGCCTAATAGGTCATTTTTGCCTTGTTTTGGGTGTTTTTGTTCCCATATTCGCACCAATGAACCTAATTCTTGTTCCTAAAGTCTATTTATGTCCTAAAACAGTAATATGACCATTTTATCATTTATTTGCATCATTTTGGGAAGAAATAGGGCATTTCGGAACAAATACAACCTAATAGGTCATTTTTGCCTTGTTTTGGGAGTTTTTGTTCCCATATTCGCACCAATCAACCTAATTCTTGTTTTTAAGGTATATTCATGTCCTAAAACAATAATATAATCATTTTATTACTTATTTGCATAATTTTAGTCAGAAATAGGGCATTTCGGAACAAAAACTAGCCTAATAGGTGATTTTTGGCTTGTTTTAACTGGTTTTGGTCCCATATTCGCACCAATCAACCTAATTCTTGTTTTTAAGGTATATTCATGTCCTAAAACATTAATATAACCATTTTATTACTTGCATCATTTTGGGTAGAAATAGGGCATTTCGGAACAAAAACTAGCCTAATAGGTCATTTTTGACTCGTTTTGGGTGTTTTTGTTCCCACATTCGTACCAATCAACCTAATTCTTGTTTTTAAGATCTATTCATGTCCTAAAACAGTAATATAACCATTTTATTACTTATTTGCATCATTTTGGGTAGAAATAAGGCATTTCGGAACAAAAACTAGCTTAATAGGTCATTTTTGGCTTGTCTTGAGTTTTTTTGTTCACATATTCGCAAAAATCAACCTAATTCTTGTTTTTAAGGTCTATTGATGTACTAAAACACTAATGTAAGCAATTTATGACTTATTTGCATCATTTTTGGATAAAATAAAGCATTTTGGAATCAAAACTAGCCAAATAGGTCATTTTTGCCTTTTTTTGGGTGTTTTTGTTCCCATATTCGCACTAAGGGCTCGTTTACATTAGCTGAATAGAGATGAACTGAACTGAACTGAATTGAATAGAAGTGTATTAATTGAACTAAATAGAGATGTACTGAACTGAACTGAACTGAATATAATCTGAAGTAAACAAGCCCTAGTGAACCTAATTCTTGTTTATAAAGTCTATTTATGTCCTAAAACAGTAATATAACCATTTTATCACTTATTTGCATCATTTTGGAAAGAAATACGGCATTTCGGAACAAATTACAGCCTAATAGGTCATTTTTGCCTTGTTTTGGGTGTTTTTGTTCCCATATTCGCACCAATCAACCTAATTCTTGTTGTTTAGGTCTATTCATGTCCTAAAACAATAATATAATCATTTTATTACTTATTTGCATAATTGTAATCAGAAATAGGGCATTTCGGAATAAAAACTAGCCTAATAGATCATTTTTGGCTTGTTTTAAGTGGTTTTGGTCCCATATTCGCACCAATCAACCTAATTCTTGTCTTTAAGGTCTATTCATGTTCTAAAACATTAATATAACCATTTAATTACTTATTTGCATCATTTTGGGTAGAAACAGGGAATTTCGGAACAAAAACTAGCCTAATAGGTCATTTTTGGCTTTTTTTGGGTGTTTTTGTTCCCACATTCGCACCAATCAACTTAATTCTTGATTTTCAGGTGTATTAAGTTCTAAAATATTCATGAAAGCAATTTACTACTTTTTCAAAATACAAAAAGAAGTTGATGTATGCATACCTTTTCCACGTCATTCACGTCAGTGCAGCAAGATACTATGTCATACATGAATCTCATCACATAATATCCGCAATCGACACCATTTTCTTGTTGTGCACACTTGGGTAGGATGACATACATTAAACAAATATCTCAAAATTAGTGAAAGTTCATAACTTCAACTAATTTATATATTTTTAAGTACTAAATTATTTAATTTACCTTTACTGATTTCCATTGTGGATTATCGTCGGACAAATAGAAAACACTACTTCCACGCAATTTTAACACTACTTCCACGCAATTTTCTCAGCACACTGGCAGTTTCATATTACAAATAATGTATATAAAAAAATACATCTCATGTTTATGTTGAACGCAACAAAAAATTACAAATAAATTTACCTCTTCAATAAAGATTTGATTAGTAAATTGCGAATTGGATGCGGACGTACAAAATCAAATTAATAGATTGTGTAAGTTGAAGGGCATATAACTAAGAGCAACCAATTGTGGCTACAATAAAAAAAAATTAGAGTTAATAATCAATAGGAGTACAAGAATCAAATAAAACACTAAAAAGTCATCGGCCATATAAAATTGTAAAACATACTCTTGCACATATGGAGCAATAATGAACTTGATGTTCTATAACAATATCACAAAATTCGAGTACCCCATCCACAAATTCAGATGACTCAATGGTACCATAGATCCATGAACGATCTTTTCTCATCCTCTAAAAAATTAATAAAAACACATGTTATAATACTATTTAAAAACATACTATAACACATTCACGCTCATTTAATCATAAAACAATATTGCATAAACTATGGCCATTCTTGACAGTCTTAACACTAGTAAAAAAATGGCTTATTGTAACGGCAAAAAGGGCTTATTGTAACGGTCATTGGCCGTTACAATTGCCCCCATTATAACAAGTGATATTTATTGTAACGGGCTATAACCGTTACAAAAATTGGCCTTTTTGTAACGGGCCTAAGCTATGCCCGTTACAATAAATACACTTTTTGTAACGGGCAATGCTGAGGTCCGTTACAAAAGGTGCAAATTTTGTAACGGGCATGGGCCATGCCTGTTACAATAAATGGACTTATTGTAACAGGCATGGCCCATGCCCGTTACAAAAAGTGAGTTAAATCAGCCCCCACCCCTACTATCCCCCCTCCCCTGCCCACCCCCCTCCCAAGCCTCCCTACACAGTACCCCTGCCCAGCCCCCCTGCACAGCCCACCCCCCCCCTGCACAACATCCCTCCCCTTCCCAGCCCCCCTGCACAGCCCACCCCCCTTGCACAACACCCCTCCCCTTCCCAGCCTCCCTTGACAGCCCAGCTTCAATTCCCAGCCCCCCTGCACAGCCCACCATCCCAGCCCACCTTCCCAGCCCCTCTGCACAGCCCACCTTCCCAGCCCCCTGCACAGCCTCCCTTCCCACCCACCCCCCCTGCACAAGCCACCTTCCCAGCCCCCCTGCACAGCCAACCTTCCCAGCACCCCCTACACAACACCCCTCCCCCAGCCTCCCTTCCCAGCCCACCTGCACAACCTCCTCAGCATGCCCTGCACAGACTCCCCACCCAACTCACCCCAGCACCTATAGCCCCCACCCCACCCCCCTACATACAACCCACCCCTACCCCCTGCAGCTTAAAATCAACAATATAATTTACACTTAGAATTATATACTTCCTCCGTAAATGAAAAATTGCAACATTTGCCATATTTTGATGTTTTTAAAAAATTGCAACAAACTTGTCATTTTCTATTTTGGGTAATAATTAACATATTTCTCTCTCCTACTTTTATTAATCTACTAACTTTTATTTCTCTCTCCTACTTTTTCTACTCTACTAACTTTTATTTCTCTCTCCTACTTTTACTAATCTACTAACTTAAACACACTTGTAAAATTTTTTTTGGAGTCCGTGACCTCCCCCTTTGTTGCAATTTTTTGTTTACGGAGGAAGTATTTAGAATCCAATAACCATCGACCATAACTCTATCTTGACGTGAACCATTTCATAGAATTCACTCTATCAAAATGCAGTAACAATTAGAAAATTAGAAATGAAAAACACATGGGTTTGAAATTTCGTAATTAACCCAATAATCAAAGCAATAATACTAACGCTTTCAAAAATCAAAAAAAGCAATAATACAACAATTAACCCAAGATTAAATAGAAGTACAACAACATCATCAGATTGAAGGAGGTCTCCGGTACTGAGAAGAGTAAAACCAAGTGCTGAGCAATTTTAGAGCTTTGGTACCCTTTCCGCTTGTAGGACTGCCTAGGATATTGATTTGCTATTGAAACTGCAATATTAGTAATAGTGTACTCAATCAGGTAGGTATAAAGTAATATATATATATATATAAACACACAAAATGGAAAAACATAGAGGGACAAAAGCAAAGGCAAGGCGTGGATGACAAGCTTGCTTGGTGATGCAGTAGTAAAAATAATGGAGAGAATACCTGTAAATGACTCTTGAGGTGATACAACGTCAATTTTTAAGCCCTAGCTAAAAACTGAACAAAAAAAATCAGCCCTAAAGATTAAAATTATTAGCAAATTGTTTTTTTTAGCTCCTCTTGTTAATTGGGCTATTTTAATTTTTAAGAATTGAAAGATAAAAGAATTAAATTTGATGACCTATAAAATTGAATGGGTAAGCAAGAGTTAATTATGGGGTAGGCCAAGTTTAAACTAGGCTAAGCACGAAAAAATATCAGCCCTCATAGTTGGATCGGCCCAATCGTTGAGCCGAAAATGTGTCCAAAACTCCATTATCTACTTACCTTGCAGACTTCTCCGGCTTTTCAAATCAATCCTATGTATTTAGTTAAAAATTCAAAAATATATAAGAAAATAAAATTGCGCAAAACACATCCAAAAATAGTAATAATACAAAGCATGATGGATTAGACTGAACCCGAGTTCAATCAAAACTTTGTTCAAAACACTTATATTTCAAGGTGACCTGATCTAGGCTTGATCACCTCTAAGGGAAGCTCAAACCAATGAACTATCCATAATTCATAGCCTCTCTACATTGCAAGTAAGATGTTCATCTATATGCATCAAAATTGACCATTAGAGTCATGAGAGATTATAATTATTGAAAGGTGTGTTGTCATTTGCACTTGAAGATGTCAAATATATATATATATATGTACTCCTGGTTGTGTTTCAGAAATCAATGCAAAAATAGGACTATTTTAGTTTAGTTAAAATAATAATCAGATATGCCTAATGAACATGCATAAAAGAAACACGCCCTTTCCATGAAAACAACTAGTAGCTATACACTCTATTAGCCAACTTTGCGTTCAAATGGGTAAAAGGATTAATTCAAAGGCTTAAAAAACATTAATTCGTATCACCACGGCACTCAAACCCCAAACCCACAGCTGCAAACCTAGTTTATTGGTTGCTCAAATAAGAGAAAAACAGCCCAAATAAATTCGCATACAATTTGCAGGCTACGAGACTGGCAAGATGTTCAATTACATTTATGATTTTCAATTGCATTTTCCTTAAGCTATATTACAATGTTATATCAAATGCAGAACAAAAAAAGCCCTAAAAATAAAAATTGCCGCCTAAAAATAAATTCACAACCCTAAAAAAGTAATTTTCTGTAGTAACACCTCAAACAAGAACCAGAATTTCATCCCTAAAAAGAAAGAAATTTGAAACAGAAACTAGGTACAAATAATGTGCTTTACAGACTCGACAAAGAAATTAAACATGGATAGAAACTCAACTTACCAACCTAGTATATGATAAAAATATTACCGTTCATGTTGGCATCAAAAGTTGAAGTTCCTCCATCATCAACCCTTAATGAGGGAAATATTGATTTGCATTTCAATGTGTACATAGAACACTCACTGTCGAGATACTTTGAGTTGTTCCCCCTCACTAGTAGCTGTCGTTTCCTCCCATACTTCCTTGAACCTTTTCGATTTTCATCATACATGGAGCTTCGTATTTTTCAGGAACTTGTTCCTCGTCAGAAGGAACTTGTTCCTCGTCAGAAGGAACAATGTCATGCTTTATATGTTCTTCAAAATCTTCTTCGTGATGGTCCAGATAGATCTTTATGAATGTGTTAGACAGACCTGGAATTCATCATAAATCTTCTAAATAATATCCAAGGTAATGTTCCTTCAATTATCTTCATTTCGGGTTGTTGTATAAGAACAGTGCCTGAAATTTAAAACCCAAACCAAAAAAGAACTTTTGTGCAATTTTAAGATTAGTAGGTTAGCCAAAAGAAATATTAATCGAAAGCATAAAAATGATTAAACATAAAGTTCCCAAAAAAAAAATACTCCCTTTGAATAATGTTGTTCCATATATGAATCTGGTAAGTATTGGATTGTTATCCTTCGAACACTTAAGTTAGAAATCATCATTTAGTCTCAACGTTACTAAAAAAGAATATGGAAAGGAACTTATGCCTCGCTTCTAGGAACTAGGTTCTACATGAACTGGATTGAAAGATAATGAATATGATAGTTCCTGTATAAATAGTTAGTTCCTACATTCTTATGTTCACAACCAGTTCCTCTAAATGTATACAGGGTCTTGTTCCTTGAACACCAGGAACTGGTTGTTATTCAATTATCATTAAAAATCTCAAAAGACACACCTACATCATAAATAAAGTTATGAAAAATTTACACAAACTTGAAGAGAGATTATATATCATGATTATTAAAATTAACAACATAATTTAAAATAAAGAGAAGTAGAATCTTACACATCATTAATAATTAAGTTTCTATGATAAATCATAGAGACCATTATCGACAAGGTGCATGAGTAATAATTCGTTGATTTTCTTTATGCTCCAAAGGAACTTGCTTGGCAAAGGATCGGAACTTGAATTAGTATCTCAAGTTGTCAAGTTCCTTCTGATTTTGCCTAGTTCCTCAAAGTTGTTCCAACGAATCATAAGCGATCCTTTTATTCTCTTTCCTTGTGTTGCTCCAATATGTTGTCTTTATTACAATATATTAATCATAATTTTAAACCTGCAAAACAATTTCTCTTCTATCCTTGGATTTTGGTACTCAAATATTGAGTCCTTCCTTGTTAGTAAAAGTAGCAATAATAATTTTCTTTTTAACAATCAAGATGCATCAAATGCGTACTACTACTAACAAATTAGGATTCTCACAAAGCATAATATATATATTTTGGCAAGTAGTTTAAATATACGTAAAGTGTGTTGCCAAAAAGATCGAGCTCCATATTGCATCAAGTATGTATTTTTGAGTGTGTAATATGCATTTTTCAAAACATTTACTGCCTTGAACTATTCCATAAAAATCATTATAAAATTTATTTTTTTTTTAAAAAAAATCAGAATCAATTTCAAAAAAATGTTTGTCTTTCAAACACAAAAAATCAAATTTGATAAATTTCGAAATTGATTTAGAATTTTAAAAAGCAAAAAAAATATTTTAATAGAAATAATACAAGGAGAATAAATAATAAAATGAACTCATGCATATAATGAAATATCAAGGGAAAAGATGTACCTTAATTAAATTAATTTCTGTATTACACGTACTTCTCCAGAGTTCCTCGAATTGCTACAAGAACAAGTTCCCTCGAAATGTTGCAGGAACTAGTTCCTTGTAAGTATCCATCCGTTCCAGGAACTTCCTCCTCAGGGTTGCCTGAATTCTAGAGGAACAGGCTCTGATACCAATTGTTATTTCGGATGGTATACTACAGGGGGGGGGGGGGTGAATTGTTGTATGGGACTCACTTTTCTTTTTTTGCGGAATTTAACGATTATAAAAGCAAGTAGGATAAAGTAAAGAAAAGGTAAAGCAACAAAGAACAGGATACACAAACAAGTTAACCTACTTTTACCAAGTAAAAATAAACTAATTCCTAATTACCCTATCCTACGTGTGACTTGATCACCAAGGTAGCATTTTTTATTAATTCCACTAACTAACTCCTAATTCTCTAACTATACGCATAACATCAAAAAAAAAAAAGGAATCTTTAATTTTTTTTCAAATAAACCTATTAACATACTCCTAAAAACTCTCTTAAAAACACGGTTTAACTAGTACTTGTAACTAACAAACTTTTGATTTATTATTATTATTATTATTATTATTATTATTATTATTATTATTCCTATTATTAAGCTAACATACTACTACTTCCCTAAGTAATAGGCCACTTAAATAATATGCATAAACTAAATAAAACCAATATTAGTTTAAGCATAATATACGAGTGACATAATAATAAACTAGGCTTATACTAGTGGACTAACCAAAATTACCTGCACCACAAAACAAGGTCAGTATTCCAACGCATAAATAAATTATCATGTAGAAAGAGTTAGGACATATTTAATAAAATATATTTACCCAAAATTAGATACTCCTCTAATTTTGTTTCCAATAAATATATTCTACAAAATACAAATATATATATTAAATGAAATATATTTAATAAAATTAGATGCTCATCTAATTTATTCTCTATAAATATATAACATAAAATATATCAGTTATAAAATAAATTTAATTTCAGCTAAAAATACTTTTAGTCAATTCTCCATAAATCTATTTTATTCACCCATAATAAATTATAAAAGTGATGGAATTATATTTCTAATAAAATTAACTTGATTAGGTTAAATACTCCTTCAACCATTTTTCCACAAGTTATTTTTAAATATAAAACATTTTCATCTTAACTTAGTAAAAAGATATTATTTTTATGAAATAAAAATCTTTAATTTCAACTCCATAAAATATTATTTCATCAAATAAAAAATATCTTTTTATTTGCATAAATATTTCCAAGATGAAATATATTTTTCCCATCAACTCCATTTAGACAAATATTAATTTTATCAATATTTACTATGCCCAATAATACTTGTATGTCCTTTCTCCTTTTGTGACATTCCTTTACCTGTTATAATATATTAACTTGAAGAAAAGAAAAATAAACTCTTATTTTTCTATCTTCATAATTTTGATGTTTCGATTCTGAAACGTCTTCTACTTTGCTTCTACTCTGAAGCTTCTCTTTTATTGTTCTCTTACAGAACTTCTCTTTAGCCTAAATATCAATTAGGCTTCTTCTCTTTGGAAATTCTCCTTCAAGAACTTCCTTTATTAATTCATGTTGTATACATCTTCTCGTACTTGGATCAACTGTACATGACTTGTCCAATAGAATATATATAATATGCACATCTTAAAACACATGTTAGTTAGATAATCATCATTTGTTTACAATCATCAAAACCATACATAATAACTCATCATAGTTAATTAGGATTAAACTAGGAAAAATTGATAGAATTAGTATCATGCATAGGTTATGTAATTCGAATCATATGATGTAGTGCTTATATTATTTTCTTGATATTTTATGTAATCTTTATGAACTTTTGATTGTTTTAATTAATTCTATGCATAAAATAATCTCTGAAATTATATATTTATATTGAATAATTGCATGATAATTGGTTGAACCATGTTCTTGAATTTTCGTATGCATGTCGAGTGGTATAAAATAATTTTGATGATAATTTCATGATATTTTCTTGAATTAAACGGATAATCTTGATTATTTAATTGTTTAATTAAAGCCTTAAATTAAAGTTATTATTTTGTTCATATTATAAAATTGTTGAGTGACCTAAAGAAGTAAAGGGAATTAAAAATCCAATTTTTATTGTTGAATCTTGACAAATCTTGAATTACTATTGATAATCTTGATTAAATCTTTAATTTAAGCATGATATTATTATTTCTTGAAATTAATCTTTATATTGTTTTTAAGCCAAGGCCGTGTGGTTCATGTATAGTAAAGTATTGATTTTGATCTTGTTTTGTTTCAAATTTGATAATTTAAATGTTTAAAGCATGATTTTATCGTTTAGGTTTATAAGACTAATTATTGATGATTGTATTTAATTAATTTAAAGTATTAATTTTGGTATTTCTGGTGTAAAATGTCGAGTGGCATAGAAGATGAAAAATAGGATTTTTATCATATTTTAAGCAATATTTGTTGTTAATTGTTGATTTAAATAATTTATTTAATTGTTTATATGATTGTTTAATGAATTAATTTAATTAATATGTTGCTATGGAAAATGTCGAATGGTTCTATGATGATTATGATCAATTTTAGTTAATTTTTAGCTTATAATATTTTAGTTTGTAATTTTTAGGAATTAATATGATTAAAGAAATTAAAAGGGAACTAATAAGATAAGTTATAATATGAAGGAAATGAACAATATGATAATAAGGATAAAGTTATAAGATAATAATAAGTATTAGTCTCACGATGGCCATGTCAATAAGATAAGACAAGATAAGATAAGAAACGGACGCCTGTTTGGTGATACACGGGTCACCAGATTAGGTTAAGTCGAAGCCACTGCCCTACTGCGATCTCTGGGCAGTTCTGGATCTTAAGATGCGTAGTCGTCTAAGTAGTAGTACACAGGCTACTATTTAGGAGTTATGGCCATAGCTTAGGCTTAGTTCTTGCAAAGGAGAGCTACGGGTAGAATACACGGGTTCTTCCCGGCGCGTTTTAGGAAAGTTGGGATGTACACGGGCATCCTTACGAGCTATAATGACCGGTCCATAAAGTTAAGAAGATGGTTAAAAGAAGGGTTTAGGGTAATAATATGAAGGATAAGTATTATACGGGTTAGGTATGAATATGTATATGTCAATGTATTTATATGTATAATTCTACATATTGTATAAGTATAGTATGTTAAGTCTTCCGCTGCGTATGTCTGATAAGTATGTATATAGTATGTCTTTAAGTATGTAATTAAGAATGTATCCATGTATGTATTTAAGTATGAATATATGTATATGTATATGTATCCCTATATGTATTCTACAGGTATTTCTATAAGTATTTACACGTACACGTATGTATTTCTATACGTATTTTTGCAGATACTGTATACGTATTTTATACGTATTCCATGCGTATTTCGTACGTATTCTTATACGTATCTTGTATGTATTTTTATACGTATTTTGTATGTATTTTTATACGTATTTTGAATGTATTTTTATACGTATTTTGTAAGTATTTTTATACGTATTTCGTATGTATTTCTATATGTATTTTCATGTATGTTTGGATGATATCCTTGGTCAATTCTATGATATTATATGGTTAATGGTCCCTCATTTAAGCGGGACAGCCTAGTTACTCACCACTGACGGTGGACCCCCCATTTCATGTGATGATGTTGACGTATAAGTGGGCTCATATGGTTCGGGTTGTGTGTTGATGTGATCAGTGAACCTAGAGTCTAGTTATAAATTTATTTATTTATTTAATAAGTAGCTTGTCCCAGCCTGTTGGGATGGAACAGTATTTATCTTCTATCTTGGTATTTATTTATGGACTTTTGAGATATTATTTCATTATTAGTTAATAAAAAGGATTATTGAACTTAAATTATGATATTGTTATTAAGTCTTATGATTGGTAATGATCCATTTGTCGGTTTCCTTCGCAAATCGACAGTCTAGAAAGTCGGGTCGTTACAGAAACGGTAAGGACCGATCCCGTAACCTCATGGTTACGAGATGAGCGGTGTTACCACCGAGCAACTCCCACATCCTTCGCTGTTGGGTTGTTTATGTCATGTGTTAAGGGTAAAGTGCATTTTTCTAAGAATGTTTGAGTGTAAAATTTTTATGTCTACCAATTATAATCAGGGATGTTTTTGATTTTCAGCTTACAGATATTGTTAACTTGTTGATTTGTTAGCAAAATAATTTTTATTTATTTTCATTTTTTTTAATGCAAATGAGCCACAAGGGCGAGTACAACGAGGAGGGGGAACCTCAACATAAGCCGGGGGTAAGGATCGATCCCGTAACCTAAAAGGTTACGAGATGGAGATTGCTACCACTGAGCCAACTCCCTCTAGCAAAACAATAATGACCAAATTATTTTGGTCTAAGTATTAGGAACAAATGAATAGAAGTAGTGGGAATTTTAAAATTGTAATGGTGAAGGTGATACGAAGTCAATTCAATGGTTTGGTTAAATGTCAGTATGTCACTATAATATTCTACTACTACTATTAGTACGTATTCCTTCAGTTCTGCAGGTGCCATGCGATATGGAGCCTTCGAGATTGGCGTTGTTCCGGGCACAAAATCTATGTTGAACTCCACTTCACGCTCTGGTGGTATCCCTGGCAACTCTTTAGGAAAAACATTTGCGTAGTCTCAAACAACCGGAATTGCTTCCAACTGTTCTTCTTTGTATACGTCTTTGGCTTGAAAAAGGAACACAAATTCACCCTTGCGCTGTATGCTACGCATCTTCATTGCAGACACCACCTTCAAACCCTTGCTCATGGGCTTCCCGACATGGGTTACCCTTTTAGCGTTGAGTCCACGCAAAGTAATGTCTTGATCACGACATCGAAATGCTGCTTGATACTTTGCTAACCAATCCATCCCTAAGATAACATCAAACTTTATCATAGGGAACTCCTTCAAATCAGCTTCGAACTGCTCTCTGGAGATAACGATAGGAACATTCTTATATTCCCGATGACAGGAAAAATCCTCTCCCGAAGGAAGAGTTATCACAGATTTGACAAGAGACTCTCCCGTCAAGCTGAGGCTTCTGAGTAGGTTCAAACTGTAACGACCCGTAATTTAGCAGCGTTGTTTTCGGAGAAAACAACATTACAGATCATTAACTTCTAAAAACCTTTAAGATCAAATCCATAAACTGCAGCGGAAGCTCTAAACTTAATCATATTATTCATTAAAACTATTAAAGAATCCAAAATAAATAATAATCCCAAAGTCTAATAGCAATACAAAATAAGGAGAGTCCACTAAAATGTAAAACATAAGCTAGAACTAAACATCAGGGTCAACTACTAAGCTGGCTAGCTCACAATCCTAGCCCTTGCGTAACCCAATTCAATCACCACCTGTGTAATGACCCTGATTTTATTGGTATTTTTGCCAATATTTATGTGTATTTATATGTGTTTATGTGTTAGTTCAAATTTATTTTTTTTGAACTATTTATTTTATTTTATGTGAATAATTTCGATTAATTTGAAATATTTATTTTTAGTTTTTATTATTTACGTTATTTATTATTTAATTAATTAGAATTTTATTTATTTAATTTTCTGATTAATTATTTAATATTTTGGGTTAAATCGATTTAGGCATGATCTATCATGCGGTTTTTGTAAATTAGCCCGATGGATCACGAGAGCCCAATTTAGGCCCAAGTGACCCTCTTGGCCGGTTTTCCTAAGGCATGGCAAGGCTTGCCACTTGCCTTGTGTTCACACCTTAACTAACTCTATAAATAGGAGAGTTAGTAAGGCTTTGGCTCATTTTTGTCATCCTTGCTTTTAAACACAATTAGCCATCAAAGTTCAAAACACAAACTCCCTCCCATTTGCCTAATACCTCACGCCATTTTTGATCAATTGATACCCATCAATTGTTCATCATTTTTCCTAGCCCAAAACTTAAAGATTCAAAGTTCATTGATCTTTAGGTGTCCAAACACAATCCGAAACACATTCATTTCATCCAAGACTTTTAGTTCGGGTTTGGTTTTGGGTTCGTGTTCGTGCTAGTGTGGGTGTTCGTGGTGGTGACGAGTGGTGCCGTGAAGAGGCCGTGCAAGAGCAGCCGTGTGAGGTGGTGGTTCGTGTGAAGAACCGTGCTGCAGTGGCCGTGCGTGGTGCAGTGGGCAGCAGCCGTGCGTGGTGCAGTGGGCAGCAGCCGTGCAAGGCCGTGTGTGGTGTTCGTGCTCGTGTTGATTGTGCCGTGTTTTGGTGCTTGTTCCAGATTGCATATTTGTGTTGAATTTGTGTGTGATCTTCAATAAGGTAACATACTTACTCAACCTATTTGGTATACTATGTTTATAGTATGAATTAAATGCATGTTTGGGTTGTTTGATGATGATTTTTCATGATTTTATGTATGGTTTTATAATCTGATTTTTAAGTGGTTTAAATGAGGTTTTTGATAAAGGTTTTCCATGATTTTATGATTGATTATAAGTTGTTTGATGACCATAATTATTATGTCAAAGTTTGGTGGATTTTGGATATATGGATGGTAATCTTCGTATGGATTGTTGTTGATCATGCGTTTAGTTTGATTGAGTTTGGATGAGTTCTTGATTGAAGTTCTTGAATCTTGATTGGTTTCTTGATTGAAGTTCTTGAATCTTGAATGAGTTCTTGATGAGTTCTTGTTGAGTTCTTTAAATTCTTGATGAGTTCTTGTTGAGTTCTTGGTTGAATCTTGAATATTAAAGAAAGTGGTTGTTAAGTTAAAGAATGAGTTTATTATGGTTAAAGAATGATGAAAGATGATTGGTTAAATTCAAGATCAAGGCGTAAAGGCAATCTTGAGTCTAACTTCGATGTTTTGATTGTTATTTTTCAAGAATCAAGGCGCAAAGGCAATTCTTGAATATAACCTGATAATAATGAGATGATAAGATGTTCAATGTATAAAAGATTAATTAAAGATTAGCTTGATTTCGTTTCTAGACGCCCTTGACTTACAGTAAGATTCTATGTTTTTGGGTTAAGACGTTGCCCCTATTCCATCCGCGGTATTGGGATAGTTGGAGTCTCTTTATGTTATTTCTTGTATTTCCAGTAAGATTGGTTACAAGGGACACGGATTTCCAGTAAGATTGGTTTCGTGGGATTTCGGGAGTAAGATTCTCGGTCCTAACATAAAAGAAAGTTCGATCGCGTAAGATGTGTTCGTACGAGCATAGTCCGGTCTAGAATATGAATGATTGCGCCAAAGATAGTTGATAGGTTTGATGAGTTGGTTTGAGTCGAGTTCATTATGGGGTGATCTCGTACTTTCGAATATGTTGACTGATTATTTGATTTATGCTATGTACGTGTGTATTCCCATTAGGGTGAGTCAGTTATGTTACTCGCCACTGATGGTGGACTGTTGTATGTTTTTTTCAGGTATTTCTGACGATGATACTCTTGCTTAGCTTTGGGTTGGGCGAGCGACGTTTAAAGCTTATGTTATTTGATGTGTTCTCTGTTTCTACTGTTATTAGATAGTATTGGTATATTGTATAGACTTTATACATTACTGTTGGATTTTCATACGTTGTTATAGACTCTGACGTGTGGTTGGAGTTACGTTTATTTCTAGTATTTGTAGTTGGACTTTTTGGATTAGTAGCGTACAAACTTGTGGGTATTTGTACTTTGTGGTTTATAATAATAATTGAGGTATTAGTTTTAATTCTTAGGCATTTCGAGTTGTAGTTTATGACTATTCGACTCGTCGGTTTCTTCCGCGCCGATTTAAGTGAGTCGGGTCGTCACAACCTGTACCTGGAAAAGAATGTTGGGGGTCCACAGTCAGTGGTGAGTAATTAGATTGTTCTACTTAATCAGTAGAACACAATTAGAAACATAATCATTGGAATAAGTCAATCAAACAGACAAACCAAACATCAAGAAATCATATATAAACATAATCATCAAGTACGCAGCGGAAAACAATCATAACAATCCTCATAACCACAACCTTCTATACTAACTTACTCCGTTCTAGACTTCTTGACACCACTATTGACTCTTCAGTTCTATTCAGTTCAGGTGCTAATCCGTGACCAGTCATATGCTCGTAAGGGATCAACCACGAAGATCTACTCCCCCCAACTTTCCTTGCTCATGTTGGGTCAACCACGAAGATCTACTCCCTAAGCACTGGGATCAAGAACTGTCCCGAATCCGAAGATAGGACAGTGGCTTCGACTAAACCTATGTTCATGACACGTGTGCCACTAGATAGGTGGTCACTTCATAGTTAATCATCTTTTTAATTCAATTCTGTTCTGTTCTTGATTTCCTTTTCACAATTCAATTCCTTATTGACTCAACTTCACTTCTATTCAATTCTAGCTCTTCTTAACTTGACCCAAAACTCTAAACACAAAATAGTACCACACGACATTCTTCCTTACTAAACCAATAATCATCAACAGAAATTGCTTAAAACAAAATAAAAATCATATTTTTATCATTTCACATCACACGGCATTCTTGCCCATAAATACCAAAACTTACACTTCAATTGCTCAAATACAATTAACAATAATTAATCACATAAACATAATAATAAATCATAACATAACACTTTAATTAATAAATCATCAAACTTGTACCAAAACAAGACAAAATCAATGCTTTTAAAACCTTAAAATACACGGCCTTCATGGTCTAACACAACATCAAGATCTTATTCAAGAAACCATCATAGAATGCCTAAATCAAAGATTCAATTCAAGATTTGCATAAAAGATTAATTAAAGATCAAGAAAATAACATAAAAATCATATTTTTCCTCATAGAAACATTCGAATATCATCATGTCACACTCGGCATTCTTCATAACACAACCATAAATAATTCTAAATAATTCAACATCAATTCCATATGATTCTAAACCTATTCTAAACATGATCAATCCTATTCTAATAATCATATTGCTAATCTATCCTATTGACTAAGTAAAGCAGATCTAATTACCTTTGATTATGGATGGGGTTCGAATATTTCAAGGTTTCTTGGATTTATTTTGAGGTTTATTTGGGGTTTCTTTAAGGTTCTTGATCAATCTTTAAGGGGTTGGAACAATATAAAAGGTTTAGGAACAATTTAATGATTGATCTTGGAAGGAAAAGATAATAAAACAATTTGGTTGTTCCTCCTTAGGGTTGCCGTGTGAAATAGGAAATAATAGGGAGGGTTTTGACTTCCTAAAATCTAGTAACAAGAACAGGAAGGGTTGGAATAAAAATAGGGTTTTTAGGAAAGGGTCAAACAGATAGATTAACTGTTATTTCGGATGGTATACTATAAGTAGGGGGGGTGAATTGTAGTATGGGACTCGCTTTTCGATTTTTGCGGAATTTGACGAATATAAAAGCAAGTAAAGATAAAGTAGAGAAAAAAATAAAGCAACAAGGAACAGGATACACAAACAAGTTAACCTACGAGGAAAACTTCCTAGGCCCAAATAGGAAGAAAAACCTCGACCCCTGGGGATTTTGACTCTTGGACTTCTCTTATTAATTATAGGCCAAAACGACTCTGTTTTACAACCTATAAACAGACCTTCTCTTTCTCCTAGTTCCACTAGGAACTTGTTCCCCGGTAACTTGTTCCCCCTGTCACTTGTTCCCCTCGAACCCATGACACGGCTTCACTAAAAGTTGATTTTTCTCTCTCTTTGATTTCACTCGAAATCTTCCCTCTTCTCTAAGAACCTAACAGAAAATTCACTCGAATTTTCCCTTCCCCAAATACAAGAGTTCACTCAAACCCTTACAATTCCCCCATACAAGAATTTACTCAAATTCTTGCCTACTCCACTAGAAGTACATAATACAAACGTTTGACAAATCGAAACTCTAAATACATTGAAGTTAATACTAGAAAACCATAAAGGAATAGGAGAAGGAGATGATTTTCAAGAGGATGTAGTTTTAACAATGGATGCTTAGCCTCTTAAAAATCATACTCCATTTGGAAGGACCACATTGAAACTCTCTCCTTTTCTTCTTTCTTTTCGTATAGTCTGAGAGTTGTTGTTGTGTGTAGTTTTTTTTTTTGAATTCTGGTTGCTCTCTTTATTTATAGAGTCTCGAATTGCTTTTCCTTGAAGAAGAAATACGTGCATGGAGTAGTGCTATGAAGTAGTGCCACGTCATCCACCACCTACAAAATAGTTTGACCAAGCAATTGCAAAACTAACAAAGGAATAATCCCTAATATAAGACTACATACATTAACAGACTAAATCAAACCTACTAATTCTAGGACTCACGTAGGTATTAAAACAAAGAATTAAAATTTTAATTTTAAATTCTAAAACTAAATCTAAAAACTAAAAACTAAAGCCTACTAGCAGTATGCGTGTGCTTTAAAAAAAAAAAAACAGAATTTTATTTTCTTAAAACTAACTTGCATACCCACTTACCAACCTAGTAAACAACCTAATTGACAAGCTCCTAAATTTATGCATGACTAAGCATAACTTAACCACCCACTACCAATTCCTAGAATAGTGGGTTGACTCAAAATAAACAAAAACAAACTTTTAAAAACTAATTCCTAAAATTATTAAGGCATACGTGTATCATATGGCAAAAACTAATTCCTCATTTAGAACCCACTACCTATACCTATTTAGTGGGATTGACCAAGAAGAAAGGAAAATTAAAAATTTAATTTTCAAAAACTAATTCCTAATTCCTCTAAACACACGTACACTAAGGAAGAAGTAATCTTCAAACCACTTCCTACTATAATTCAATTTGACTATAATAAAGTTAAGAAAAGACTTTACTAACAACAAGCTCCTACAAATTAGGACACTTACACGCATAAAAAACTAGAATATTTAAATTAAAATAAATATTCTACTAACAACTTATTCTCCTAATTCTATAACTACACGCATAAAAGGAGTAATAATAGGAAGCTTTAATTTTCAAAAATTAAACCTACTTACAAACACCTAAAACTAATTTGACTCTAATAAAGACACGGTTTTGATTAAATTAAAATAAAATAAATTAATTATTACTAATAATAAGTTACTTACATATTATACCAAAACTAAATAAAAACCAATATTAGTTTAAGTATAATATACTATATTAGTAGTCTAGTCTTATATTAGTGGACTAACCAAAACACCTGCACCAAACACCAAGATTAGTATTTCAACACATATAAAATTAATATGTAGAAAGAGTTAAGATTATATTTAATAAAATATATTTACCTTAAAATTAGATACTCCTCTAATTTTATTCCCAATAGATATATTCTATAAAATATCGAGTATACGCTAAATGAAATATATTTAATATAAATTAGACACTCATCTAATTTGTTCTCCTTAAATATATAACATAAAGATACTAAATATAAAATAAATTTAATTTCAACTAAAATTACTTTTAGTCGATTCTCCGTAAATCTATTTTATTCACCCATATTAAGTTATAAAAGTAATGGAATTATTTTTCTATAAAATTAACTTGTTTAGGTTGAATACTCCTTCAACAATTTCTCCACAAGTTATTTTTAAATATCAAACCTTTTCATCTTAACTTAGTAAAAAGATATTATTTTATGAAACAAAAATCATTCAAATCCATAAGTGAAAAAGATTTCATTTTATCACATAAAATATATTTTTATTTACATAAATATTTCTAAGATGAAATATGTTTTTCCATCAACTCTATTTAGACAAATGTTAATTTTATCAATGTTGTCATACTTATGTGTCCTTTCTCCTTATTTAAGTATTCCTTTATTTGTTCTAATATATTAACTTGTAGAAAAATAAATTCTTATTTTTCTCCTCAATATATTTGTGTTTCGACTGTGAAACATCTTCTCCATTTGCTTCTACTCCGAAGCTTCTCACAAGCCTAATATAATTTAGACTTTTTATCTTTGAAGTTCTCACTCAAGAACTTCATTTATTCCTTCATGTTGTATACAACTTCTCGTGCTTGGATCAACGGCATATAACTTGTTTAATGGAATATAATATGCACATCTTAACACATGTTAGTTAGATAATCATCATTTGTTTACAATCATCAAAACCATACATAATAACTCATCATTAACTAATAAAAGTTGATTAAACAAATTAAATGAATTAAATTAAAAGGAAAGAGCCAAGGGGCCGTGAGTCTCTATGAATAAAAGGGGGGTTTTTATTTTGTAGTTTTTATTTGTAGTTTAGTTTTTATTTGTAGTTTGGAAAAAAAATAAAATAAAAACAAAGGGGTGATGATTCCTAAAATCTAGTACGGAGAATAGGTAAGCAAGGATTAGAGTTTTAGGCTTAGTTACAAAATAGATAAAGGTTTAATAATAATATTGATTAAAAGAAATGAAAGAAATTAATTAAAGAAAAGGATGAAGGAGTGGGCTGTGAGATACAAAGAACAAAGGAAATAATTGGGCTCGGATTTTGGCAAGATGAAATTAAAGTTCGGGCCATGATCAAAATAATTAGACTGCTACAATAAAATTAATAATTAATTAAATAATAATCAATTAAATAGTCAATTAATTATATATTTAATTAATTATGAAAAATTTAAAATATCCCGAAATTTCGGGTTATTACACAAACCCAGGCTTCTTTTCTGGTGTTGGCGTAGGAACCGATGATACCCTCTTCCTGGCTGCTTCTTCCTCGGCGATTGATGCATGAATCTCTAGAGCCACTTTATATGCCCTCTAGAACGATGATGCTCCACTGCTAATCACATGAACCCGAATGCGAGGATCCATCTTCTTTATGTACCTCTTTACCCTATCGGCTTCAAAAGGAATGACTGCGGCGGCGAACCAAGACAACTCTGTAAATTTGTCCGTGTAAGCTTGTATGGACATGCTCCCTTGAGTGAGAGTCAAGAACTCCTCTTGTTTTTGCCACCTCAACTCGTCTGGGTAGAATCGTTCTTGAATCTTCTCGGTGAAGTCTTGCCAGTTCATAGCCAACTCCATCTCGGGGTTAGCCCTCATGGTACTCCACCACTTATCAGCCTCGCCTCTCAAGTAGTAGGTCGTTGTCGGAACCCCTTCACGTTCAGGACAGGCTAAGGCGTTGAACAACTTTCTCATTTCTCGAATCCAATTCTCGAGAAAAGTCGGTTCTGCTACCCCATCATAGACTGGTCGTCGAAGACGCGCGATTCGATCAAACGAAGATTTATTGATCGAAGGTTGGACACTCTTCTAAGCCAAAGTGAGGATATCATCCTCTATAGCTCGGCGTCTGAAGCGGGAGTTACGTTCAGGTGTCGACATGCTACAACACAATAACTTTGGTTAGTGAAAACACACATACTACATGTCAAGAAAAGCTCGGATAAAGATAAAATATCCTAGCTCAAGCTTCTACCCATGGCTTCACTCGCTAAGGTTTTCCATTTTAGGCTAAGTTGCACTCATGAATCATAAAACACTCGTCTTACAAGTTACTTATGAAGAAGTAACTTTAGGGTCTTAACCTATGCTCTGGTACCAACTGTAATGACCTGACTTTTATAAGTTGTCGATTTACGAAGGAAATTGACAAATGGATCATTACCAAACAAAAACATTCTAAAACATTATTAAATCCAAACCATTTAAATTTAACTTGAGAAATTACTTTATTATCGTTAACTAATGGAGGGTTCAAAATGGAACATTATTCAATTCTCACTAATAAACATCTATGTAAAAAGTCTATTCCCAACAAGTTGGGTGAAATCTAAAAAGAAATAGAATAGAAAATAAAGTAAAGCTCGGGTTTCCTCTAATAATCTTGCAAATACGCACAACCCGACCCATACGATAGTCCAATCATAACTTCTTATTCTTATTTCAACATAACTTCTTATATCCTTTTTATTCCTTTAATTAAATTAATCCATAACTATCATTTTACAATTGTTATAAGCTAAAATAAAATCAAAATAACCTTAATAATTAACTTCTTCCATTCGGCAACTTCGAAATTAGTAAACAAAAATAATTCTTTTCATTACTTGCTTAAACAATTTAATTAATTAAATCATAAAACAAGAATAAATACAAAGATTCATCAATCATCAATTAATTGCAGAAAACATGATAAAAAATTATCCCTTTTTATTCCATTATCATTCGGCCAACACAAAATAGTAACACTAAGTTCATAATTTAATTACTAATCACAATGATCACGAATTCATAATTAAAACAAATTAATTCATCCTAATCATATAATTTCGATAAATAAAACAATCATAATTCAACATGGACCAAAAATCATTCTTTTATTCCTCTATATTATTCGGCCATCATGAACAATCAAGAGCAAAAAATAATTTTCAAGACTTTACATAATAATATTAATTGATGATACTATCTTAACTAGAGATGGCAGTCGGACCTAAACCCGGTCAGGATCCTTGAAATTTAGACCCATGCGGATCCGGGTCGGGTCCGGGTCTGGATCTCAGACCTGGACCCAGACCCGTAGACTCGTTATGTATATATATATTAATTCATAATTCATAAGTTGTTGTCTAACATTCTTATGTCACAAGCCTAATCTATTAAAAATATATATATATATTTTTTAAAATTAATTTTATGTTGCTATTGTAACATTAAATTTGTAAGACATGCAATTTAGGAATTAATTCTTTTAAGAAATGTAATTTATGAATTAATGTTTTTAAGCCATGTAAGACATTTAGTTAATGTTATTTATATGCTTTAATTTTAGAAATTTTGTATTTATTAAAAGGAAATACGGTGGACCCATTTCGGACCCTTTTGGACCCGGACCCGTTGGATCTAATGGATCTGGATCTGGATCCATGCATTCCAGACCCGACGGATCCAGGTCAGATCTGGGTCCAGTCTTTGAAAACGGATCTGGATCCGGGTCCACATAGACCCACTGCAGATCCGACCCATTGCCATCACTAATCTTAACTAATGAATTTTAATTATCAAAAATAAATCAAGAATTACATTATGAACCTAATCTTGCAAGAAAAATCGAAAATTTAAGCTCATATTTTTGCTAAACCACACGGCAATTTGAAGATAATCCAAGAACAAAAATTAATTAATTTCAAGATTAAATCATACAATTAAATTAATCAAGAGGCATGCTTTAATCATAAAATTATCAATAAACACAACAAAATTCATGCTTGCTTAACTTACATATGGTTCGAAAATCATGACTAGGTTGACAACAATTGACTTGCAAAATAACAAATTAGATAATGCAATTAACAACTATAAATCATGCTTTAATCAATAATTATAAATTAAATTACTCAAGATTAATCAAGATCTACAAGAGTCAATCAAGAACCTCAAAAGAAATCATAGGCTAGGAAACTATCATGGTTCGAAACTTAAAAGAGTAAAACAAGGATCAATTTCACATTCAATATGCAAATTCTATACTAGATTATATGAATTAATTAACCAACTCTAAGTAGGCTAGTCTAGTTACCTTGAATTAGGAAGAAAGAATTCAAAAACTTGGCCCTAATGCACTTGACAAGCACACGGCACACATACACACACAACCTTGAACAACTTCTTGAAATCTTGTGAATTGGGAATAGGTGTTTAGAATATTTGAGAGTTTGTTCACCTAAGAATTATAAGAGAACCAAAAGGATTTTTATAAAGTGAAAAAGGGTTGAGGCCGTCTAAAATAGAGGAGCAAAGGGGGAGATGTTGTTGAGAAAAAGTAGGAGGGAAAAGCTAAGTTTAAAGATTAGGATAAAAGGCAAATAAAAATTAGAGTTTTAGAAATCTTTGATTGACTAGATTAATGGGTCAAAGTCTAGCAAAAATCTCTAGCTTTGACTTGCTTAGGGTGGCCGGCCATAAGGGGAAACGAAATGGGCCATTGGGCCTAGCTGAAAAAAGTCCTGAATAAGATAACCCAGCCCAGAATGCAAGATTCGGGCTTAGATTGGAATAAAAAACAACAATTATCTACGAAATTTTCTAACCCGGATTTTCAGGTTATTACACCAGTTCTCCTGTCTTAGGGTTCACTATGTGACAAGTGTTTGATTCAAAATTCACTTTATTTCCCTTGTCACATAGTTGAGAGATGCTCAAAAGGTTATGTTTCAAACCTTCTACATACTCCTTTGATAAGTCCTTTGCTGTTATCACCAAATGTCACGTGCCCTCCCTAGAATGCAGTGAGTGAAAGGAATTGTTCTTTATCCCCAGACATGTGTCTTGAGCAACCACTGTCCAAATACTAATATGGCTTTCCTTTCACTCGTACCTGCACAAGCAAATTAGCTTTAGGAACCCAGACCAGCTTGGGTTCCTTGTTCTTTGAAACATTCTCAACTTTGACCTTTCTAACCCACACCTGTTTGGTGTAGGTTTTGTTCTTCTTAACATGTTTGTTTTTGGTAAAACAATTGTTAGTTACATGACCACTTTTACCACAGTAGGTACAAACATGCATATATTTGGCAAATATATACTTGCCTTTCTTGAACTCATTCAACCATGTGTTGTCTCTGCCTAGAACAGTTGTAGAACTAGATCCAGAATACCCTAAACCAAACCTTTGAGAATTTCCAGGTTGAGATGTGAGAATGTTTAGAGTTTTCTGGGCATCTAACATTTTGTTCAGTTGGTTCATACAATCTGTTAGTTCAAGCTCCTTGTTTTCAAGCGTTTTAAGTTGAACTTCATTTTGTTTCTCAAAAGATTTTAGATCAGCTCTAGTCTTTTGAAGTTCATCTTGTAGTCTTGAAAACATGGAGGGATCTGGTTCGTCACTGGTCTTCTTGATGTTTTCTTGTCTTAGAAAAACAAGTTTAGCCTCGAGATCACATATCTGAGCTGTGCACTCACCATGTAAAACGTCAAGAACCTCATCAAAAGTAGTGGGAGAACCAGTCTCTTTAGAAACCTTAAGATCATTTAGTCCCTTGTATAAATCTTCGAGTTTTTCAATTAGATTGTCATATACACGTATGACATCAGATTTACTCAAGGTACATATATCTTTCAACAATTCAAAATTTGAATCATGTGAAAAAAAGTTCCTTGAGCCCATTAAAACCCTTTTCAATTTTTTCAAAAGGTTCATCTTCCTTAGGATCTGGTTTGGAGTTTAATGTCTCAAGTTCTATTCTTTGCTGATCTGCTGTCATTTCAAGTTCATAAATTTTTTCTTTAAGTTCATCACAAATGAATTCAAGTTCAGCAGATCTAGCACCACATATTTCATAATCTCGAACTGTTTCTTTTAGTTTCTTTTTGTTGTTTTGATAGGCAGACCCAACACGAATGCATTGATATATTGTGAATTCAAGATAGTCAAGTAATTCATCTCTTTCTAGATTATGCATGTTTGCTTTTATTTCATCAAAACATACCTGGTTATGATCTGAAGAACTTCCACCAGCCATGAGACAGAGAACAGTTTCTTCATCAGAACAAGTCTCAGACTGTGCTGTGTATGTGAAAGCGGTGAGGAAGAGATTTGCTTTTTCTGCATCTTCCTCATCTTCAGATTCCGAATCTCCCAAAATAGCAGCAAGCATAGCCTTCTTAAAAACCTTTTTCTCAGTCTGAATACCAGAGCTTCCCTTTGCATTCTTCCATGTTGGACACCCTTTTATTATGTGCCCTGGTTCACCACACTTGAAGCAACCAGCATTGGAACTGGTTTTCTTGAACTATCCAGAGCTGTTTCTTCCTTTTGAAAACTTACCCTTGGATTTAGTCCTAAGGTATTTCTCAAATCTTCTAGCCATGAGACTGATGTCATCCTCATCTTCCTCTGAATCTTCTGCCTTAAGAACTATTTCCTTGTTCTTCGAACTGGTTTCAGCCTTTGAATCTACGAACATCTCATGTGTCATTAAGGAACTAATCAGCTGTTCCAGAGATAGTGTGGTTAGATCTTTTGCCTCTCGAATGGTTGTAACCTTAGGCATCCACATGCCTGACAAGCTTCTTAACATTTCCTCACTAACTCCTCACTTGAGAAGGTCTTACCCAATGACTACTTTAGCTCATTTACAATGGTCATAAACCTTGTAAACATATCCTTGATGTTTACTTCTCTAGTCATCTCAAAGACCTCGACATTTTTTACCTTCTCACTTCAGAGTTACCTTCATAAGCATGTTCCATAGTATCCCATATTTCTTTTGCAGATGAACAAGCTAGGATTCGATTTACCTCACATTCTGCAATTCCTTGTTGGACAAGTGATGTAATGACCCAGATTTTATTGGTGTTTTTGCCGATAATTATATGTGATTATGTGTATTTTTGGTGTTAGTTGAAATTTATTTTTTTGAACTATTTATTTAATTTTATGTGAATGATTTCGATTTAATTCGAAATATTTATTTTAAGTCTTTATTGTTTATTTTATTTATTATTTAATTAATTAGAATTTTTATTATTTAATTTTCTAATTAATTATCTAATATTTTGGGCCAAATCGATTATTGCATGATTAGTCATGCGGTTTTTGCAAATTAGCCCAATTGATCACGAGAGCCCATTTTAGGCCCATTTCCCCCTTGTTGGCCGGTTTTCATAGTGGCATGGCAAGGCTTGCCACTTGCCTTGTGTTCACACCTTAACTAACTCTATATATAGAGGAGTTAGTAAGGCTTTTGCTCATTTTGGGTCATCCTTGCCATTTTATGCACTTGCCATCAAATTCAAAGCACCAAAAAACTCCCTCTCTTGCCTATTTCCACACACCATTTTTGAGCAATTGAACCCATCAATTGTTCATCATCTTTCTAGCCCAAAACTTAAGGATTCAAACTCTATTGATCTTTAAGTATTCAAACACAATCTAAACCTTCATTTGCATTCAAGATCTTTGGTTCGGGTTTGGGTTGATCGTGTTCGAGAGGTGACCGTGTGGGTGCCGTGTGAAGCCGTGGTGCTCGTGTGCCGTGGTGGTGCAGCAGGCTCGTGGGCCGTGTAAGCGTGGTGGTGCGAACGTGCAGCAGCACCGTGCGTGGGGTTGCCGTGGCTGGGTTGCTCGTGTGAAGTGTCGTGTTGTGCCGTGTTGTGAGACCGTGTGGGTCGATTTTCCGGGCTGCTTTTGTGTGTTAAATTGTGTGTAATCTTCAATAAGGTAACATGCTTTCTCAACCTTTTTGGTATACTATGTTTATAGTATAGATTAAATGCATGTATGGGTTATTTGATGAAGTTTATTCATGATTTAGTGTGTTGTTTCTAATCTGATTTTGATATGGTTTTCATGATATTTTGATGATGGTTTTGATGATTTTATGGTTGAATATATGTTGTTTTATGATCATGATTATTATGTCAAAGTTTGATGAATTTTGGATAAGTTTAGGTGGTAATTTTCGTATGATCATGTGATTATGCGTGTGATGATTTGAGTTTGGATGAGTTCTTGGTTGAAGATCTTGAATCTTGATTGAGTTCTTGGTTGAAGATCTTGAATCTTGAATGAGTTCTTTATGAGTTCTTTGGGTTCTTTATGAGTTCTTGATGAGTCTTTATGAGTTTTTGGTTGAATCTTGAAAGTTAATGAAAATGGTTTAAATGATAAAGAAAGGTAAAGAAAGTGTCTAATATGATTAAAGAATGATTATTGAATGTTGGATTATGATTGGTTAGACTCGAGAATCAAGGCTAGAGGCAATTCTTGAACTTAATTTAGTTATGTTGGGTAATAATGATGATAATATGATTAAGTCGATTAAAAGATTTAATTAATTAATTAGCTTGATTTCATTTTTAGACGCCTGATACTTTGAGTAAGATTCATTGTATTTGGGTTAAGACGTTGCCCCTATTCCATCTGCGGTATTGGGATAGTTGGAGTCATACTATGCGATCTTTGTGAATTTCCAGTAAGATTGGTTTCACGGGACATGGATTTCCAGTAAGATTGGTTTCATGGGGTTTGGGAGTAAGATTCTCAAATCCAAGCATAGTAGAAAGTTCGATCGCGCAAGATGCGTTCGTACGAGCACAGTCCGGTCTAGAATATGATTGATTGCGCCAAAGATAGTTGATTAGGTTGGTTTGAGTCGAGTTCACGTTTTGGGTTGTTCTCGTACTTTGATTATTGATATTGATTATTTGATTTGTGCTATGTACATGTGTATTCCCATTAGGGTGAGTCAGTTATGTTACTCGCCACTGATGGTGGACTGTTGTATATTTTTCAGGTATTTCCAATGACGATACTCTTGCTTAGCTTTGGGTTGGGCGAGCGACGTTGTTATTTCTGCTATCTGTTGTATTTACTATTACTGTTGTTTTTAGATAGTATTGGAGTATTGTATGGACTCTTTTACGTTGTTTATAACTCTGACATGTAGGTTGAGTTTACTCGTATGCTTAGTATTTTTAGTTTGACTTTTGGGACTAGTTATGTACAAACTTGTGGGTATTTGTACGTTTTTGGTTGATTAATAATATTTTGAGGAATTAGTTTAATTTCCTAAGTTTTGAGTTGTAGTTTCTAACTATTCGACTCGTCGGTTTCTTCCACGCCGATTTAAGCGAGTCGGGTCGTTACAGTTGGTATCAGAGCCGAATAGGTTCTAAATGAATTTTTAGGATTTGAGTTAAACCCGGGAGTTGAGAGCTTTACTTTTCCCGAGTGATCAACCAAATTCTAGGATTAAGTGAAGGGAGGAGAGTTGGGTAGAAAGACCGGGATAGGATGCTTTCTATTTTCTTTCTTCCTTATGTTGTGTACTTGATCTTGGTGGGGTATATGACTAACATTGTATTTTTGTTATGTCTTTTGTTGTGATGCGTGGCAGCATGTCTACACCTCGCCGGTTAAGTACTGGACGACAGAGGTTGCGGGCACTCGAGGAGGCGATCCTTACGTTGGCACATCATAGTCGTCATCCGCCGAGTACGCATTCGACGTTCGATCGTATCGCACGTCATCGACCTCCGACTTACGACGGGGTTGCCGACCCCACTACTTTGGAGAGCTGGATCTGCGAGATGGGGAAGCTCTTCGACGCGACGTTTTGTCCCGATCACGAGAGGGTGCAGATCGCCGCATATTACTTACGTGGAGAGGCTGATAACTGGTGGACGTTAGCGAAGGACGCGTACCAGCCGTTGCATGCGATGACTTGGACCGACTTTATCGATAAGGTCCAGGAGCGTTTCTACCCCGACGAGTTGCGGTGGCACAAACAGGAGGAGTTCCTTACTCTTGCACAGGGTAAGATGTCTGTCCAGGCATACACTGATCGATTTACGGAGTTGTCGAGGTTCGCTACGTTTGTAGTTCCATCGGAGAAGGATCGGGTCAAACGCTACATCAAAAAGCTAGATCCGAGGATTCGAGTTCACGTGATCAGCAGTGGAGCTACGACATTCCAGCAGGCCTACGAGGTAGCACTCGAGATACAGGCATCGATTACTGAGGAGGATTCGAGCAAGAAGAGAGCTCCGGTTCCGACGACTACAGCTTCGTTTAAGAAGCCCCGGTTTGGCACATCTAGCAGTACCCCTTCGACCACGAGTTCGCGTAAGGGTAGTGATGGCTCGAAGTGTGGAGGTTGCGGCCGAGACTTCCATCTAGGGAAGAAATGCGACGGTTCTCCGATCACTTGTTTTACTTGCGGGAAGGTGAGCCATAAGGCGTCGACATGCCCCGAGAGGAAGCCAGATTCTGAGGTTAAGCAGCTTCCAGCACCGCCGAAGACTCCGGTGAAGAACCGAGTCTACTGTATGACCGAGGCGGAGGCCGAGGTTCAGCCTGACGTCGTATCAGGTAGATTTCTTGTCTCTGGTATGTTAGCTTTAGTTCTGTTTGATTCTGGTGCTACTGTTTCTTTTGTGGCTAGTAGTTTTGTCTCGAGGTCTAATCTTCGAGGCAGCCTTCCTGTTAGTTCAATTATTACTCTCCCTTCCGGAGAGGATTTTGTTTGTCAGCGTGAATTCCGAGGAGTGCCTATCGTGATAGCTGGGGAGCAAGCGACGGCCGATCTGAAGGAGTTTCCGCTGATGGAATTTGATGTTATACTAGGTATGGACTGGCTATCAAGGTATCGAGCGATAATTCGTTGCCAAGATCAGTCAGTATCATTCCGAGGATCTCAGGGCAACCGAGTTACCTACTCTGGGTTCGTCCTTAAGAAAGGAGTAAAGGTAATCTCTGCCTTGAAAATGAGGAAACATCGCCAGAAGGGCGATTTGGTGTATCTTTGTCAGGTACGAGACTTGACTGATGAGTCTCTGTTGGACGATATACCTGTAGTGAGGGATTTCAGAGACGTATTTCCTGATGAGCTACCAGGCGTTCCACCTGAGCGCGACGTCGAGTTTCATATCGACTTAGTACCCGGGACAGCGCCGATCTCGAAGGCACCGTACCGGATAGCACCATCTGAGTTATTGGAGTTAAAGACACAACAAACCGGGATTTGATCGATAAGGGCTTCATTAGGCCAAGTGTTTCTCCGTGGGGAGCACCTGTGCTCTTCGTGAAGAAGAAAGATGGTAGTATGCGCCTGTGCATAGACTACCGAGAGTTGAATCGGGTAACTATCAAGAATAAGTACCCGTTGCCTAGGATTGAAGACCTGTTCGATCAGTTGCGAGGAGCAGGAGTGTTCTCGAAGATAGATCTTCGATCTGGATACTATCAGATTCCAGTCAAGAAAGAAGACATTCCGAAGACTGCTTTTCGTACTCGATACGGCCATTACGAGTTCGAGGTGATGCCCTTTGGTCTCACTAATGCGCCAGCCGTGTTCATGGACCAGATGAACCGGACGTTTCACCACTTACTCGACAAGTGCGTCGTAGTATTTATAGATGATATCTTGATCTATTCTAGAGATGAGTCCGAGCATACGGAACATCTCCGGATGGTACTCGAGATATTGAGGAGTCATAAGTGGTTCGCGAAACTCTCCAAGTGTGAGTTCTGGCTTCGCGAAGTAGCCTTTCTAGGTCATGTGATCAGTAAGGAAGGCATTATGGTAGATCCAGCTAAGATTGAGGCTGTAGTTGACTGGAGTAGCCCGAGAAATGTGGCGGAAGTTCGTAGTTTTCTAGGCTTGGCCGGATACTATCGACGATTCGTCCAGGACTTCTCCAAGATAGCTAGGCCGATGTCTAGTCTTCTGCAGAAGGAGGTCCGATTCGTTTGGACGGAGGCTTGCGAGCAAGCATTTCGGGAGTTGAAACAGAGATTAGTCTCTGCTCCGATTCTTACTCTTCCGAACGATGAAGAGGGCTTCGAGGTCTATAGTGATGCTTCGAAGAGTGGCCTAGATTGTGTGCTCATGCAGGGTGGGAAGGTCATCGCTTACGCATCGAGACAACTGAAGGTACACGAGCGTAACTATCCTACGCATGACTTGGAGTTAGCGGTTGTAGTGTTCGCACTCAAGATTTGGAGGCACTATCTTTATGGCGGTTCGTGTAGAGTATTCACGGATCACAAGAGCCTCAAGTATATCTTTACTCAGAAAGACCTCAATATGAGGCAGAGACGGTGGCTTGAGTTGATCAAGAACTACGACCTGACACTCAACTATTGCGAGGGCAAGGCGAACTTAGTTGCGGATGCGCTGAGTCGCAAGCATCGCTTGAACTTCAGTAGAAGCCGTGGTTCCGTCAGACTTCGTCTGACATCTATGAGTGCCGAGCCTGATTTATTTCAGGAGATGCGCGAGGGTCAGCAGAACGACCCACAGTTTACTAGGATTCGAGAGGCTATACGGCAAGGTAAAGCTGTAGGTTTCGAGATCCCTTCTGATGGTGGTATGCGCTTTCGAGGGAGATGGTGTGTACCGGACTGTTCTGATCTTAGGAACAGGATCATGTCCGAGGCACATAGCTCGCCTTATTCTGTTCATCCCGGTGGTAATAAGCTTTACCAGGATCTTAGGGGCCAGTTCTGGTGGCCTAAGATGAAGAGGGATGTAGCGGAGTTTGTTGCTCGGTGTTTGACCTGTCAGAAGGTCAAGATTGAGCATCAGAGACCAGGAGGTCTATTGCAGCCACTACCTATTCCGACCTGGAAGTTTGAGTCGGTATCTATGGACTTCGTAGTGAGCTTTGTAACGACCCGACTCGCTTAAATCGGCGCGGAAGAAACCGACGAGTCGAATAGTTATAAACTACAACTCAAATACTTAAGAAATTAGAACTAATTCCTCGAAATATTATTAATCAATCCAAAACGTACAAATACCCACAAGTTTGTACATAACTAGTCCAAAAGTCAAACTAAAAATACTAAAACACAAGTAACTCCAACCACACGTCAGAGTCTAAAACGACGTATAAAAGTCTATTCAACAACATACAAAATCTATATAACTCCATCACTATCTAAAACAACAGAAAACAGTAAATACAACAGATAACAGTAATAACAACGTCGCTCGCCCAACCCAAAGCTAAGCAAGAGTATCATCATCAGAAATACCTGAAAAATATACAACAGTCCACAATCAGTGGCGAGTAACATAACTGACTCACCCTAATGGGAATACACATCCACATAGCACAAATCAAATAAACAATATCAGGTCAATAAATCAAAGTGCAAGATCAACCCAAACGTGAACTCGACTCAAATCATCCTAATCAACTATCTTTGGCGCAATCATTCATATTCTAGACCGGACTGTGCTCGTACGAACGCATCTTACGCGATCGAACTTTCTACTATGCTCGGATTTGAGAATCTTACTCCCAAACCCCATGAAACCAATCTTACTGGAAATCCATGTCCCGTGAAACCAATCTTACTGGAAATTCACAAAGATCACATAGTATGACTCCAACTATCCCAATACCGCGGATGGAATAGGGGCAACGTCTTAACCCGAATACAATGAATCTTACTCAAAGTATCAGGCGTCTAAAAATGAAATCAAGCTAATCTTAATTAATCAATTTATTTAATCATCTTAATCATTTATCATCATTATTATCCAACTTAACTAAATTAAGTTCAAGAATTGCCTCTAGCCTTGATTCTCGAAATTAACTAGTTAAATACCGAAGTTATTCTCAAGAACTGCCTCTAGCCTTAATCTTGAGTCTAACCAATCATAATTCATCAACTTCTAACCATTCTTTAATCGAATTAAACATATTCTTTAACTTTCTTTATTCTTTAAATCAATCTCTTTAACTTTCAAGATTGAATCAAGAACTCAAAGAACTCATCAAGAACTCATAAAGAACTCAAAGAACTCATTAAAGATTCATAAAGAACTCATTCAAGATTCAAGATCTTCAACCAAGAACTCAATCAAGATTCAAGATCTTCAACCAAGAACTCATCCAACACATTCATCATCACACGCATAACCTCATGAAATACTTGAATACTACCACTTAATCTTATCCAAAATTCATTAAACTTTAACATAATAATCATGATCATAAAACAACATATATTCAATCATAAAATCATCAAAACCATCACTAAAACATCATGTAAACACATAAAAATCAGATTATAAAATCATACATAAAATCATGGATATTCATCAACAATCAACCCAAACATGCATTTAATTCATACTATAAACATAGTATACCAACAAGGTTGAGTAAGTATGTTACCTTATGGAAGATCACACACAAATTCAACACACAAATGCTGCCCGGAACACGTCCCACACGGACCCACAACCACGCACAACACGGCAGCACACGGCACGGCTTTAATCGCACGAACACGGGCACACCCACACGGCCACTGCACGGCTGCTGCACCACCACGGACCAACTTGGCACGGCTGCCCGCTGCACAGTTCCACACGAACCACCACCCTTGCACGGTCTTCAACACGACACACCACCACGAACCCACACCCGAACACGATCAAACCCAACCCGAACCAACGATCTTGGATAGAATAATTGTGTTTAGGATTGTGTTTGAATACTTAAAGATCAATAGAGTTTGAATCTTTAAGTTTGGGATTCAAAAGATGGATGAACAATTTGGATGGGTGTAATAGCCAAAAATGGCGTGTGACACTAGAGCAAATGGGAGGGAGTTTGTGTAGATTGAATTTTGATGGCAAGAGTGTTAAAAGGCAAATGGGCAAATGCATCTCATAGCTCACTAACCATTCCTATTTATAGAAATTAGTTAAGTGTGAAAGCAAGGCAAGTGGCAAAATCTTGCCATGCAAATAGAGGGGCCGGCCATCATGGCTATAATGGGCCTAAATGGGCTCTCGTGACTAATCGGGCTAACTTGCACGCTTGCATGATTAATCATGCCCAAACCGATCTAACCCAAAATATTAAATAATTAATCAGAAAATTAAATAATAAAAATTCTAATTAATTAAATAATAATTAACTTAAATAATAAAAACTGAAAATAAAATAATTCGAATTAAATCGAAATTATTCACATAAAATAAAATAAATAGTTCAAA
This sequence comes from Salicornia ramosissima, assembly GCA_951394345.1. Lineage (NCBI taxonomy): Eukaryota > Viridiplantae > Streptophyta > Magnoliopsida > Caryophyllales > Amaranthaceae > Salicornia > Salicornia ramosissima. Next base: position 41,201,409 of record OX596237.1, on the reverse strand, counting down.
AATAAATTTGAACTAACACATAAATATACATAATTACACATAGATATCGGCAAAAATACCAATAAAATCTGGGTCATTACAAGCTTACCCACTTGCAATGGCTTGAATGCTATTTGGGTCATAGTGGATAGGTTGACTAAGGTCGCTAGATTCATTCTGATGAAGATGACCTGGTCGATGGAGCGTCTAGCGGAGGCGTACACTCAGGACATAATCCGACTTCATGGAGTTCCGAGGGAGATTGTTTCTGATCGGGATCCGAGGTTTCTATCTCGTTTCTGGAAGTCAGTTCAGGAAGCCTTTGGGACGAAATTGAAGTTGAGCACCGCTTTTCATGCGGCGACTGATGGTCAGACTGAGAGGACCATCCAGACTTTGGAGGATATGCTTCGAGCATGTACCCTGGAGTATCACCAATCTTGGGTGCGTATGCTCTGCTTGATAGAGTTCTCCTATAACAATAGTTATCACTCCAGCATTGAGATGGCTCCGTACGAGGCCCTGTATGGCAGGAAATGTCGGAGTCCTATTTGTTGGAATGATATCAGTGATACTGTGGCTTTAGGACCTGAGATGGTACGCGATACTATCGAGAAGGTTCGAGTCATCCGGTCTAAGATGCAGGCCGCTCAGAGTCGTCAGAAATTCTACGCCGATAATCGACGTAGACCGCTGGCTTTTGAAGTAGGTGACAAAGTCTTGCTTAAGGTTTCTCCATTCAAGGGAGTGGTACGCTTCGGTCAGAAGGGGAAACTCCGACCGAAATATGTGGGACCTTACGAGATACTTGAACGAGTTGGGGAGGTGGCATATCGATTGGCATTACCACCTAGTTTGGCTAATGTACATGATGTATTCCATGTTTCCCAGCTAAGGAAATATGTACATGATCCTACTCATGTGATTACAGCGGATCCGGTCGTGATCGAGCCGAATCTGTCTTATGAGGAGCGACCCGTCCAAATCTTGGATCGGGAAGTGAGGACCCTGCGGCGTAAGCAGGTACCGCTTGTCAAGGTGTTGTGGAGAAATCAACACCATGAAGAAGCGACTTGGGAGACGGAAGCGTCTATGCGGCAGAAGTACCCGGAGTTGTTCGATGGGGAGCGATCTCCTGCACCTTGAAATTTCGGGACGAAATTTCTTTAAGGAGCGGAGGTTGTAATGACCCAGATTTTATTGGTGTTTTTGCCGATAATTATATGTGATTATGTGTATTTTTGGTGTTAGTTGAAATTTATTTTTTTGAACTATTTATTTAATTTTATGTGAATGATTTCGATTTAATTCGAAATATTTATTTTCAGTCTTTATTGTTTATGTTATTTATTATTTAATTAATTAGAATTTTTATTATTTAATTTTCTAATTAATTATCTAATATTTTGGGCCAAATCGATTATTGCATGATTAGTCATGCGGTTTTTGCAAATTAGCCCAATTGATCACGAGAGCCCATTTTAGGCCCATTTCCCCCTTGTTGGCCGATTTTCATAGTGGCATGGCAAGGCTTGCCACTTGCCTTGTGTTCACACCTTAACTAACTCTATATATAGAGGAGTTAGTAAGGCTTTTGCTCATTTTGGGTCATCCTTGCCATTTTATGCACTTGCCATCAAATTCAAAGCACCAAAAAACTCCTTCTCTTGCCTATTTCCACACGCCATTTTTGAGCAATTGAACCCATCAATTGTTCATCATCTTTCTAGCCCAAAACTTAAGGATTCAAACTCTATTGATCTTTAAGTATTCAAACACAATCTAAACCTTCATTTGCATTCAAGATCTTTGGTTCGGGTTTGGGTTGATCGTGTTCGAGAGGTGACCGTGTGGGTGCCGTGTGAAGCCGTGGTGCTCGTGTGCCGTGGTGGTGCAGCAGGCTCGTGGGCCGTGTGAGCGTGGTGGTGCGAACGTGCAGCAGCACCGTGCGTGGGGTTGCCGTGGCTGGGTTGCTCGTGTGAAGTGCCGTGTTGTGCCGTGTTGTGAGACCGTGTGGGTCGATTTTCCGGGCTGCTTTTGTGTGTTGAATTGTGTGTAATCTTCAATAAGATAACATGCTTTCTCAACCTTTTTGGTATACTATGTTTATAGTATAGATTAAATGCATGTATGGGTTATTTGATGAAGTTTATTCATGATTTAGTGTATTGTTTCTAATCTGATTTTGATATGGTTTTCATGATATTTTGATGATGGTTTTGATGATTTTATGGTTGAATATATGTTGTTTTATGATCATGATTATTATGTCAAAGTTTGATGAATTTTGGATAAGTTTAGGTGGTAATTTTCGTATGATCATGTGATTATGCGTGTGATGATTTGAGTTTGGATGAGTTCTTGGTTGAAGATCTTGAATCTTGAATGAGTTCTTTATGAGTTCTTTATGAGTTCTTTGGGTTCTTTATGAGTTCTTGATGAGTCTTTATGAGTTCTTGGTTGAATCTTGAAAGTTAATGAAAATGGTTTAAATGATAAAGAAAGTTAAAGAAAGTGTCTAATATGATTAAAGAATGATTATTGAATGTTGGATTATGATTGGTTAGACTCGAGAATCAAGGCTAGAGGCAATTCTTGAACTTAATTTAGTTATGTTGTGTAATAATGATGATAATATGATTAAGTCGATTAAAAGATTTAATTAATTAGCTTGATTTCATTTTTAGACGTCTGATACTTTGAGTAAGATTCATTGTATTTGGGTTAAGACGTTGCCCCTATTCCATCCGCGGTATTGGGATAGTTGGAGTCATACTATGCGATCTTTGTGAATTTCCAGTAAGATTGGTTTCACGGGACATGGATTTCCAGTAAGATTGGTTTCATGGGGTTTGGGAGTAAGATTCTCAAATCCAAGCATAGTAGAAAGTTCGATCGCGTAAGATGCGTTCGTACGAGCACAGTCCGGTCTAGAATATGATTGATTGCGCCAAAGATAGTTGATTAGGTTGGTTTGAGTCGAGTTCACGTTTTGGGTTGTTCTCGTACTTTGATTATTGATATTGATTATTTGATTTGTGCTATGTACATGTGTATTCCCATTAGGGTGAGTCAGTTATGTTACTTGCCACTGATGGTGGACTGTTGTATATTTTTCAGGTATTTCTAATGACGATACTCTTGCTTAGCTTTGGGTTGGGCGAGCGACGTTGTTATTTCTGCTATCTGTTGTATTTACTATTACTGTTGTTTTTAGATAGTATTGGAGTATTGTATGGACTCTTTTACGTTGTTTATAACTCTGACATGTAGTTGGAGTTTACTCGTATGCTTAGTATTTTTAGTTTGACTTTTGGGACTAGTTATGTACAAACTTGTGGGTATTTGTACGTTTTTGGTTGATTAATAATATTTTGAGGAATTAGTTTAATTTCCTAAGTTTTGAGTTGTAGTTTCTAACTATTCGACTCGTCGGTTTCTTCCGCGCCGATTTAAGCGAGTCGGGTCGTTACAAGTGACATTGCCTTGGTATTCTTTTCCAGCTTGTTAAAGTCCTCACTTGTGTATTCTGCTTTAGAATTGGGAACAATGAACCCTTCTTGATTCTTCTTAAGGATAACAGAAGGTCCATTCTTAACAATCATCCAGTATTCATAGTCGATTCCTATGATGAGATTTTTCATGCAGTTCTTCCACCATGAGTAGTTTGTACCATTTAGCTTGGGAACTCTGGATCCACTTGATTCTTGAGTATTCATCTTCTTGCTCCTCTAGGTAGTTAACCCTTTGAGAAGTTACGCTCTGATACAAATTGTAAGTTCAATGTATACTCAAGAAGGGGGGTTGAATTGAATATGTGTGTTTTTCAATCTTTTTCAAAGTTCTTTTTCAGTTTGTGGGAACAACAAGAGAACAATAAAATAAAGAGTAGGGACACCAGGATTTAACGAGGTTCGGCTTCTCAATAAGCCTATGTCCTCAATTCTCTCACCAATATTATTAATCAACTCTGAAGAATAACAATGGTTACACACTTAATCAAATGCTACAACTCTGTAACATTCAATTCCCCAACTATTAACTCTAACAGTTCACTCAGTACTCACAAAACACTCCCCAACCACTTCCCTCTAAGTGGCTCAAAATACAATATCAAATTCTCCATAAGTTTTCTCTTAAAGATGAGTATGGAGATATTTTTGCTCTATCAATGAACTTCAGAAAATATGGCTTAGTTTTCTTTTCGAGAACAAGAGGGTTTTTGGGTTTTCAAAAGATAGACAATTTTTGCAAATGAAAAACCGTACCCAATGTAATACCCCGAAATTTAGGGCCAGAAAATTTCGCGGTTAATAAGTATCATTTTATTACTCTAAGTCCAAAGGGCCCGCATATTTGGACTGTTTGTTTCGTTTCTTCTTCTTGTCTCGAAATTGGGCCGGTGACCCAAGTCTCCTCCCCCTTGGCCGGCCCCCTCTTGTTATGGCCAAGGATTTCTTTTCCTTTTTCTTTTTACAAATTATTAATTGGATAATCCTACATTTATCTAATTAATAATATTTTAATTAAATAGAATTAGTAAACCCTATTTACAACTACCTTACCTAGTCTCCCCACAAATGCTCATTCTCCATATTATTCTCAACCAACCCTAAACTCACTCCATCACCCCTATACTCCCTCTCATTCACGGCTCCCTCATTTATTTTCTTTAAAATTATTCCTTTTTGGTCCTCTTTAATTAAATAGGTAACAAAGCTCTTAACCTAATTACCTATTTTCCATGCAATACAAAACTCAAAAGAAAACCCTAAAAGTTTCCTCTAGCTTGGCCGTGTGTTTTTTCGAACTCAAAGGGGTGATTTTTCTGATTTCTTTCTCCAATCCAGGTAACTAGACTTTCTCCCTTAGATTAGGGTAGATTTCCATATAGTTAATTAGGATTAAAACTAGGAAAAATTAAAAGAATTAGTATCATGTTTTAGGTTGAAAGTTCGAATCTTATGATGATATTTGAGCATGTTATTTTCTTGATATTTTATGTAATCTTTATGAATCTTTAACTGTTTTAATTAATTTTTATGCATGAAATAATTGTTCTAATTATATAATTTCTTGAACAATTGCATGATAAGTTATTGAATCTTGTTCTTGAATTATTTTGTGAATGTCGAGTAATCATGATGACTTTATGGTAATTTTTATGATAGTTTCTTGAAATTAAAATATTGATCTTGAATGATTAAATTGTTGATTAAAGTTTTAAATTAAAAATAATTAATTTTGTTCATGTTATTAAAAAAGTCGAGTGGCCTATGTTACAAAAGGGAATTAAAAATCTAATTTTTGTTGGTGAATCTTGTTAAATCTTGAATTAGAATTAATAATCTTTAATTTGATCTTTAATTTAGTCATGTTATTGTAATTCTTGAAAAATAATCTTGTTATTGTGGTTGATTCAAGAAAGCCGTGTAGTTTATATGATTAAAGGGTTGATTTTTGGTCTTGTTTTAGTCCGTGTTGCATGATTCAATGTTAAAGGGTGATTTTATTGTTTATTATTAGGTTTGTATGATTAATTATTGATATTTGTATTTAATTAATTAAAAGTATAATTTTTGGTATTTGAACATGGAAATGTCGAGTGGTAGAAGGGAATAAAAATAGAATTTTTATCATGTTTATGTATTTGGTTGATAATTATTGAATTATATGATTTATTGTTAATTTAAATGATTTATTTAATTGTTTTGATTATTTAATGAATTTTATTTGATTATTATTTTATCATGAAATGTCGAATGGACTAGGATTATTATGATCAATTTTAGTTTATTTTTTTACTTATAATAATTTAGATTGTACTTTTAGGAATTAATATAATTAAATGAATTAAAAGGAATTAAAGAAGATAAGTTATGATATGAAGGAATGTAACAATATGAATAAGAAGGAAAGTAATAAGATATGATATGAATTAGTGGTCTCAAGATGGCCTTTAGAAAATGTTATGAATTAGTGGTCTCAAGATGGCCTTTAGAAAATGTTATGAATTAGTGGTCTCAAGATGGCCTTTAGATATTGCTTGTTAATTAGTGGTCTCACGATGGCCTTTAGAAAAGACAAGATACGTAAGGACGCCCATTTGATGATACACGAGTCATCAGATCGGGTTAAGTCGAAGCCATTGCCCTACTGCAGTCTCTGGGCAGTTCTGGATCTTAAGATATGTAGTCGTCTAAGTAGTAGTACACGAGCTGCTATTTAGGAGTTATGGCCATAGCGTAGGCTTAGTTCTTGCAAAGGAGGGCTACGGGTTGAATACACGAGTTCACCCCGGCATATTTTAGGAAAGTTGTGGTGCACACGGGATCCACAACGAGCATTATGACCGGTCCGATAAGAAGGTTAAAAGAGGGTTTAAGGGTAAAATATGATAAATAAGTAGTTCACGGGAAGGGTTATGTGTAAATGTGTATTTTCGTGTATATATGTATTAATTTGGTAATGTTAGGTCTTCCGCTGCGTACGTCTGGTAAGTCTGTATTTTATTAGTGTATTTCTGAGTATATGTATGTTGTACGTATTTGTATTTGTATGTTGTACGTATTTGTATCTGTATCGTATACGTATTTTATATGTATTTCTAACCGTATTCTGCAGGTATTTTATACGTATTGTACTCGTATTTTATACGTATATTGTATGTATTTCTAATCGTATTTGCAGGTATTTTATACGTATTTTATATGTATTTGTATACGTATTTTATACGCATTTGTATACGTATTTTCTACGTATTTTCCTACGTATTTTTCTATGTATTTTTATACGTATTTTTGTACGTATTTCCATGTGTTTTTGCATGATTTTCTTGGTTGATTCTATGCTATTATATGGTTAGCGGTCCCTCATTTAAGCGGGACAGCCTAGTTACTCGCCACTGACGGTGGACCCCCCCCATTTCAGGTGATGATGCTGAGGCTTAGAATGGGCATACGTTGGCTAGGGCTGTGTGTTTCAGAGTTGTTTAGGGAAACCGTAGTTTGTTTTGAGTATTTTCTTTTGTTACTAGTTAGCTGTTCCCAGCCTGTTGGGAAAAACTTCATTTAATTATGTAATTTAGTATTTATTTATTCACAATTGGGATTATATTATTATTTCAGTATTTAAGTAACAAAAGGAATTTTAGACTTTAATTATAATAATATTGTTAAGTTTTATGTTGGTAATGATCCATATGTCGATTTCCATCGTAAATCGACAGCCTAGAAAAGTCGGGTCGTTACACCCAAAATGTGCATAGAAACTTGCTTAAATAATAGAGACAAAATCAGCTGAGATAAGTGCAAAGTACTAGTTCAGACTTTGTTCCCTTCCACTACATGTAGTGTGTTAGTGGAAAGTACACTAAAGTCCAAAATAACATTTTGGCAGATCTTCCAAAAACCTAAGTGATCAATATTTTTCATTTGAATTTTAAAACGTTTTGGAGTTAAAATAACAATATTGATCACTTGAGTGCACGTGCGTAATACTGAGGTCTGTTTCCACAATGGTCTCAGTACTACTAAGTTTATGTCTGATAAAGAGAACTGTTCTTTGCGTGTTCTCTTTACTGGACATAAACTTTAACCCTTTTTGCTTCTTTACATATAAACATAAGTTTTACTTCCCTAAGCTCATTTTACAAGAAAATCCTAAAAATAAAAAGCTCCAAGCTCTTGGCTTTTTATCTTCAAGTATCTCAAGGCTCTGAAGTCCTTCACTTCAAATGTTGCCTTGATGAGTCCTCACTTGATTCAACATGTTCATACACAATCATACATAGAAATCAAGTATAGAGAACTGGTTTGTCATCATTCAAATCAAACATGGTTCAACGCTTAATATATTTTCTACCTTAATTAAACATTGATATATAATATAACATATCTTTAGAAATTAAATATTATTTGATTTAATTCATATATATAATACTTGTACCTTAATTCTTTTATTATAAGTAATTTAGTTTTGATCATATATTAATTTCCTATATAGTTCCTCCATTCCAAAAAAAAGCAACAGTCAACATTTTGCACTATTCACATTATATACTTTGACCAAATTTTAAGCTTTATATATAATAAAAAATATAATCAAGTGGGATCATGTAAAAACCTTCTAAGAAGTTAAAAATCTAAAAACTAAATATCTTGGCCATTGACTTTTGATTAGCCCATCATGACCGTCAATTTAATTTTACAAAAAATCTGTAATCCCACGTATTTTTAGATCCTAATATGGAATTATTTATACATAAATACGCGATTTTTATACCGTTAAACAGATATTTATGCATTTTCTAGGATTGGGATTTATAAAATAATTTAATTATTTTATGGAAATATTAATATTTTAAAAGTCTTAAATTATTTTTATAAGAAATTTTTGGGGCGTATTTAAATTAAGTTTAAAGGTTTTAATCATCTGTTTTGGGTGTTGTACAAAAAAATTATATACTTCGTATATATAAAAATATATATTTAGTTTGAAAAGGTATAAAAGTTTTAGGCCCTCTGTCACAAGTAGAGGTCATCAAAAGTTCGGGCCGGGCCGGGCCTTAACTAAGTAAGTATGTCCAAAGCCCGGTTTTTTTAGACGGGCTTGGCGGGCCTTGCGCGGGCTTTTCGGGCCGGACCGGGCTTTTGAACTAAAAATGCCTATTTTAAGTGCGCCAAACCGCAAAATTTTCGAGCCGATCGGGCCGGGCCAACGGGCCGGGCTAATGTTGATCAGCTCTACTCACAAGCCCGACCTAATGGCAACCCTAATTTTTCAGCTTTTACCATTATATATACCCTAGGTGAGCCAAATCAGGTTAGAAGCACAAAAAAAAAATATTTACTCTCTCATCCTCACCGTGAACCAAAGCAAAGAAAAGAAAAAAAAAATCAAAAATCAAAACCCATAAAACCTCCATAACCACCACCCATCCTCAACAGCTAGTCGTCGTCTCTACCACCTGCCACGACCAGCCCTTCGTGGTGGTTCGTGGCTCTGTTTGAAAAAAAGAAAAAAAAATTCAAAAACCAAAACCTCCATAACCACTGCATCCCTCACACTCGACCACCGCACCACCACCACCACCGTGCCTCTGTTTTTGCCTCGCAGCCTCGTCGGAGCTAAGCCACCACTCCTTGCTGTGCGTGGTGGTTGTTTTTTTTTTTTAAAAAAATAAATAAAAGAAAAACACACCGAACCACCTCCACCGCGGCAACCGCCACCACCACCGGGGCCGCTGTCTCTGCCGCGCCGTACTGCTACCTTGCCGGAGTCCGACGCTGCCGCCTCCAGCCTCGCCGCCGCTGCCGTTGTCCTCCGAAGGTGGTGGCTGCGTGAATATGAGTATATGTGTACATGTATATATGTGTATGTATATATACGTATATACATGTGTATATAATATAAAAAAAAAATTATTTTCCTTATTATTTATATCTTTAATTTTCAAGAAGTACTGGGATAAAAAAATGTATTTGTACATACAATTAGTTATTTATTACCCAGTAATTTATGGGAGTTCTTAGGATAGGTTAGAGCTGCTGGATATTTTAAGGACTCGAGTTTAATATTATTGTCTTTTATATTATAGGCGAGGAAGATTACTTAGGCGAATTCTAAAGGAAAGGGTGGAATACCGCCAAGTTTATTCGAGGTACGCGTAATTGATAAGCTTTCAGACGTAGTATCATGTTAGGACTTTGCATATTTCTATCATGATTGTCAAGATATGTGATTTTGTGGAACATGATTATTTGTGGTGTTTTTAGTTGTTTGTATAACTTGTGTTTGCAAACCTATTAAAAAAATAATAGGAAGGATTATTTCATGTTCCTGATTATAAAAGACAATATTGCATGAATAGGTTCTTTGAATATTTCATGCTTCATTAGTAGCAATTTATTTTGCATGTGGACAGGTTGTCCCTTTCAAGTTTATTAGTAATGCAATTTATTTTGCATATGGACAGGTTGTCCCTTTCAAGTTTATTAGTAATGCAATTTATTTTGCATATGGACAGGTTGTCCCTTTCAAGTTTATTAGTAATGCATGAATAGATTCTCCGAATATTTCATGCCCTTTAATAGCTTTGGGGTACCACTTAAGACATAAGTTCTTATTGGGAATCTCGTTAAATAGACAAGAGTTCAGTGTGTTTTATCTGAACAATAAATTAAAACAAATGTTATGTGGATTGTATGTTATGTGTGTGCTTGTTATGTGTAATAACTCTCAAGACACTAATCACTTAAAGTGAAAGATTCGAGTAAGCATTAAAACTCTAGACAAGTGCACGTCTGGAGTATTGGCATGGATGTGGGTTGGGGTCACGGCAGGTCTCGTGACTTTAAGGGAACCGTAGGATCCACGTGTTCCATTAGGGGATTGAGCTCATTCCTTTATTTGTGACTTGGGTAGCTCCCATTGTCACCTTCTAGGCATAGACAACTCGCCCGGTGCTTACACTGGCTTCGGCTCTAGAGGGCCACCTAATAATCAATGTGTTTAACAACGGAATAATAACTAATTACCCACCATAGTAATTAATTTTGATGTGATTGTTATATGCAATAGATCTGTATGTTTATTTAATTGTCGTACTCACCTTTGCTGACGTCGTACATTTTGGTCTTGTTAATATCTTGACCCTGTGATGACCCAATATTGGTGAGCAGTCGTTCAGAGTCAAGGTAAGATTATGCAGGATTACAGGGACGAATATGGGTTTGAGTGATGAGTGGTGTTTCCAAAACAATAATTATTAATTTTAAGAAATATTTTTCTAAGTTTGATTTAATATTTTTCTAAGTTTGATTTAATATTTAAGTTTGATTTATTCTAGACATTTATTCTAAACCATCTTTCGTTTAAGTTTGATTTCATAATTACAGGGCCTCAATGGTTCCAAGTTGTATTAGATTTAATTTTAATTTAATTTTTCGTACTATATTAATTCCACTGCAAAATTCTGAGTAAGCCGATACGTTTCCACACGTGGCGATAATACTTTAATAATTCTCAATATTTCTTGAAAATAGCTTTTATAAGTTGATGAAAATTATTGGGCTGTTACAAAATCAGAGAAAAAAATCTGTTTTTTTTTTTAATTTACTCACTTCACTTTTCACACTTGCCGAGGCAAAACTTTGAAGATTAATATCTTTAAATGTGTGTTTGTAAAAATTATAAAAACTAGATATTAAAAAACTACATGTTGAAACGAACCCAACGAGACCCCCCATGACTATGTTTTATCTTATGTATAAATCACAAACGATAGTCAAAGTAGACTTTGTGAATAGTGACAAAGTCAAACTGAGTAAACTTAAGAAAACGGAGGTAGTACAATTAAGGGGTACATGTTAATATTATAGCGGTACATGTTAATTTAAGGAGGTACATATTAATTTCCAAATTAATTCAAATTTTACATACTAAATTAAGGGGGTACATGTTAATAATAAAGGGGTACATGCAATGATACAAGGGTACATACAAAATCAAACATGAAGAACTACACTTAAAGAAAATTTGAACTTTACAAAAAAATGCACAAAAACATACTAAATTAAGGGGGTACATGTTAATAATAAAGGGGTACATGCAAATATACAAGGGTACATACAAAATGAAACACGAAAAACTGCACTTAAAAAAATCAAACTTTCCAAAAAAAATGCATAGAAACATACTAAAATAATAGGGTACATGTTAATAATAAAGGGGTACATGTAAAAATACAAGGGTACATACAAAATCAAACACGAAGAATTGTACTTTAAAAAAATTGAACTTTATAAAAAAATGCACAAAAACATACTAAATTAAGGGGGTACATGCAAAGATACAAGGATACATACAAAATCAAACACGAATACTACACTAAAACAAATCGAACTTTATAAAAAAATGCACAAAAACGTATTAAATTAAAGGGGTGCATGTTAATAATAAAGGGATACATGCAAAGATACAAGGGTATATACAACATCAAATACGAAGAACTGCACTTTAAAAAAAATTCAAACTTTATTAAAAATGCACAAAAATATTTTGAACAAAACCTAAATTGTTGCTTGAAATTTGCGTGAAATCTGTGAAATTAGCGTGAATGAACTGGTTCAATCAAGTAGTTTTTTATAAAAACCTTAGCAAAACTATTTTTTTTAAAAATGGTAACTTTGGGTGGTTAATGTTTTTTACCCAAAATTAACCACAACCCTTGATCTACATCTAACGGTCATAACTAAAAGTTTTTAGTTTTCAACTTAACATAGGTTTTTAGCAGATCCTGACTATATATATAGATATATATACATATATATATATATATATATATATACACATATATATATATATATACATATTACCGGGTATTTAGTGTAATGGTTATTTAATGTTCTGTGTGTGGTTAAAGAAAATAAATTTTGTATAAAGATTACTCATTTTTTTGTATGGGTTATTCAACGTTTTGAATAATGTGCTATTTTTTATTTTTTTAAAAAAAAACTATATTAATATAGGTTATTGTTTATTAAGATAAATTTTAATATGATGTTAAAGTCACTATATCAGAAAATATATCATGCAAATCTTTACATTACTATTTACAAAGTTAATATTAGTATAAAATATAATTTGGGAAGGGAAGAAACCTTTTATTCTCCATAGAAACATATTTGTATTCCCGAGCTTGATTTTTCTTCATACAATGATTTTTTGTTCAAAATATACTTTATATAATTCCTCCGTTTCGAAATAAACGTAACAATTTCTATTTTAGAAAGTTTCAAAATAAATGCAACAATTTTAATCTTTCCATTTTTATAAGTCTTTTCTTCCTATCTCTCACATCATCACATACCCCACTTTCTCTCTCTATACTCTCACAACAAAAAAAATGGACTAGAAGTCCGTGTCATCTAATTTGTTGCATTTTTTTCGAAACGAATCAACTATAACAATATTTTTGTAAGGGATTTATACATGTGCCTTCTATAAAAATAATATTTTTGTGGGGAATTAAGGTTGTCTCCGTCATTGGATAGATTTCAGCAAGTGTAAGCAATTTATTTATTTATTTATTTTTTATCAAAAGAAACAAAAGAATTGGCAGGATTCAAGTATGCAATTCCATATTTAACTCATAAAGTCTAATATAATCCAATAAAAATAAAATAGTGAAATTCTTACTGGTAACCCCTTATTTTCCATTTTCTCACTGGTAATCCCCTTAATTTTTTAAATCCAAACAATGAACCCTGGTTAAGCACAATTACCACCTATATAATCCTCTTAGGTTATATTAGACTAGCCTTTTATGCATGCTATGTGTGCTGATATTTGGGGCTTAGTGTTACTCGGTGGTAATAAACCAAACCCAAATCGAAAGTTTGTAACTAATTTGACATTCATGTTGACATGTTGTTATAGAAGAAACTTTGATTTACTTTAAAACAATAATTTTCTTTTTTTTTGGCAAAGAATTTAAAACATAATTAAAATGCATTTTCAATTCTTTATGCATTTATGTTAGTTTATTGTTAGTACTAAAAACAAAGTATTACAAAAAAAAATATAAAAATAAAAAAATATATAAAATATAAAATAATAACAATCTATTAAGTAATGTCAATCGAACTATAATAATATATTGTATAAAAAAACTAAAATACAAAGCTATACAAAACATAAAATTAATTTGTTTGCATAAAATAACTATTGTTTTTATAGAATACAATAACGCATAATTGACATATTATTGAATTAATTCAAAACAAAAAAAATTTAATGTGATAAAGGCACAATTATCTTTTTTTTTATAGAATTAATTAAGGAATTAATTGTTAATTGATTAAATCACAAATAAGTTAATTTTTTCATAATTGATTTAAGCTAAGGGTAAATAAGTATTTTCTTGGGGGACACCATAGCTCCCCCCTTGACTTATATAATAGAGATTATTTAAAGTTAAGTTTTGATTTTTTGAGTTTAACCATGGTTTAGGCTTAACTCTTTTCTTGTTTCCCATCTAAAACCTGTCAAGTTTTTCCTCCAAAAAGCATAACCCTTACCCCTTGCATCTTTTGTGTCTGTGTCAAACCACACTTCTTATTCATCCATTATTTCTTTTATTTTTAACTCAACAAGTTCACACTTCTAACTTCATGTTGCTAACATTGTCATTTTAAGTTTTTAACAATGTTAGTTTAAGTTGTTAATTGATATAGTTTGGACTTAGTTTGGAAGAAGAAAAAGCAAACTAAAGTATACCTTACCATATGTACCGATATATTGACAAAATAAAGAATGATATTTTAATGAAAAATAGGTTTACATGTTTCCACAACCCAAAGATTTCCTAATTAAACGCCCATACAAAGTAGCATAACATTCATAGCTTTAAACTAACCGAATATAATAGTTTTGTAGTTCTAACATACTACCATATTTTTGGAACATTTATGACTAAATGGGCTACATTGAACTAAGGGAGAAGGAATAAGGCAAAAAGAAACTACGACGTAGAGGGTGACTCGCGACTTGACAGGAACCTTCACAACTCGTGAAAAGGTTCTGGAAAAAAAAAATATGGCAAAGAGAGAACAAGAGGCATAGAGCAAGTCGCGACGGCTATTCACGACTCGCGAAAACTCTTTGGAAAAAAATCGAGAAGTTTTATGATTTCTTGGATATTTTTGTCTTGGATGCTTTTATGTATTAAGCAATTGTTCTAAGCCTTCATTGTTGTATTAAATTAAAACAAGTTTAAAGAGAAATAAAATCAGAACTTGAAGGTAGCCCAGTGAATGGCATCTTCAAGGGTGTTAATTGCACATAATAATCACCATGAATTTTGATTTTATGGTGCTTTAATGGTGGTTTTAATCAGTTTTGTGAGCTGATTCCTTTAGCATTTGTGCTTATAAATAGGCATAATTAGCTCAATGTTTGTACAGAAGAAAATTTCTGAAATTCTATATACTACTTCAACTTGCTTACACTTTGTATATACTTGCAAATTATACTAAGTGTATTAAAACACAAAACACTAAACACAAGTTCTTTTAATACTCTTATAGATCGTATAGAGTGTATACTTTTCTCCATTTTATCTCACTAAACATTTCTTGGATTCTCGGTAATCTAAAGGGGCAAAATAGTTTAGAAGAAAAGTGTAGATTCCACGCTTTCGAGGGTTACATCATACATTTCCACAACAATATCCTAAAACATGTACTATACTATTTTTCAAAAAGTACTAATTAATCCCTAGGTAGCACTTTCAATTCTTTTGCTTCTTTTTGGACCTTGATAAGGAAGGTTGAGATGATGAGCCCCTCTTATTGATGTTCACATCCTTTGTGGTCTTCGATGTTGAAGGGTAGAATAAAAAAGAAGATGTATAGGCATATAATGGTGTTCTATATTCTAAAGACGGAGAGTTCAAATGATAGTAGGCAAGGTGTAATGAATGGAAGGGTATAACAGTAATTTACATGTATAAACCATGGTTAACCCTTTTAATTCATATATAACACTAATATAACCTCTGTTATGGTGCATTTTAGCTAACCTGATTACAGGTAGGAAGCCGAGGCTCAGCTTGGTAAGCCGAGAGTTACAGGTTATAAGACAAGGACATGCCGGGATTAGCAGGAGCATAAGCAGGAACAGATATATAAGCTGATGGTGCTAGGTATCGGGTTCATAACCTGGAACATAAGCTAGATCAGGTTCATAAACTGGATGGTGCTAGGTATCGGGTTCAAGCTGAGAAGCAAGTAAAGCCGAGGAGCAGAGATGCAGGTCTACGTTAGAAGATTCTGGAAGGAAGTACGAGTTGTAATTCAGACTAAGTGCCAAAGTCAAATGAGGAGTGGCTGAATAATAGGAGGCGTGCTGACGTGGCTTGAAAGAGTCATCCCACATTGTCTCACAGATCCCAAGGAAATAGGGAGTGATCACCAAGTTGTTGCATGGTCTCACACATCCCAAGAAAATAGGAAGTTGTTCCTATTTTGATGGAACGGCTGGTTATCAATTAGAATAGGTTAAATATGGGAAGAAACCGATTGTATCACAGATTATTATAATTCATCATCACTTATACATTACTCTAGAGAAAACAAGAGAAAAAACCTATTGCAAACCCGTATCTACACAGCCCAGAAATACTCTGCTTAGCATATCTAACCAGACAGTTATCGTTTGTACTCGAAAGAAGCAGGGCATGTTGCCCATACCCCTAGGGTGCTACTCAGCTAGTTTCAGCCATTTTCAATGTATATTACTCGAGATATTGTACGTGTACCAAACGGCTTTTATGCCCGAATCATAGTGGATTGGTGGACTCATAGCCACCCGCGGTTTTTTCCCTTGTTCTTGGGTTTTCCGCGTCACCATTCTCTTGTGTCTTCTCTCTTTTATTTTTCACCATTTATTTTTCGTACCTTAGTCTAGCTATCGCCCGTTCCAACCTTAAATTGTCATCTTGACGATTTTTGGCCAAAACAACCTCAGAGGGTTATAGGTGGTAATTGTGCTTAATCAAGGGTCAATGTTTAGATTTAAAAAATTAAGGTGGTTACTAGTGAGAAAATGGAAAATAAGGGGGTTACCAATGGGAATTTCCCAATTAAATAATGAATATGACTTTATGCATCTGATATAATGCCTATTGTCTTGATTATTTATGAAATTCTTACAAAATACATATCCACACTTAGGAAGAACACGCAATATATCTTAAAAACAAATTCCAACTTAATAATGACAACAAAATAATATACACCATTCATAAAACATGATAAGATTCAAATCCGCATTTTGATATAACTACCACTAACTTTTACCTTTTTTGATATAACTATCACCTAAGTTTTTATTTTATAAAACTACCACAAAAGCTCTAATTTATTTAAAGCCACTACCAAAGTTAAGAGAGATGTTAGTAGTCCCACATGAATAGTATTTAAAACATGAAGTAAATCCAATGAAAAGGAAAAAATAATTTAATTTACCTTCAATTGAACAATATTGCAAGATTTCATGTGGGACCCTACTAACATCTTTCTTAACTTTGGGAGTGGTTTCAAAGAAGTCATAAAATTTGTAGCAGTTTTATAGAATAAAAAAAAAATTGGTGGTAGTTGTATCAAAAATGATAAAAAATAGTAGTAGTTGTCGACAATTTTTCCTAATATGTATTTATCAAAAGAGTTTCTTTGCAAAGATGAATCGCTTGATAAGTTGAAAAAGTTGATTAGAGGCATGAGAGCAAGGATTGTGAGTATAGAAACCATGGTATTGACCTTCAAATTCAGCGTAAGTGATGTCTTTGCCAAGCTTCTTCAATCTCCACCCATAGTCTTTCACTCTGTCCTTCATTATTTCTTTTCCTCCTGCTATAACAAGCATTGGATCTAGGGACAATACTTCTAAATTTGGACTATAAGGCCCAAATGGGTTCGCAAATGGATGGTCTCTGCCTTCTCCTATTGGTAGTGACAATCTCCAAAACCTATTTATGTATATAATTTAAAATAACAAAGTTACAACACAACCACTAACTAATGATAAAAATAAAAAATAAAAAACTTAATGTTTTGTTTGGTAAGGGGAAGAAGATAATTAGCAATAGCAGTTATAGTTTACCA
Source organism: Salicornia ramosissima (assembly GCA_951394345.1). Classification (NCBI taxonomy): domain Eukaryota; kingdom Viridiplantae; phylum Streptophyta; class Magnoliopsida; order Caryophyllales; family Amaranthaceae; genus Salicornia; species Salicornia ramosissima. The sequence goes on along the minus strand of OX596237.1, from coordinate 41,183,764 downwards.
GTTGTCCAGACATTTTATAGGAGTCTAAAATCTCTTTAATTGTTTTTAATTTGCAACTCTCTTTGTCATTAGCTTTGGCAAAAATCATTGTGTTATCGGCAAACATTAGAAATCAGATTTTCATTCCCGATTTGCCTCGGGCTATTGCTTGTTTTTTTGCTGGAATGAATTAAATATTTCATCAGCTATAAGTATATTATCAATGGTCATTCTTTTTGGAGTAAATACCCCACGAAGAGGACGCATTTTGTTTGAGTTTAAGTTTTGCAATCTATTTTAGGTTTTACTCCTCTTTTGAATTTTATTCTCCATTTTATTGTGATTAGAGATTATTTTAGGTAGATCCTTGCTTAAATAATGTTTTCACTTACAAGTGAATAGGTTTTTTTTTTTTTTTTTTTTTTAATTTTTTTTTTTTAATAAGATTAGGTGAAACCCAACCATTTATGCTTATGTTTAATTATAGTTTATTTAAACGAGTTAAGAGCAAAGTTGAGCACTCAACTTTTATAGAAGTTTTAGTTTAGGTACCCAAGTTGCAAAAGTTGCAGTTTGGGTACTCTAAACATAATTCTTTGAAGTTAACTTTTAGCATTTGATTTTTTTTTTTTTTTAATGGGAACTTTTAATATTTAATTATAATGGCTAATTACTACTATAAAACTACTGAAAATTACTTTTAATAAATATGAAATGTCATTTGTCTAGTATCTTGTTGTCATATATGTAACGATTTTTTTAAATATGGTTAATAAAGTCCAATTAATTTGGGCGATCACTACAAGAAAAATCACATTTGGCGTCGAATTTTGTCCAATTAATAAATATGGTTATAATATTTGTTTAACTTTTTTTTTTAGAAAATGTAAATTATATTGAAATATATTTTTTTTACATCGATCTTTAGATATGAAATTTAATTTTGTCTAGTGTAGTGTTTTATTGTCATATATTTAATGATGTTTTTTATAATATCGTTAAAAAAGTTCAATTAATTAGGGTCATATATGATTATAATATTTGCTTAATTTTCTTTTGTGAATTTTAAATTTTGGTATATGATTTTTTTATAAATATCTACACTCATTAATAATTAATTTGTAGGTAGTTTCCTATGTTTTGTTTAGTGGAAATAGTTTCTTAAGTTAGTTAGTTACTTATTAATAAGCGTTTTTTTATAAAAATATAAAATATAAAATTTTTAAAAATATATGGTGCCTCCATTGGGGGCTTGGAGCTCTTACAATTAAATAGTGTCCTAAAATATTAAATAGATTGGAGGGGGAGGGGGAAATTGAAAAGATGAGAGTTGTACTAAAATCAAGAAGAAGACGAATCAATGAAACAAAAACAAAAAGTGAAAAAAAAAACAAATATGAATAGAGTGACAGTACACACATTTTTTTAATACTTCCTCCGTTCCAAAAAATGCAACAGTCAACATTTCACGCATGCCGAGACACTACTTTGACCCTTAATAACTGTAATTATGATTATTTAAAAATTGATATTAAGATATTATTTTACAAGACGAATCTAACAAGATCCCACTTGACTATATTTTTTATTATGTATAAAGCTCAAAACTTGGTCAAAATATATAATGTGAATAGTGCAAAATGTTGACTATTGCGTTTTTTTTTTTTGAACGGAAGAAGTATGATAATAATGCAAAGGTTATTAAAATAGTAATTCTAACTAAAGAAACTAACGGAACTTTTAACGGTGTTAGTGGAGAGTACTCTTTTTGCAACTTTCACAAATTGGGTACTCAAACTGCAACTTTGATAAGAGTTTGGTACCCAATTTTTCATTTCACTCTTATTTAAACACCTCAAAATATAGTTTCTTACATAAATTGGGCTCCATAACCTTCTAACCAATTTTTGTGGAGTATTGCTGATTACAATGATTAGATTTCCTTTATCAAACCTTGGTGTTTTTCTCAATTTGATTTTCTTGATTACTTAATTTACTTTCTTCATTATTACTTTCTCTTTCGAACTAGCTTAATCACATTGTGTCGTCTCGGTGATTACCATCGTTTCCTGTGGATTCGACACTTGATTCCCATATACTTGTATAAGGATTTAACTAGACTTTTCTTGATTTAAAGTGTTTTATTTAACGACTTAAAATATCCCTCTGTCAATTAGTTACTTTTATAGATTCTTGCATCTAACGGTAGAGCTATCCGCACCTAGAATAAATTTTCAATTCCTATCATATTTTACTTATTAAATAATTACCCTTTTATTCTTTTTTCTACTTATGTTATAATTATGAGTGTTTATAAATACATAATTTCAACTTGGAACAAGCAAGCCATTGACCCTGCTAGTGAGAAATTATTGATGCATAGTTGTTATACATGTATAACAACTAGTACTATAGGACAAACACTTTTTTTTTTTTGCAATGAAAAAATATAAAATGTGTTTGTGCTTTAGTTGTTATACATGTATAATAACTATGCACCTATAATTATATTGCTCCCTGCTAGCAAGGTTTTTTCCTTGCTAAGAAAGGGCTGAGAGTATGAGACTATGCAGAGGCTTTAGGCAGAGGACAAATACACTGTTTTCTTTTTAGTTTTTAACCCATCAAGGTTAGGACTTAAGGGGCCATTTGGTTTTCAAAGGGGAAAGAGAATGACTTTAGGAATAGGAATGAAGGAAAATGGAAAGGAAAAGTGTTAGATTTAATTAGTTGTTTGTTAAAAAAAAATATGACCCTCCATACCACACCACCACCACCCCAACCCATGCCCACCACCACCGAAACCACCCACCTCCCCTCCCCTCCCTACTTCCGGCGACGCCACCGCCGCCGCACCCTCACCCCAGCCCTACCCACCCCACCCCACACCTCGAAACCATAAACCACAAAAAAAGAACTAAAACGACCTCCACCACCCACGAAACCACCCTTCGCCGCCCAGCCGTGAGTAGAGGAATGGTGGTTTTGGGGTGGTTTAGGTGGTGGAGGTGAATTTAGGGTTTTTTTTGTTTTTTGCATTTAGGGTTTTGTGGGGTGGAATGGGGCGGCTGGGCAGGGTGGGACTGGAGTGAGGGAGGGGTGGCGGCTCTGAAAATGGGTGAGGGGAGGGGAGGTAGGTGGTGAAGGTGGATTTAGTTTTTTGTTTTTGTTTTAGGGTTTCGGTGGGGTGGGGGGTGGGTGACGGTGGGTGGGGGTGGGGTGTGGGTGGGGCTGGGCGTGGGCGGGGGTGGGTGGGGTAGGGCCTGGGTGGGTGGTGTTGGGTGGGGTGGGTGGTGCTGGGTGGGGTGGGTGGGGCTGGACTGGGGTTGAAGGTCGGGTGGGGCAGGCCTGGGGTGGTTGGATGGGAAGGTGGGGAAAGGGAATGGAAAAGATAGGGGGGAGGGAGGGTTTATAAAAGTGTTAGAACAGGGAAATGGGGAGAGGAAAGAAAATGACAAAAGTGGCATTACAAACACTATCAAAGGGAATGGGGGCAGTTGATTCCCACTCCCTTTGATCAATACCCCCAACCAAACACACCCTTAAAATAGTCCAGTCAAATGGAGCAAACTCTTTAAATATCTCCCTAAATAATCCCAAAACAGAGAAGATCAGATAGAGAGCATTGCTCAATCCCAACAGTGGGTTTATGGGTATCCGGAGCACTTGACCATTCCGTAGCCAGCTATATATATATAACATGCTTTATCAGTTTATGTGTGCTGGCCTGGTTGTGTCTTACATTACCGATCGGATCCAATGTCATCTTTAATTTGTTCCAATTAAACCACTTTTCATGGTTTTAATTTTTTGTTGTAAAATAGTAGAATCATATTATTGGGCTGAATTTTCTTGATCTTAATTCATCTAAAAATTCAAAAAAATATGATCCTAATGGAACCAGAGAGATTTGAATTCCACTGGTATCAGAGAATTACTTAGATAAGATATGATTAAGTAACCTATGAGCAGGCTTGACAAAATCCATGTATAGCTTCTTCAATTTTTCGATAAAGAAAAATATGACCAACAGTAGTTCGAATGTATAAAAGTGAAATGCTAAATTTTGTTTTCCACTTTTCTAATCATTTACAAGTACTTTATTTTTACTACTGTACTAAACTTACGTTTTTCAACAACTAACTATTATCTAATAACAAAATTTTAAGTAATCTTTTCTAAATTTTTACAAGAAAAAGATATCTTTGGATTTTGAATAAAGAATTTAAAAATAGTATATATATATATATATATCTATTATATAAGCCAAGGGGCGACCCATGGTGTCCCCCCTCGAAAAGACCATATTACCCATCAAAACTTTCTAAAATCTCACTCCTAATTATTAAGGAAAGTTGTTACAATTTTTGAATTTTTTTAAATGAAAATAGTACAAAATATAAAATTTTAAAGAATAAAACAAAAATACCAAAAATCATATTTTTAAATCCTCTATAAATAGATATCCATATTGATATAGTTCATCAAATAAAAATTTTACATTTTGATTATCGCAGTAATTTGGTAGCCAATAGACTATGATAAATAAACATTTTCTTTTGTTCATTGTTGTGGGATGACCGAATAAAAGGGAAAAATTTGTTTTTATTATATGTATGACTGAGCGTGAATTTGACAGATTTTACAATTTTCGAACAAATAACCTTTTATTTTTTGTTTGTTTAGACAGATTAATAGATGTATTTAAAATACCATCGCACGCAAAGCGTGCATAGAAGACTAGTATATATTAATTAGTAGAGATATATATAACAAGTATGGCTCAAGTCAAAGACTAATTTGGCAAGTAAAAAAATGCGAATTGGCACATAATTCTTCACCTACCTCTAGCATACCAATACGCCATGGTAATTAATTATGTTTGAAATGTGACATCTAAGTCTCGGTTCTTTAGAATTGATTTGGTCTGATCTGATCTGATCTAATCTGATCTGATTTGATTTGAATTTGTCTGATCTGATCTGATTTGAATTATTTTTTTTTTTATTTTTTTTTTTTTTTATTTTTTTATTTTTTATTTTTATTTTTTAAATTTTTATTTTTATTTTTTATTTTTTTTATTTTTTTATTTTTTTTAATTTTTTTTTTATTTTTTTTAATTTTATTTTTATTTTTAATTTTATTTTTATTTTTATTTTTATTTTTATTTTTATTTTTATTTTTTTTTTTATAATTTTTTTATTTTTATTATTATTTTTATAATTGTAATACTTATTTTTTTATGAGAAATGTAATACATGATTATATTTACTAAAATAATAATAATAATTATTATTATTATTAATTAATATAATTATTATTGTTATTATAATTATTCATATTATAATTATTATTATGATAGCCCATTTCATCTCACCTCTTAATTCAATCTCACTCCAAAACTCAAAACTTCAAATAATAATATTATTACTAATAATAATAATAGTACTACTAATAATAATTATAGTAGTAGTAGTAATAATCACCGCCGAAAAATTTGACCAAACCGTCACCGTAAAAGTCGAACGAATAATCACCGTCGGAAAAGTCATTTCGAAAACCGTCGCCGAAAAACTCGGCCTGAAAACCGTCGCTGGAAAAGTTCGCCGAATGATCATCGTCGGAAAAGTCAGTCCGAAAACCGTCGCCGAAAAACTCGGCCTGAAAAACGTCGCCGAATAATCACCGCCGGAAAATTCAGTCCGAAAACCATCGTCGGAAAAGCCATCCCGAAAAACTTGGCCTAGAAATCGTCGCCGGAAAAGTCAGCCAAATAATCACCGCCAGAAAATTCAGTCCGAAAACCGTTGTCGAAAAAGCCGTCTCAAAAATCGTCGCCGAAAAACTCGGCTTGAAAATCGTCGGCGGAAAAGTCAGCCGAATAATCACCGCCGAAAAAGTCAGCCGAATAATCACCGCCGGAAAATTCAGTTCGAAAACCGTCGTCGGAAAAGTCGTCCCGAAAACCGTCGCCGGAAAACTCGTTCGAAAACCGTCGTCAGAAAATGTCGAGCGGAAAAACGATACTCGAAATTATTATTAATAATAATAATAATAATAATAACAATAATAATAATAATAATAATAATAATAATAATAATAATAATAATAATAATAATAATAATGAGTAATAATATGTGATCTGATCTAATTACGGTAGCTTTTAAGTCCAAAAGAATATGGCCTAAATTGTCTTTTGCATGCGTACCAACTAAAACTAATTTATTAATAATAATAACGATAAGGATAATAATAATAATAATAATAAGTGATCGAGTTTTTTAGTCAGATCAGACGGTCTTCCCAAACTTTAAAATTAGTAAAGGATGATCTCATACTTTAATCATTATAGTCATCGTCAATGGAGATCTTCAATATCACCATTATAGCTAGCCATTTGATCGAACAAACAAATGATATCATTGAAGCGGTGGAGTTTGGCTTGCTTGATAATAAAACATGGCGGCACCAAAAGCAGCGAAGGTGCCAAACGAGAGGAGGAAGAAAGAGAGAATTGGTCCACATGTACTTAATTAATGGAATAAATCTATAATAATATTATATTATTATATTATTATTATTATATATACTAAAACAGAATATGCTGACATCACCTACTGTCACATGTCATACTCTCATAAAAAAAATTCCTCAAAAAAAATGATGATGTCATCATTAATTAATTACTCTTCTCAAATTTCAAAATCAAGTAATTAAATGTTTCTAAAGAATTATAATTGAATTTAATTCCACAAAAATAAAATTAAAAATATTAAGGAAAAAGTGTAGCAGTTAATTTCAAACTAAAAACATTTTTTTTTGCAATTTACAGTTTTTCGAAGCTTTAAATTTATACTGCAGCGCACATGATTCATTCATTTTGTTTATTTTATGGATTAATATTGCATTAACAGAAAATAAATTATTGAAAATTTAAAATCCAAATCTTGACTTCTAGGGGTATCCAATTCATACAATATCAACCCAATTTGACACTTCCCAATATTTTCGTTATTGTTGTCTCAATATTGATAAAGTTTTTAAAAATTATTCTAATAAAAAACTCTTGCCTTTTTGAGGGTATACGATTTTTTTGTTATAAATGTGAAATTATAATTTCAATTTTTTATTTTAACAAAAGAATCATTATAAAAGAACAAAATAATGAAAAGTTAAAATTGAATTACTTTACATTTAAATAAAAATAAAAATTACCAATATAAATTTCCTTTACTAATTACTTTGTTAAAACCGTGCATCGCACGGCCATGTGCTAACCTAGTGAGTTTCTAATTAATGTAAGTATGTAACGTTTTTGTCTAAATGTGTGTTTTTTCTCTAGGTCAATGATTATATTGTATAGTTGAGTATTTTATGTTGTCCAGGTGAGAGTTTATTGTGTCTAGATTGGTATTTATTTTGTTCAAATTAGTTCTTATTTTTTCAGGTAAGTTTTTTTCTTCAATTCAGCTCGTAACAACATTGAATTGTGTCAAACTTGTGCACTTCAATGAAAGCGAGACAAGCAAGTTGAGGCTCCTTGCAGGGCAATTGGATACGGTTTTCTCCCTTTATCAATTTCTTCGTTGGAAGAACTACAGAAGGGGATGTGGCGTTGCTAAAGCGGGTAAATTAAAGGTGTTCGTTAGGACTCAAGATGTAGTAGCTCACGCAACTGCTCATATCTTCAGCAGACTCGGGTTTGATATAGCTAGAGGGGTGGGGTCTAGATTTTATATCGACTCCCCCTACCAACTTCTTGTAATTCTATTGACTTTGTAGATTTTTTATTGTTTAATAATAATAATAATAATAATAATAATAATAATAATAATAATAATAATAATACTCCACATTTTCTTTATCTCCACGACAGGTTGCTCTTTGGAAATCGCAACAACGGAATCATACTTCTGATTGGGGTAGGGTGGTTTCGATCTCAGGGATGGGTCAGACTATTAATGGTAAAACGTATCGGTGTGTGCGTGCTCTGCTACAGGCTGGGTATTCCTTTGTTTTCTTCTTCCGGGCCTTGTTCCGCTTGTTCGAGGGTTTTCGAGGGTGACCTCTTCGGTAATCATGCTGTGTTTTGTGCTGGGATTGTAGGTGTCAAGCATCACCATAATATTGTACAAGACACTCTTGTTGATATTTGCACTCGCTCGGGGATTTCTGCTGGAAAAGAGGTTGATATTGGGTTGGGCTCAGAGATCAGGGCTCTTCGTCCTGCGGACTTGCTGTTTTATTCTTGGGATCGTGGTCGCGATGTTTGTGTTGATTTGACAGGGTCCTCACCTTTGACTCAGTCTGGTATGACTGATTTTGTTCCTGGTCGTGCTGTATTGGATGCGGTTTCTCGCAAACGGGGTAAGTGTACGGATCGATGTGCTGCTCTAGGGTATGGTTTCCTTCCTTTCTCTTTTTCTACTTTTGGCGAATTCGAGGAGGATGCTGTTGCACTACTGAAGCGGATTCAGAGATTTTCCAGAGCACATGATATTGGTGCGCGGGCTACTGCTCACATCTTCACTCGTATTGGCTTTGCAGTAGCTAGGGGAGTGGAGGCCCAGATTGTACCCCTCTAACTTCTTGTAGTTCTTTAGATATTATAGTTTGTAATGTTTTTATAATAATAATAATAATACTTCAATAGATATTTTTAACGTCAATATCTTCATGACGTTGTTAAAAATAACCAACTTTAATTTTCTTTATAATGGAAGTCATCATGCTCTACAATAGAAAGTGGTGACAACGACGACATATACTCCGTAATATTTTATGCTACTAGCCTACTATGGACAGTTGATGATGATTCCTACGTTTTGCTTGTCACTTGTGAGTTTGACGTTATCTTTGAGGGCTTTTGTTCAAGGGAGGGGTATTGCAAATTTGGAATTGGATTTTTTTAAAGATGCCGGAGCAACTTAGGGTATTTTCGACATAATTTTAAAAATTCAACTAATTTTATTTAACCCCCAAAAACTTTAAAAGTTTTTTATTCAACACACAAAATGTTCAGACGTCTATAATTGCACTCCAAAAGTTAACAACGTTAAAAATCATTGTTAACACTGTTAAGTTTATTTGGACGTTATGATGTGGGGTCCACTCCATATTTATAAATTAAACCAAATTAAATAAATTTGGTGGGGTGCAATTATATACGACTGAATATTATGAGGGTTGAATAAAAAACTTTTAAATTTTATGGGGGTTTAATAAAATTAGTTGAGTTTATGAGGGTTTTGTGCAATTATATTGGTTCATTACCCCCTCTTTTTCATATACACAACAATTATTTAATTTGATGGGGTGCCTAACTTTTTTAGAGAACGTGTAAAAAGTAGTAGCTATCAAATATTTTATGAAATTTTGCATCAAATAACTTTTTATAATTTTTTTTTTGGACAAACAGTTTTTTTATTTGGCATTTAATTAATCATGTTAAGAGAAAAAAAACCATATACCAAGTTTTTTTTTTTTTTTTTTTTTATGATACTAATTCTATGTTATTCCTTTAGTACATCATACTATACAATACACATGATAACAAACACAATATTAAAATTTTAAATTGTAATTCTCATGCATGTGTTCTCAAAAATTGACAAAAAAATTTACTTAAAATATAGGTCGCAATATAGGAAAAATGGACAACCTAATTGAATTAACGAAAAGTTTATTAAAAATACTAATGTTGTACCATACACTTTTTTTTTTGGGAAAAAACTTGTCTTTTTTTGCATTGAACCTCAAGGTGCTGTTTTTTTTTCTTTTCAATATTGATTCTTAATTAAAAGGATGTAAAGAGTAATTATGATATGGAATATGAAAGATTAAATAAATTACCTATCAAGGGAATCCAAAGAAAGGACGGGTTCAGGAGGAGCAAGAGACTCAGAATTGGTCCGAAGAGATCCGCCAAAAAAGGGGGCCAAAAGGACATATCCGTTAATTTTGACGGGTGCAAGTTCGGGTGACCCAGATCCAAAACGGATAGCCAAATGATGAGCTATATTTCCACCAGAAGAATCACCAATAATGAACACCTTTTCAAAGTCTACTTTGTTATTATTATGCTCAAGCAACTTACTACTGTATGCAAGATTATTATTATGAGTACTGTCGTCGTCTTCCTCTCTTTTATTGGCTTGAAATTTTAACCACTTTACGGCATTGACTCCATCTTCTATTGCCGCCGGAAGCCTATGTTCTGGTGCCAACCTGCTCATTTTTCAAATAACGAACAATTAAGTTCAATTATGTTATCCATGTCATCCAATAAGCTAGCTAATAATAAGGAGCAGAGTAAAGTCAATAATTGAAAAGCTAGTAAGATTTTGCATGCGCACGTAAACTATATGCATTTTGGTTAACCTAATTCCGGCTTAAGGCAAACAACAATGACCTTTGGATCAACAAATGAAGCATGTATATTAAATTAGACTCATTCATTTCCACTCTATTTAGGGGCTGTTTGGTATCACTAAAATTAGTATGTAGGAAACTTAATCACAAAATAATATTGATAACATTTGTTTGTTATGAGTTTTGGGAAACGGAAACTAAAAAAAAGGGGTGAACTGGTGCAAATGCACCTGACATATTTAGAATGTTATGATAACATGTTTACATTGTTAATTTATTTCATAAATCCAAAATATTTGTTGCATTACATCGACCGGTAAATTTGAAATGCCATTTTAATTAATTAGTCTTATTTCCATATTTTTTACGATATTGTATGGTTAAGAAATTACTTTTTTTTTTTGAAAATGAAGAAATTGTGGATGAAGATAATTACCATAATTTTCTTGGGAACTTTGTAAATCTTATTTTAGATTGTATATATAGATTGCATTGTATAATGTGTATAATTATTGTTAGAGAAGGTATTGTGTCAGACTGGTCTGACAGTAACGTTTCTGTCAGACCAGTCACCTAGACCTGGATACATATGGTTGAATCTGGACTCATATGTGTTTAACCTGGACACATGTTGTTAAACCTGGACATGTATTGGTAGACCTTGTCACATATTTGTAAACCTGAACACAAATTTGTAACCCTGGAAACATATTTGTAAACCTGGGCATATTATTGAACCTGGACACATATGGTTGGACCTGGACACATATTATTGAACCTGGACATAGAATGTTAAACTTGGACATAATGTTAAACCTATAACATAATGTTAGACCTGGATGCATATTGTTGAACCTGGACACATATTGTTAAACCTGGACACATATTGTTAAACCTGGACACATATTGTTGAACCTGGACACATATTGTTTAACATGGACAAACCTGAACAAAACTGGACAAACTTGGACAAACCTGGACTAATGTTGACAAACCTGGACAAATGTGGACAAACCTGGACATATGTACACAAACCTGGAAAAGTCTAGACAAACATGGACAAATCTGAACAAATATAAACACACTTGGACAAACCTGGATACATATTGTTAACTTGGAAACATTTGTAAACATGGACACATATTGTTTAATGTGGACATATATTGTAAAATCTGGACACATTTTGTAACGAACATGGACAAAATATAACCTGGATACGTTTTTTTGCATTTTGAGGCCTTTAGAGGCCTCGATATATTATATGCCCCGTTCCGACACCCGAGCGCAAAGTTATAACATCCCGAAGTTTTACACTATTCTAAGTAGGTTGTATGGGTCAGCCGTCTCACCAGATTGTCTGGTCAGACCGTCTGACCCAATACTTTCACTTATTGTTAAATAATGATTAGTTATTATGGCTTCAGGAAGTTATTTTATTTGACTCTTAAGTGATAGGGGTATATGATTTTAAAAAATTCATTATGTTCATTGTAGTTATTGATAATAGTTTAATAGGTGTGTTAAAAATTAAAAAAGTAAATTTTGTTAGTGATAGGTAGTTACCAGTTTTGTTATTATTATATTTAAAGGGTGGTTTAGGAAGGATTGCATGATAGGCAGGCCGTACGCCTCCATTAGGGGTTTGGAGGACTCTCATTACAATTGGCTCCTAACTTAGTATATAGATTGTAAGAAAAACAAATCTCGTTACCTTTATACCCTTCTAAATCTAAAGGAAATAATTACCATTTCCAAATGGTTATAATTATATACGTTTCCTTAATTAATGATACCAAACAACTAGTGAACACATTGGATGTATGTAGGCATACAAAAGTTAAGGGTTACATATTAATTTGTGGTATAATTGCTAAGCCAACATTGCTTTATGGTAGAAAGTGTTGGGCTTTAAAGTATTGTTATATTCATAAGATGAAGTTGGCAAAAATAGGTATGCTACATTGGATGTTTGGGCATAAGAGAAATGAGGTTATCATCAAAACGTTAACGGTTATTTTACTTTATTGTGACCTAATTTTAATTATAGTTATTGGTAAAACAAAATTAAAGATGTTACAAATATAATTATATTTTGACAAGCATGAAAAAATACATTGCAAGTTTGCAACTAATATGAAGCAGAAAAAGTAATTATTTAAGAAAATGGCTGGGAAATGGGAATGCTTTCAACAACTTTTTTGTGCACAAGAATATTCCCCCGACTTACCTTTAAATGCTCTTCAATTCCAAAACATTAGGTTGACCAATAAAAGCATTACAAGTAGTATCCTGGTACAAATAGTGACACAACGAACTGATGGGTGGTGAAAGTGAGGACTCAGGCAACATTATTCAAATGGACCACTTAACTGCTTTTTTATGCTGTCTCATTTTCAGGTTAAAATTGCCCCTTTCATGACTTCATCTTAAATTAGCTAGTACTGTAATATTCTTTATTGTTTCATCTGTAGTTTTTTTTTTTTTTTTTTTTTTTTTTAGAATTCCTTTTTTTTTTTTTTGAGATGAGTTTTTTTATAGAATTCTGCTTGTGCATCTATAATTTGTTCATGTCATGATTCCCAAATCATCTATCCCATCATTTGTGTTGTATTTATGTTCGAAAAAGTTTGATTGATTTTTAATACTTCCTCCGTCCAACATTATTATTTGCTCTATTTTTTATTATTGTCCGTCCAAATTTATTTTTGTAATATGACCCATCTTTAAAAAGACATTTATACCTATACAATCACTTTTTTTTATTTCACTATTACCACATTAAAGACATTTATACCCTCAAAAGTATCTATGTGATACACTAGAAGACAAAAAAATTATCATTCCTTAAAATTCACCCATAAATAGTTTGGAGCAAATAATAATGCATGTAGAGGGAATATATGTTTTGACTTTCAAATATAATATCTAAAGTGAGTTATTATAATGGAAAAGTAAATCAAATTAAGTGGAACATAAATGAGAGATAAAAAGGGATAAAAGATTTCAACCCATTAACAAATGCAATGAAATTTGAAATATCATGAATATTAAACAATTTGGAGAAATAATTTTATAAATCATCTATTAGGATTATTTAGTAGGTTGACCATTATTTTTTTTTTTTACATTGGGTCAAGTTGCGCCTAATTTCTCAGGTTAGTAATCGAAGTTGTTTGTTTTGACGAATTGATGTTAAAGAGACAGAAAAAATTTAAAATACATAAAACATTTTTAATAATAAATAATAATTTACTCGATTTCTGGATGATCTGAACTAATCAGAAGGCTTAATCTATCATTATCATTGAATGATCAAAGCTAAATTATAAAATAAGGAAAATTTATAGTGAGATAATGATACAATCATTATTATATGGAGGAAATCAGAAGAGTTATATTAATGATTTTATGTATAAAATCTTTTATACAAATGGAATACTTTGGTTACCATCCCAATATAACCCAATATAACTTTAGTTGTTCCCTCAGTTTCACTTTATTATTTACTTATTGTTTTAAGGTGTTTCATTTTATTCTTTACATTTTTCATATTTTCTTTTTTTACTTTTAACTATCTCTTATTAATCTTTTTAAATTACAATAATTATTCACAAAATACTCAATTTGATTTTGATTGACTATAAACAAAAACCCACCTTAATTTTCCACCAAAACCAAAAAAGTACTTAACTAATTTAATGCAATTCCAATTTCGAAAACATTTTAAGTGCAACTTCCAATTCAATATTTTAAATTATCTAATAATTCTACTCATTCTGCTTGATTCATGTACAAAAGTTATAAAAAAAAATAAAAAAATTGAAACATATAGAGTAGCATTTTACAAAGCATAATTTTCACTAATATTGAAATATTAAACTTTCTCCGTTTTTTTAATTGTTACACTTTATTATTTTATCTCTCATATAAATTCCAAAAACGCAACAACTAAAAAAAATATTATTATTCATAATTAAAATGTTATCATTCATTTGATTAGAAATTAAAAGGCATCAAATGGGCAACTCCAACAGACTCTTGTTGGTGGTTCATAGAACAAATAGGGTCGGTAGGCTCAACAAAATCATCAATAAGCAAAAAGGGGTTATTCCAACCAACGAACTAAACAAGGTTTCTGTTTTATTTTCTTTTTTTATTTTGTTTAATTCATTTATTTTGTACATTTTTTTACCATCATTTTATACAATTTATACATTTCGACAGTATTTATTTTAATTGAATCAAACCATACTATACAAACACCAGTGTAGATGTGTCGGGCTTGTTTACTTCAGATTATATTCAGTTCAGTTCATCTCTATTTAGTTCAATTAATACACTTTTATTCAGTTCAGTTCAGTTCAGTTCAGCTCTATTCAGCTAATGTAAACGAGCCCTAAAGATCTAAGTGCTACCACCGTCCACAATAAAACTAGGCTCTTTCTCATGTCGTGCTTCTTTCTTTCCTATTCTTTGAAAATATTAATTAGTTGTTGTTCAAATATCTAAGGGATACCACAAGCCTAGCCTTTTCAGCTAATTAATGATAAGCCCCTCCTTTTCTTTGTTGCACATACTAGTTTTTATTTATTTATTTATATCCATAACAAATCTCCATTCTCTTCCTATTAGGAAATTTTACTACCCCATATATAATTAGGTTAATTATTTATCCATATTATGGGTTTTATCACTCCATTTGTGCGTGAGAGTTTAGGGTTAGAGCTTTTTAGTGAATGATTTAATTTTGTTAAAACTGAAATAGATCAAAAGACCCCTTAGTTGAAAAGTTGCATATATATGAGGTTGTGGAAGAGAGTATTCATCATTATCAAAACTTATATACAACAATATCATGGTTTTTTTCAGTTTGAATATTATACGATTTAGTTTGTTTATATTTGCTAGTTTTGATTTCCATTGTAAATATCGTATGACTCTAATATAAATAATTGATTTTAATTAAAAAAAAAAAAAAAAACTATGCTAGTCCACCTAGGACTGAGGTATGAAGCAAGTCAGCAACCACTCCACTCAGCTCACCAAGTTAACCTTGAATCTTTATACAACTAATAATATAAAGATTTTATTTCCAAATAAACAAACAACGGATTAATAATATAAATTTGACTTTAGTCTAATTTAAAGTGTTTTCGTGGGACATTTTAGCAATTAAAATTAAAAAAAAAAAAAAAAAGAAAAGAGGTAGTTTACTCGTCTAGAAAAATCAAGAATATAATAATTGAAAAAAGATAATTAATGAGTCAAAGATACTATTAGAAATATTTGGAAGATACCTTAGGAAATATACACCATAATCTAGGACTACAAATTAGGTTTGAAATTCGATAGTGTATAAGACTATTTGCTTAATTATGTAAAAAGATGTGATGTGTAATTATCCCTTAATTGGGTTTGACCAACCTTTCTTTTCCTAATCATAACAAAAAATAAATAGAACTCCATTCGTCTCAAAATAAATGCTGTATTTTCTTTTTTTGTCTATCCCAAAATAAACGTTCCATTACTACTTTTTATTACTTTTGATATTATGATCCACCTATAAAATTACACCTATACATATACCTATACCTATACCTATACCTATACCTATACCTTTAACATAACATTGATTAATTCTACTTTTACTACTTTTAATATTATGGCTCATCTATAAATTCACACTTATTATGTACTTTTGATAATATGACCCACCTATACCAACTACGATACAGCTTAAAAAATCACTCAATTTTTGTATGTAGTATTTAAAAATAGACAGAAGGAGTAGTTGAAAACGTCCCTAATATATTAGGGAGTAAAAGAAAAAACAAGGAAAAAGGAAAAAAAAGTAGTTGAGGGAAAAAAAGTTTCTAGAAGCTAGTTCAACACAACCCATTTGGAATTTCTTGTGGCTGGCTTCTATGGCATTCTTTATTACCTAGCTTATGAGCTTATCAATTATCATATCATATCAAAAGTTCATAACAAGCGAGCATTTGATTTTATATTAAAACCCTAAATAATGAATCAATAATAACTGACACAAATTGACTTTAATTTACAAGTACTATCATCTCACAAATATTATCTAGAAGAAAATCAAAGTTGGAGGGAATAATAATTAGTGCTAGCTAGAGATGGATTAAGCTATCACCGGTCACCTGATCTTTTGTTACATTTTCACTTCGGTGTCACAAAATATTTCATCCATTAAGAAAATTTTCTTTTTTTGATAGGCTTTTTCTAAAACTTATTATCCCACTTTCTTCCATTGTAATGCTGACTTTATTCTAAAAGTTATCACGCTCTCATTATTTTTTTTTTCCTCTATATTTTTTTACATATTCCACTCGATCTTCTCTCATTTTTTTTTAAACTTTTGTATTCAAATATTAAAAAATCCTCACCGCTTATTAATTCTTTGATAATTTCACAATATTTCAAACGTAATTAACAAAATCATACGGAAAGAGTATAACCTTTTATTCACTGCTATGACTATAATACATGCATAGCGCAGAGTTTTCACTTGTAACGTCTTATTATGCAGCCTTTAAGAATTCATATATATGGTACTTTTTGTTATGTTATTGGAAATACTAAGAAGAATATTAAACAAAAAAAAAGGTCAATTTTTTTAAAAGAAAGAAAAGGAGAAATAAATGTAGAAAAGGGCAATACCTATAATCAGGTGCAATAACAAAGGCTTGAAGTTGAGAGGAGAGACGAAGGCAGTAGTTATGACAGTTAGGCCACGTACGAGATCCAACGCAAAAACCCCCTCCATGTAAGTAATACAAAATAGGCATTTTTTTGATGTTATTATTATTACAAGGTAAATTATTAATGTTTTTTGAGTAACTAGGTTTATACACTCTTAAATAAAGTTGGTTTTTCTCATCATAAACACAATCTTCCCACTCAACATGACACCCATCTTCAACTAATTTATGGGTGTCTTTATTATACTCCCCAAAATCAATTTCACTTGCATTTGCTCTACAAATTGATCCATCACTTAACAATTTCACAACTCCAAAACAATCTTCCAACACTTGAGTTTCCATTTCTATCTCTTTCTTAGCTTTCTCTCTATATATATGTATATTCTTTTTGTAGGAAGTTAATTATTTTATGGGATATATATGATTATGATGATATGATTTGTGTGGAAGACCCATGTTATTTATAGACATGATTACATGATAATTTCAAGGGTATAAATGTAAAAAGTTTGTGATGGATATTACTCCTAGTACTATTTGATGATTACATTAATATTGTGCATATATAATGAATGGAAATGGTGGAGAAAAATATGTTCTCTCATTATGTGTTTAATTTTGTGTCTCACCTCTTTTAATTGTGCCATTTTATATTTAAGCAATTGTTAAAGGACTATCTCAACCAAAATATTAAACTGATAGTACGTTGAGGCCCAAGAATATATTATATACTTTATCACTCTCACTCACATGAAAGCTAAGGCTCTTTGGACTTGAAATGTGGACGCAGCACAGGCCGCATCATACCTAGTGCGAATTAATTCCACTTGGTAGAGGGAGGAGATATTCGAACCCGTGACCTTTGCGTCATGTTGGCTCTTGATACCATGTTAAAGGATCATCTCAACCAAAAGCTTAAGCAGATGGTTGAGGCCTAGGAATATGGCCCCATCGTACCCAGCATGAATTAAAAATTTATTTAGGAGGGAGAGGGAGGAGAGATTCGAACCTGGAACCTTTGCATCACGTTGACTCAGGATATGTTATATACTCTATCAACAATAAATAAAGACATTTAATTAAAATTAAGTTTGATTAAAAAATGGTCCAATTAAAGGCGGTGGGACACAAAGTAGAACACAATATGGGACAACAGATTTGAGTTCGGAAATGGTAGCGTAATTTTGTTTTATTTTTTATTTTTATTTTTATTATTTAATTTGGCCCCATTACCATCTTGAATTGATAAGTACATTACCTATGAATTCCACTTTTACTTGTTGAGTCACCATTGGAAATATGGTGTACTAGGACACCCACTACCACCCTAGTTATAAAATAAATTGATTTTAAGAAGAAAAAAAAATGCCACATCAACATTACACATATTTGGGTACAATACATAACATTAGTTAGGGAAGGTATCGAGAGCATTATTATTTATATATAGCTTTAGGTGGATTTTATAATATAATTAACGTCGTAGAGATATAAGACATTGCTTGAATACACAAGATTAATGCATATTAATTATTGTGAAAGTATTGTGTCGGACGGTCTGACCGTCGAACCGTCCAACACTTGTATTTTCTTAACAAATCATGAGGAGAATCAGGTTTAGCAATATGTGTCCACGTCAAACAAATATGTGTCCAGGTCTAACAATATTTGTCCACGTTTAACAATATATTTCCAGGTTAAACAAGTTTCACCAGATTTACAAATACCATCAGGTTCATAAATAGATTTCCAGGTTTAATAATACGTGTCCAAGTTAGATAGATATGTGTCCAGGTTTAACACTAGCTAAGAAACTCGGCCAAAAACCTAAGAAAAAATTCAAAATTTAAGAAAAATGGCAAAACCCTAGCTAATATAAACCATGATATGTGAACAATCATCAAATCAATGGATTATTAACATAATTCATGCAATGATTCAAGATTTACCATAACGAAATAAGAATTACCCTAACAATGTTACTATCACAAAAAACTTGTCAAAAAACACGATGAAAAGTTACACCCAACATCGACATAAAGCTCAAACTATATATGTATCATACCGATTCATGAATTACAATATTTACAAGATTCAACCATTTAAACATACGGAGTACTAGATTACATAACACGCTGTTGGGTATGTCACAAATTATATCACAAATTAAAATACTACTACTTTAATATCCTTGGTCTCTAAGGCATAAAGACCCTTGGCCTCCAAGGTTATTACTTGTTCTCCAAGATCAAGACTTTTACTAGTAGTATAAATACCCCTTCATAGTCCTCTTGTAAAACGGAACACATATACATACATACAACACATGCTCATAGAGAATTTACATCTACTAGCTCATTAGTGAGTTTCTTAGCTCTCTTTGAGAATTAGATCCAATATTATTTAGAGAGTCATACCATACTCTTGTACCCTTCGGGGTTGTACTCTCGTACCCTTTTTCATATGTTGGATAATTAGTACTCGTTGTCGGTGTGTTGTTTACCTCATTTGAGGGTTTTTCCCACGTTACATTTGTGTGTCCATTATTACTAATTTTGTCCATCTTTTATCAATTTATTTCTCTATATCGTTTTGTGCTTCCACTACTAATCCCAACAGTGGTATCAGAGCCTAAGGTTTTTTGAGAGTTTTTTTAATCTTTCTAAGATGTCTTCGATGAAAAAATTTGATATAGAGAAGTTTGATGGCAAAATTAGTTTCAGCATTTGGAAAATCCAAATGAAGGCTATTCTTACCCATAGTCGTTTGAAAAGGCATTAGACGGCAAATCAAAAAAGCCATCTAATATGACTGATGAGCAATGGGAGGAGTTAGATGAGAAAGCCTTATCAACTCTTCAACTTTGTCTATCCAAGGAGGTGCTTCGTGAAGTCATTCACGAAACTTCGGCTACAACCTTATGGTTGAAACTGGAGTCACTTTACATGACCAAAAGTCTTGCCAACAAATTACGCCTCAAAGAGCGATTGTACACAATTCGCATGACGGAAGGTACTCCCATCAAAACTCATCTTGACGAGTTTACATCTATTTTAATTGATCTTGAAAATTTAGATGTTAAAATTGATGATGAAGATAAAGCAGTTTTGTTGGTTGTCTCACTACCTAAATCTTTTAAACACTTCAAGGAAATCATGCTTTATGGCAATAAAGAAACTTTGTCATATGAGGATGTTAAATCTAATCTTTTGTCTAAAGAGAAATACGATCTTGATGGTGTTGACAAATCTTCTGAAGGTTTGTATGTTGTGGGTAGTAATTCAAGTACCAAAAAGCAGTCCCGATCAGGACATAATTCCAACTGCAAATACTGCAAGAAGCATGGGCACGATGTTTTCTGAATGCTATAAACTTAAGAAAAGTTCGAAAGAGAAGAAAATGAAAAGGAAAAGGAAACATCTGAAATTAATGTTGTTGATTCAGATTCTGAAGTTGTTCTTTTGGCTACTTCCCATCATAGAAGTAGACATTCTTATTGGGTTCTTGATTCTGGTTGTGCTTACCATGTTCGTTTTCAGCAGGGTCTCTTTATTGATTATCAGTCAATAAAGAATGGTTTTGTTTTTATGGGTAACGGTTCTCGTTGTGAAACTCATGGAGTAGGCTCTATTCGAATCAAGACTGTTGATGGGAATATTAGAGAATTATCTAATGTTCGACATGTTCCTGCCATGAAGCAAAATCTAATCTTAATGGGTACCCTTGATTCTAAGGGGTGCACGTTTTCAGCTCAAGGTGGAGTTCTCAAAGTCTCCAAAGGTGCTCATGAAATTATGAAGGCCGTTAAAAGTGGAAATCTTGATGTATTTCAAGGCTCTTCAATTTCGACTTCATCATACCATACTTCGAATTGGCGTTGGTTTCCAAGTCAAGCTATTTCAAACATGTCACTTTCTATTTCTAAGCCTGAAGATCAATCGGGTTTAGCATGTGACATATCTGCCTAATACCCTTCGGGGTTCATTTCAACGAGTACACACTATTATGGAATTTGTGCCAAGATGGAGAATGTTGGGTATGTCACAAATTATATCACAAATTAAAATACTACTACTTTAATATCCTTGGTCTCCAAGGTATGAAGACCCTTGGCCTCCAAGTATTGAAGACCCTTGGCCTCCAAGGTTATTACTTGCTCTCCAAGGTCAAGACTTTTACTAGTAGTATAAATACCCCTTTATACTCCTCTTGTAAAACGGAACACATATACATACATACAACACATGCTCATAGAGAGTTTACATCTACTAGCTCATTAGTGAGTTTCTTAGCTCTCTTTGAGAATTAGATCCAATAATATTTAGAGAGTCATACCATACTCTTGTACCCTTCAGGGTTGTACTCTCGTACCCTTTTTCATATATTGGATAATTAGTACTCGTTGTTGGTGGGTTGTTTACCTCATTTGAGGGTTTTTCCCACGTTACATTTGTGTGTCCATTATTACTAATCTTGTCCATCTTTTATCTATTTATTTCTCTATATTGTTTTGTGCTTCCGCTTGCTCTCCTAATCCCAACACACGCAACATATTTGATTAAAGCATAAATAGTTGATTAACGTATCAACAACCGTATGAAAGTCTCCCTATGCTAAGTTTTAATGAAAACCACCAATCAAGAATTCATTCAAGACCATAAAACAAGATCCGATTCAATCTATAAAACCATATTCATAAGTTCTATTACAATACATTAAATTTCAAATAATACAATTTCAAGCAAGAAACATAATAGTATTATACGACCAACATGAATAATAATCAAGAAACATACTTTCAACAGCTTTAATACAGGAGGAATAACACACAGTTTAGAAGAAACCCACAACCTGGGCTTTGATACCATGACAAACAGGTCTGGGCCGCGCCCGCCACGGGGGGAATGCAAGTCCACTTTACAAGACAAAGGAGGTTCCACCTCAAAACCATATGGTAGTGAGGGGAGTAATATAACCCCTTAGCCATATAAAGTGGAGACAAGTTTATTATTTTTGCGATGTGGGATTTATTCCCAACACTCTCCCTTAATTTCAAACTATTTTTACACTCACATGTGGGTTGGACTAAATTTGATAAGGATTTGCATGATGATATCTCACTCGATCTCTTTAAGAAATTCTAATGATGGGAACTCAACGTTGGTGTCAAACTGTTAATGGCGTTAAGGTATGGTTTCTTGAGATGGCGAGTCAAGTGTACCATTGTTGTGATTTCTTTGTTGGATGATGTTTCCCTGATTTCTATGCTCGTGCTACTTACCATCTTGCTATTGGTTTATGATCCGAGAGGGTCTATAATGAACAAAGGAGGTCTTGGATTGGTTTTCTTAGCTCTAGCTACCGGGTTAGTGGAGTTGGATCTTGTTCGCTGCTGGTTATCTTCTATTCTTCTCTCAGGTCCTTATTGATGGCGAGGATTTGAGGGAAAATCCTTTTTTAGAAGAGGAGTTTGATAGAAAACGAGATAGTCAATCAAGCTTCACCAACGGTCAACGACTTCATATTTCACCTCTATTTCACTTGGCTAGCTTTAGCTCTTAGCATAATTCCTATGTTTTGAGTTGTAATAAATTAACTAAACATTCTAGTAGTAGTAGTTGGTAGTGTTTGCAACACAGTTGCTTTGTAGTTGTTTTGGGATTGCTTGGATGCTTGGTGAATATGCCTTGAGGTACGCATGAACTTAGCTTGCTATGCTAAAGTTCGTAGTAGAGAACAAGTGCAAAAATGTTGTCCAGTTGCAAGATCTGCAGCGTGCACTAGTGGCGCGTGCGCGACTATTACCTAATGCGGAGCTAGAGGTTTTCTCCAGTTTTTTCGCAGGTAGTTTATTTGGCGCGACCATGACAGAAATACCCTTGTTCGCGACAACTCACAAACTTACTATTTTACGAGCTTTTACTTCTGTTGTTTATGATTAATGATGTTTAGATTTTAGCTCTTGAATGCAATAGGATTAATGGTTAGGATTTAAACCCTTATTAGACCTTGCTTAGTTCTTTAAATAAGCTTGTTTGCCTCATTTGTAATCAACATTTGATGAATGAGAGTTTCCTCTTATTTGGAGTCCTTGGTGAACTCAACCTTCCTTAGTGGTTGGCAAATCTTACAAACTTTGTGATTATAAATCATTTTCTATTCTTTGCCTTTCTGATTTATATTAAAAGATGTTTAGTTCTTAATTATTAGTCCTTGGTGAGCTAATTTTGAAGTCCATATCCATATTTTATTGAAGTTTTTATGTTCTTATTGTTGGGTGTTAGAAGGCATACGGATTTTACATTATTTTGGTAGTTTTTGCTTGTTTTTGTCACCCCATCCTGTATCACTCATTCGATATTTTAAATTGATTTCTATCATAATTTGAGTATGAAATGAACTGAGTATCGATAGCTATTAGTTGCAAACTCATTCATCATCTCTAAATTCTAATTCTCGTATTACAACTTCTTAAACAACAATTCATTCTACATTTTGTACTAAAATGATCGCCTGGGCGGAATAATACAACAGTGAAGGACAAACATTCATACGCAAATTTCTAATAAATTCTGTGACCCTTGAATAACATGAGGAAGATGTGCAGTTGATTTTCTTACACTGGACAATGGTGGTTGGTACATTGACGCCAAATAGTGAGGCGGTCATCAACGAACAAAATAAGCCCACTCATAAACAGACATGGGGAGGTATTAACTTTCCTGGATTCATTATATTGTTGGGATCCAATGCTGCTTTTATGCTTTTCATTGTTCTCAAATTCTCTATCCCGAGCTCTTGTTCGAGGTACTGAAAACCAAAAGGAAGAACATAGATTAAAAAGGATCAGCTGAAATACTCTATATATTGTAAAATTAAAGGACTCTACTGGTTAAGTAAGAAGGTTTCGAGAAGGGAACAGCATTATTCAATGGGCATGGCCAATAACTACAAGGTGACTCGGCTTAGATCATTTGAAAGTACAATACCTTATTTGAACAACAGAGTGATTTAGAAAGCATGTAGAAAATCAGGGATAGTAAGCAAAAACAATATCAAAAAAGAAGATTTCTGAATCCATTACCTTCATTTTGCCAGTTCCAACTCCATGTTCTCCTGTGCATGTTCCTGCATAGATACGTTCGTAAGATGTGAAAATACTTGTTAAGAAGCCCTTGAAAGAACTTTGAAAAACGTAGAAGATGTGAAATATGCCATGGTTTTTTTTTTTTTTCCTTTCTGTGTTTTACATGCTTTAGAAGTCAGATGAATACCTTCCATTGACAAGGCAGTCTGGACCATGAAATGATTCAGCTTTTCAGCTTCGAGTCTGTGCTCTTCATTTTTAGGATCAAATAAAACTATGGTATGAAAGTTACCGTCGCCAGCATGAGCAACAACCGTGCTGTTTTCAAAGCCAATTGTAGAAAAAGTAGAATTCAGAGGATGAGGAAAAGGTATTAAACAAATGAGAAGAAACCAATGGCTGAAATTACCATACTAATGAAGATGCATCCAGCAATTCTTTGGACTTTGATATTAACTCTCCAAGCCGCGACAAGGGGACACAAACATCCTAATGGGATAAGGTTCGTGATGAACGTGAGAGCTTAAATTTAACAATCTATCACATCAAATCAGCTACATGTACATGATTAATTTAACATGCATTGTGAAACAAGAAAAGAAAAATTGTATTATAAAGGAGTTCAAAGATAGCATGAATGTTGAATTGAAAGTCCACTGACAAAATAATACTCCTTCCATCTTTTTTTCAAGGCAAATTCATTTTTAATAAGTTGTCATTTGAGTGATCTTTCCAAAATAAGTCAATCTTTCGATTATCTGAGAATTAAGTTAACCTTTGTATCTACCTTAAACGAGTTAAATAACGTTGAAATTTTGACACATGTCACATTTTAATAGGTCGACATTTTGATTTAAATCATTCATAGAAAAAGTAAATGCGTGGTTAGCTTATGCATAGTTGATCAAAATGGTTGACTTACCTTAGGAAGAATGCGCAATTGTTGACTTATTAAAAATATATTTTTTTTTGGTAAATGAAAGAAATATTATAGCACTAACCAACAAATTTACAACCTAAGTTCACCCTAAAGCTTGGGCAGCCCTAATAGGTAGGCCCCCCACAAACCAAAGGAGAACAGCTAAGGCCAGCAGAGCCTCTAATTACACACAGCTTTTCCAACCAATTTCAATCCATGCTATACAAATTACCCCTTTTTAAAAGTTTACATCTCAACAGAACAAAATATTTAACCTCCAGAAAGACAATTCGAGCATCAGTATTCATTTGTTGCCATAGCCATTTGTTTCGAGTTTTCCAAACAGTATAGAGTGTGGCAGCTATAACTGTAAGCACCTTGGTTCTGAGTTTAGAACCTGCATGCCCTCCTCTTGTGCACAAGTTATTTGGAAGTAACAAAAGTGGTGGAAAAAAAAGTACAAACAACCATGACAAAAGTGATGGAAAAAAAAAAGTAAAATTTATGTGGAATCCACATACCCAAAAAGGAAATGCAGCAAGTAAATTGAGCATCTATAATAGAAAAATATAGCAACTTGAAAAAGATGGAGGAAGTATGCTGCGCACACATGAAGCGGACAGATAATGGCAGCTTACTTTTTTCATTTAATAATTGGAAAAGAGGTGGGGGTGAAACCCAAATCAAACAAAAAAGAAAGACCATAACCAAACGGGATTGGATAATAAACAGTAGCTCACCGTAATCATTGCTTCAAATGCAGGCTCCATTGCAAAACACGCCCAGAGTGCTTCCTTCCTCATCTACAAATAAAATGAATTAATGGGAAACAGTTATGTTGTTGAATTCTTTGTACATGTTTTTCTTTTCCCATCATACATCTTCCTACTTCCAAATAATTGTCAGCATTATTTAACAGCGTGCCCATCTCTAAAATCGTAAAAAGTCTCTCTAGAATTTTCTTTCTAAAATCCACCAAAACTCTTAGTTTATGGTAGCTAGCTAGTGGCATAAGTGTCTCTTGCTCACCATTACTAAACGTCTCTCTAGAATTTTCTTTCTAAAATCCACCAAAACTCTTAATTTAAGGTAGCTAGCTAGTGGCATAAGTGTCTCTTGCTCACCATTACTCAATACATTAGTGCAAACAACAAACTAGCAACCCACAAATAACCTGTCTGAATACTCTGAAATTATAACCCTTCTCAAAGTTGCTACATGTCTTTTGGACAAAAACCCTAACATTAAAGGTCATAATAGCTAAAAGGCTGAGCTGAAACACTATTGTAGTAGTAGTTTAAGCTAGGCATCAAACAACAATAAAAGAACTGCGGCCATGATCCAGAAGTCCTAAATTTATTTGGAGAAGAACGTGGACAAAAACAGAAGACTGGACTGAAGCAGAAAGAAAAACAAAAGGATGTATAAAAATTGTGCATTTGGACTGAAAGGATACCCAAAAAAGTATAAACCTGAATTCTTTCAACACCACAAATTACAGCTACACAACAGGACAACAGGATGCTTTCCCCAACTAAATGATTCATCCCATCATTTTGCCCTCCAGAAGTTGAAAGTAGGAACTAGGATGGATGACTGCTCAAAAGGAGATTCTACCAAACAAACATATTAGATCCAGTCTCCAGATTACCTTCCAAAGTTCTTTCTTAGCTTCAGCTTCTTCAGCAAAAATAAAATCTGAGCCATTATGTTCAGAAACAATCTTTTGAACCAGCAATGTTTGTTCGCGTGAATATGCTTCTGCAAAAAGAAGAGACCAAAAGTTATGATAAAGGACTAGTAATAGCATATTAGGAAAACATACAGTTTTTGTCTACTTTAACAATGCCTTCCAAATATCTGAATAAGAAACATCTAGCAAATTAGCAAGTGAACATTGTCAGTCAAGCTTCTTGGTTGCTTTGTGCTATGAGCCCAGCCCACTAATTCAGTCTATATTAGTCTGATTAGTTTTATAATGGCATATTAGATATTTTGTTGTTATTTTGTTAGTAAGGGTAGTTTAGTCTTTTAATAATTGTAGGAACTTGTGGGTTTTTTTACTGGTTTTGTTGTCTTTAAATATAGATGGTAGGTTGTAATTAGGGTTTTAAGAAGTAATAAAATCAGTTTGGGCTTTTTACTTGGGAGCTCCTTGGTTGCTCGAAAATCAAGAAAACTTATCATTCCTTTTCAGTTCATAGCACTTTGTCTATTTTCTAAGCCAGAAATTGCATAGTCAAACTCTACAACTACAGTAGAGTTGAAAATTTTCAAGTTAGTAACACTATGTTCAGATAGAAAGATTTGAAGGGAAAAGAAGGGAAGGGAGAGTGAATAAAGTATTATCCATTATTTGGATAACACATGAAAGGAGAGAAAGGGAGAGAATTAGGAGGATCCATTTTCTTTCCTTTACAAGTGAACCAAATCTCTCCAATGTTAGAAAGATTTGAAAGGAAAATAGGAAACGGTATCACACTCCCATTCCTTCCCTTCCCTTTCTCTCTTATTCCTTTACTTCCCTTTCCCTCCATGATTGTTATCCAAACATAGCGTAAATCTGTTGATTCTGCTCAGAACTAGATTTGTAAAAACCAGGATAAGAAAGTATTATCCCCTTAATCCTTTTTTTTATCTTCTTTTGTAAATACTTTAAAGAAAGCAACTGTTTGATTAAGAATCTAGAATAATACAATTGAAGGCTAAGCTAAATGAAAGAAAAAGACGATCATCCAGTATGATTCCTACAAAAGCAACTACTCAATGGAGCAAGACATCTACAACGGGGAAAACGTAAGCTCACCTTACAGTCACACGAATTCATTATCATATCATTGTACAAATTCTAATATATTATGAATAAACAAAGGCATTTTTTATATAACAGTTGTAACTACATCTAGAAAATACATATCAGAACCTAGATTAAAGTAGAGAAATGCAATTGACCTGTTCCAACAAACTCAAATAACAGTGTAGGTGTTTCTGGCAAATTTGAACCATTAGCAATATTTATTGCCTTTACTTGAACCTCATCCATCAGCTCTACCCTCGATACCTGGTTTACAAGAGAATATTGTAAGATGACAAACAATTAAGAATGCATACAAATATAGATAGACATAATCACTTAATGCGATCAAGTAGCTTTATCACACATAGATGATGCTCAAGCCCACAAATTATCCACACAAAACAGATAGAACAAGGCAATACACACATTTAGTAAGTTTAAAATTTTAAAGAAAACTGACATACAGTATAAAAGGTTTAGCCCATCACCCTACCTTTAATTCAGGTACCATGTTTGAATGAGGAAACTTGAAACCACAAGGCTAATTTTGTTGGAGAGTATGTGTTAAAGAACCAATATTAGGGAGAGGGTATTTTAGGCAATGCATTATAAATTGTTACTAGTAGCTTAAGGAAGAATCTAGAGAGGTCTTAGACAAATAATTTTGTCTATATATATAAAGGGTATTAGGAGGAAGAGGGTATGCTGAATATTATTGAGAGATTACTTGTTTTCTTAGGAGTGTTCAAGCCACTCGAAAGCTTGATTATGGAGAGCCTCCACCTCTCGAACGTGGGTTATCTTGTTATTTCCAGTTTACCTTAGCTATTAATACATAATTTCATCTTCATCTTCCATTTATTTTCTCAGTCCATAGCCTACTATTCTTATTACTCTAATTTTACTTTTCTCTCTGTCTTACTGTTATTGCACTATTTACTGTCATTTACTGCTTGCTACTGTTGTATTGGTTGCTGTCTGGTGGTTGTGTGGGTTGCAGGAGGTTGTGGGCACCCAGTCCATAACAGTATGCGCATGGATTGAGCTTGCCCCATGCCTGATTTGAATTGTGTGCCTAGAGGGTCATACGATCAGCAATCTTCAAAGTAGAAATTGGTTTCAGCGTCACAGGCTCACAGCTGATATGGGCAAAGTGCATGACAGTCTCGGCAATCAACCAGGTTGACCAATGGACTGGACAAGGCAAGGGATTTCAAAACAGGCCACGATTTTTTCCTAGCATTTTATCTCAGAATTGGTGTGAAGACCTAGGCTCGTCATTGTGATTGTTATTTATGCTAAATTTGATGCTTCTTAGTGGATTCCATGAAGCTATTGCTAATACGCTTATATTTGAAACTATTATGATTAATTATAACTTATTTTCCTAAATATCACTCTTTGCAATGTTTCCTTATAAGGATGAACTGATGAAGTGTAATTCAACTAAGGA
This sequence comes from Salicornia ramosissima, assembly GCA_951394345.1. Classification (NCBI taxonomy): domain Eukaryota; kingdom Viridiplantae; phylum Streptophyta; class Magnoliopsida; order Caryophyllales; family Amaranthaceae; genus Salicornia; species Salicornia ramosissima. Next base: position 41,154,430 of record OX596237.1, on the reverse strand, counting down.
GTGGCAACACTCAATAATCCAAACTAGCAAAGTCTAGTCTTGTTATGGACAAACTGAAGTCAAGAATTGTTTTCCAAGCAATGATGAATAAGGATCCCAACTCATATGGAGAGACGAGGATTTCGCATGAGGGCTAGAGTTGAGGAACAAACTTTATTGAACATGATTCCTTTATAATCTATTATACTTTTTCTGCATGAGTCTAGCCTAGTATTAACTTTCAAGGCTTCAATAGGACTTTGAAAGGTGAAAGCTGTGGAGAAGATAAGGGCAAGACAAGCTATTCTAGCATTCACTAGAGATTTAATGTTGACCTATTTTGTAACCCAGACCTGTAGCTAAGTTTTCTTAAGCTTGTGGCTAAAAAATCGATCTTTCTTACTTTTAAGACATGCATAAAGTCCATTTTTGGATAGCAACTTTGATGAGGAAGAGTCGTTATACCATGTTCCAAACTTGAGTCATCCTTGTGTTATAATTGGTAAGTAGACTTTAGAGGTTTGCATGTGACCAATTGGTAACAATCAATCAATCAAAGCCTTATTCCCATAAGTGGGGTCGGCTACATGAACCAAAGCGATTATTCTAGGAGGTCGTCCACAGATTAAGGAACGCCCCCACCAGATTATCATTTTGGTTCATGTCATAAGATGTGACAAAGTTTTACGCTGGCTGTCACAGGCCTACCGCAACCCTTCTCCTTTATCCAGGCTTGGTACTGGCAGCGAGAAACCCACTGGCGGAGTTACCAATTGGTAACACCATAATAAAATAAAATAAAAAAAACCAACAAATGGCTCCACGGTGGATTTATACATCTATTTCTCACACATTTTTGTCATATTCCGCTATTTCTCACACATTTTTTGCACATACAAAACCATAGGTTTCCATTTTCTTAAGCCAATATAGACATCAGGGCAAGAGCATTCATGTGGTTCTAAAGAAACCCTTAATCATAATCCCGCTTAGTGTTGAATTGTTCAAGAATATACAAAGCAATATGGGTATCATAGTCAAACGAGAGAGTGTTGAGACTTAATTCATAAGATTGGACAATTTTGAAAAAAACAAATTTGTGCTATGTGTGAATTGTTCATATTGCTCACATCTTATCGCTCAGTGTGATCCAGCCAATCCAATCTAGGATTCAAAATATCCGATCTGTTTTTTTGGATTTAGATATATGAATTGGATATCAAAAAAATTCAAATTAAATGAGGATCCCGATTTTGGGAAAATAAGATACCCGAAATAACTTAACTTAAAAAAAAATTATAAATAAATAAATAAAGGTGAACCCACTTCCCATTTTCTACAATATTCATTATTGATATTTTGAAGCTTTCCTCCCATCTCTCAAACCTCCCCTCTCCAAACTCCTATCCCTGCCTTCAATCTAGTCTACCTCTCGCCAGCTCAATCCCTCATGAGTCATGTTGGACCAATAATGCAGCACACTTTGTAATTCAGACCATTTATATTATTTCACCGACCAATACAACGTACCATGAAATTGTTGTCATAAATCGTATCGAATTATCTAATTTGTATTCCATTTATTATACTTCCTCCATTTTTTTATGTGCAACATTACCAAAAATAATTTTAAAAAAAATTATTAACATTGCCCACGTTTTACTTAATAACGCCCATATTCTGATAATTTTTCCCTTTTCTATTTTTCATTTCATTTTTACTCTTTCTCTCTAACCCAAAGGACATCATCTCAAAGAGGTCGGGGAAGCAAACAATGATGATGAGAGAAGAAAGCAATGATGGAGATATACCTCCGTCCAGTATTTTAATAATAACATTTGATATACATGTCGGATTGATGCGATTCCGATTGCGATGGAAAGTAGACTTCAAGAGTTCTCCAACGATAGATCATAAGCTAAATCCTGACAAGTAAAAAGAAATTTATGGCTTTTGAAAATGGACTATATGTGCACGTTAGGCACCCGAAACAAGCACCCTTACCAAGAGAGGGGCGCCTAATCCCTTTGAAAGGATGGTTGTTTCAATTGACCCTTCCTTGGTGGGGGCCTGAATTATCAAGAACCCCTAGATTAGTCAAAGAGTGAATAATCAGGTGCCCAGCCATAAAAATAATAATACCTCTGTATCGCAATACTCACTACATAAGTATGCGATATAGACTCCTAGGCAAAAAATGGATTTAAAGAGAGATAGCGTGAAAAATGAATAATTAATTGAGCCCGCAACAAAAGTAAAATTAAAAATAAAAAAAGCTACGCATGGGTAATTTTTATACTAAATATAGAAAAAAAAAAAATTGCAAGTATTGTGCTAAAAACTAAAATGCCAAAAGTTGCGAGTATTGCAATACGGGGGTTGTAATAAAAAAAACTAATTGCCCTTGCCTACGTAGTTACCTCAGGTGGTGTTAATGGTTGCTCCAATGGCTGCGCCAACATTTTCTAGCGGTGACGGTTGTGATGGTTGTTTGTGAGAGAGATTGTGTAATTTTAGAATAAGGTTAACATTGTCAAATGCAGCCGTCAGTAAAACGTACTAACAAGTTTGAAAAGGCGCGATTGAGGGCCACCTAGGCTTAAGGTGTAAGGCGACCAAGGTGATGCGCCTTTTACAGTCTAGGCGAGGCAATTTCAATGAGGCGCACAAAAGGTGCACCAAGGCGCACTAAGGCGCACCAAAAGGGGCAGCTTGAGGCAAACACCTATTTTTATTCAAAAAATTTCGTCTTGTTATCAAGTGAGCCTAACTTCAATGAAGCGCCCTAAAGCATACCTAAGGCATAGGGAAATCCATAACATCTCGGTGCGACTTGAGCCTTTTTAATTAATTTTTTTGTGATGATGTTTCAACCTTCTCTTAGTTTACTTATTTACTTGTTTCCAATAACTGATTTTGATGTTTGTTTATTTTCTTCATAATGACTAAGATTGTTTCATGATTATATTTCTTCCAATATGTTGTTTAGTTTATAGCTTTTGGATAGTGTGATTACAACATTTAATTTGATTTCAGATTTTTTTTTTTTTTTTTTTTAAAAAAATAGTTAATGAGAAAGTAATGCTTTGTTTAACTAAATTTTTTTCATACAGAATATCCGGCTATCCAATCTAAATTACATATATTCAAAAAACCAAAGTCCATTGTTTTTTTGCAATTGGGAATTTTCGAATATTTGCAATTTCAGAACAGAGCAGATCAACTATCCAAAATTTATGAGAATAAGTGCGGCGGGAAGAGCAGCCTAGGATGATGAGTTCTGTGCTCTTTACGAGTCCTTATTCCTTTACAAAAACTCTATGATGGAACATGATGGACTAAATGCCTCATGAAAGGCTGAGTTAGGTGCTTTGAAAAGATTAAATATACTGAAAGACACAGTAAACAACATAAAACTCCTTATTTACCTGTATTCCAGACAGCATAGTGTCAATAGCAACATCAGCAGCGTCCTTAATGGTAGGAAAATTGCACCTTGCAACCTACAAATTTCTTCTCTTAATTAGGCTAGACTTCTAAGAAATTCTACAGCAGTTTGTAATCAAGACAGCCATATGAAGTTTGAATCTATTGAGCTTCAAATTTTCACCAATCATATCTCATACTGATAGCAATAATGCTTGTAAGCAAACACTCCATGATAAATCCATTCCCTATCATTATACTTCCTCTGTAATAAAAAATAATTAAAAAAAATGCAAAAATTGTACTTTCGAGCCTTCGGCACTATTCGCTTTTTTTCACTTTAACTGGAAAAATTGCAAAAAAGAATATAACTACAGGGTGGGGGGTCTCATTAGATACATCTCATTATTTCAACATGTAGTTGTCTAATATTTAATTTTATAATTTTTATAAATACATAATTAGAGATATTAATCATAAAATTTTTGTCTCAGCATGCGTGAAAAGTACAATGGGTGAATTTTTTTCACAGATGAAGTATAAAATTGCACAGTATTACGACAGCAGAAGTGACATCTATAATTTATAAGCATCAAGTTAAATACATAGCCAAAACGTCGTGCTTGAAATGAAAGTCAAGTGACTAATTGCTATCCAGTAGGCACTGGGTCCGAACCCCATAAGGCAGGAACTTTGTGGACTGGACAAGATACTAAGAGTCTAAGACATTTATAATAGAGCAATATACCGACTAAAATGACCAAAAAAGGGCATGTATGATGTCCATAAAAAGAACCCAGTAAACCACTACATTGATAAGGCATCAGACATGTCATGATATCAACCTTCTCAAAATTAGCCATGTGTTGGTCCCTGAAGCAAGAAGTGACTAATGTCATTGTTATTGCTAAACATATGTCTCATTTTTTTTTTCCCACCAATCTCTTTCCATTTTCTGGTCCAAAAGCTTTTCTTTTTAGATAAACTTGCCCATGCAAACTTGTTTCAAGTTGCATTCATGAGCATCATTTATACCTTTACTAATGCGATATCAGATATAACAGATTGTGAATTTATGCTATGTTTAGACAGCAACTATATTCAAAAGAAAAGAAAGGAAGGGAAGGAATTAGAGAGAGATTTTAATTTCCTTCTAAATCTTTCCAAACATTAGAGAGATTTGGTTTACTAATAAGACAATGAAAATGAATCCCGTCCAAACTTATTGTTAGTTATACCAAAGAAATTAAGGAAAGATGAAAAATAATACAAACAACATAAAACACTAAAACCACACCACTTCAGCTGCAGCTAGGTATACTAGATTAACAACATTGCAAAGGTTTGAGGCATTAGTTAGCTTATAAGTTACATGACTTGAATGACAGCTAAATGATTCAAATATTTAAAAATCAAACTGGAAGACATGATCATCAAACACTGAAGGATATTTTCTAACGTGCCCTCCCAAAAGGAATGGTTACTTTTACATTTTACCCAACTTAAAAAATTCCATTGCTTTTCCTTTAGAAATAGGATTTTTCCCTATTTTAATGCGCTGTAAAGTTGCAATGTTTTTGTAAGGTGGACAATGGACATTGATTTGGGGCATAGAGAATGAAATAGTAGATGTCCTTTCTCAAGAACGTTTTGCATAATCAACAAAATCTATGAAATTATTTTACATATGGGCATGCAAGTACCATAGAATATAGAGGGATTTTCTGAAGGTGTAGAGTTCAATGTAGCATAGTCAACAGAATTAATGAAATTTTTCTTTCATATTAGAGCATGCAAGTACCGTTGAGTATTGAGGGATTTTCTGAAGGCGTAGGGTAACTTCTGTAATCACACCCAAGGTTCCTTCACTTCCAATCACTAGCCTGGTCAAATCATATCTGACAAATACGAATTAAAAATGCTTGAAGTCACTATCTAAACTTGAGTGTCAAGCAAAGAACATATAAGGAAAAAGGAATAATCCATAAGCATTCAAATGAACGAAGGCATATTTTAAGATGACCTTTTTAAATCATTTTAAAATCTTCATAAGTCACAATGCACCACCTTCTTTTGCTATATTATTAGTTTTTGCATGAGAAACCAAAATTAATTGATAGTTTTTCATAACCTATAACCTCTGTCTAGAAACAAAATCAAAAGTGCTTCTACTACATTTCTACATAAACAATAAATTTAATGAAACCAAGCATAAATCAACAGTCTCATCAAGTTCCCTGGGTGGCCTGGTCTAAGAAAAGATCATACAAAGAGTCACTTAACTAAGAATTTTTTAATAAATTTAGTTAGAATTTGCTTTTAGATGATATGCATAATCTTTCTTCTTTAAATTTTGTGCTTAAGGAGATTTTGAAGGCAATAAATGGATAGACATGCGCATCAATGACTTGATTTTATATCACATTTTCAGTATTATTTTGGCGTAGCCACACTGGGGCATGGGGGGACGGTTGTCCCCCCATCTTTTTTTTAAAAAAAAAGGGAAAAATGGAAAAAATAATCAAACAAACAAAGAATAAATAAATTTTTGTGTACATACAAACAATATTAACAAGGGAAATTCCCAATGGTAAGTCTCTGGTTTTGGGTATTCCCAATAGTAGGTCTTAGTTTTTTTTAATCCCATTGGTAGGGCTGAGTTGTAATTTATTTCCTAATTATAGGTTAATTGCCTTGATTTAAATATTAAAATTAAAATTAAACCTTAATTAACAAATTAAAATTAAAAAAAAGGAAACTATGAAGAAAGAAGTAGAATAAAAAAAAACAATTTTCTATGTTTTTTTTTCAAATTTTCAGTAAACGACCCTTATTAACAAATTAAAATTAAAACAAAATAATTTTTGAAAAAAATAGAATAAAATTAACATTTATTCTATTTTTTTCAAATTGTCCTTTTTTCAAAATTTAATTTGTTAATTAAGGTTTAATTTTTATTTTAATGTTTACATTAAGGTGATTAACCTATAATTAAGAAGTGAATCAAAACTCAGCCCTACCAATGAGATTAAAAAAAACTAAGACTTACCATTGGGAATATCCAAAACCAGAGACCTACCATTGGGAATTTCCCTATTAACAAATATAGTTTAGTTGTTTATGTGTTAAATAAAACCTTTAGAGTGCAAGGTCATAAGTTCAAGTCCCGCTAGTTTACTTTTTTGAAATGTTTGTTTGGTTTAAAATAGTTCATTTTATTTTATGTTTTTTCTATATCCTATTATTTTTTTTTAGATGACAACTCTTTATTTTATGTTTACTTATGTTTCTAATATTACCATTTAGTATTATTTTTATTCTTTTTTCTTTACCTTTTCACTTCAGTTTTTTTACACCATTCTGTATATAATTTTATTTTCTGACCAATTTCATCTTTTTCATAATAAAATTCAAATATACTAATTAAAAGCATACCAACAAATTTTTAAAAAAAAACCAAAAAAAAAATAGTTGTTTATTTTAAAAAATATATATATTCTTTAAAATAGTCTAAAGACACTAATATTATTTCATAATCTTGGATCTAATAGTAAATTTTGAAAGTATGTGTTCTAGTTTGCCAAAATATAATAATTTTCTTATATTTAAAATGACAGCCTTTAAAAGATCGAATTCTGGAACGTACAACATTAAATAGTACTACGTATATTTGAGCTATCTTGAGTTTTCGCACAAATTTTATTTTTATAATATCCCTCATATAACCGTTTCTTTTTATTATTGAGGGAATAAGTTTTGGATACAGTGAAGGGCACATTATACCTAGTTGGTAAGTTTGTACTTCATGATATAGCCATAAAATTTAGTTTGAATTTATCATTGTATCTTCATCGTTAAGATTGTTGTAAATTTGTCCCCCCAAGTTAAAATTCCTGGCTACGCCACTGCCTTCATACAAACAAAACTCTGATCAAAGTATGAATTTGTGAAAGAACAGAAGGAAATTCAGAATTTTTGTGACTGAACATGCTTTTGAAATAAAATAAAATAAAAAAACCTTGGATAGTGATATGAGGCGTATGTTGGTCTTACAGAAAAAGGGGTATATAGAGAATGTTACTATTAAAAAATTTAGTCAGTCCTTTTTGCGTTTATCCGCTCTCAAAGATGTATTACCTCATGTGATTTGATAGCATCTATAATACAAGCTAATTATCAACTTTTATCAATATATAATAATCTAACTAATGACCTAGCAGGCTAGTAATGTTACACAACAAAATGGAAGCCATACCAAACTAGGTATCACACCTTTCAGCGTGTTTTCCGCGGAATTTAGACATACGTCGCATCATTCAACCAAGGTTGATCATCGAGGTAGTTTTCCGCTACTTTTTTTTTATAAAAAAGGTAGTTGTCAACAAAAAAAAAATTCACAAATTTTATCTCTTTGCATAAATTACATAAACTACTTACATAGTTGCATTATCCTTCACCTAGATTACGTTTAATACTTTTAGTGCGTGTTGTTATAAGGGTATGAATAAATGCTTCCTAGATTCCATAGTTTAAGGAGAAAACTTACAACAAAATATAAACGATTTTTCTAATGAGAATGGGCATATTGAGTCCAAAAATTATTTATTTGAAGTATCAATTACAAAGGTGTTTTTAAGAGGTGTTAATGGCATGAAAGTAACAGGAAGATAGGATAATATGAGCCATACCCAACAGTAAGGAATCATGATTAATACTACACAAAAACTATGACATCACATTGTCTCTAAATAAAGTATCCAAACAGGAAAAAGAATAGATAAATAAATAAAACATCATAATGTACAAAGAATTGAAAATCAAAACACATACCCTGCAGCACTCTTTCGGGCACGATTTCCTGTCTTGACAACATCACCATTTGCCAACACCACCTATAAATCATGAAAGGTGTTTTTTGGTTTTCTTGAAATCTAATAGATATTCAAGATAGAAAGAAGAACAAACCTTAAGATTAATGACATTTTCCCGCATTGTTCCATACCTAAATGCACAAAAAAATATATATATATGAATAAATAAATAAAATTAATCCTCAAGCCTTACAGTCAATAAACATATCATGCTGAAAAGAACAAAGCAAAATATAATTTTATTCCCTTCACTAATGTTCATGAGAATTTAATGCAGCCCTTTTACTTAATCTAATCTAGCCAATAAAATTCGAAAAGAACAAAGCAACATAATCCTTCAAATTTCTTCATGGATGTTACCGCAAACATGCATTTTTTAAAATACATTGGCTACAGATTAAGTATGCCATGAAAGACAAGGACATTCCCACCTGTTGGCAGGGTGAAGTCCTTTTTAACTCAGCTCTGTACCCAGTCAAATGCAAAAAGGCAGTAGACAACAGCCAAGGATTCCAATATTCCATTAGAAGTTGCAAAATATTTTTTATAGCATGCAGTACTTCAACATAAAATAGAGATTGAAAGTCAGCCACAAATAATTGGGGCACCAACCTCACAGCTAATGAGCCAGAGCAACGTGTTGCACACATACCACCAATTGTAGCACCAGGGCCTGTTTTTGAGATAGAAGCATAGAAAACATCAGAAAATAAATGGATCTTCAAAAGGACCCAAAAAGATAAATAAGAGTACAATGGTTGAATGGTAATCATGACCAAAGCTCTAACAATAGTTTGGATAGCATTCATAAAAGGAAAAGGAGGAAAGAGAAGAAGAGGGAAAGGGAAGGAATGGAAGGAAAAGGAAAGAGCGTGTTTCATTTTCCTTGCAAAACTTTCCAACAATGGAGACAATTGGTTTATTTAGAATGGAAAGAAAATAGGTCCTTCCAATTCTTTCCTTTTTTTCCTCCAAATCCTCCTATCTAAATGAGGGGTGATGAATCCTACTTCCATGTGTTAACCAAATGAGAGATGATGAATCCTTGAACCTCCCTTCCTTTCTTTTTCCCTCCAAATCCTCCTATCTAGACATAGTGCAAGTGAACAAACAAGAAACAGATCTGATGTTCATGGTTGCGTCATCTATTCTACATCCTATTCTACGATAGAAACTTAAGAATAATAGAGTGAAGAGTAACTCTTCACTCCCCTTTCACCATTATTATCATTAACAGCAGAAAATATTTGGTTTTCTTTGCAATTAAAGATCCCAAGAGAATCATTCCAAACACATGGTACGCCAGTAACTTTCTGTTTATTGCTTTGTTATGTGATGAACCAACCTTTTTATTTCTCTGTGACAAAACAACCAACTGCCACAAACTGTGTTATGAACTCATTTAAATTACAGTTGAAGGTGGACTAAATAATTGACAGCTAACTAGGGATCTCAACAATTATGATATCCATATTAGATTACTAGCAACGACCTTAATCTCGTACTTTCCAGCACATCCATTTTAAAAACACCCTTGACCTACATCCTATGGGAGAAAGAAAATCTTTGCTATATGATATGCCAAATTACCTATTTCAAACTAAATAAGCCCCAACTACAAGATTTTTTAAACTACATTTATTATCTTTCAAGAAGATAAACAAACATCATCCCTACTAAATCAAATTATTATCGTTTGCTATAAAAAATTTGATTTCCTACAAAAATTTCTTTACAGAGCACATCCTCTACCTACATTCTGAATCCCTCAATATAAGATAGATACTTGCCACTGCATTGACCTGGCATATTTCAGTCCCTCAGATTGATACCTAGTGCACAGTTCAGACAGTGTACAATAAAAGGAAGCAAAAAAAAAGTTCTTTATGAATCCAAGTGCAACTACTGAATTAGACAGAAAGCCTACAGAAAATATATGGTAATATCACACAAGTCCAATGGTAAATAATTACCAGGATCAAGAGGAAAGAATAAACCATAGGGTTCCAAGTACTCATTCAACTCCATCCATCCAATCCCAGGTTCAACAACCACATCCATGTCCCTTACATTTAATGATTTGACACCCTGCAGTAAAATCACATAGCCCTTTAAGTTCATATATAAGAGGTCCCATATTTTTAATTAAACTACATTGTTCCAACTAACAATCAAAGTGAAAGCCTTTGCTTATTTCCAATTTCCTAGCTTCATGTATGTCCCTACATGGTGCTTGACATAGTGACCTTTAACCTAGTTCTCTAACCAAAATCCTTCTTTCCTTACTACCTTATCGCTATGCGATAATATTTATAGCTGCTTCAGGTAGTGAAATATGAAATATCAAGTAAGAATGTAACGCAACAGAATTCTTAATCCGTTATGAATTGAGCAAAGTGAGATGGCTTTGATTACACTTCCTTCTTTAGTTTTTACTTTGTAGATTTTTATTCTTTTTGTATGAATAAATGTATTAAAATATGTGTATTAAATGCGTATAAAATATGTATAGGAGGAGTAGTAGTAGAGTGTTGTATAGCGTACATGTAGAAATGTGTGTGTAGAAGTTTGTATTGCCTAGGCGTTTATGTATGGGTGTAAGTTGTAAGGGCCTTGTTTGGCTCAAGCTTAGGAAAGGGATCCCTTCCACAGGTCCCTTAGGTCGGCTAGGGGGTCTCTTGTAATACCTATATAGCAATAATGATGCTTTGGCCACCACAGCATCAGTATCATTCATGAAGCATACATTATTGCCAGAGTTGAATCAAAGATACACTAATAGAATAAAAACAAAGAATTATACACATACATAAAATTAGGCTCATGTAAGAAGACTAGTTTTGATGATAAGGGTGAGAAAGAACAATGACCCTTGGATCAACAAATGAAGGGTCGAGAATAAATTAGATCCTCAACACACTACTTTAAATTTGCATTCAATGTATTTATTGTCTAAAGTCAATGTATCTATCTATACTCAATGTATTTATAGTTTCCTATGAATGTAACTATAGTTATTAGTCAATGTACTTATAGGACATGGCTGATGTATCTAGCACCCTCTCACCTTTTCACTGGAACGGTGGAACCAAACCACACATACATATAATATATATAAAGCTATTTACACAAGACAATTCTGAGAAATCATTTGTTTCATGTAATTGGAGACACATGTTTAGTGCATAATACACATCAAGAAAATAAAAACTAAAACTACCCCAATAGGAGAGAACTAAGCACATACCTTCATTGATGATAAGTCAATGCAGACCCCTCCATGAGGAGACAAAGTATGACCCTCAATAGATGTAGCTCCACCATATGGCACTATAGGAACCTGTTGTGAGACGCTTTGGAATATAAGAGGAAGTTATTAAAGAGCATAGAACAGATACTGAACAGAAACTTTCAACCTGGATCATATATCTCATAAGATTAATTATAATAAACATAAGGTACTCGTAGACATAAAGCAGCTGAAAGCACTAAATATAATAGCCATAACCACAGGTTTAAAGCTACAAACCAATATGTCAAAAAAAAAAAAAAACATATACCTTATGATTGTTACAAGAGCTCACTATCAGTGAAACTTCCTGTTCAGACCTGCAAACAATAAGAAACATATTATAAGTGAGGAAAAAATTAATAAAACATTCCTTTTTTGTATACCCACACATACAATGTGGCATATGCATTTATGCTACATTCATCTTAAACTGACAATATTTCATGGCCTAACATTCTCTACCTGTCTAATGCCAGCATAACAATTGTTCGGTAAATTTTCTTAGTTTATGTGGCATAACACGGTCACATAGAAACCCATAAGCTTTCTTCCACTTCATCCAACCCGATTAGATACTATGAGCATTAGTTTTAAAGGGCACGCCCAAGGAAGGCATCAGAAATATAGCATCGGCACTAAGAATACCAGAAGGCGAGCTAAGGCGGGTACCTCAAGCCGCCTTTGGCAAGGCGGGGCGCCTGGCTCGCTTTTTGTGCAGATGCTAGAAAGTGGAAGATCTGACATGGAAACAAGAGGAAAAGCCAAAAGCAAATCAAATTACAACTTACTGGGTATGTAATCATCAAAAATTGAGTAATGTCCCCCAATCAATTGCATCATATTACATAAATTCCAACCAATTAAAAGCCCCAATATGTATAAATGCTAATTTGCAAATTTAATGGGTTGTTGGGGGTTTCCATCTTTCTGATTGGGACGAATTTTTTTGGCAAGAAGAAGTCTTTTTGTTGTCGCCGGTAAGGAGTTGCATCATCGCATCGCGACCGCATTGTAAAGCTTTTTGAGCTTAGCGCGACCGAGATATTAGGCCGCAATGGCCGCGAACCATCCACATTGCCCGTGAATGTGCTTCCGCAACTATTAACACGATCGCGACCGAAAACGAGATTTAAAACCATGTGCGAGCTCTTATCTCTAGCTTCTTTCCCTTCAATCTTTCTTTCTCTCTCTTACTCTTTTTATTTCTTTCTTTCCATACCTTTGTCTCTATATTTCCTACTCTTTTTTTCCATCCTTAGATCTATCTTTCTCCCTCTTTCGTACATTTATTATCTTCTTTTAGAAGCTTTTGTGATTGAAAATTCTACTTTATTTTACTATTCTTTTCAAAAAATTGGTTTACTACTATTCTTTCAAAAATATAGATTTCACAGTTTTATTTTATTTCACATTTATGCAAGCCTTATAAATTCATTCTTTTAATGTGCATAAAATTTATTTTCGAAATTAAATTGCTCAACTATTTTACGGGATCTTTTTGGAATTACTTAGTTTTCACTGATTTTTTGGAGTTTGTCTCTCTTGTCATTTCCATTTATTTTGCAGGTTTGTATTATTGAACAATAATCACCTAGCCAAGGCATTTGTTTAATTTTATTAGTTGTGCTAGACCAACTAATTAAGCAGTTGTAATTTCATTTATTAGACTTTGGTTGCTTTAGTCCACCTAGTTAATTTGGATTGGTTTGGTTTTATTAAAGTTTTAAAACTTTAGTTTAGGCTTGCATTTATTTTCATAGGAAAGTAAATGTGGCGGTCACACCCTCAAGGTATAAATGAAAGTTTTAAGGGAGTACTTACCACATAATTTAAATTTTGGAGTGTTACAATTTATCTCTCTAAGAAATTATACCCTAGACCTTAACAACATGGAAGGAGTGAAACCATTGAAACTACCCGTTGACTCTCACCTGAAACTGACTTATGATCAGGGCACACGATTGGCCAACCCTAGATAATATCAACATCTTATTGGCAAGCTCATCTACATGTCCATAACAAGGCCTAACATAGCCTTCTCTAACAACACCTTGAGTCAATTTGTGCGGCAGCCAGCTTTAGTTCACTATTAGGCAGCCAAGAGGATACTAAGATACCTTGTTGCATCACCGAGGCAGGCATGCTCCGGCAGGCGTGCTCCTAGTTATATGTAGCATTATAGCATGGGTACTTCATATGGGAAGTCGTGCCTGTACCCGAATCGTTCCTGTATTGGGGTCTAGGCTCTATAGGCTCTAGCGACAATTTGCGCCTTGGTGCGCCTTGCATCTTTTAAAACTAAGGTTAAAATATAAAATAAAATTAAAATTAAAAACTTAAAAAGCACCACATTTACAGTTTGGTTTTGTGTGGTTTTAGTTGTGTATGTTGTGGAGTTTAGTTTGACAAAAATCCAAACCCCGATTTACAGCTCGGTTTGATTTGAGTGTCAAGCCGCACCAAATCTGACCATTCTCACCCCTAGATATACATTATAACTATTTTCTCTTCAAAAAAAATAAATAAATAATTTCTACAAAGACATAAAAATGAAAAATCCAAGGTTATGAAAACTTGCTCTTGGTGTATAACTCTACTAGGTTAAACAGGTTTCATAAAATATAGGGTTCAAATCTACCATTGAACAAAGGCTTTGTATTTTTGGACTTAATCTCAGTTTAGTTCAACTCCAGTCAAGTATTTAATTTAATCTAGTTTTATTCTGCCAAATTCAATTTAATTCAGATTACTTCAGTCCAAAAGAATAAGGCCAAAGTTTAAGTAAACAATTTTATCAAAGGAACCAAATAGAAACACGATCGAATCGCTAGAGCAAGGCATTGGGCAAATAAACATCTTTCAAAAAAAACAAAAAAAAACAAAAAAAAAACAAAAAAAAAAAACTTAAACATAACAAAATAAAAGGTAAAGATTGATTAAATATGTTCTCACATCTCCACCAAGGTAAAAAGTAAATTAACAAAATTAGACTTAATTGCAAGACATCCAAACATAAGCAAACCAAGAAATTATAATCTTTCATATGCACCAAGTGTTTAGACAAGAGATAAGTTTTTCAAACCTTGGGAACACAACCACATCAGGAATATTGACAGCTTTATGGAAACTATTTTGTGGCTTCCCATGCAAGAATCTCTCATCATGATCCATTGTCATGTTTTCCTGTCAAAATACCACATATTATTAAATCCTCGATCATGCTTACCTTGATACATAAGGAAAAGATTTGTGATGGGTTAGTTCTTCCAACTCTATATGGTATCCTTTGATGATCTACTGGATCATTTGATAATTTACTGATCATGGGGAGTCAAAGACAATAGTATGCTATATGAATTGAGCATCATTACTCATAACCCTTACCCTAGTACGTAAATGGTTTTCTAAGTACTCTATTTGACATCAACACATATCATCCAATGCTTATTTAAGATACCTCATAAACGCAATAAACTAGAATTACTTATCACTTTTCAAGCTGACTTGTTCTTAATGACTCCTAATTGGTTATTGGACCAAAATGAGAAAATCGTGTAAAAGTTTGGACAGTAATGAGAATATTCAAAGTTGGGACCATAATGAATAGAATGCCTAAAAGTGGGATTATTTCTATCAATTTTTCCAATAAATTAAAAGAACAAATAGATAACATGTTTGAATGTAACATTTTGAGCAACATACAATCCTTTAGAAAGAAAATAGTCAAAATACTAGAATACAATAAACAACTGAATGAATATAGATTCAATCATCAAAGTAAAACAATTTTTGGAAAAAAAAAATTAATAAAGTACCCCACAAACAGCCTTCAGATCATTGATGAGCTCTTGTGGAACAATTCTATGAGAACCCTTCACCACATATTCAGTGCTTCCTTTTCCCCCTACACCAACACCTCTGAACATAAAATTCAGAAAATGAAAAGGTTATCAACATCAAAATAAAGCTGTTGAGCAATCAATCCACACATATAAACCACTCAAAAGCATCTAAAATTGCAACTGCATATAACTTATTAGCCCAACAAACAACCTTTTCGGACATTGCAACACCAACCCACCGGGTTGACAACCCACTAATAATAGAGTAATTAAATAATATTACTTATATTAAGTGGAATCATATTATCAATGTCATCAACAACTCTTTATTAGGGGTCGGTAATCAACTCGATGAGTATACTAAATTTTCTCCAACCTTTTCTAATCAATCACCAAAAACTACACATATAAACAAGACAAACAATACCGAGAAATAATTCATTAACTAAGCAGACACAGCATTGCACCAAATTAATATACATGTAAACCCCACAGATTCACTAAATAAAAATAATGGAACGTTTATTTTGAGGGATAAGGATTATCAAAGTTAATAATCCCTTAGTTGTTTACGCAACATGTAATTTTTTATGGGGATGGGATGGGATTAAAACCCATAATCCCATCATATATCAAACAAACAATGCCCTATCTTGGTACGAGGGTCATCCGGTAAATCAATTTGAGATACAAATTTTGTATCTCAAATGACATTTTAAGGTAATTTTGACAAACTTTAGGAATAGGGATCCGAGCACCAACTCTATAGGGGGTGTTTTGGTAATATATTTTCAACAAAATTACAAAAATGTCATTTAATATGTTTGCTAAAAAAATCATTTTGATTTACTAGCTATTTCTCATCTTGGTCCCGCTCTTTAATTTCAAAGGCCCATTAAATAAATACTACTCCCTCTGTCCTTTTTGTTTGCCCCATTCACTTTTTCCTTTCCGAGACACATCTTTAAACGAAAATATCTTTAAATACATACAATAAAAAATTGTATAAATTGTATATTAAAAAAGTACACATTGAGCTGAATCAAACAAGATCCCATTTGACTATATTTTTCCTTATATGTATAAAATTATAGAGAGTCAAAATTACCAAATGAACAGTGCCAAAAGTGGCAAACAATAAGGGACGGAGGGAGTACATTCGTTTCAAAATAGGTACAACAAATATTTTGCACTCATTTTAAGCTTAATATTATATCAACTAAATCTTATTGATGTTAAAATTATATAAGTAATTTGTCCATTTACATTCTCCAATATCCATCTAAAATTGAGTACACAAATGTTTGTTGCAACTATTTTGAAACGGAGTAGTAAATAAAAATAATTAATTAAAATAAACAATGAAAAATGGGAATCATACCGAATAGTAGGATCAAAAGAATCAGAAAAAGAAGGATTGGATTGAAAGTGGAGGAAAAGCGATGCAGCTGAGATGGGAAGTAAGTAAGATGGCCACCACAGAAATGGTTTTTCCCTTTTTGAAGAGTGGCCTTGAGAAATTAAAGTGGAAGAAGAAGAAGGGTGGTAGCTCTGAAAGTGGGAGGCTCGAAAATGACGACTGAAGATGGTTTTGGAAGCAGAGCGTATGCGAGAAAACCACCATAAACGAGCCATTGTGCTGCTCTGTTTAATTTTGGACTTTAGTTTGGGGAAAGGAAGACCACAATGGTTACCCCCAAATGTTTTTCTCCTTCCATCATCATGACTCATGAGCAAATTATTTGCTTAAAAGGAACCAGTCAGTTATTTGTGGTGCCGGTTCAAATGACCACTTTTTGTATTTTTTTAAAAAGGAATTGTGTTTCAACTTATATCTACTTTGAAGTCAATAAGTCCATAGACGACATCGCTTTTACTGGGCCTTCGCACATTGATATTGGTCATTTATAGAAGCTAAGTCCTCTTTTAACATAGCACTATTTTTTTCTATTGATCAATTTTTTAATTCTGTTATACTTGTTTCTCTAGTCCAACAATATTCGCCAAAATATTCACAGGGTTTTTTTGGTGAATATTTGTGTTTTATGTAGTGAATATTTATATTCAGTTGGTGATCTGTAAGTGTTTTGAACATTTATTGTTAAGCTGGTAAACATTGTTGTTTAAACTAGTGAACATTGAAGCTTTTGGTGAACCTTTGTGTTATACGTGGTGAATGTTTTTATTTAATTGGTAATTTATAAGTGTTATGAACATTTATTGTATAACTGGTGAACATTGTTGTTTAAATTGGTGAACATTTCTAATTATGGCGGTAAATATTGTGAAGGTGATCATAAATAAATTTCTTTAAAGGGAGTAGAAACTTTTGAGTTGTTAAAATAAGTATTTATTGTGCAATCTAGCAATAATAATCAAATATATATTATCAGAGGTGGGCAAAAAAAATCGTATCCGGTTTTCGATCCAGTATCCTTTTTTTAACTCGAAATAAAACTGAATACCGAGTCGGGATTTTTGAAAACCAGGTTACCTGGTATCGGTTTTACTTTTTAAAAAGTATTATTTTATTAAAAAAACCATTTATTTTTTAAATTTATAAAAATATTAAAACACATAGTTTGTCTTATTTTAAAAAACAATTTTTTAATTAAAAAACACAGACAATATTTTAAATTAAAAAACTATAGTTTTTACTTATCAAAAAATAAAACAATATTTTAAAAAAAAAATTTATAAGAAAAAAAAAACCGGATCCAAATATTAGGTTTCTGAATGCGAATTTCTGGGTATCCGTATTTTCGGGTACCCGGATTATCCGGATTGGACCCGGGTAAAAAAATTGCGACCTGAAAAACCGGATACCCGGTTTTCCGTTACCTGATAATCCAGATACTCGAATTTTCCCACCGCTGTATATTATGCATTATATTGTGAACATTTTTGTATAAGTTGACGAACATTGTAAATCATAAGTTTGAAGCTGACATTCTAATAGCCCCTCAAAAAAAAGGTAACATTCTAACAATATGTGATGAATATTTGTGCATAGTATTGCTTTTTTAGTGTGTGAACATTTATAGGGCGGTTTGTGTTGAGTGATGAGAGAAAATGAGTGCATTATTTGTTTATCTCACTTGTTGGGATGCACTGAAAGCTGTGTTGTCCTGAGTCCATTCATTACCTATTGATCCTTCTACACCTCACTTTTCACTAATTTAATTATTTGCTCCCTCCAAAATATTTTGTTGGTCACTTTTTCCCTCCTCAACTCTTTTGTAATTCATTTCAATTATATTTAATAATTATATTGTTTGAATTCATTTAATTTTAGTTAAATGTTTAATTTTAATTCAATCTATATAAATTTTGTATATTGATTGACTTGTTATCCTATGTATGTATATTTATTTTTGTTTTTTTAATAACAAATATAATAAACAAAATTTTGATAAACCTTGGGATTTTTAAAATATAATTAAAAAATTGAAATGCGCCTAAAAATAGAACTTATAATTGCATAAATTATTATGTTAAAAAATAATTTTTGCAGCTATCATCCCGACCAATTTTTTATATTTAAAATATTTTGATTTTTTTTAAGTATTTTAATTAATGAGAGAGATTGATTATTATCTTGGTGGGAAAGTTTCCTTTTGAAGGATTGACATACATGTTGCAATCATGGTTACTACTATAGTCGTAAGTGATTGTCATGTATAATTAAAATTTAAAAATTTACTCCATCTGTTTCATAATTTTTGTACACATTCTCCAAATGAACATTTCGTAATTTCTTGTGCGGTGTACTTTATTTCATTTTGGGACATATATTTACTATGTTTTAATAAGTGGTTTCATCACTTTCTCCTACTTTTCCCCCTTTTTATACACTCTCATTATAATCTAATATATATTATGCATTATATCATGAACATTTTTGTATAAGTTGACAAACATATATTGTAAATCATAAGTTTGTAGGTAACATTTTAATAACCCCTAAAAAAGGTAACATTCTAACAATATGTGATGAATAATATTTGTGCATAGTAGTGTGAACATTGCTTTTTAGTGTTTGAACATTTATACGGTTTGTGGTGAGTGATGAGAGAGAATGCGTGCGTTATTTGTTTATCTCACTTGTTGGGATGTGCTGAAAGTTGTGTGGTTACGAGTCCATCCATTACCTGTTGATCATTCTACACCTCACTTTTCACTATTTTTAATTATTTGCTCCTTCCATCTTTTTTAATGGCCAACTACTTTTTCCCTCCTCAACTCTTTTTTTATTCATTTCAATTATATTTAATAATTATTTTAGAAATAATAATTATATTATTTGAATTCATTTAATTTTAGTTAAAAGTTTAATTTTAATTCAATCTATATAAATTTAGTGTATTGATTGACTTGTTATTTTTAGATCACCTATGTATGTATATTTATTTTTGTGTTTTTAATAACAAATATAAGAAACAAAATTTTAACAAATAATTTTGGAAATTATCATCCCGGGCAATTGTTTATATTTAAAATTATTTGATTTTTTTAGTATTTTAATTAATAAGACTATGAGAAAGATTAATTAGTATCTTGGTGGGAAAGTTTACTTTTTGAGGGATTGACATGTGGCAATCATGGTTACTACTTAGTCGTAAGTAAGTGAAGTGATTGTCATGTATAATTAAAATCTAAAAATTTACTCCATCCGTTTCATAATATTTGTACACATTCTCCAAATAATGGACGTTTCGTAATTTCTTGTGTGGTGTACTTTATTTCATTTTGAGACATATTTTTAGTATGTTTTAACAAGTGGTTTCATCAATTTCTCTTACTTTTCCCCCTTTTTATACTCTCTCCCCAATCTATTATTTGTTTTTGACATCACTCTCATTATAATATATTATTCTAGTTTTCTCCCTGAACATTAAGGCCCTGTTCTTTTGAACTTAAAAACTAAAGTAATCAGATCAGATCAGATCAGACAAACTCAAATCAGATCAGATCAGACATTATTATTAATATTATTATTATTATTATTGTTGTTGTTGTTGTTGTTGTTGTTGTTGTTGTTGTTGTTGTTGTTGTTGTTGTTGTTGTTGTTGTTGTTGTTGTTGTTGTTGTTGTTGTTGTTGTTGTTGTTGTTGTTGTTATTATTATTATTATTAATTTCGAGCATCGTTTTTCCGCTCGACATTTTCCGACAAAGGTTTTCGAACGAGTTTTCCGACGACGGTTTTCGGGACGACTTTTCCGACGACGGTTTTCAGACTGACTTTTCCGGCGGTGATTATTCGGCTGACTTTTCTGCCGATGATTTTCAGGCCGAGTTTTTCGGCGACGATTTTCGAGACAGCTTTTTCGACAACGATTTTCGGACTGACTTTTCCGGCGGTGATTATTCGGCTGACTTTTCCGGCGACGATTTTCAAGCCAAATTTTTCGGGATGACTTTTCCGACGACGGTCTTCGGACTGAATTTTCTGGCGGTGATTATTCGGCCGACTTTTCCGGCGACGATTTTCAGGCCGAGTTTTCGGACTGACTTTTCCGACGGTGATCATTCGGCCAACTTTTCCAGCGACGGTTTTCAGGTCGAGTTTTTCGGCGACGGTTTTCGGAATGACTTTTCCGACTGTGATTATTCGGTCGACTTTTTCGGTGACAGTTTGGTCAAATTTTTCGGCGGTGATTATTACTACATACTACTATAATTATTATTAGTAGTAGTAGTATTATTATTAGTAATAATATTATTATCTGAAGTTTTGGAGTGAGATTGAATGAAGAGGTGAAATGAAATAGGCTATCATAATAATAATTATAATTTTAATAATTATAATAATTATATTAATTAATAATAATTATTATTATTATTTTAGTAAATATAATCATGTATTACATTTCTCATTAAAAAATAAGTATTACAATTATAAAAATAAAAATAAAAATAAAATTAAAATTAAAATTAAAACTAAAATAAAAATAAAAATAAAAATAAAAATAAAAGTTAAGATTGGTTAAGTTAGTTGAGTCAAGCATGTATATTCGTATGACTCGCATGATTTGATTGGCTTGTTTGATTTGGTTATTTGATTTGTGCTATGTTCATGTGTATCCCCGTTAGGGTGGGACGGTTATGTTACTCGCCACTGACGGTGGACTGTTGTTGTTTTTCAGGTAATTCTGATGATGGGGTCCTTGCTTAGCATTGGGTTGAGCGAGTGCCGATATTGTTTACATTCTATATTGTTATTTTTCGATGTTTTCTAGTTATATACTCTAGTAGTGGTACTTTTAGACTTTACTATAACTCTGACATGTATTTGGAGTTACGTATGTTAGTAGTAGTTTGACTTTTGGATTAGTTGTGTACAATCTTGTGGGTAATTGTACTTTTAGTTTAGAATATATAATCATTTTGAGGTTTGTTTTTAATTTCAAATATTTTAGTCTGTTAGTTCTGACTATTCGACTCGTCGGTTTCTTCCGCGCCGGTTTAAGCGAGTCGGGTCGTCACACTAACACTCGGTAATTCATATATTATCTACATATATAATAATTTTTTTAGTAATATTTTGATTGATATTCAATTCGATAATTGTTATGCTTAATATAATTTAAAAATCAAGATCAATGCATAAAAAAAAAAAGATTATTAATTTAATTTTTCAAATTATTGTAATATATGGATAAGAATAAAAAAATTGTGGCAGAAGTGAACGAAATAAACAACAAAAAATATTGTATAAGGTGATACATTAACCCGTATAAAATGGTTAAATTTAAGGTAACATGTATGAACAAATTTTGGAGTAAATTTAAACAATTTTAGAAAACAATTTAACCCGTGATGATCGTTATCAAACGTTAGCTAGTTATTAATTTTTAAAGAATAGTTTTGATAAAAGAGAATAAAATTACTTTTATATGTTATGAGTATTTTTTTGAAATAAAACTCTTATTAAAAAATCTGAAAGATGAAGTTTTAGATTATGATAGTTTTTCTTCTACATACTTCTCTTTTAGTATACTTTTATATATGGATCAATTATGTTATAAAATTGTTCTAATTAAACATATAACAATAATATAGATTCTCTATAAAAATATATACATATTCAATTTTAACAATTTATTTTCTCGTTTATTTTCTATGGAAATTATAGTCTTACATACTAATAAAAAAATATAATACACTCAAAATTTAAAATACACAAAATAATTACATTAAACTTAAACTTGTTTTATCACAACTGTTAGGGGAAAATAAAACTAAAATGTACATTTTTTTGTTGATTTTCTAATTATTATAATCCTAAAAAAATTGATAAGTTATGCATGTCAAAATAATAAATCAATAATTATACTCATTCTCCCCAAAAAAAAGTAGCGGAATTTTTATTATGAGAATATGTACTTCCTCTGTAATACCCCACAATTTTGGTACATATTTTATACGATTATTGATTATTAAAAAGACAATTTTATACCACGAATATATTATTTGCTTATATTTTCAAGTTAAAAATATGTTTCAAAAAAAAATAATAATTTAAATAAGTCCTATTTTCACATGTTAATAACTAGAATTTTATGATATGAATTTAATTTAAAAAGGGTTCTCTTGGACTTGTAAAGCCAATAGGCCAATTAAGCATTCCTAAGCCCAATTACTTCCATTGGAATTGTAAACAAATCCTAACCCAAAACCAATAAACCAATTAAGTAGCCCAAAAGTAATAATCCAAAACCAATAAACCAATTAAGTAGCCCAAAAGCCATAATCCAATTAATAAGCCCAAAAAGAAAAAAAAAATTAAAAAGGGTAAAAGCCCCAAGATTACACGGCTAGGGGGGGGAATTAGGAAATATTTGCAAAATTACTCCCGAATATTCTACCAAGCAAAATTTGCCTTTTTAATCACCCAAAAATCTTTCCATAACCCTCCCAACCATCATATGCTTGATCACCAAAAATAAAATCTTCCTAAAACATGACTCAATCAAATAATTTTGATCAACAAATTTGTGGTGTTTTTGGGTGTGACTTGTATTACCAAGTCATACATTTGGGTTACGGAGTAGTTCGATGAAGAAAGACGAAGTTTGGAAGGTTGAAGCAATGAGGTCGCGCACCCGGGCAGGTATGGGGAGCCCCGAGCGGATTCGTTGACGAGTGGAAGAGAAGACTTCATGGCTCCGGGCGGGTATGTAGTGCCCCGGGCGGGTCTGGGATGTTTCCTGTGGTTGAAGCCCTCAGCCCCGGGTGGGTTTCTGGAGACCCGGGTGGGTCATGAGTGTTTGTGGAATTGTCTGCCCCACGGACCTGGGCGGGTTTATGGAGACCCGGGTGGGTCCTGAGCCTTCGTTTTTTAGTTCACTCGTAAACCCGGGCAAGTTTCTTCATACCCGCCCGGGTCCGTTCTTTTTCTAGGGTTTTGTTCGTCTATTTGTCAAATAACTTTGTAATTAGTATAAATAGGGCCTTAGGGTTTTGTTTCTATTTATGCTATTTGTTTCAAGCCACATATTTGAGAGGAAAACAATTTGAGAGTTTTAGTGAGTGAATTCTTGGGAGAATTACCAGTCTCTCGATTGTATTCCGTTTGTTTGATTTCCATAGTAAAACGTTTTCATACCGGCCAGGAGGACATAGCTATCACATCGATAGTGAACCTCGTTAAATCTTTGTGTGGTTTGAGTGTTTTTCATTATTTGTTATTGTAGTTTGTTTGTTTTCGGGCTTCCGTTACAACAAACTTGGTATCGGAGCGGGATTTAGGATCCGGGAAGATGAACACTACCAACACGAAGATTGAGAAATTTACGGGTAGAAATAGCTTTGCGCTATGGCAGATCAAGATGCGTGCCTTGTTGAAACAACAAGGTATCTGGAAACCTTTGATTGAAAAAGAGAAGGATTTGATTGAAAAGGGCTTGAGTGCAGCGGAATTTGAGGCGATGGAGGAGAAGGCTCACTCCACCATATTGCTGAGTTTGGCAGATGATGTGATCACAGAAATTTCAGATGAGGTGTCGGCATCAGGTTTGTGGTCAAAATTGGAGAGTCTTTATATGACAAAGTCTCTCACTAGCAAGTTGTTGTTGAAACAACGTTTGTATTCTCTGCGAATGCAGTCAGGTACGCCTTTAAGGGATCATCTAGACAAACTTAATACTATTTTACTTGATTTACGTAATATAGATGTTAAGATTGAAGATGAGGATGCTGCTTTGATTTTGTTAGTTTCTTTGCCTGCGTCGTTTGAAAATTTTGTTGAGTCTTTTGTGGTGGGAAAAGAAACTGTGACTCTAGAAGAAGTAAAGTCAGCACTTTTTACTAGAGAGTTGCGCCATAAGGCGGTAACAAATAGTGACAGTAGTTTTGATTCTGGGGCTGGATTGGTAGTTAGTTCTTCTGGAGCTAATAATTTGAACTCTAAGAAAAAGAAAAATTCTAGGAGTAATAATAGTAAGCCTAAGAATATTTGTCACTACTGTAAAGAACCTGGTCATTGGAAGGATAAATGTCCTAAAAATCCTAGGAATAATTCCAATGTAAATGTTGCACAACAAAGTTCTGATTCTGATTCGGAGGAAGACATGGCCTTAATTGCTAGTGAAGGTAGTCAGTCTACGGATCGTTGGGTGTTAGATTCAGGATGTTCTTTTCATATGTGTCCTAGTCGAGAATGGTTTTCTACCTATGAATCTGTTGATTGTGGTGAAGTTATTATGGGTAATGATGTTGCATGTAAAGTGGTGGGTAGAGGTACTGTTAGAATTAAGACAGTTGAAGGAAAGATACGTACTTTGTTGGATGTTAGACACGTTCCGAAGCTAAAGAAAAATTTGATCTCTCTTGGTACTCTTGATAAGCAGGGATTTACTTTTTCGGGTTCAGATGGGGAATTGTGTGTTTTGAAAGGTTCGAAGGTAGTACTGAGAGGTACTAAGTTGGGAACCTTGTATTATTTACTTGGTACTGTGCTGACTGGTTCTGCTTTTGTAGCATCCGTGGGTTCAGATGAGATGACTAAGCTATGGCATAAGAGGCTGGGTCATATGAGCGAGCGTGGTATGCAATCTTTGTCTAAATTAGACCTTCTTGGTGGTCATAAGGTGAAAAATCTAGAGTTTTGTGAATTTTGTGTGTTGGGTAAACAACATCGTGCCAAGTTTAGTAAAGGGTTACATGTCACAAAGGCTACTTTGGATTATATTCATTCTGATTGTTGGGGACCCTCTCGGGTTGAAGGTAGTGGAGGATATCGATATCTTGTTACTTTTATTGATGATTTCTCCAGGTACACATGGCTCTATGTTTTGAAGCAGAAAGGAGAGGCTTTTAACACCTTCAAACATTGGAAGGTGTTAGTTGAAAATCAGACTGGCAAAAAGGTTAAACGTCTCCGAACGGATAATGGTCTTGAGTTTGTTTGTGATGAGTTTAATTCTTTCTGCAGGGATGTAGGAATTGTTAGACATCGTACTGTTAGGAAAACACCGCAGCAGAATGGTGTTGCAGAGAGGTTGAACAAGACTTTGCTTGAGAGAGCTAGGTGTATGCTCTTTGATGCAGGTTTGACTAGATGGTATTGGCCGGAAGCCGTGAAAACGGCTTGCTATTTATTGAATCGTGCTCCTCATACAGGTATTGACTGTAAAATACCTTGTGAAGAGTGGTCCGGAAGAAGTGCTGATTATTCTTTGTTGCGAGTTTTCGGGTGTGTTGTCTATTATCATGTGAATGATGGTAAGCTAGAACCGAGAGCCAGAAAGGGTTGTTTTATGGGATATGGAGATGGTGTCAAGGGATATAGAATTTGGTCCCCATTGGAAAGTCGCGTCATAACTAGTAGAGATGTAACTTTTGATGAAAATACTATGTTTGTGTCTATTAATAAAATTGCAGGCAACAGAGATGATAGCATTGATCGTGATGATGAGTTTGAAATAGAATCTTTGGTTGTTGCCAAAGATGGTATGCAGATTCAGGTGGAGCAGAGTCCGGTGACTACTGTTCAGTTGGCAGATGAGCCTGTTATTGATGAAACAGGTGATTCCGAGTTTAATCACATTGCGGAGGTTGGGTCTAAGCGACTGAGAAAGAAGCCTCAAAGACTAATTGAGGAAATGGAGGGACGACATGTTCCGAGTCAAAATTGTTGTGTAGAGGAGTTGGTAGCTTATGCTTTGCATGTTGCAGATGATATTGAGACGCCTGAGCCAATGTCGTACAAAGAAGCAGTTGCTAGTGTCGAGTCTGATAGATGGTTGATCGCTATGAATGAAGAGATGGAGTCTCTTCATAAAAACAAAACATGGGAACTTGTGCATTTACCAAAAGGTCGTAGATTAATTGGGTGTAAATGGGTGTTCAAGAGAAAGGAGGGTACTTCTGAAGGGGATCCAATTAGGTACAAAGCTCGATTGGTTGCTAAGGGGTTTAGACAGCAGGAAGGAGTGGATTACAATGAGATATTCTAGCCGGTGGTTCGACATACTTCTATTAGGGTGCTTCTAGCAATAGTGGCACATTTTGGTCTAGAACTTGAGCAAATGGATGTAAAAACAACGTTTTTACATGGGGATCTAGAGGAAGATATCTATATGGGTCAGCCTGAGGGGTTCGTTGTCTCTGGGAAGGAAACTTATCCATGTCACTTGAAGAAGTCCTTATATGGACTTAAGCAGTCGCCTAGGCAGTGGTATAAACGGTTTGACACGTTTATGGTGGAGCATGGCTACAACAGGAGTCTCTACGATTGCTGTGTTTATCACAGTAAGGTGGAGAATGAATCTTCTTATATTTATTTATTATTATATGTTGATGACATGCTTATTGCAGCTAAGAAAATGTCGGATGTGCGTAAGTTGAAAGAGCTTCTGAGTTCTGAATTTGACATGAAAGACTTAGGAGCAACTCGCAAGATTTTGGGGATGGAAATCTATAGAGATCGTGCCAAGAAGAAATTGTTTCTTTCACAAAAGGGATATATTCAGCGTATTCTTGACAGGTTTGGTATGAAAAATGCTAAATCTATAGATACTCCTATTGCTTCTAATGTTCGTCTTTCTATGTATACTCCTCAGTCTAATGAAGAGAAGGAGTACATGTCTAGTGTTCCATATGCTAGTGCAGTTGGGAGTTTGATGTATGCAATGGTTTGTACTAGACCTGATATTGCTCATGCTGTTAGTGTGGTTAGTAGGTTTATGTCTCAACCTAAGAAGGAGCATTGGCAGTGTGTGAAGCGAATTTTTCGCTACTTGGTTGGAACGGCGGATGTTGGTCTCATTTATGGCAATGAGACACAGTGTTTAGTATCTGGGTATTGTGATTCTGATTATGCAGGTGATGTCGATACCAGAAGATCTGTGACGGGTTATGTTTACATTCTTGGAGGTTCAGTGATTAGTTGGAAAGCTACTTTGCAATCTGCAGTTACGTTGTCTACAACAGAAGCTGAATATATGGCGTTAACCACTGCTGCAAAAGAGGGTATTTGGTTACGGGGTCTTGTTAGTGATTTGGGTATCCATCATGATCGTGCTACGGTTTATTGTGATAGTTTGAGTGCGATTTGTCTTGCTAAAGATCAGGTTCATCATGATAGAACTAAACATATTGATGTGCGTTATCATTTCCTTAGGAATGAGAAGCGTGTTGAGGTGAAGAAGATTGGTACTGCTGATAACCCAGCTGATATGTTCACAAAGCCGGTTCCAGTTCGCAAGTTCAAACATTGTTTGGACTTGTTGAATGTTGATAGCCATGTTTGAGACCCTCATAGGTTGTGCCTCAAGGTGGAGGCAATCCTCGCCCCGGGGTTAGGTGGGCATTTGTGCTGGTTGGTTTGTTAATGTTTTGTTTGGACTTGGTGTGTATTGGTAAATACAAGTCAAGGTGGAGATTTGTGGTGTTTTTGGGTGTGACTTGTATTACCAAGTCATACATTTGGGTTACGGAGTAGTTCGATAAAGAAAGACGAAGTTTGGAAGGTTGAAGCAATGAGGTCGCGCACCCGAGCAGGTATGGGGAGCCCCGGGCGGATTCGTTGACGAGTGGAAGAGAAGACTTCATGGCCCCGGGCGGGTATGTAGTGCCCCAGGTGGGTTTGGGATGTTTCCTGTGTTTGAAGCCCTCAGCCCCGGGTGGGTTTCTGGAGACCCGGGTGGGTCATGAGTGTTTGTGGAATTGTCTGCCCCATGGACCCGGGCGGGTCCTGAGCCTTCGTTTTTTAGTTCACTCGTAAACCCGGGCGGGTTTCTTCATACCCGCCCGGGTCCGTTCTTTTTCTAGGGTTTTGTTCGTCTATTTGTCAAATAACTTTGTAATTAGTATAAATAGGGCCTTAGGGTTTTGTTTCTATTTATGCTATTTGTTTCAAGCCACATATTTGAGAGGAAAACAATTTGAGAGTTTTAGTGAGTGAATTCTTGGGAGAATTACCAGTCTCTCGATTGTATTCCGTTTGTTTGATTTCCATAGTAAAACGTTTTCGTACCGGCCAAGAGGACGTAGTTATCACATCGATAGTGAACCTCGTTAAATCTTTGTGTGATTTGAGTGTTTTTCATTATTTGTTATTGTAGTTTGTTTGTTTTCGGGCTTCCGTTACAACAAAATTATTTTCATGATCCCTAACTTACTATACTACACATACCTTAAACACTATAAATACCCCCTAATTCAACCCATTTTACACACACAAAAATTACAAAAAAATTCTCTACTCCTTGTCCAATCTCACGACATTCTCTCTAAAAAAAAAAAATCTCAAGCTCCGGCAACCACCATCACCACCACCAGCAAGTGTTTTCCGACCCTCTTTTGTTTTATTAAATTATTTTATTAAGTTGTATATTATTGTTTAAAACATTAACTAATCTTAAAAACTATAGATTATAAAGTTTTTATGTAAAATACTTCACTACTGATAATAAGTTCTTAAAATTTTATGGGTTTTAGTATTTTATTATAATTATTACAATAATTCGGTTTTATAAAAAAATATATATAATAATAATAATTATGATGTCTGAATAATAATAATAGTGATAATATTAATAAGTGTTTAAAATCCTACTACTAATATTATGATTTTAATATCTTGATACTTATATAAACTTTATTACTTATACTATAGTTTTAAAAGTATTTGTAGTCATGCACATCTTAGGATCTCACTTTGTTAGTAAGAATATTTTGGTAACCTTATATTAATTATAGGTTGTATTAATTTTGTTTAGGACGCTCTCGGTAGGATTCCTTAAGTGTTCAAGTTAGTTGTCCGAACCGAACGAAAGGTACATTAAGTGGCCAGATATCTTATTAAATGTGTTATATGATTTTTCCTATGTGTTACTTGTTACATGGTATAACTTGTGTTCAATTAAAAATTATATTAATTTAAAGTTTGATGACAAAATTATTTTATTTTATTAACCTATTATTTTTGTCATGAAATTCCTAGATTTTGGCAATAATATCAAATTATTATTTGAACCATCTTATTATGTTAGAAAGTAAAGTTTTGGAAAGATTTGAATCTTATTACATTTTGGAAAGTTACAAAAAAAAAAAATATATATATATATATATATATATATTCTATGAAAGATTTTGGAAATATTTTTATTGATATTGTTATGTCATTTTGAGGGATAAGGAAACAAAGAATTTTGGAAAGTTTCAATCAAGAGTATATTTTCTTATGACTCAACTCTTAGTATATTAAAAATATTTTGGTAACCCCACAAGCTTTATAAGCTTATTATTTGTTTTGTAATCCCACTATGCGGATTTGGTTGATAAGACTATGGACTTTGTATGACCTAGTCTTTCCTCAAGGATAGCCTTTATACAGGAAGATACTAACTTGGGGGGTGTGCACACTTAGAGGAGGATTTTGGGGTATAGGAAAATTTATTTTCAATATTTGAAGTTTTTATATTCAATATTATTATTGGCTTGGAATATCTTTGGAAATGATCATTTGGAAATATAATTAATATAACTTGAGTATTTCAAAAGCATGTTTACTAAATAAAGTTATTTTACATATCTTGCACTTAAATGTACTTAGCATATTTTTTGCTAACCCGTACTTTGTTTTGTTTTTGGCTTGGCCCTACTTATCATTACGATGAGTAGTTAGGTGATGATATATGAGGATTCTATGCGTGGCATCGAGGGGAACAAGGGCATCATCCACCTAGCTTAGGATTTAATTATGTTTTCTTATGCATTAATTTTGGAAGTACAATTATTTAATCATTACTCTGTATTAATAAAGTAGTTTTAATTTCCGCTGCAAGTTAGTATGAAAGTAATTTAGTATAGCCGTACGTTATCACGTGGCGGTAATACGCCCAAGTCTATCTCTACGGTATTTTGAATAGAGGGAGATTTGGGGGTGTTATAAAGTGGTATCAGTTTAAAAGCCTAGGTAAATAAATAAATACGATCTTGAAATTAAAAAAAAAAATTGAAGGGTAGACATAGGAAGGGCATATAGGATAGATTTGAGGGAGATTTCGCACTTCAAAAAAAAAAATTTAAGTTATTTTCCTTTTTGGAAAGGTGATTGAGAAAAAGATGTTCGGGCCCTCATTTTGAGGCCTATAATGGGTATGATCTCTGTCTAAGGCAAGGCTCTCCCCGACGTTGTGGGTAACTTACCTGGGAGATCAGGCTTGATCATCTTATATCATGAATCGAGTACAATAATAAATTTCGAAAATAATAAAAAATTAAATTAAATTAAATTTTGAGGTTTCGAATATTTTTTTTCCGAATATATGTGTGCATTAGTTATTAAGGCCCAATGTTTTAAGTGGATTACATTTGACTTATGGTTGAATTTTGGTTATTAAGGCCCAATTTTGTAAGTGGCCCAATTTTGCTATTGAATTTATGTGGTTTATGTGAAAGTTAGACATACTTTTGATGAAAGAATTTGTTATGCTTACTAAGTTAAGTTATTTATTTTTATTTTGACCAGATGCTTAACTTTATGCGTGAACAATATTTTAACCCTTCTTTGGTTAAGACCCCAAATGAGACCGTCGAAGGATTTGTTGAAAATATGTCAATGGTGGCAGAGGAGTGGGAAGACCAATACCATATGCTATTAAAAAATGAAGCCTACATAGTACTTTTATGTGTAATACACTTGCCCCACCAACCCAAGTATGAACCATTAATCCATAAATACGGTGACGTAGTCCTTGACAATCATGCTTATAACTTAGAGAAGTACTACCATGAAGGGGTATGGTTGGGAACAATAAGGAATTTTAAGGCTGACCTTCACTACCTTAAACTTGGGGGAAACCAGAGAGAGATAGAAATTATTGACTTACATATTCCGGATGCAACCTCCGAGTCTGTGGGCTCTAGCATGTCTGTAGCAGGATCTGGATCACCTGAATATCATGTGACTACTCCAGAAAACCCACCAATTGGTTTCTACTATCCAGGACTTGTGGACCCAAACGACCCCGAATATGACCCGGAAGAAGACATGGAGGAATCTGAAGATAACTAGATTCATCATTTAAACCTTCTAGAATGATTGTTAGCTTTTGATAATAATGTTTCTTTTCTTTAGTAGTAGCTTGGTATTATTCATGTAATAGTTTTCAGCAATTATGTTTTTCTTATTTACTTATCAGTTTAAAAGTTTGGAATTACAATTTTGATGTATTAGGAAAGAATTTTATTTCTTCATTAATGTAATAGCTAAGGATGATAGAAGTATTACGTTTAATTAATAATAGTTGTAGTTTCCTTTATATTTTTTTTAAGTATTTTTGATTGATTTGTGTTCCAATATTTAGTTTTGTGCTTTATTACTCAGGAATGGCCCAAAAGAGAGGAAACGGAACCAGTATGAATGCAGCCATAAGAAGGCTAACCTCAATAGCCGAAAGCTTGACCCAAGTTGTCACCAACCAAAATAACCAAACCCATGAGAGTGATGCTTTTGGTGAGGTATTCAAGAGAATAGCTGCAACCAAACCACCAACTTACCTTGGCAAGGAAGACCCTGCCAACCTTGAAAACTGGATCCGAGAGTTTAACAAACTCTTTGATGCCATTCATTGTCCTGAAAACCTTAAGGTTAGTAATGCTGTTTACTTCTTAAGGGAAGAAGCTGACCTATGGTGGAGCCAACGAAAAGATGATTTGATGAAAAAGCCTGGTTTTGGGTGGGTAGATTTAAAGGAAGCTTTAAGGGCTAAGTTTTACCCTGCATACTTAAGGAAACAAAAGTGTATGGAGTTCACCAACCTTAGGTTGGGGAACATGAGCATTAGTGAGTATTATAGCAAATTCATTGAGCTAATGAGGTTTGCACCTGAAGTAGTACCTACAGAGGCCTTAAGGGCCCAACGATTTGAACAAGGCCTAACCTTGGGTCTTCAGGGGAAATTGGGT
The DNA here is from genome assembly GCA_951394345.1 of Salicornia ramosissima. Taxonomy (NCBI): domain Eukaryota; kingdom Viridiplantae; phylum Streptophyta; class Magnoliopsida; order Caryophyllales; family Amaranthaceae; genus Salicornia; species Salicornia ramosissima. Next base: position 41,121,601 of record OX596237.1, on the reverse strand, counting down.
GGAGCTACGTTTGAAACCCTAGATGAAGTGTACGGAAGGGCGGCCCATTTGTATGGAATCAGGGGAAGAGAGATTGAAAATTCCGGAGGAGAGAAGAGGAAGAATTCTAAGTTCTTTCATGGGGGTGAGAAGAGACATAAGCCCAATGGGAGTTTTAATGGGAGGAGAGACAATAAAAGCCATTTTGGGAAAGGAAGTGTGGGGGAAACCAGCCAACACAAGGAGGGATGGGAACCAAAGAGATGGAGAGAAACCCAAGAGGAAATATTTCTGCAAACGGTGTGAGAAGGACCACCCAGGGAGGGACTGTGATGGCAACCTGGTGACTTGCCGTTATTGCCAAAAACTAGGTCACCGTGAGTATGCATGCTACAAGAAGGAGGCTGATGTTAATTCAGGAAGAGTAAAAGAGCCTAGTATTCCTACCAAACCACCCCAACCTAGCGGACCTGCACCTAAGGCGGTAACCAGTAACCCTATGGGCAGTACTCCCAAAGGCCGTGTGTTCGTGATGAACAGCCGCCAGGCTGAAGCTTCTAATGATGCGGTAATTGGAACTTTCCTTATATGTTCTTTATCTGTGAAAGTTTTATTTGATTCTGGGGCATCCCATTCTTTTATTTCTGAAACTGTAGTAGAGAGTCTTAGGCTAGAGAGTCCTGAGTCAGTTTCTTTAGACATCTCCATTCCGTTGGGAGAAGTAAGGAATTGTTCTAAGCTCTATAGAGGGGTACCACTTTCTATTTCTGGGGTAGAATTTCCATCACACTTGATCAGTTTTGACTTGAAAGATCTGGATGTCATTTTGGGGATGGATTGGTTGGGCAAGTATAAAGCCCAGATTGATTGCTCAGCCCAAAAGGTTACCTTGTACAGCCCAGCAAAGACCAGAGTAACATATAGAAGGGAGAACAAAAGTTCAGGACTAAGGATCATTTCTGCCTTACAACTTCAAAAGTGTGTCAAGAAGGGTTACCCTTTGTATATGTGTAGTCTCCAAGAATTAGGGAATGAGGAAGGGAAGGATGATGCAAACATTCCGGTCATAAAGGAGTTTCCCGATGTATTTCCAGATGAAATACCCGGCATGCCACCGGTCAGGGATGTAGAATTCACCATCGATTTGGTGCCAGGCACCGGACCAATTTCGAAAGCACCATATAGAATGGCTCCAGCCGAGATGAAGGAGTTGAAGCTCCAGTTGGATGAATTATTGGAGAAAGGTTACAATCGACCAAGTTCCTCACCATGGGGAGCTCCGGATTTGTTTGTTAAGAAGAAGGATGGGACTTTGAGATTGTGCATTGATTACCGAGAATTGAACAACGTAACGGTAAAGAATAAGTACCCGCTCCCAAGAATTGATGACCTATTCGACCAGTTGAGAGGTGCAGGAGTATTTTCTAAGATAGACTTGAGGTCAGGTTACCATCAGTTGAGGATTGCAGATCAGGATATTCCTAAGAGTGCCTTCAGGACACGATATGGTCACTATGAGTTCACAGTTATGCCATTTGGGTTAACCAATGCACCAGCAGTTTTCATGGATTTGATGCACCGGATTTTTAGGCCATACTTGGATAAGTTCGTGGTGGTATTCATAGATGATATTCTGATTTACTCGAAGAATAGTGCAGAACATGAAGGTCATTTGAGACAAGTGCTACTGTTGTTAAGGGAACACCAACTGTATGCTAAATTATCCAAGTGTGAATTTTGCCTGGAGAAAGTTTCCTTTCTTGGACATGTAATTACTAGAGAAGGAGTTTCTGTGGATCCGGCTAAGATCAAAGCTGTAAGTGAATGGCCAACCCCGAAAAGTGTGACGGATGTTAGGAGTTTCTTGGGGTTGGCAGGGTATTATCGAAGGTTTGTGAAGGACTTCTCGAAGATCTCCAGGCCCATGACCAGTTTGATGAAAAAGGAATGTAAGTTCTCCTGGACTCAGGATTGTGAAAAAGCATTTCAAACCTTAAAAGGGAAGTTGACGACAGCACCTGTGCTAGCCTTACCAGATGGAAGTGATCAATATGAAGTATACAGTGATGCATCAAAGTATGGGTTAGGATGTGTTTTGATGCAGAACAGAAGGGTGATTGCGTATGCCTCGAGACAACTAAAGCCATATGAAGTGAATTACCCAACCCATGATTTGGAACTGGCTGCAATTGTGTTTGCGTTGAAAATTTGGAGACACTATTTGTATGGAGTAACCTGCAAAATCTTCACCGACCATAAAAGTTTGAAGTACATTTTCACCCAAAAGGAGTTGAATATGAGACAAAGGAGATGGCTAGAATTAATCAAAGACTACGACTTGGATATCCAGTATCACGAAGGAAAAGCCAATGTCGTAGCAGATGCTTTGTGTAATAACTCGAAATTTAGGGCCAGAAAATTTTGCGGTTATTAGTTTATTTTATTTAATTCTAAGTCCAAAAGGCCCATTAAATTTGGACTGTTTTAATTTAATCTGTTATCTTTTTCTCAAATTGGGCCAAATGACCCAATTTTCCCTTCCTCTTTGAAGCTTGGCCGGCCCCCCTTTAACCTTTGGGCCAAGGATTATTTCTTTTTGGTTTTAATTTAATTGATTAGATTATTCTAATTAATTGATTTATTAAATTAAATAATTAATTTAAATCAATTAAACCTAGTCTTCTAAGCCCTATTTTGCTAGGTCCAATCTCCCTTATTCTTCCTCCCTTTTCACAGCAACCCTAGCATTTGTTTAGGGTTTGTTTGGTTTTCCTTTTTCTCTATATATACTAGCTTAGCAATTGTATGTGTTCTATTTTGCTAAAGCTTTGAACTCCAAAAAAATATATTTTTCCTCCTTTTCTCTCCAAATAGCCGAACTAAATTCACCAAAGGGTGAATATTTTCTTTGGATAATTTAAGCGATTTAAGGTAACTATGTTTTTCTGTTTAATTTCGGTACTAGTTAATCACATAGTTTATTAGGGTATGATCATGAAAACTGTTAGGAATAATGTTCTAAAACTTCTTTAAGAATGTCGAGCCATATGAAATTTGTTCATGAATGTTTCTTGATTTATTTCATGTATTTTCTTGAATTATTATTGTTAATCTTGATTATTTAATTGCTATATTAGAGTCTTGAATTAAAAAGAATTAATTTTTTTCTTGTTGTTCTAAAATGTCGAGTGTCTTGGAATAATTTTAGGAGCTTCTTTACTGTTTGATCTTTAATCAAGATTTATTTCATGGCGAAATTCGTCCTTCTCTTGCTTGAAACAATTTAATCTTTCAAACCGGTAAAACTGTCCAGATTCGGTTTACGAATTATTTAAGGAACTTAATCAATTAGGTTGGCTACGAAATTTTAGGTGGAAGTCTGTAATTATGTTTTACATCTTCTGTTAAATTTTCGTAATTTTTAAAGTTCGTTTGCTATGGCAGAAAAATATGAAACTGATTTCAAACTAATCTGATTTGTTAGTTATAAAATCACTTAAAAATAGTAAAAGACGTTATTTTTGGACGAAATTTATGCACTTAAACCTTGAACTCATGTTTAACTCCCATCAAAATTTCCAGATTATTAGAGACCTTTAAACGGACGTTCCTAATTTAATTCTTTAAAATCAGATTGTGTAAAATAGTGTGATTAAATTATTAAAACATGTTATCATTGAATTCTTGAATCTAATCTTGATAATTTTAATGTTTAAAGTATGATCTTTAATTAATATTATTAAGTTTAATTTCTAATTATTGATGATTGTATTTAATTAATTGTGTTAATTTTCGGGATTGCTGACCTGAAATTTTCGAGTGAATTAAAATATGAAAGGTAGGATTTTTATCATGTTTAAAGTAATTTTTGATGATAATTATTGTTATATGATTGTTTACTGAATTTAATTTAATTATTGTTATTTTACAAAAAAATGTCGAATGGCTTAGGTTATTATAGATCAACTTTAGTTTAATTTTTTTTAACCTATAATAATATTAGAAGGTAACTTTAGGAATTATTATAATAAAAGGAATTAAAGGATTTATCAGGAATAAGTTGTAATATGAAGGGATAGGTATTATTACTATTATTGTTACTAATATTATTATTATTAGTATTATTATTAGTATTATTATTGAATTAGTAGGGACAAGTTATAATAAGATGCAATAAGATATTAAAAAGGGTAAGAAATGAAACAGAGTAAAAGGAATTTGAATTGTTTCGATCTCTGGCTAGGAAAGACTTGGTATTTAAGGTGGCCAATACACGTGCCGCACCTCTCTTTCCTGGGATTTCGAACATTTCATTTCCGATTACGGCCACCTAGTATTTCCCGATTCAAGAAGTTATAAGATAAGATTTAAGATATGAAATATAAGATAAGATAAGGACGCCCATTCGATGATACATGAGTCGTCGGATTGGGTTAAGTCGATGCCACTGCTCCATGGGACGAACACACGAGTTCCCCCGCGCAGTTCTTGGTTCTAGAATATGTAGTCGTCTAAGTAGTGGTACACGAGCTGCTATTTAGGGGTTATGGCCATAGCTTAGGCTTAGTGGTGCACACGGGATCCACTACGGGTTGAATACACGAGTTCACCCCGGCATGTTTTAGGAAAGTTGTGGTGCACACGGGATCCACAACGAGTTATAGTGACCGGTCCGTTAAAAGATAAAGATGATATGATATGATTATAAAGCTAAGATGAACGATGTGATACGATTATGGAATTAAGATAATATAAGGTATAATATGATAATTGAAGAATAAGATGGATTAAAGTATAAGTTAAGTATTGGTTGTAATATAATATGTTTGGTATAAGTCTTCCGCTGTGTATGTCTGATCATGAATGTATATGTGTATTTCGAATGTAAGCTAGTTTGGTGCACGTATATAGTACGTATCTCTAACCGTATTTTGCAGGTATTATTATACGTATTGTATATGTACTTTTATACGTATTTTATACGCATCTCTAACTGTATTTTGCAGGTATTTTTATACGTATTGTATACGTATTTCCATACGTATTTCCGTACGTATTTTTATACGTACCTTGTATGTACATGTGTTTGGAATATTATTTGCTGGCATGTTTTCCGTGTGTTATCCTATGCTATTATGTGTTTAGCGGTCCCTTACTTAAACGGGACAGCCTAGTTACTCGCCACTGACTGTGGACCCCCCCTCAGTTTCAGGTGACGATGCAGCTGCTTAAATCGGGCTTCCGCTGGGTTGGGCTTTGTGCAGCAGAGACCTGTAGTTTAGCCTTTGTTTTCTTAAGTTATTTAATAAGATTTCTATGCAATTTGGATCATCCCAGCCTGTTGGGATGGATTTTATTTAACTCATGTAATTTAAGTTCGACCTATGTAGACCTTTGGAGTTTTAGTTTATTTATTTAATAAAAGATGTTTAGTTTTGCATAATTAATTTCATTTATAGTTTAATTGTTTAAGTAATGATCCGTTTGTCGATTTCCCTTCGTCAATCGACATGTCCAAAAAGTCGGGTCGTTACACTTTGAGTCGGAAGTCGAGTCATTCCCTGAATACAATGGTATTACCAAATCAGTTGTGTCTGGAATTCCAGAAACTGAATCTAGAGGTAATGGAACAAGGAGAGGTAAAAAGGATGTTGAATGCCTTGACGGCAAGACCATCAATTTATGATGAGATACGAGAAAGTCAACGCAATGACGAAAAGCTTAAGGCCATTAAAGAAAAGATTGATGAAGGACAGGTGCAGGATTTCACCTTAGGAGACGAAGGGAGTATTCGGTTTAAAGGAAGATGGTGTATCCCACAAAGCCGAGGGGACATTAAGAAAAGATTGATGGAAGAAGCTCACAATTCGCCTTACTCGATGCATCCTGGAGGAGATAAGTTGTACAAGGATATGAAGAAAACTTTTTGGTGGCCCAATATGAAGAAGGAAGTGGCTGAATTTGTTGCTAAGTGTCTGACTTGTCAAAAGGTGAAGATAAAGCATCGTAGGCCACAATGGAAAATCCAACCCTTGGAGGTGCGTAGTTGGAAATGTGATTCTATATCTATGGATTTTGTAGGAGCTTTACCAAAGACCAGAGCAGGAAATGACACCATCTGGGTAATTGTGGACAGGTTGACAAAATCAACAGTATTCATACCCATGAAGAGTACATGGACTATGGATCAGTTGGGAAGGGCTTATGTGAAGTTTGTCATAAAGTACCATGGGGTACCAAAGGACATTGTTTCGGATAGAGACTCAAGGTTTTTGTCAAACTTTTGGAAAAGTCTACGGAAGGCTATGGGAACTAAGTTGCTCATGAGCACGGCATTTCATCCTGCGACAGATGGACAGACAGAAAGGACTATACAGACATTGGAAGATATGTTGAGAGCATGTGTAATGGAGTACCAAGGATCATGGGAAGATCACTTGGATCTAATCGAATTCTCTTACAACAATAGTTATCATGCAAACATTAGTATGGCACTGTTTGAAGCCTTGTATGGAAGGAAATGCCGAAGTCCGATATGTTGGAATGATATAAGTGAAACAGTAGTGCTTGGACCTGAAATGATTGAGGATAGAGTAAAGCAAGTAAAGTTGATCCAAGAAAAGATCAAGGCAGCCCAAGACCGTCAAAAGAGCTATGCGGATTCAAAGAGAAGAGAAGAGGATTATGAAGTGGGAGAGAAAGTGCTACTGAAAATATCATCGATGAAAGGAGTGATGAGATTTGGCAAAAAGGGGAAGTTAAGCCCAAAATACATAGGACCATATGAGATAATCCAATAGGTTGGAAAAGTGGCATACAAGTTGGAACTGCCCACAGAATTGGAAAGGGTTCATAACGTGTTCCATGTGAGTCAAATTCGGAAGTACATACCAGATGCGACCCACGTGTTGCAACCAGAGAACATCGAGATGGGTGAGAATTTGACATATGAAGAAAGACCTGTTAGGATTCTGGATACAAAGGTGAGAAGTACAAGGAATAGGGATGTGAAAATAGTGAAGGTATTATGGTCAAACCATAAGACTGAGGAAGCAACTTGGGAAGCTGAGGAGGACATGAGGAAGCGTTACCCAGATCTTTTCACTTAAGGTTAGTGGTCGAGTTACGGGGCTGTAACTCCTTTTAAGGGGGGTAGAGTGCGATAGAGTTTCGCGCATTTGCTTTTTGAGTTATTTTGGGTATTTTGAGTCATTAGTATTAGTAAAAGTTGTCATTTATGAGTCTTGTTAGGATGTGCATGGATCAAACTTACAAAAATTTTCTCCATTTTTTCCCAAGTTTCGGCACGAAACTTCTTTTAAGGGGGTAGACTGTAATACCCCACAATTTTGGTACATATTTTATACGATTATTGATTATTAAAAAGACTATTTTATACCACGAATATATTATTTGCATATATTTTCAAGTTAAAAATATTTTTCAAAAAAAAAATAATAATTTAAATAAGTCCTATTTTCACATGTTAATAACTAGAATTTTATGATATGAATTTAATTTAAAAAGGGTTCTCTTGGACTTGTAAAGCCAATAGGCCAATTAAGCATTCCTAAGCCCAATTACTTCTATTGGAATTGTAAACAAATCCTAACCCAAAACCAATAAACCAATTAAGTAGCCCAAAAGTAATAATCCAAAACCAATAAACCAATTAAGTAACCCAAAAGTAATAATCCAAAACCAATAAACCAATTAAGTAGCCCAAAAGCCATAATCCAATTAATAAGCCCAAAAAGAAAAAAAAAAATTAAAAAGGGGAAAAGCCCCAAGATTACACGGCTAGGGGGGGGGGATTAAGAAATATTTGCAAAATTACTCCCTAATATTCTACCAAGCAAAATTTGCCTTTTTAATCACCCAAAAATCTTTCCATAACCCTCCCAATCATCATATGTTTGATCACCAAAAATAATATCTTCCTAAAACATGACTCAATCAAATAATTTTGATTATCAAATTATTTTCATGATCCCCAACTTACCATACTAAACATACCTTAAACACTATAAATACCCCCTAATTCAACCCATTTTACACACAAAAATTACAAAAAATTTCTCTACTCCTTGTCCAATCTCACAGCATTCTCTCTAAAAAAAAAAAAAATTTCTCAAGCTCCGGCAACCACCATCACCACCACCGGCAAGTGTTTTCCAACCCTCTTTTGTTTTATTAAATTATTTTATTAAGTTATATATTATTGTTTAAAACATTAACTAATCTTAAAAACTATAGATTATAAATTTTTTTTTGTAAAATACTTCACTACTGATAATAAGTTCTTAAAATTTTATGGGTTTTAGTATTTTATTATAATTATTACAATAATTCGGTTTTATAAAAAAAAATATATAATAATAATAATTATGATGTCCGAATAATAATAATAGTGATAATATTAATAAGTGTTTAAAATCCTACTACTAATATTATGATTTTAATATCCTGATACTTATATAAACTTTATTACTTATACTATAGTTTTAAAAGTATTTGTAGTCATGCACATCTTAGGATCTCACTTTGTTAGTAAGAATATTTTGGTAACCTTATATTAATTATAGGTTGTATTAATTTTGTTTAGGACGCTCTCGGTAGGATTCCTTAAGTGTTCAAGTTAGTTGTTTGAACCGAACGAAAGGTACGTTAAGTGGCCAGATACCTTATTAAATGTGTTATATGATTTTTTCTATATGTTACTTGTTATATGGTATAACTTGTGTTCAATTAAAAATTATATTAATTTAAAGTTTGATGACAAAATTATTTTATTTTATTAACCTATTATTTTTGTCATGAAATTCTTAGATTTTGGCAATAATATCAAATTATTATTTGAACCATCTTATTATGTTAGAAAGTAAGGTTTTGGAAAGATTTGAATCTTATTACATTTTGGAAAGTTACAAAAAAATATATATATATATATTCTATGAAAGATTTTGGAAATATTTTTATTGATATTGTTATGTCATTTTGAGGGATTAAGGAAACAAAGAATTTTGGAAAGTTTCAATCAAGAGTATGTTTTCTTATGACTCAACTCTTAGTATATTAAAAATATTTTGGTAACCCCACAAGCTTTATAAGCTTATTATTTGTTTTGTAATCCCACTATGCGGATTTGGTTGATAAGACTATGGACTTTATATGACCTAGTCTTTCCTCAAGGATAGCCTTTATACAGGAAGATACTAACTTGGGGGGTGTGCACACTTAGAGGAGGATTTTGGGGTATAGGAAAATTTATTTTCAATATTTGAAGTTTTTATATTCAATATTATTATTGGCTTGAAATATCTTTAGAAATGATCATTTGGAAATATAATTAATATAACTTGAGTATTTCAAAAGCATGTTTACTAAATAAAGTTATTTTACATATCTTGCACTTAAATGTACTTAGCATATTTTTTGCTAACCCGTACTTTGTTTTGTTTTTGGCTTGGCCCTACTTATCATTACGATGAGTAGTTAGGTGATGATATATGAGGATTCTATGCGTGGCATCGAGGGGAAAAAGGGCATCATCCATCTAGCTTAGGATTTAATTATGTTTTCTTATGCATTAATTTTGGAAGTACAATTATTTAATCATTACTCTGTATTAATAAAGTAGTTTTAATTTCCGCTGCAAGTTAGTATGAAAGTAATTTAGTATAGCCGTACGTTATCACGTGGCAGTAATACGCCCAAGTCTATCTCTACGGTATTTTGAATAGAGGGAGATTTGGGGGTGTTACATCCTCCGTAAATGAAAAATTGCAACAAAGGGGAGGTCACAGAATCCAAAAAAATTTTATAAGTGTGTTTAAGTTAATAGATTAGTAAAAGTAGGAGAGAGAAATAAAAGTTAGTAGAGTAGAAAAAGTAGGAGAGAGAAATAAAAGTTAGTAGATTAATAAAAGTAGGAGAGAGAAATATGTTAAATATTACCCAAAATAGAAAGTGACAAGTTTGTTGCAATTTTTAAAAACATCCAAATATGGAAAACGTTGTAATTTTTCATTTACGGAGGAAGTATTAGCAATAAACTAGCGTAGTGCCCGTGCGATGCACGGTTTATAAATCTAATTATTAATTTATTTATCCCGTAGGAAACAATAAATCAATTTATTTTAAATGGCTTATTTACACGTAAAAATTAACCATTGAAATATTAATCATTAGTCGGAATTGTGGCTAGATAATGCTATTTATAAGATTAAAAAAATAAATTAATAATCCCATTACAAGGTTATTTATTTAATTGAATAGAATAATTTTTTGCCCGTCGTCGCATTGTCTAAATCTATAAGCACAATAATAACTTTATATCTTACCCACCATTATAGATAAGTACAATAATAACTTTCTTAAGCTAACCATTGGCCAAAAAGTTTTACATAAAATAGTCATACAACCATTTGGTATAGATATTAATAAGTTTAAAAGAATAAAATATATTTTATAATATTTGTAAGAATAAATAACATAATTCAACGTTGAACCAATAATAATGTATATGTAGCATACTTTTTTAATGGACGTGTATTCCTATTATTATGAATGTTATAAAACTCATTATATAAGTTTTATATTAGTTAAAAAAATATTCCCTTGTTATAGAATTAGAATATTATTCATATAAATAATTTAAAAATTGCAAAAAATCTTTAATTAATATTATAGATGTATACATTTTATTAGCATATAAATATTTTTGTATGAAAATATTTCTATAACATTTTTCTAGAAAAATTTATGTGAGAGATATTTTTTAAAAAACAATCAAAGTTAAATGGAAAATGATATTTATTATATTTTTGTAATAAATTATATAAGCACAATAATACCTTCCTAATCTAATCATTTTGCAAAAAATTAAATGGTTAGATTAGTATAATATAATTAAGTATAATAATAACTTTATATCTTACCCGTCAGTATATATAAGCACAATAATAGTTTTCCTAATATAACCATTGTGCATAAAATTATTACATAAAATAGTCAAATAAAACCAACAGGTGATTATTGAATATGCAACAATTCAAAATATATAGGTATGAATATTAATAAATTTAAAGAATAAGAGATATATATCTTATAATATTTATAAGAATAAATAACACAATTCTACATATACCCAATCACGTATGTAACATACTTCTTTAATGGACATCTATTCTTATTTCTATGAATGCTATAAAACTCATTATATAAGCTTTACATTGATAAAAAAAATTATCTTGTTATAGAAATGAGAATATTTTTCATATATATAAATAATTTTAAATTTGTACAAAATCTTCAATTAATATTATAGAGATATAGCATATTTAATTTTTTTTCTAGGAAAATATTTTTATAACCTTTCTCTAGAAAATTTAATGTGAGATATTTTTTTTAATTAAAAAAAATAATCAAAGTTAAATGGTAAATGGTATTTATGATCGATATTTTTGCTAGCAAAAGTTAGAGGTATTTTTTTTTACATAGTATTTTAATTTATATTATTTTCATTTCTTTTATTTCACTATAGTTTGCTCCTTAATAGATATCTATTATTATGATTATGAATATGATAAAACTCATTATATAAGCTTTAAATTAGTTAAAAAATAAAAAATCTCTTGTTATGTAAATGAGAATATTTTTCATATAAATATTTTTAAATTTGTACAAAAACTTAAATTAATACTACGTGTTATAGATATATACCATATATAATTTTTCCTAGGAAAATATTTTTATATCATTTTTCTAGAAGAAGATATGTGAGAGTTTTTTTTTTTGAAATATTAAAAATCGAAGTTAAATGGTAAAGATGTTCTTTACATTTTTATTCACAATACAATAAAAAAGTTAGAGGTATTTTTCAAATTGTATTAAGTAGTTTTCTTTTGAATTATTCACAATACAATAAAAAAAGTTAGAGGTATTTTTCAAATTTTATTAAGTAATTTTCTTTTTGAATTATTCACAATACAATAAAAAAGTTAGAGGTATTTTTCAAATTTTATTAAGTAGTTTTCTTTTTGAAAATGAATTGAGTTAATATATACAACCAGTTACCTAAAATAATGAAATGAATATAGAAACAAATTTATGCATATATGTAATATTTTATTAAAAGATTTTTACATTTTTTTAAATGTATAAGAGAAGCGAATCATAGAGCGACACTTGTCAGCTCCACATCGATCCGCTTCTCTTTTAGTATAATACTAGCATAGTGCCGGTGCGATGCACGGTTTATAAATGTACATATATTAATAATTTTAAAGAATAAAAGATTTTTTTTTATTATATATATTTAAGAATAAGTAACACAATTCAACCGTTAACCAATGTAATTATGTATGTAATATACTCCTTTAATGGACATGTATTACTATTCTTATTGTTGTGATTGCTATAAAAAATATTATATAAGCTTTACATTAGTAAAAAAATCCCCAAATGCATAAGCACAATAATAACTTTATATCTTACCTACCAGTATATATAAACACAATAATAAGTTGTTTAATAATCTCGTCGTTATAATGTTATTTATTTAATCTAATACAGATAATTTGTTTTACATATCGTCTCATTCTCTAAATCTATAAGTACAATAATAACGTTATGCCTTACCCGACAATATATATAAGCACAGTAGCAATTTTCTAAGCTAACCATTGTGCCAAAAATTATTAATCCTAAAATAGTCATACAACTAATAGATATTGATTATTGAATATATAACAAAATTAAAATATGTAGGTACAGATATTAATAATTTAAAAGAATAAAAAATATTTTTTTATAATACATTTATAACAATAAATTAAATAACACAGTTCAACGTTTAACCAATGTAATCATGTATGTAATATACTTCTTTAATGGACATGTATTATGCTATTCTTATTGTTGTGATTGCTATAACAATATTATATAAGCTTTACATTAGTAAAAATACCCCTAAATGTATAAGCACAATATATAATAACTTTATATCTTATCTGCCAGTATATATAAGCACAATAATAACTTTCCTAAGCTAAACATTGTGCCAAAAATCATTTGAGAGAAGTGAATTATAAAGTGTCACTTGTATACGAAGATATTTTATAATTTTTATAAGAATAAATTAAAGTTAATGGTAAAAGATATTTATTATATTTTTTTAGAATTATAATATAAAAAAGTTAGAGGTATTTTACATATTTTATATAATTTATTTATTTTTTATTTAAAAAAAATGAATTGAGTTAACATATTCAACCACTTACCTAAAATAAAGAAATGAATATAGAAGGAATTTTATACATCTATGTATATAACAAAAATATATAGGTACGAATATTAATAATTTAAAAGAATAAAAGATATTTTTAATAATATATATATAATATAAGAATAAATAACACAATTCAACGTTTAACCAGTATAATCATGTATGTAATATACTTCTTTAATGGACATGTATTCTACTATTCTTATTGTTGTGATTGCTAGAAAAATCATTATATAAGCTTTACATTAGTAAAAAAAATCCCTAAATGTATAAATTAAACACAATAATAACTTTCCTAAGCTAACTATTGTGCCAAAAATTATATTAGAGAAGTGAATTAGAGAACGTCACTTGTATACAAAGATATAAAATAATATTTATAAGAATAAATTGAAGTTAATGGTAAAAGATATTGATTATATTTTTTTTAGCAATATAATAAAAAAAAGTTAGAGGTATTTTACATGTTTTATGTAGTTTTATTTTTTATTCTTTTAAAAAATTAATTGAGTTAATATATTCAACCACTTACCTCAAGAAAGAAATGTATATAGAAGGAATTTTATACATATATGTATATAATGTATAACAAAATATATAGGTACATATATTAATAATGTAAAAGAATAAAAAGTTAGAGGTATGTTACATATTTTATATATATAATTTTATTTATTTTTTATTTAAAAAAAAATGAATTGAGTTAACATATTCAACCACTTACCTAAAATAAAGAAATGAATATAGAAGGAATTTTATACATCTATGTATATAACAAAAATATATAGGTACGAATATTAATAATTTAAAAGAATAAAAGATATTTTTAATAATATATATATAATATAAGAATAAATAACACAATTCAACGTTTAACCAGTATAATCATGTATGTAATATACTTCTTTAATGGACATGTATTCTACTATTCTTATTGTTGTGATTGCTAGAAAAATCATTATATAAGCTTTACATTAGTAAAAAAAAATCCCTAAATGTATAAATTAAACACAATAATAACTTTCCTAAGCTAACTATTGTGCCAAAAATTATATTAGAGAAGTGAATTAGAGAACGTCACTTGTATACAAAGATATAAAATAATATTTATAATAATAAATTGAAGTTAATGGTAAAAGATATTGATTATATTTTATTTAGCAATATAATAAAAAACGTTAGAGGTATTTTACATGTTTTATGTAGTTTTATTTTTTATTTTTTTAAAAAAATGAATTGAGTTAATATATTCAACCACTTACCTCAAGAAAGAAATGCATATAGAAGGAATTTTATACATATATGTATATAATGTATAACAAAATATATATGTACAGATATTAATAATTTAAAAGAATAAAAGATATTTTTTATAATATATTTATAAGAATAAATCACAGGTACAGTTCAAAGTTTAACCAACGTAATCATGTATGTAATATACTTTTTTAATGGACATGTATTCTATTATTCTTATTGTTTTGATTGCTATAAAAATCATTATATAAGCTTTACATTAGTAAAAAAAAATCCCTAAATGTATAAGCACAATAATAACTTTATATCTTACCTGCCAGTATATATATTTATAAGCACAATAATAATTTTCATAAGCTAACCATTGTGCCAAAAATTATATAAGAGAAGTGAATTAGAGAACCTCACTTGTATACGAAGATATAAAATAAATAATATTTATATGAATAAATTGAAGTTAATGGTAACATATATTTATTTTAATTTTTTTAGCAATATATATATAAAAAAAAAATTATAGGTATATGCACAATAATAACTTTATATCTTACTTGCCAGTATATATATTTATAAGCACAATAATAATTTTCGTAAGCTAACCATTGTGCCAAAAATTATATAAGAGAAGTGAATTAGAGAACCTCACTTGTATACGAAGATATAAAATAAATAATATTTATATGAATAAATTGAAGTTAATGGTAACATATATTTATTTTAATTTTTTTAGCAATATATATAATAAAAAAAAGGTATAGGTATTTTACACCTTTTATGTAGTTTTTTTTTTTTTAAATTGAATTAAATTAACATATTCAACCACTTACCTAAAATAAAGAAATGAATATAGAAAGGATTTTATACATATATGTATATAATAGTTTAAAGATTTTTACATTTTTTAAATAAAATAAGAGAAGCAAATCAGATAGCGACACTTGTCAGCTCCACATCGATCCGCTTCTCTTTTAGTATAATATATAGATAGATATATAGATAGATAGATAGATTGATTGTTAAAACTTTGGAAAGAAAAATTTTGTAAAAGAAGATAAATTGAGAAAGTTTTTTTAAATAAAAAAAAGATTTAAAAATCAATGGAAGTTTTGGAGGAAAAACGGTTGAAGGAAAAAGTTGATATGTGTCACTGATGATTTAAGAGATCTTTGTTTGATTGATAGTTATTATTATTATTATTATTATTATTATTATTATTATTATAGATATAAACTAGGTTGCACACTTGCACGGACAATTCTAACAAGTGACGCGTCCTGTGTCCAACACTTATCAGACACGTCTAAATATGTGTCGGACACACCAACTCACGTGTCCAATAATTTTAGTTATATGGACACTTATGAAACACATATTGGACACTTAATTATATGACACATTCTAAACTTCCTTAAAAACTTATATATTTAGTTTACATAAGAATTTAAATTATAATGTGTGAAGTGAGTTCATAAAAGTGAAATGTAAAACACGAACATCGTCGAATATTCATTAAAATTAACATTATAATGACAATCAATTTTTTTTTTTAAAAATAATTCTTTTTCATCATATATTTTTCTAATAATTTAATAATAGAAATATATATTTTTTAATATTATTTTTCTGTGTCCCCGTATCAACTTTTAGTTAGCGTTTTCATGCAATATAATCCTTATGTCCCTAAAAGATTGCTCCATTTAATTTTTCTCATCTCCTGAGACACATATTTAAATGAAAATATCTTGAAATTTGTAGAATAAAAAATTATAAGCATTACATATTAAAAAATACACATTGTGCCGAATCAAACGAGATTTCATTTGGCTATATTTTTCCTTACCTGTATAAAATTATAGAGAGACAAAATTATCAATGAACAGTAGCTAAAGTCAATATGACATTTAAGGGACAGAGAGTAGAATGTAGGTATAGTATAGTCTTATAGATATGAAATAGGATAAATAGATTTTTTTCTTTTTGTCATTTCAATCACTCCGCCTCACGGTAAAACTCACGGGTTCCCTCTCTTCGTCTGGCCCTCCTCGCCGGAGTTCGATTCCGCCACCACGTCGCCACCACCACAATGTCACTCGATTATGGTAGCCTCCTCTACCTCCTCTCACTTTGATTATTGCTGTTGCGTCCGAGGCTGCTGCCGCTTTTCGCACCGTTTCCGGCGGCTGTCGACCTTGACGGTTCTGCTAGTGGTAGTCGCCGCTCCTTCCTCCCTTGTTCATGCTATCCACCACCATCCAAGGTACCCACACTCCTCCTTTCTCCCCTATTTGGTTTTAGGGTCTAATTAGATAGTTTTTAGGTTCTAAATTATTGGCATTACTATTGTTGCCATTGGTATTGTGATGTTTGTTGTGTGTTGGTTGTTATTGGTGTGGAAGTAATCGGATAAGTTTAAGGTAATGATAAGTTGTTTTTGGGGTATATAAATTTATTTGTGAAATGTAAATTGAAATCATAGATATTGGGGATGCTAATTGAGCTGTACACTTGGGAATTGAAGGATGTTTAATTCTACAAATATTTTAGTTTTAGTTGTTGATTACTGCTACTGCTATTAGCTGCTGCCCAAAGCACTCAAAATCATCCAAGATTTTATTCTAATTCCAAGTCAATTTAGCTACCCTGTCCTAATCTGCCATTTTCATCACTGTAGAGGCAGTTTTTACAAAGATGTCCTCTAATAAGAATTGTAGGTCTTGAAATTCTAATGGATTTAGGCTCAACAATTTCTCAATTCCGAGTTGTGTGCTATGAGTTATGGTCATTGTAATATGAGCTGTCTAAAAAGGTAAAACCAACGAATTTTGGACATGATGTTAATCTATTATTTTTGCTAGTTGTAATTGATCTTGTTGCCAAATTGATTATTTTTAGGAAAATTTGACAAAAATAAGCCAAACTTTGTTCGGTGTTCCATAAATAAGTCAAACTTTTGAAATTCCATAGATAAGTCAAACTTTACATCATGTCAGCCAAATTTATGTTAGAGAATTTTATTTAGCGCCACCTCGACCCACCGAAATCGACCACTACTGCCACATGTCTTCCTTATCCTTCATGTATCTCCTTTTTTTGGATTTCACGGTTCATTGGTGTGGGTAAACAAAATTTTCTGACCTAAATTTGGCTGACATGATGCTAAGGTTAGCTTATCTTTGGAATTTCAAAAGTTTGACTTTTTTATGGAAGATCCACCAAAGTTTGGCTTATTTTTGTCAAATTTTCCTTAATTTTTACCTATAAAACTAAAATTTTAGATTTAATAAAAATATTTTAAAGTATATTTTTATACCTTGAAGTATAAATTTTTAATTGGAGTTTTATGACATAAACCAATAGTATTATATTATATACGGGCATTTAATAGTAATCATCGAAGCTTATTGGGTAATCGCTTATGGTTTCAGATGGGGTTTTTTAGTAATTGAAATAATTTTGTGTTAGGAATCATTGAATCAATTTTAATTGATTATATTTATTATACAAAGGTACGTACGAGTTGTGAACTTTTGATCTTGTGCTTGTGTTTATTACGCATGCTTGTTAATAAATTTTGGGTCATTGGTTTACGTTTGAGTAAACGCGTTTACTTTGGATGGAAAGTGGAATTAATTTATTATTCCATGAGGTTATATCTTATCACTTTTCCATGTGTGAGTTGGGTAAAGGAAATTATGAGTCTTTATGACGAGGTAGTTGACTTTTTTCAACAGGCGAAACTTGTATTAAAAGGAATCTCCAAATCAATAATAATATTTGCATCCACTATTGAAAAATTAAAGAGTTTTAAAACTAAAGTATAATCATTTTAAGTGTTTTTAAAATTAGACTTCCGCTGTGTAACTTTGGTAAAATGTCGTAGTCGTTTGAACACGATGGCGGTAACACTTTGGTTTTTCTTTATTAGAAAGTATTTTAATTAATATAGTAGAGGTAAAAAAATGGAATTTCCAGAGTGTTACATTATTTGTCCTTTAAGTTTGCTACATTTACTTTTTCACGTTTACCAAAACATAACGTTAAATGAATATATCTTTAGATATATATAATAATAAAATTTCTTTAAGTTATTCTACTTGCTTTTTCACACTTGTGGACACACTTTTTTAATCCAAAATTTCTCTAACTTTCTAATTATAAAAAATATAAAGATTATGTATTTGAAAAGTATAAATCGAGACAAATCCAATAAGAACCCACATGACTACGTTTTTTCTTATATACATAACAAATGATGTTCAAAGTGAAGTGTATGAATAGTGCCAAAAAGCAAATGGAACAACAAAACAAAACCGATGGAGTATTTTTGTCCTCATGGGTTGTGCCTAAGAATGAACTTTCTTTTTTGTTTTTTTTTTTTGGGTTAAAAGAATTTTCCTGTACCTCATCTCTCTTATATTACTTCTGGATAGGCATTTATGCATCCTGCAAAGTTTCAACTTTTAGTATCACTGGATTTTTGATTTTGGTGTTACTATGGCATATTTTTGTGTAGCAAATGGTGGGGTCAAAGCGAAAATACTTAACAGCAGTAGGTTTAAACAGAGACAATAATGCTCTGGAGAATTCTTCAAACATTGTAGCTGATTCTGATGTGCTTGGAGAGGATGGTTGGATTGTTGTTAAGCAGCAGAGAATTAACATTCTGATTCCTCGCCTTCCTACTATTGAGCCGTTTATGGCGCCTGATCTTCAGCAAGATCAGCCTCATGGAAAGGCGTCGAACAATATGCCCAATACCCCTGAGCTTCCACAGGAGGAGCCACTAATGGCACATCTTACTGAGAGAAATGGTGTGGATGATGGAATGGCAATACCAAAGCCAAATGATCCAGATTTAAGGAGAATGACAGCTGAAGACCAAACAGAAGCTTCTGGATCCTTTTCTGGAACAACAAAAATTCCTCTGAAATTTCAGAAAACATCTCCGAAGCATGTGAAACCTTTCTTGCAATCAAGACTATATGGAGTCTGTCAATTTTCTACTTCAACCATGAATCTAGATAGAAAGATGCGGGCGCTGAATCTCGAAAGAAAGATCTCAAATGCTGGTGGATTGTGTAGGTGGCTTTATTCTCTGGGACTGGAGCAATTTGTGAGAATTCTTGGTCCCAAAAATTTCAATAAATTTCATTTGGCAAATCTGTCAATGAAGAAGCTAAAGGATATGGGTGCTCTTGCTGTTGGCCCAAGAAGGAAGTTGATTCACGCTATAGAATGTGTTTGTTAGCCACATTAATGTGAACCTTCTAAGAACCTTCAGAATGTGTTCGTCCTCCCTATGTTGGTCCCATGCTATTTTTCCAAGGGTATGCTGACCATTTTCCCTTTCACCAAAGCTCTACTTTGCAAGGATATGGTCGTTCTGCACTCGTATGCTATGAACTGACATAGCTAAACAGAAAATTTATCCAGTATAATGTAATTGTGAAAAGAAATGAGAAATGATATTAGGAAGCTTGGTGCATCTTGAAATAATATTAGGAAACTTGGTGCATCTTGTAATAATATTAGGAAACTTGGTGCATTGTTTTTCAATTTTCTTTTGTTAAGAGAGCTGGAAACTGTGTTGCGCATAATCTGACTCAGATGAATTTGGCTGGAAGAAATACCAGGTGACCTCATGGTCATAGACTCATAGTAGCTGCTGATTTTTCTACTGCTACTGATTAAGCTCCTGCTATGAAGTTTTCTTGTCCAAAAAAATAATTAGGTTCTTTTTTTTAAGGTTTTTTTTTTTTTTTTTTTTTTTTTATTTATTAAAAATGGAATTCTTTTCAAAAGTTTTTTTAAAAAAATGATGATGTCATATTTTACTTTGGAGTGAAAATTTCCTTTGAGGATTTGACACTTGTCCCTCAATACTGTGTGGCCTATTTTAGTATATAGATTATTAGAAGCTATTGTGTCAGACTCGTCTGACAATAATGTTATTGTCAGACAAGTCCAACTGAGATGGATACATATTGTTTAACCTGGATATATATTGTTAAACATGGACACATATTGTTAAATTTGGACACATGTTTGTTCAACCTGAACACATATTGTTAAACTTGGACACATGATTGTTCAATCTGAACACATATTGTTCAACCTGACACATACTCCGTATTGTTTAACCTGGACACATATTGTTAAATCTAAACACTTTTTGTAATGAACCTGGACAAAATGTAATTAACATAGACAAAATATAACTAACCTAGACAAAATGTAATGAACCTGGACAAAAAAAATATCATTAACCTAGATAAGAATATAAAATCTGGACAAATGTAACTAACCTGGGAAAAAAAGAAAAGAAAGACCTTGACAGAAGAGCACTTGGACCAAAAAAAAAGAAGACCTGGACAGATTTGGTCTATATATCAGTATATGTTTGATTTTTGATATTTTTGACATTTTGAGGCCTCTAGAGACTTTTATTGGCAATTTCCTTTAGCCAAATCCCCTGCGAGAATTTGTAGCTGCGTTCATCTCAAAAAATTAATCAATTTGGACATATTATATGCCCCGATCGGACATCTGAGTGCAAAATTATGACTTTTCAAAATTTTTCACTTTTATAATTGGGTATATTGGGCAAACCGTCTGATCAGATTGTTTGGTCAGACGGTATGACCCAATACTTTCACATAGATTATGGATACTTAAAAATCCCTAGGAAAATCAAATTGCCTACTCACAATTCAATAAGAAAAATAAACAATGGTTGCAAAATGACCTATCAGCAACAAATTAGTCGCAAAATTGCAACAAAAAAGGGGTAAAAAATCTCCAACCAAAATATATGATTTTCATCAAGTAATACTTCACTCAGACACCGGGTGCAACGCGCCCGAAGGCACACTAGTAAAAGAAAATGAACCAACATGCAACATAGGTCTTAAATAGGATCAAAGTGGAGCATAAAAGTGGTCATAAAGGCCACTTATCAACGAACCAAATACATAAAAATTAAGCTAAATAACAGCTAAAAATAGCTGAATAAAAGTGGGGAATGGAAGAGAAGTCGTTGACCGTTGATGAAGATGTCCTTGACCATCTCGTACTGTATCACCTACCATTTAAAAATGCAATTGGGGTCATAAATTTCCAGCCAACTTATTTGTGAGCATAAAACGAATAGAAAGAAAAAAGGAAAATTTGATGGGAATAATCCCAACTTTCACACGTCTGCTTATTTTGGTCCCTACTTTGGATTAACTCAATATAATCCAAAATTGCACAATATCTTCTCAATTTGGTCCAACTTTCACACGTCTGTTCATTTTGGTCTCTAGTTTATCTTAAGTTACTTGATACAGCAAGTCAAAAATAGCATTGGGACTAAATTGAGAAGATGTTGTGTAACTTTGGATTATATTGAGCTAATAAAAAATAGGACCAAAATGAGCAGACGTGTGAAAGTTGGGATTATTCCCATCAAATTTTCCAAGAAAAAATGGAGTATGTGATTATGGGGTCACTTTTTATTAAAAAGTTCAGTGAAAATTTTAACTTTTGATAACAAGTTAAACCCATTAAATCATTTTTTCTTTGTGTTTTTTTTTTTTTTTTTTTTTTTGAAAGAAAAATCATTTTTTCTTTTGACCTTCTATAAATGGTGATTTTTTTTTTTTCAAATAACGAAAAGGTTGGATTTGGGGGTGGTTGCTTAAAAAAATGTAAACTGTTCGCAAATAAAACGGTTTGAAAAAGTGGATAGAGCTGTAATTTCATCCACCTTAGTGAAAGTAATTCCAATGTCGACAACAACACATTCAATTCATCAGATGGTTGCCAAAACATTCATATCTAAGGAATTGGAAGCCGATTGATGCTTAGGCTGGCTGATATGGAGAAAATTGCTTTCCAAGTGATAAAGTTGGTTATGGCGGGTGATCGTTTCGTCATGGAAGCCTTGAAAGAGTATACTGCTTTGAACTATGGATCGAAGTCCATTTCCATTGATCTTTCTGGTAAGGTATTGCCCTCTTCTCTTCACTGCTACCTGAAAGTAAAACAGGTCAGTAAGCATCAATTAGATATGTATTGTTATAAAAGGGTGATTGAGCATATGCTTCTGTGGCTACTGGTAGTTTTGACAGGATTTTGAGGGGTTTTTTTGGGCTTCTAATAAGGTTGCTATTTTCTTCGATCTTGGCTTCTAATAAGGTTGCTAATTTCGCCTACCTTTTTTTTTTCGGAGAGAACTTGTTGCTCTGAGCAGATTCCAATTCTTTCTGGAGCATTTCTATCGTTTCTCTAGTAGATTGTGATTCTGCTGACACTCTTCTTTTGTTTTCTCTAGTAGATTGTGATTCTGCTTTTACCCCTCATGTCTTCTTCTATGGCTTTTTGGTCAGCTTCAGGCGCCGTGTGTAAGGTATTTGCCTCTCTTTTTTTTTAATTTTTTATTGATTTTTGTGTACATATATATTTAATTATTTTTAAATTTAGGGGTAGGAGGGTTTTATGAAATTAATGGAAGTGGTGGCCTATAGCACTGTCAGTTTGGGTTTGATTGGATAACTTTTGACTCAACTGAAATTGAACCTAGGTTGCACGGAGTCGGATTCGGAGTCAAAAACGGGTACGGGGACAGGGACGGAAAACAGCAAAATCAAAATTTCTAAAAATGGGTACAGCTTGGGGACGGCAAAAAATATATACATAAAAAAAATCATTAAAAAATCACAAATAAAAAAATATTAATGAATTACATGTCTTAAAAAAAAAAATACAAAATAAAGTTTTACCCAACTAATAATAACACTAGTAATTAATAAGTAAATATTTTTTTTTTGAAAGAGA
Source organism: Salicornia ramosissima (assembly GCA_951394345.1). Classification (NCBI taxonomy): domain Eukaryota; kingdom Viridiplantae; phylum Streptophyta; class Magnoliopsida; order Caryophyllales; family Amaranthaceae; genus Salicornia; species Salicornia ramosissima. The sequence continues at coordinate 41,098,260 of OX596237.1, read as the reverse complement.
TAATAAATAAATAAAACACTACTTATAGTGAAACTATTGGGTCAGACCATCTGACCCAATAGTTTCCGTCGGACGTGTTTTGGGCTGGGCTGGGTATGGGCTTTTTGGGTTGAAAAGCGCGAAATGTTATTTTGATTTTAGTCCGTTATTCTTTTTTTTTTCCACTTCATTTCAAACTCTTTTCTTCTTCTTTCTCTTCTTCTTTCTCTTGCTATTTCTCTCAGTAACAAAATTTCATTCTTCATTTTGCGATTTCTCAAACCTAGTTTCGATTACCTCTTTTCTCTCCATTCTTCTTATATTTCTGCTCTGCATTTGAATTTTCTTCTCATTTTCACATTAAATTGCTGCATTGTTGTTCAATTTTTCGTTCAAATATTATGGCTTCTCAACAATCTCAAACTTCCAAATCTCAATTATCTTCGAAAAGGTCAAGAGATGCTGCTGACAGGTAGTGTTGTAGTTCGTCTCTACTTTAACTCTGTTTTTCGTTTTTTAAATTTTTGTTTGTGATTAATTTTGTGTGTGTTGTTTTTTTGGATTTTTTCCATTTTTTGTAGCTCTCGTGTTGCTAAGGTTAAGAAGGCTAGGCCATCAAAAACTGCCAACAAAAGTGATGAGTTCAATTTGAAGTAAGTTTTCAGTGTTTCTTTGCTTTGTTTATGCATAATTTCTGTATTTTTGTTTGAATTTAGTCGAATTTAATTATTTTTATGTGCAAGTATTATTTGCATGTATAAATTTATGAATCGATATCCAGGTTTAAGACTAAATGGCTTTGTTGTTGATAATTTATATTCAGGTTTAATACTAAATGGCTAGGTTATTTGATGTGCAGCCATTTTTTTCCTTTCTATTTTTATTTTCTTTGTTTGTTTATGCATAATTGCTGTAATTTTTTTTTGTATTTAGTCGAATTTAATTATTTTGAAGTGCAAGTATTATTTGTATGTATAAATTTATGAATTAATATCCAGGTTTAATACTAAATGGCTAGGTTATTGATAATTTATATTCATGTTTATGCATAATTGCTCTATTTTTGTTTGAATTTAGTCCAACTTAATAATTTTTAAGTGCATATATTATTTGTATTTATATATTTATGCATAATTGCATGTATTTTTGTATGAATTTAGTCCAACTGAATAATTTATGTTCATGTTTACAAGTCATTGTCCATGTTTACAAGTAAATGTCCAATTTTATTGATTTATGTCCATGTTTAATAATATATTTCCTTTTTAAATAATATATGTCCAGATTATGTAATATGTTTCCAGGTTCATTGATTTAAGTCCATATTTAGTTATATACTTCCAGGTTTAATAATGTAAGTGCAGGCTTAGTAATGTAAGTCCATGTTTTATACTATATGTCCAGGTTTTGTTCTATGTGTCTAGATTTTGTATTATGTGTCCAGATGTTGTGATATAAGTCCAGGTTTAATGATGTATTTTCATGTTTAATAATATATTTCTAGGTTTTGTACTATTTTTCCAGGTTTAATAATTATATGTGATCAGGTTTTAGTACTTTTGTTTGGATGTTTAATATATACTTGTCCAGGTTTAAGATTATAATTTTTATGTCATCTTTTTCAGTGATTTCACACCCGAACTTCTGCAAAATGTACATTTGCGTATGATTTCTCAATGCAAATACATTACTGAAGTAGTTTCTGCGTTTAGTGATGAGCAGAAACAGGCTGTGAGGGAAATAGGTTTTGGATGTCTATTGGATCTTGGTGATATAGACATCAAGGACGACCTTTTCCTTCTATTCCTGCTCAATTATAATGGTAGTGCGATGAGTTTTTCAAACGGGAAGGAAACCGTTTTGATTAATAGCACTACCATTAGAGATGTTTTAGGGCTTCCTCTCACTGACAGAAAAGTTGAGATGGAGCCATTTGTTAGGCATTCTGTGTCGGAGGATCGTGTGAAGTGGAACAAGTTCATTGGAGCTAGGAATAGTAGTCACTACTTGGGCAAGGATCACTGGAAGTCACTTTTTACAACCTATCCTAGCGGTGATTCGTTCAAGCAGCTGTTTGTAATGTACTTCATGACTATGTTCCTGTGCACACAGACTGATGGTTGTCCATCCATCAGTTACTGCCCTAGTCTTAATAAGGCAGATGAGATTGCAACATACAATTGGAGTGGGTACGTTGCAAATTATCTTTGTGATGGGGTGAGGAAACTACATGAGTCACTCCTATCTAGGAAGAAGTCAGTGGAGCTTGTGGATCCTTCTTTGAGTCAATCTAAAACCGAGTCTACGAAGAAAGAGTCAAAGAAGAAGCTTGATACAAAACTCAATGTCAAGGGTTGTATGCTAGCCCTTGTTCTTGCTGTTGTTCACAAGTTCAAGGTTCGTGATATGGACTTCTCTAAGGCCCCTACTCCGTATATTTTGTTCTGGAAAGAGGGGTCTAAATTAGTTGATGTTGCGAGGGTTTTTGGTCTGAATATCAAGAGTACAGTACTAGCAGTTGATGTGTCTGCACTTGCTAGGTCTGTATTGGGGCATGATGTATCCACAACCGATCGCACACTTAAGAAGGTTTCCAAAAAGAGGGTTCATGAGGTGGATGCTAGCGTTATTACGCCTAAAGCTGTTCAGAAGTCCCCTGTTCTTTCTATTGTTCAAGGCGATTCTGGTAGGGAGCTCATAGTGAGGCTTCCTTCTCACCTCAAGACTGATGCTGAAGAAGTTCCTGTAAGTTGTTTTCTTTTTTTTAAATTTTTTATTTTATTTTGTTCTATTGTTTATAAATGTGGTTATTTTATTTTTATTTTTTTGTAATTTTTAGTTTGATACTGATAATTGCATGTTTTGAAATAAGTGTCCAGTTTTCATAATATATCTCCAGGTTTAAAAGTAAGTGTCTAGGTTTTATAATATATTTCCATGTTCAGTACCAAATGTCCATGTCTTGTAATATGTGTGTATATGTGGTAACAAAAGCAATTGTCCAGGTTTTATAGTTTATTTCAAGGTGTTATTATTTGTATGAGATTTTTGTGGTTTTTCAAGGTGTCCAGTTTGTACATTTTGTTTTCAGATTTAAGATTATTATTTCAGGTTGTTAGTATTAGAAGTCCAGGTGTATCAGTGACTGTCCAGGCTTTAGTAGTATATGTTCAGCTTTTTGTATTTTATGTCTAGCTTTTGTAGTATTTATTCAGCTTTAGTAATATATGTTCAGGTTTAGTTGTATATGTCCAGGTTTAGTATTATATGTCCAGGTTTCATCAGTGACTGTCCAGGCTTTAGTATTATATGTTCAGCTTTTGTATTTTATGTCTAGCTTTAGTAATATATGTCCAGGTATAGTGGTATATGTCCAGGTTTAGTATTATATGTCCAGATTTATTGGGTATATGTCCATGTTTACAATAATTTGTCCAGGTTTAGTAGTTTATTTCTATATTTATGTTTCAGTGTTCTATGTTTTTTTTTTCTAGGTTCCTTTTTTAATGTCCAGGTTTTATAATGTTTTTTTTTTTTGATGTTTTTAATTTTTTTTTCTCCAGGAGCTTTCAAAGAAGATGATGAAGGTTCAGAGAAATGCTATTGCTTTGTGCGAGCTTAATTTAGAGCTCGTAAAAGAAGTTAGCGAAGATGCAAAGCAGCAGTCCCAAGAAAGCATGTCCCAAGAGGATGATCTTGTGATGAATGATGATTTCTTTGCTGAGATTGATTCCATTGTTGCCAGCTGCATCTCACAAATGTACCAGGCCAAAAAAATGGAACCAGCAAAAGCCAGTCCTGTTGTGAGGAAGGCCGTTACCTTTGATACGGATCAGAATCAAGTGTTTGAGTATCAAAAGGAAGCCAGTCCAATTAATATTCAGAGGACTACTGGTGCTGAGAGTTCTCATCATTCTGAAGACGTTGATGATGTGCCTGAAGTAGTTAATGATCATGATTATGATGAAAAAAATGATGATGTGCCTCATCTTGAGAATGAAAGTAGTCATAGTGTAGTAGTTCATACTAATGTAGATAATGATAATGTACATAAGGATGTAGATAACCATAATGACGCTGATCATGATCAAAATGATCATGATGATGATGTGTGTGATGATGATAAAAATGACAATGCTGGTGATGGTGGTGATGATGATTTCAATGGTGCGTTTGGTGGTGTTGCTGGTGGTTCTGTTGTTAGTTCTGGTGTTGTTAGTGATGGTAGTGGTGGTGATATTGGTGGTGGTGGCGAAGGTAGTGCTGGTGTTGATGGTGGAAGTGGTGGTGGTAGTGGTGTTGCTGGTGGTTCTGTTGTTAGTTCTGGTGTTGTTAGTGATGGTAGTGGTGGTGATGTTGGTGGTGGTGGTGAAGGTAGTGCTGGTGTTGATGGTGGAAGTGGTGGTGGTAGTGGTGGTGATGGTGGTGAAGGTAGTGGTTGTGATGGTAGTGGTGATGGTAGTGGTGGTGATGTTGGTGGTGGTGGTGAAGGTAGTGCTGGTGTTGATGGTGGTAGTGGTGGTGATGGTGGTGATGGTAGTGTGACCGGTCCATTTAGGACCTCTTTTTAAGCCTCTTTTAGCTTGAGTTTTGGTCGTTCTCGGCTTTATTTTATCATTTTTAGGGTAGTTTAGTTTAGTTTTGAGTTTTCTTAGGTTTTAATTGTTTTTGTGTTAGTTTGTTTATTTTTGCTAATAATTGGCTATTATATATGTTACTTGAGTTGTGCCGAGTTTTGTGCAGGCAATTTTGGGCTTTGAACGGGTCGTGAGAGGTCCCGAACGGATTCCGAGGAGCCGGGATTGGCGCCGAAGTGACAATGGGGCACTTGCGAGCAAAAAAGGCTAAGGATGAAGGCCACACGACCGTGCAAGAAAGCAGTGCACGGTCGTGTAGATCGTGCAGCCCAAAAGCATGGGTGCACGATCGTGCAGCCCCTCCTTCACAAGACACGATCGTGCAAGGTATAACTGCACGATCGTGCAGACCCCTCGTGCAGAGATCAGAAGGTCCATTCTGATCTGCACGATCGTGCAACCTATCCTTGCACGATCGTGCAGATTTCACTTCGTTTCGCCACGATCGTGCAAGTTCAACTGCACGATTGTGCAACTAAACTGCACGATCGTGCAGCCTATTTCTGCACGATCGTGCACGGTTAACTCGAGATTTTTGTAAATTTAGCCATTTGCTTTGTAATTTTTCTTATAAATAGGAGGTTAAGGCAATGTTTTGGGATATATGAAAAAATTCTAGGCAATATTTTCTGATTTTTAGTATAGTTTAGGCTAGCTTAAGCACTCCTAATTGTAGTAGTTTACTCTCTAAGTTTTCAATTCAATATTAATTCAAGTTTGTTCAAGTTCTTCAACTTTCTTGCTTTCAAGTTTTGCATTCCAAGATTAGTATAGATTTAATCAAAGTTTAATCCAGGTTTTTTCTTAGTTTTTCATTGCTAATTAGATTTTAATTCTTTGTTTCTTGTTGCATTTAGTTTTATAGAATTTGTTTTAATTTATAGATTAGTTTTAATTAAATTTCACGATTTTAATCTCAATGGATAGAATTAGTGAGTAGTTCTTTTCCTAGAGATTGGATGGCTTAATGTTATAGATTTTGGGGGTTAATCTTGGATTAATTGTGTTTGAATAATCTTGATTGTAATTTCTTAATTGCTAGAGATAGAATTAGGATTTTAATTGAAAAAAGAATTTGATGAACTCGATTTTGGGTTTTGCTAACTTGGCTAATCGAGAGAGGTTAATTTAGCCGATCCTAGAATTTCCTATCGCCTAATCGAGAGAGGGTGTTGGGATTGAGTTCTTTGAATACTTTTGAATGTTTACATTGCAATCAAGATAATCGAACATAAATTGGTACATTGATTATAATTCCTCCAATTGAAGTAACATTAGGTAGTCCGATCTTTAGAGTTTTTTCTTGAGTATTTCCTTTACATTGAATTCATTTATTGTATTTCTTTTAATTCTTGTAGTTTAGGTTAGATTTCAACTTTCGATCAAAAAGTGAAAGATCCTTGGATCATCCTGTATTCACGACCAATTCTGCATAAGTTCCCTGTGGATCGACCCTATTACCGCTAATACTACGTATTAGTTGTTTAGGTTTATTAATTGTATATTTGATAGGCGTCTAGGGCTGCGACACCCTAGAGGCCGGTCAAATTTTGGCGCTGTTGCTGGGGAAACTTTTTTCGGTTTCGGTAGTGAATCTTGGTCCGAGTTATAGCTTTCTTTTTTGTTTCTTTGTTGTTTTTGTTATTCGTTTTCTTTTAATTTGTGATAGTCATTGCTAATCTCTTTCTTAGTTGTGGTTTTGCATGCACACAAGGTCAAGAAGCTTGCCCTTGTTCCCGGAAATATCTGAAATAGAACGTGCTTTTCATCACCAACGCCGTGTACAAGAAAGTGTGATCCAACATCCTAACATAATCATGGCCGAAGGAGGAAATGACAACATACTATTTAGGGATTTCGGGAATCCCGGAGTCTACGAACTAACCGGGGGTATACAACTTCCAACAACCACATCCAATTTCACCATCCATCCTCAATATACAAGGATGGTGCAATCGGACCAATTCTCCGGGAATTTGAACGAAGATCCTATTGCTCACCTAGATCGTTTCTTGGAATTGTGCTCAATGATTCAAACGAGTGAAGTTTCTCAAGACTACATTCGCATGCATTTGTTCCGGCAATCCTTGACTGGGAAGGCCAAGATATGGTTAAAACATTTGAGGCCCAATTCTTTGACGACATGGGGTGAAGTAGCTAAAGCCTTTCTAAAGAAGTTTATTCCCGAAGACAAGACCGCAAATTTAAGAAGGAAGATAATGAGCTTTGAGCAAGATCTTGATGAATCATTGGGAGAAGCATGGGAAAGATTCAAGGAGCTCCAACGAGCTTGCCCACATCATGAACTTGCAAAACCAATGTTGATGCGGATTTTCTATGACGCTCTTGATCCAATCTCAAAGGCTCAACTTGGTGCCGGGGTTGGTGGCCAAATCAAGACCATTCCACAAGCTCAACTTGAAGAAAGGATTGAAGAGGCTATTCAAGATTATGCATGGAGCACTCGAAGAAGGGAAACATCACAAGCTCAAGCTCCTCCTCAAGTCAAAAAGAGAGGTACCTTTGAGTTAGACCCGGATACATTGAAGGATTTAATGGAGAACATCATCGACAAGAAACTAGGCAAGGGTGAAAGTTCAACCACAAAACCATCTCAACAAGTCTACCATTATTCTTGCGAGATATGTGGGGGCACGAATCATGATGCTTCATATTGTGGTGGAGCCGATCCGGAGCATATAGCGGCTATTGGAATGAGGTATGATGGTCACCAAGTGGGTCCAAGAGGAGTCCAAGGGTATGGCAACCGAGGTATCTTTTTCAATCAAGGTTATGCAAGTCAATTTCAAGGGCCACCGGGAAATCAATTATATCAAGGGGGTCCACCTCAACAAGGCTTCAACAACAATCAATGGGATTCTAATGTCTACAATCAAGGATTTGGATATGCTAATCAATTCCAAGGGCCACCCGGAAATCAATTATATCAAGGGGGTCCACCTCAACAAGGCTTCAACAATAATCAATGGGTTTTAAAGCAATCTACTAGTGACAAATTTATTCCACCCCCCACGAGACAACAATCGGCAAGACCTCCATTCAACACTTCTCAACCTTCTTCTTCAACATTTCAAAGTCAAAAGCAAGATCAAAGTCATGGTACGGATTCAAGCCTCCAAATGATCATGCAACAACTTCAAGCAATTCAAATGGAACAAAAGGAAGAAAAGGCTCACCGAAAGATCTTGGAAACCCAAATCGCTCAATTAGCCGAGGCCAAAGCTTCGTCAACAACTACTTCAAAGGTGGTGCCTATCTCTTCTACTTCCACCGATGTGGTGCCCATCAATAGGGTTGAACTTCGATCAGGCAAAGGCTATGACGGTCCTAGCATGGTAGAAGAACCGCAACAAGATTCAATCCCGGATGACAAAGAAAGTCAAGGAAAAGATGGGGAAAAGGTTCAACAAAAGGCAATTGATCCATTAAAGAATTATGAACCACCACCACCCTATCCTCATAGGATCGCGGAGAGGAAGCTAAATGATAAATTTGCCCAATTTATCAACTTAATGAAGGGGTTGCACATCAACGTTCCATTCTTGGAGGCTATGTCTCAAATGCCTACTTATGCTAAGTTCTTGAAGGATGTGCTTACTAATAAAAGAAAAGTTCCGGATGAGGTGATCCAATTACCATATCAAGTAAGCGCTTATGTTGACAAGAAGCTTCCTCAAAAACAAAAAGATCCAGGTAGTTTTGCATTACCGGTGAAGATTGGGGATTTGGAACCGATAGGTGCTCTTGCGGATTTGGGGGCAAGTGTAAGCCTCATGCCACTATCAATAGCAAGGAAATTGAACTTCATGCTTATTCCCACCCGGAAAATAATACAATTGGCGGACCGTACTAATAGATGTCCTTGTGGAGAACTTGAAGATGTTCCGATCCAAGTTGGGCACGTTTTTGTTCCTTGTGACTTTATAGTGATGGACATGGAAGAGGACCCAACAACTCCTCTCATTCTTGGTAGAGAAGCGCTCAAAACCATGGGAGCAATAATAAATTGTAAAAGCAACACTATCACTCTTGAGGTTGCTAATGAGAGGGTTATTTTTGAACTTTCTCATTCTCTAAAAAATCCTATGCTGGAGAAAATATGCCGGGTAGAGGTACTTGATCATGATCTTGATAGTCTAGGAAGGGTTGCACTCCAACCCCGAGACAAACTTCTTGAAGCAATCCGAGACTCCAATGATGAATTAAGATCAAAAGGGGCAAGGCGGTACGAATCTAAGCTAGAGGAAGCACCAACGTGCTTACCTCATGAGGACGTATATGAGGTTTTAGATGCAGAAAAAGGTAAAGAGGAGAGTACCACGCCTCCTCTTAAGGTAGAACTAAAACCTTTACCCCCTTCCCTTAAATATATGTATTTAGATAAGGAGGGTATTAAACCCGTGATCGTGAATGCTACACTTGATGACAATTCTCTTGCAAAACTTCTTGTGGTTTTACGAAAATATCAAGAAGTCATTGGGTATAGCATTGACGATTTAAAGGGTATAAGTCCCACTTTAGTTATGCATAGAATTTCCCTTGATGATGAGAGTGCCTCCTCTATTGAATGTCAAAGAAAATTAAATCCTACCTTAAAAGAGGTAGTCAAAAAAGAAATTTTAAAACTACGTGAAGCCGGGATCATCTACTCCGTTCCCAATAGTAAATGGGTGAGTCCGGTTCACATAGTTCCCAAAAAAGGAGGCATTACCATCATTGAGGGAGATGATGGGAATAAAATATCTACAAGAACTGTTACGGGATGGCGAATGTGTATTGATTATAGAAAACTTAATAACGCCACCCGTAAAGATCATTTTCCCCTTCCTTTTATGGATGAGATGTTAGAAAGGTTGGTTGGTCATTCACATTTTTGCTTTCTTGATGGGTATTCGGGGTTTTTCCAAATTCTGATACACCCGGAAGATCAAGAAAAAACTACTTTTACATGCCCGTTTGGAACATTTGCATATAGAAGGATGCCCTTCGGGTTATGCAATGCCCCAAGCACTTTTCAAAGGTGCATGATGACCATCTTTTCTGACATGCTAGAAAAGGAAATAGAGGTATTTATGGATGATTTTAGTGTGGGAGGTTCGTCTTTTGACATTTGTCTAGCAAACCTTGAAAAGGTCTTAAGGCGATGTCAAGAAACGAATCTCATCTTAAATTGGGAAAAATGCCATTTTATGGTTGAGGATGGCATTGTCCTAGGCCATAAAGTGTCATCCAAAGGAATTGAAGTAGACCCGACAAAGGTTGCCGCGATTGAGAAACTTCCTCCACCATCTACGGTGACGGGAATTAAATCTTTTCTTGGACATGCCGGTTTCTATCGGCGGTTTATTAAAATTTTTTCTCAAATCGCTAAGCCTTTGACGAATTTACTTCAAAAGGATGTAGAGTTTAACTTTGATGAATCTTGTTTACAATCTTTTAATTCCCTTAAAAATGCACTAGTGAGTGCACCGGTTGTGCAAGCTCCGGATTGGAGCTTGCCATTTGAACTAATGTGTGATTCAAGTGATTATGCAGTTGGGGCAGTTCTTGGTCAAAAAAGGGAAGGACGTCATGTGGTAATAGCATATGCAAGCAAGACATTAAATGAAGCCCAAATAAACTATACAACCACGGAAAAAGAAATGCTCGCCGTAGTCATTGCAATAGAAAAATTTCGCTCCTACTTGATGTGCAACAAAGTAATAGTATTCACCGATCATATGGCGGTAAGGTATCTAATGACAAAGAAAAATGCTAAACCGAGGCTCATAAGGTGGGTTTTATTGTTACAAGAATTCGACCTTGAGCTTAAAGATAAGAAAGGGAGTGAAAACTTGGTAGCCGACCATCTATCTCGGTTACCAAGTGATCATATAAATGAAGTAGAGGGAGGCCTACCATTTATAGATGAGTGCCATGGAGAATCTTTGATGGCTATAGCAACCCATTCCATCCCTTGGTTCGCAGACATAGCAAACTACTTGGCAAGCGGTGAAATACCGTATGGGTACTCATCTAAAGAAAAGAAAAGATTCTTCAAAATGGTTAGACACTATTTTTGGGAAGACCCATTCTTGTTTAAAAAGTGTGCGGATGGATTATTCCGGAGATGCGTTGGAGAAAATCAGGTCCGGGAAATTTTTGAAAAATGTCATACCCACGTATGCGGGGGCCATGGAGGACCGAGGAAGACTATAGCACGCATTCTCCAAGCCGGGTTTTGGTGGCCAAGCATGGCCAAGGAAATAGTAAATTTGGTAAGAGGTTGTGATAGGTGTCAACGAAGTGGAGGAATTTCCAAACGAAATGAGATGCCTCAACAAGGAATTCTAGAGGTGGAGCCTTTTGACGTTTGGGGGGTCGACTTTGTAGGTCCGTTTGTTAATTCAAACGGAAATCAATATCTTCTAGTGGCGGTTGATTACGTTACTAAGTGGATAGAAGCAATTCCGTCTCCTACAAATGATCACAAGGTAGTCGTAAAACTCTTGAAAAAGTTTATTTTTCCGAGATTTGGAGTTCCTAGGGTGCTTATTAGCGATGGTGGATCTCATTTCGCAAAAAAACAATTTGAAAAATTATTAGCTAAGTATGGAGTTCACCACAAGGTAGGGCTACCTTATCATCCTCAATCTCAAGGCCAAGTTGAAGTTTCTAACCGGGAAATCAAAAACATCCTCACACGAGTGGTCAACAAAAGTGGAAAGGATTGGTCACTCAAGCTAGATGACACATTATGGGCTCTCCGGACAGCTTACAAAACTCCAATAGGAACCACCCCTTTCCGATTGGTATACGGGAAGGCATGTCACTTACCGGTAGAATTGGAGCATAGAGCATGGTGGGCATTGCAAGAGCTAAATATGGATTTGAACCAAGCCGGTGAGAAAAGGTTGATAAAGTTGAATGAGCTCGATGAACTTCGGTTCGATGCCTATGAAAACATGAAATTGTATAAGGAGCAAACAAAAAAGCGGCATGACCGGATGATCCTTTCCCGAGAATTCAAAATTGGAGATAAGGTACTTCTCTTCAATTCAAGACTTAAGTTATTTCCCGGGAAATTAAAATCAAAATGGTCGGGACCTTTCGAGATTGTGTCCACCTGGCCATACGGCTCATTCGAAATTAAAGGTTCGGATTCTACATTTTGGGTCAATGGGCAAAGATTGAAACTATACATCGATAATAATGACCCGAAATGCATAGGGACGTTGATTCTCGAGTCGGCCTCGGTTTTGGACACATGAGCTTCAAAGGTCAAAGTCGAGCTAGCGACTATAAAAATAGCAATTTTAATTTATTTATTTTTCCTAAAAAAAAAAAAAAAAGTATAATAGAATATAATTTATTAATAAGGGAAGAGTATAAAATATAATAATAAAATTATATAATTAAATTATTAATATTTATAAATTTTATATAATAAATATTTAATAATATTAATAATTAATAAAAATAAAGGAAACAAGGATTTTGGTCGAAGAACAGAGTGCACGATCGTGCAGTTCATTCTGCACGATCGTGCAGACTTCAGTAACTTTTGGAGAAAATATGCACGACCGTGCAGACTAACTCTGCACGATCGTGCCAAGGTCAGTAGCTTTTGGGAAAAAATTGCACGACCGTGCAGGCTAAGTCTGCACGATCGTGCCAAGGTCAGTAACTTTTGGGAGGTAAGTTGCACGACCGTGCAGGCTAAGTCTGCACGATCGTGCCAAGGTCAGTAGCTTTTGGGAAAAAATTGCACGACCGTGCAGGCTAAGTCTGCACGATCGTGCCAAGGTCAGTAACTTTTGGGAGGTAAGTTGCACGACCGTGCAGGCTAAGTCTGCACGATCGTGCCAAGGTCAGTAGCTTTTGGGAAAAAATTGCACGACCGTGCAGGCTAAGTCTGCACGATCGTGCAAAAGTCAGTTTTTTTATTTTCATTAAACTGCAAGATCGTGTAGGCTATCCTTACACGATCGTGCAGACTTCACTTCGTTTCGCCACGATCGTGCAGCTTATTACTGCACGATCGTGCAGTACGAATTTAGTAAAAAAAAAAAAAAAAAAAAAAAAGAATTAAACCCTTATCCCCATTCCCCTCTCTCCTCACCTCTCATTTCAACCAGCACGAGCAAACGACCGCACGAGCCTCTCTCCATCTTCTTCCTCCATTTTCTCCTTCATTATTTCACTCAAAACTTCACCATTTTCATTTTCTTTCCTTCTTTTCTTCCTTATTTTCTTTCCCCATCTCCATTTTTCACTCCATTGAAGGTATTTTCTAATCCAAACTTTTTCTAGGGTTTGTTTATTTTCGTTTTTTTTGTGTTATTTTTGCTTCTTTTTGTGTTTATATGCTAGATCTTGTAAATTTGGCTTTAATTTATGCTTTAGTTTGATTTTGTTCTTGAATAAGTTTAGGTGCTCGTTTTTTTTTATTTTTATTTAATTATTTTCGTTTATTTATTTATTTTTAGATTTATTTTTATGTTTATTATTTATTTGTTAATTTTATTTTGATTTTTCTTGTGTTAATATATTTTATTATTTCTAGTTCATGCTCTAGCCTTAGATTTAATTTAATTGCTTATATATAGTTTGTTTTAGTTTCTAAGTATTTAAAAGCATGATTTTAGGACTTGTTTTCGTTTTTTTTTTTTATTATTTATTTATTTTCATAGTTAATTTAATTATTGTTCAATCATACTCCTTGACTTTTAATGCTCCTAATTAGTTTGATTCGTATTTGTTTTTTTTTGCCATGATTGGTAATATTTTCCCTTTATTGGGTTTATGTTGTAAAAGTATGAATCATGCTAAGTTTTGAGTTCGTAAGGTTGAGGAGTATAATTGAGCATGTTATTATTATTTTGATTTAGTCGGTAGTAAATTAAGTGTTTTATTAATTTTATTTTAATTTATCTCTTCTATTAAGGTTGAATGCTTGATTATATTATTTAGAATTTTTTCCAGAATGACAGGAAAGCGTCAAAGGAAGGGTAAGGGGGTGGCCTCGACATCCGGGGGCGCCTCTGCCCCTCCTTCGAACAACATGGGTATAGTGTTCACATCGCAGCAGCATGTGGCCAACTTCCAGAAACTAACCGATAGGAGGCTGCGTCCCACTCTTTTTAATGATTGGGGCGCAGTCGACCTTTTGGGGATTCGGGAAGAAGTCCAAACCATAGGCTGCACTTTAGGATGGGAGGAGTACCTCCTAAAGTGCGAGAACACTTATCGGCGTCCAACGCTGGAGTTTCTCTCCACGTTGGATTATCGGATTAACCCCGGGGTTCAACGAGGCACTCCGGGCCGGCCTCGAATTCAGGTAAAGTTCCAACTTTTTAATAAAGAGCATTTACTTTCTCTAGAAGAGTTTAATAAAATATTCACTTGGCCCACCGACGGTGTCCTTGGGCCACTTGAATTCACCCCCATCGAAGGCAACCCCCAACCCTTTTGGGAGGCCATCACGGGGACTAATTCAAGATATAGCGGGCGAGATTGTAAGGCTTCGCAAATCCTCCAGATTGCGTTGCGTTACATCCACCGCATTTTTTCTTTTACTTTATTTTTTAAAACAGAGTCGGGTCAACTCCCCAAAGTTGACCTTCTTTTTTTAAGACACGCCCTAAACCCGAATGACCCCATGGCTAACTGTGGGGCTTATCTCCTCGAACGTTTGGTTTCGATTCGAGATAAGCCTCCCATTGCTATCACTTGTGGTGGGATGATCACCATAATTGCCCGGCATCTGGGATATGGTGATCGTCTCAACAATGGGGATTCTATTTTGGTAAAGGGTGTGAATAAATTAACCATGCCCATCTTAAGGGACATGGGATTTTTTATTTCCGACAACCCCCATCACTCCCCTTATTCGCCCGCTAAATATACTTGGCTAGTTCCCGAAAGACAAGGAGGACTCGACCCCGCATGGGTCGGAAGGACTTCTTATGGATGTAACATAAGGCTTGGGTAAGGGTGTGGAAAAATTTGGCTATGTGGTGGTATCCTAAAGTGAAGAACAAAACGCAAGGGATCACAATAATCAAACTACCGGGGATAACCTCCCCCAAGCTTATTCAAAAAAAAAAAAAACAATCTAAACCAAATGGACCAAAAAATTTTACAAGGTCCTAAAAGAAAGAGGAAAAAAAACTTTTTCTTGACTTCCTCCCCCCAAGCTTGAAGGACACAATGGCCTCATTGTGAGAAATGGAAAGAGGAAACTTGGAAAGTTTTTGATTCGATTTTTTTCTTCTTTTGTTTTTGTTTTTTTTGTTTTGATTTGATTTTTATTTTTTTGTTCTTTTTCCATTTTTCATTGAATTGAAAATTCGGAGATAAAAATTCATTCTCCAAACATATAAAATGCTACTTCTTTTTTCTCTTCATTTTGTTCTTTTCTCTTTTTTTTTGAATGTGAAGATAATGCCTTTTTCACAATTTATCGGCTTTTATTTCTCATAAAACTCCACAACAAGAGGGCTTAAGAAACTTTAAACTTTACAATCTCAAAACTCTTACCAAACAATACCAAGATCCCTAACTTCACTTACCTAGAAGGGTGAAATAAAAGCAAGGAAAAGGTGTGTAATGTGGCTTAAAGAAATGAAGGTTCAAGCTCAAAAGGGCTCCAAAAGTGAATAGGAAAAATGAAAAAAACAAAACCAATTGGCAATGAAAAAGCCTAATCTCAAAATGTGGAAAAAAAAAAAGAAAAAGTAAATGTAAAGGGAGAAAAATGAAATAATCTAAGAAATGAATGCCTTCGTCGTCCCCAAGGGTGGCTCGGTCACTTGAACTCGGGAATCCTAGACAAACTCTTGATCAAGGCTCAAAGGTAGAGGAAATAATGCCCCAAAACTAAGAATACACGGAGAAGGCTACCTAAAACCCCCCCAAAAGGTGCAAATACTCCTAGTAGGCTTCAAATCCCTCTAAGGTTCAACCAATCTTACCAGTACCTCTAAACAAGAACACAAAGTTTGTACAAGTTTTCAAAAACTCGCCAACTCCTAAAAGGTCAAAAGAAAAGTTCCTAAGCATGCCTTATTCACCAGAAAAAGAAAAACAAGGGTTCAAATATGCACAAACTACATCAAAGTCGGCTAAATGAGGAAAAGAAGAAGGAAAATAGAAAGAAAGAAAAAGGAAAATAGAGAGAAAAAAAAAAAAGAAAAAAAAGAAAAGAAAACAAATGAAAAACTAAAATTAAATAAACACGCAATAAAATAAAATTAAAGGAGCCAAAAATCAAGCATGCTTAACACATAATCAAGAATCAAGCAACCAATCAAAATAAAATCGAGGCCCAACGCCATCGATAACAAGTAATCCTCAATTGGGCTTGAAAGCCGAAAATTAAAAGCCAAACATCCTCGATTATCAACTCTTCCTAAACTAAACCTAAAACTAAGCAAACAAATTAATAAATAGAAGTGGAGAGATCTCACCGGAATCCAAAGCGGCGCTATACCACGTAAGCTCCTTGCGAAATAGCTCCAACAACAATAATGATAATAATAATAACAAAATAACAAAAAAATAAAAAAATAAAGAAAGAAAATAAATAAACTAAAAACTTAAATAAAGAAATAAATAAAATAAAAAAAAAAAGAAAATATACATATTTTAAAATTAAAAAGAAAATAAATATAAAGAAAATAAATAAATAAAAGTAAATAAAGGAAACGCTTATCTAGGAAGTCGAGCCTCCTATTTCCCTGATGGTCCCCCCTCATTATCCCCGGGAGGGAAATAAGGGAAGCCATAGGGATACATGTAATAGGCGGGAGGCTCCTGGAATGGACCCGGGGTATAATCATACACCGGAGGGTAGTCGGGGTGGTTCGGGAATGGGGGTGCCAAGGATTGGTTGACGTTGGCCAAATGGTTACGCCAACTAACCCTCGCCACATGGTCCAAATCACGCCTCAACCCTCGAATGCTATCCCGGGTCGAGTTATAAAAGGATTCCTGAGATAAGCGCATCTCAGCCAATTGATTTAAGATCAATTGGGCGTCAGTTAGAGGGGGATGAGACCCCCCTGCCTCTCCCATTTCAACGTCTTCGCGTTGAGGCTGGGTGTCATCGGCATCAGCAATATCAAAATTAATATTAATATTATTTAAATTATTATTATTAAAATTATCGACACCATCTCCCCTATTATCCCTATCCTCAAAAATGGTTCTAGGGGGAGCCAAAAAGTGCGGATTTGTCATCCGACTAGTGTCGGATGGCAAATTCGTCCATTTCACTCGGTTGGAGCCCCAAAGAACTAGAAGTGTAAATGGGGGTGCTAGGGGGTTGTCGGAAATAAAAAATCCCATGTCCCTTAAGATGGGCATGGTTAATTTATTCACACCCTTTACCAAAATAGAATCCCCATTGTTGAGACGATCACCATATCCCAGATGCCGGGCAATTATGGTGATCATCCCACCACAAGTGATAGCAATGGGAGGCTTATCTCGAATCGAAACCAAACGTTCGAGGAGATAAGCCCCACAGTTAGCCATGGGGTCATTCGGGTTTAGGGCGTGTCTTAAAAAAAGAAGGTCAACTTTGGGGAGTTGACCCGACTCTGTTTTAAAAAATAAAGTAAAAGAAAAAATGCGGTGGATGTAACGCAACGCAATCTGGAGGATTTGCGAAGCCTTACAATCTCGCCCGCTATATCTTGAATTAGTCCCCGTGATGGCCTCCCAAAAGGGTTGGGGGTTGCCTTCGATGGGGGTGAATTCAAGTGGCCCAAGGACACCGTCGGTGGGCCAAGTGAATATTTTATTAAACTCTTCTAGAGAAAGTAAATGCTCTTTATTAAAAAGTTGGAACTTTACCTGAATTCGAGGCCGGCCCGGAGTGCCTCGTTGAACCCCGGGGTTAATCCGATAATCCAACGTGGAGAGAAACTCCAGCGTTGGACGCCGATAAGTGTTCTCGCACTTTAGGAGGTACTCCTCCCATCCTAAAGTGCGGCCTATGGTTTGGACTTCTTCCCGAATCCCCAAAAGGTCGACTGCGCCCCAATCATTAAAAAGAGTGGGATGCAGCCTCCTATCGGTTAGTTTCTGGAAGTTGGCCACATGCTGCTGCGATGTGAACACTATACCCATGTTGTTCGAAGGAGGGGCAGAGGCGCCCCCGGATGTCGAGGCCACCCCCTTACCCTTCCTTTGACGCTTTCCTGTCATTCTGGAAAAAATTCCAAATAATATAATCAAGCATTCAACCTTAATAGAAGAGATAAATTAAAATAAAATTAATAAAACACTTAATTTACTACCGACTAAATCAAAATAATAATAACATGCTCAATTATACTCCTCAACCTTACGAACTCAAAACTTAGCATGATTCATACTTTTACAACATAAACCCAATAAAGGGAAAATATTACCAATCATGGCAAAAAAAAAACAAATACGAATCAAACTAATTAGGAGCATTAAAAGTCAAGGAGTATGATTGAACAATAATTAAATTAACTATGAAAATAAATAAATAATAAAAAAAAAACGAAAACAAGTCCTAAAATCATGCTTTTAAATACTTAGAAACTAAAACAAACTAAATATCATGAACTAGAAATAATAAAATATATTAACACAAGAAAAATCAAAATAAAATTAAAAAATAAATAATAAACATAAAAATAAATCTAAAAATAAATAAAAAACGAAAATAATTAAATCACGCCAATAGGGATACATGTAATAGGCGGGAGGCTCCTGGAATGGACCCGGGGTATAATCATACACCGGAGGGTAGTCGGGGTGGTTCGGGAATGGGGGTGCCAAGGATTGGTTGACGTTGGCCAAATGGTTACGCCAACTAACCCTCGCCACATGGTCCAAATCACGCCTCAACCCTCGAATGCTATCCCGGGTCGAGTTATAAAAGGATTCCTGAGATAAGCGCATCTCAGCCAATTGATTTAAGATCAATTGGGCGTCAGTTAGAGGGGGATGAGACCCCCCTGCCTCTCCCATTTCAACGTCTTCGCGTTGAGGCTGGGTGTCATCGGCATCAACAATATCAAAATTAATATTAATATTATTTAAATTATTATTATTAATAAATGATCCATTCACAACGGATCCGATTTCCCTTTTCTTTTCGGTTCCTTCGAGGAATCATGAGACACTCCTAGTTAGGTGGATTTGAACTCTTTGGTTGGTTTCGTGGTATGATTGGTAGGACTAGCTTTAGGACTATTAGGTTGTGCATAGTTTTCTTACGTTTCTTTCTTTCTTTCTTTTGGGTCAATTTCTTAGGTCCTTTGCATGCCAAAGAATTAGGAAACTTTGTGTTCTTTTGTGTGCATTCTCCTATTTCGGCTAGAGGTTTTATTTAGTTTTCATTTTCCTTTAGTTTTAATTTAATTTGTAAGAGTTATGGGTTAAACTCTTTGGAAACCCTTACGAGAGCATACTCGTCCTCTATGGAGACTTAGGGGTTTAAAGGGCTTGTTACTTGCGCTAAAAGTGACCGTGATTCCTACGAAAGTGAGTTAGGTTTTTGTTTTTGTTTTAGCTTTAGATTTGTTTTGCTTGAGGACAAGCAAAAGGCAAGCTTGGGGGATTTTGACCGGTCCATTTAGGACCTCTTTTTAAGCCTCTTTTAGCTTGAGTTTTGGTCGTTCTCGGCTTTATTTTATCATTTTTAGGGTAGTTTAGTTTAGTTTTGAGTTTTCTTAGGTTTTAATTGTTTTTGTGTTAGTTTGTTTATTTTTGCTAATAATTGGCTATTATATATGTTACTTGAGTTGTGCCGAGTTTTGTGCAGGCAATTTTGGGCTTTGAACGGGTCGTGAGAGGTCCCGAACCGATTCCGAGGAGCCGGGATTGGCGCCGAAGTGACAATGGGGCACTTGGGAGCAAAAAAGGCTAAGGATGAAGGCCACACGACCGTGCAAGAAGGCAGTGCACGGTCGTGTAGATCGTGCAGCCCAAAAGCATGGGTGCACGATCGTGCAAGTTATAACTGCACGATCGTGCAGCCCCTCCTTCACAAGACACGATCGTGCAAGGTATAACTGCACGATCATGCAGACCCCTCGTGCAGAGATCAGAAGGTCCATTCTGATCTGCACGATCGTGCAGCCTATCCTTGCACGATCGTGCAGATTTCACTTCGTTTCGCCACGATGGTGCAAGTTCAACTGCACGATCGTGCAACTAAACTGCACGATCGTGCAGCCTATTTCTGCACGATCGTGCACGGTTAACTCGAGATTTTTGTAAATTTAGCCATTTGCTTTGTAATTTTTCTTATAAATAGGAGGTTAAGGCAATGTTTTGGGATATATGAAAAAATTCTAGCCAATATTTCCTGATTTTTAGTATAGTTTAGGCTAGCTTAAGCACTCCTAATTGTAGTAGTTTACTCTCTAAGTTTTCAATTCAATATTAATTCAAGTTTGTTCAAGTTCTTCAACTTTCTTGCTTTCAAGTTTTGCATTCCAAGATTAGTATAGATTTAATCAAAGTTTAATCTAGGTTTTTTCTTAGTTTTTCATTGCTAATTAGATTTTAATTCTTTGTTTCTTGTTGCATTTAGTTTTATAGAATTTGTTTTAATTTATAGATTAGTTTTAATTGAATTTCATGATTTTAATCTCAATGGATAGAATTAATGAGTAGTTCTTTTCCTAGAGATTGGATGGCTTAATGTTATAGATTTTGGGGGTTAATCTTGGATTAATTGTGTTTGAATAATCTTGATTGTAATTTCTTAATTGCTAGAGATAGAATTAGGATTTTAATTGAAAAAAGAATTTGATGAACTCGATTTTGGGTTTTGCTAACTTGGCTAATCGAGAGAGGTTAATTTAGCCGATCCTAGAATTTCCTATCGCCTAATCGAGAGAGGGTGTTGGGATTGAGTTCTTTGAATACTTTTGAATGTTTACATTGCAATCAAGATAATCGAACATAAATTGGTACATTGATTATAATTCCTCCAATTGAAGTAACATTAGGTAGTCCGATCTTTAGAGTTTTTTCTTGAGTATTTCCTTTACATTGAATTCATTTCTTGTATTTCTTTTAATTCTTGTAGTTTAGGTTAGATTTCAACTTTCGATCAAAAAGTGAAAGATCCTTGGATCATCCTGTATTCACGACCAATTCTACATAAGTTCCCTGTGGATCGACCCTATTACCGCTAATACTACGTATTAGTTGTTTAGGTTTATTAATTGTATATTTGATAGGCGTCTAGGGCCGCGACACCCTAGAGGCCGGTCATAGTGGTGGTGATGGTGGTGGTGGTAGTGGTGGTGTTGTTGAAGGTAGTGCTCATGATGTTGTTTGTTCTGTTGGTGGTGGTGGTGATGGTAGTTGTGGTAGTGCTGTTGATAGTAGTGCTGTTCATAGTAGTGGTGGTGATGGTATTGTTGTTGATAAGGAAAAATCTTACAGTAAATTGGAGAAGAGATATTATTATCAATTTTATAAGCGTTTGAGGCCTGGAAAAGCTTTTAGCCCTATGTCTCCTCCAGCTCTTGGTCCTTCTCCTCCTTCATTTGAGCTTCTCACACCAAGTCCTTCACTTTCCACTGCCACAACTTCTACCATTGATGAACCTACATTAGTTGTGAGCGTTGCTGCGAGTTCGACACCTCAAGTAATTTCAGTTGCGTATATGCTTCCTCTTGTCTTTTTTTTTTCTTGCTTTTTTTTCATTATTTTGTTTTAATTCATGATAATTGTAATGTTGTCCATGTTCTAAAGTTTGATGTCCAGTTCATTCTATTTAACTCTTTATTTAGTTCTTAACCACATTTTTTTCTTTAATTTTGTAGGTGGAAGGTAGTAATCTATGTTGTGAACAAACAAGACCTACTTCTGCTGTGATCTCACCTACTGTTGAAGTGTCCAATTCCGATAGCCCGATCATTCATGACACTAGTATGGTTCTCAGTCCTGGTGGTGGACAGACATCTGAGAAGTCTCCATTAACTGATGACAAGGTTTTTGTAATTGTTTTATGCATTTTTTGTATTTTACATCCATTTTTGAATTGTTAGTGTCCAGGTTTAGAAGTGATTGTCCAGTTTAGTAATGTAATTGCAGGCTTAGTAATGTAATATATGTGACTATCTGTCCAGGTGTTGTAATGTGTGTCCAGGTGTTTCAACATATGTCCAGATTTTGTACTTTGTGTCTAGATGTTGTGATATAAGTCCAGGTTTAATGATGTATTTCCATGCTTATTTATATAAGTGCAGGTTTTCCTGTATAATTGCAGGTTTAGTGGAATAATTGCATGTGTAGTAATATACTTCTAGTTTAATTAATATAATTCCAGGTTTAGTTATATCTAGTTTTACTACTAATTTTCGGTTTTAATTATATATGTCCAGTTTTTATATCATATAATTTCAGGTCTTGTAATCTCAAGTTTAACTACTAATTTCCACTTTTAATCATATATGTCCAGCTTTTATTAAATATGTCCAGGTTTAGTAATTTATGTCCAGCTTTTATTAAATATGTCCAGTTTCAATAATTTATGGTCAGCTTTAGTTATGTCCAGGTTTCTTTTTTAGTGTCCAGGTTTGTTAACTGAAAGTCCATGTTTAATAACTGATGTCCATGTTTGGCAATTGATGTCCATGTTTATTAACTTGTGTCAAGTTTTTTTAATTCATGTTCATGTTTGTGCCTACTTATCCATGTTTGTTAAGTTAAGTGAATACGTTTTATGTTTTATTTATTTTAAATTCTTATCTAGATATTTTGTTTTTTTTTTTTTAGGTTCAAGGTAGTAGTAGTTTTTCAGTTCATTCTGATATTATGGTGAAACCCTTGGTGTTAACGATACTGTGGAGGATATAATAAAGAAGCTGAATTCCTCCATTAGTCGTGAACCAAGTCAGGAGAAGACTAAAAACGTAGAAGAGAGTTGTCCATCTGACCGTGAGATGGATAACATTGTCAAGATGGAGTCTGAAATTGGCGCTACCCTTTCTTCACCTGAAGTTGTGTACAAGGCAGAGCCAATTGCCCAATCTGTTGACACAGGCACCTGGCACAATGATATTATTCTTGCCAGATCACTTCAGGGCTCCAACTCGGGGTTTCAATATATGGAGGTGCTTGAACCCAATGTCAAGTCAGTGGTGGATTTCCTCTTCTATGATTCCTTTTTAGAGGTCATGGAGATTCCTGCTGATGTCAATGACATCGTGGCTGAGGAAAAAAATGTCGAGTTAGAGGAAAGCCTTTCAGGTAATTTTTTATGGGAGTCATGAATGAGTTTTAGATTTGTTATTGCTTGAATTTTATGTTAGTATTAATCAATGTCAATTGTTTTTATGTCTTTTAGGAGATGTTCTTGCAGTCATAGGAACTCCTGATCATCATGAAGCTGTTTATAATGATCCAAATATATTGCTTTAGAAGGTTGATTTTTTGAGCCTTGCTCCTAAATCTTGGCTCACAAGTAATATTGTGGATGCTTTTGCATTCATATTTAATAGAAAAGAGGAGCAGGCTTCAAGTCAGATTAAGAGATTTTGGTTCAGCACGTTTCCATATGTAAGTGTTATCTATTAATGCAAAATGAATTAAAAGGTTTTTTTTTTATTTCTTATGCTATATATTTACACTTGTTTATTTTTTGTAGTATTTGTTGTGGAATGTAAGTCCAGGTTTAACAGCATAGGTCCATGTTTAGTAATACAAGTCCATGTTTAATAGTATATATTGAGGTTTAATAATGTAGATGCAGGCTTAGCAATATATGTCCAGGCTTTGTACTAAAGCTCCATGTTTAATAGTATAAGACCATGTTTAGTACTCTATGTCCAGGTTTTGTTTTATTTGTCCAGATCTAATTTTAAATGTCTAGGTTTAGTGATATATATACAGGTTTAACAATATAAGTGCATTTTTGTTTCTATTATTCAATTATATGTTTGGGTTCCAGGTTAACTTTTTGTTTATTTTTTTCGTTTGTAATATAGACGTGCTTGAATTTATGGGAAAGGGAGAAAGATAAAAAGCTTAAGCTAGAACAACTTATTGCACAATTGGAAGTCGATGCGAATAATGCTGAAGACGACCAAGTTGCAACTGCTCTTGCAGAAGTTGAAAAAGCTCATAAAGAACTCAGCGGCATTGATCTTTCTAAATATGGACAACAATGTAGGCAATCACTCAGCGGTTGGAGTGCGTTCTTCAATCGCTCAATTATTCGTGATGCTGATTATGTAAGGAGTTTTTTTTTTATATATATATATACTTTGATTTATATTTTTGTTATTACACTTTTTTTTTTAAACTTAAATTTTTTGTGATTTATATTTATTTGATCCAGATTTTTGTACCTGTACATAGAGACAATCACTTTACGGTTCTGGTTTTTAATATGAAATTCAAGCAAATTGAAGATATTGAGAACCGTAGTGATCATAAAGGTTTCACCCGATATGGTGGAACATTAATCGAATTTGTAAGCTTTGTGTTATATTATTTCCGCATGATTACATTCTTTTTTATTTATTTATTTTTATTTGTTTGTTTTGATTTTTTTTTTTTAATTATCAGTGTAATATCTTTGAGGACTTTTTGCGCGGGAACTCCATTTGCCGGAAAGACTGCACCACAGTACGTTCTTGGAATCAAAGGACACTTATGTTTCCTTTTCGTAACAATACGAACATCCATGACTGTGGTGCTTTTGCAATAAAGGCAATGGAGCACTTCATGGGCGAAAATGAAAAAGACCAAGCAATGAAGGATCTTAACAGTGTAAGCGTTTAAATTTTACTTATTTTTGTATTTTATTGTTTTTTTCGGGAAACTGGACATAATTTGTGGAAGATGGACAATAACTGTACAACCTGGACGTATTTTATGGAACCTGAGTTTAGTATTATGTTCAGGTTTTGAAGAAAATGTCCAGCTTTTGAAATAAATGTCCAGGTTTAAGAGTTTTTGTCCATGTCTTGAGATATATGTTCATTTTTAATAATTTATGTTCAGGTCTTAAAATACATGTCCAGGTTACATAATAAATGGCCATGTTTTATAGTATGTGTCCAAGTGTTGAAATATTTTTACAGGTTTTAAAAAATTATTTCTGTTGCATTCTGTTGAATTATGTGTTAAAGTAAATATATGAATTGTAAATTTTTTTTTTATTAATTCTCATTCATAATTGTTGGATTTTAATTTTTTTATTATTTTTGTGTTTTGCTTAGGCGAGTGAGAGGAACTTGTCCAGGTGTAATCTTGCCTATGAGCTTGCCTTTTCACCCTACAACCGGTCTCTGCGTTCTTTACGTGAGAGATGTGTTGCGTGGTCGAAAGATAAACCTGCCCTGTATTTGAAGCAGAAGTTTAGGAAGGCAGACGAAAAGAAGTTGTATGAGGCCAGGGTCAAGTTCCAAGAAGAGCAACAAAAGCTTTCCAAGTTGGCTGCTCTGATTGAACTCGATAAAAAGAAGAAAGAAGATCTTCATAATTCAAAGATGAAGTAGTTTCTATGTATTTTATCTTTTATGTAAATAATTTTTATAACTTTTTTTCTCACATTGTCCCTATATATATGTATACATTTGTAAATAATTGTAAAATTTCATTTTGAAAAATTTATAATATGAGTAAATAATTTTATCTTTCATTTGTTAATTATTGTACAGTTTTTGTAATATGAGTACAATTTTATTAATGTATGTTGGCAGGTTTAATAATGTTAGTGCAGGTTTAGAAGTCAGTGTCCAGTTTTAAAGATATAAGTCCAGGTTTAGTACTATTTGTCTAGGTTTGATAATGTTAGTGCAGGTTTTATTTGTAAAAGTCCAGGTTCTGTACTATTTGTCCTGGTTTAGGAGTTTTCCTCCAGGTTTTATAATCTACGTCCAGGTTAAGTGATATATATCCAGACTTGTAGATATAAATGCAGGTTTAATAGAATTCTAGATTATCATTTATTGTCCAATTTTATTTAATACTTTGTATTTATAGTATGAGTAATACCTTTCCCAGGTGGTATTAATAAATGATCTTCAACCACTTACTAAGCATTTATTAACTTCAACTACATGCTTTTAATTTAAAACTCTAACTTCCATTATATATGGTTACTCCTCTCTCTTAATAGTATTGAGCCTTAATTCAGTTTTTTTTTTTTTGTATAACTTTTTATTCTCTGAGCTCTCATCTTTTTTTTTTCTTTTTAGTTTTACTTTCTCAAAAATGGCTTCTAAGAATGTTGTTCAAGAAAGCTGTCGAATCACAAGGAGCAGAAAGGGAAAAGAGAAGGTCTGCCTTAGTGATGATGAAGATGCTGGGAAGAATGTGGTGCCTCCTACTTCCACCAAACGTGAAAAACCTCCTCGTGAGATTGTATGTGCTCTTTTATCTGCAGATTTTCAAAAAACCTGCCACCCTGTAAAAGGGACTAGCCATGTGAAATTTGAGGAAGGATTCTTCCCAAAATATGATCTGTATTATGAGGGTGATGATGATGGTTCAGATTTGATAAGGTTTAATGTATACGAGGAAATTGATTCTGGACTTAGTGATGATACTCTTGAAATCCCTTTTTGTGGATCTTCTGACTCAGAGGTGGAGTTAGATCCTAAGAGGCATTGCTTTCTGGTGGTTAAGAAGGGGAAAAAAGCTAGTGGAAGTTGATATGGTATGGGCAGACGTGGAGGCTGAATTGTTGAAAAATGGTGATGTAAAACATTTTTATTTTTATTTTTTGTATGCTTTTGGAATGTAATGTTTATGCTTTTGGATTGTTTAATATTTTTTTGAATTTTCTTTAAGTATTTTCGAATTTTTATGCTTATTATATATATATATATATAATGCCAAATCTTTTATTTTGCACGTGTCCAGGTTTTGAAGTCTTTTTCCATGTTTTATAGTTATTGTTCAATTTTTAAATTGTAAATGCAGGTTTAAGTTCTTTGTGTCCAGGTTTTATAGTTATTGTTCAATTTTACTGATATAAGTGCATATTTAATAATATAAGTTCAGTCTTAGTAATGTTAGTCTAGGTTTTGTAATACATGTGCAGGTTTAGTAGTTAATGACCAGGTTTAGTAGTAATATAATATTTGTTCAGCTCCAGGTTTCATAAGATTGTCCATGTTTTTAAGTAAGTGTCCATGTTATATAATATATGTCCAGGTCTAGGTTTAACTATTTCATTTGTGTCCTTTTTTGAAGTTATGTGTTCAGGTTTTAAATCAATTGTCCAGTTTTTTCTGAATATGTCCAGTTTTAACTAGTTTTTATCCAGGTTGGATTATTTTATATCCAGGTTCAATAATTTATAATATCCTTCTTTAGTAACATATATCTATTTATTTATAAAATATGTGCAGGCTTGAACAATAATTCTCCTTGTTACAATAATGTTTTTTATATATATATATATATATATATATATATATATATATATATATATATTATTCACAAATGAACCATCAATTTTTATACATGCTTAAAATTATACATATAATAAGATGATTCAAGGGTTTGAGTTGTTTTCAGCTTCTATGTTTGGCGTTTTTGTTCCATATTCATTTGGATGCCTTGTCCTCATTTTTCTCTTTTCAAAGTGTCCTTTTATTCTCCTATTCCCCTTTGGAGGTCTTCCTTTTTTCTTTATTACTTCTGGGTTTTGGACTACTTCTAGGCCCGTCTCCTCTTCTTCGATTTCCTTTAGCTTCTGTTCGTCCGTCTTATAGAGCTCCTTGACTATTTTGTAAAGCTCTTTCATGTTGTTGTTAAACTTCTTCCTCGCTTCCTCGTCTCCTTGGCATATTGAAGCGAAATTGTAGAAATTCCTCGTGATTGCGTGCCTCCATGGCGTCCACAGCTGTGGATTTTGGTTTGTCTCGTTATCATCTGAAATTGCAGAGCATAGCCAGGTTTGTTAGTTAAATATGATTCTCGTAGAAAATGAGAAAGGGTTAGCACATGAAACGAAGTTATCTTACTCTGTTCGGTCGCCCAAATTGTGGACTTTGCCAGTCTTGTCCACCTTTTTAGTATATATCTTTCAGGGATCTGGAAGATGCTGTACAAGTGCATCACTCTTATGATGTGGTAGCAGATCATTTCGGTTTCGGAGAAGCTTTGGCACGAGCAAAAGAACTCAGTGGTGTCTTCATTATACGCCACTTTGTGGGAGTAGGAGAAGTCTTCCTCTGACGAGACTTCAAACAATGTGAGTCCAGGAGCTTCTGTTTCGAAGGATCTCAGGTAAGATGCCATTGCCCATTCGTATTCAGTCTCGAAATCCTTGAACAGGGCCAGAGTGTATACTTCTGCTGCGTGCTTCAACAACCTTGATTTTGACTTGATCGCTTTGGGACGCTCAGATGTGTTTCTGAAGTTGTCACTGGTCTCGGTGCTCCTCCACCTCTTAACTGTTTTCTCAAAAATGTGGTAGAACTCAAATAGGTTTGTTGTCGCCTTTGCGTTGAATGATATCGCCTTATTTGTCACCTCGCTCCTCTGAGAGGATAGGATCCCCGCAGAAAACATGTCCCTGTTCAGGGCAGTGCACCACTTGTGCCTCTCGTCATAGATCTGGTCAAACCAGTCTGGTTTTTTATATCCATACATCTCCATCATTTTTGCCCACAACGCCTCAAACTCTTCTTCCGTGTGGCATCCCATAAGGCAGTTTTTGAACATGTTCTTGAAATCCTCGTTGCTCTTTAGGGATCCAAAGTGGCTCACAAAGTTTTTTTCTATGTGCCAAAGACAAAGTCTATGCCTGGTGTTTGGGAGTACCTATTAAGATTACAGTTAAAAAAAAACATATCATTAATTGTCCAGCCTTTAATGGTAGTTGTCCAGGTTTTAAAATATCATTCCAGTTTTTAATATATTCTTTCATGTTTTAAAATATATACTTGTTATGGAAAATATTTCCTGGTCTTTTAATATGAGTCCATTTTTTTTGCACATGTGTCCAGGTTTTAAATCTTTTTCCCATGTTTTATAGTTATTCTTCACTTTTTAAATTGTAAATGTAGGTTTGAATTTTTATTAGTAATGTAAGTCCAGGTTTTCTTAATTTAATTCCAGGTCTTAGTAATACATGTCTAGGTTTAGTAGTTAGTGTCCATGTTTTTTAACTTATGTTCAGGTTTAGTACTTTATTCTGCATGTTTAATAATATAAGTCCAGGCTTAAGAATATAAGTCCATGTTTAATAATATAAATCCAGGTTTTGCAATATATATCCAGGTTTTGTATTATAATTTCATGTTATGTTACATAATTTCAGGTTTAAGTATTCTATGTCCAGGTTTAGTATTAAATGTCCATATTTAATAAGCTATCTTCAGGTCTAGTACTATATTGGGCAGGTTTTAATATATATATATATATATATATATATATATGTATGTATGTATGTATGTATTTGTGTATGTATGCATGTATGTATTTATTCATGTAGTGTATTATTATTATTATTTTTTTTTTACCTTTTCAATAGCATTTCCCATCGCGTTGTCCTGGTCTGTGAATATCGTCTTTGGCTCCATTTGGAACATTGAGCGCTTGAAGGTTTCTAGCAGCCATTCGAAGCTCTCTTCCTTCTCATTTGTAATGAATGCACATGCAAACATTGTGGTCTTTCAATGGCAGTTTATGCCAACAAAAGGCGCACATATCAGACCATATTTGTTTGTTCGGTATGTTGTGTCGAATATCACAACATCTCCATATGCTTTGTAGTCCTCGAGCATCATCGAGTCCCTCCAAAAGTAGCTTACAATATTGTTGCTCTCTCCAAATTTTAGTCTATAGAAGAACGAGGGATCTTCATCAGCCCGCTGTTGCAACAGATCAAGGACACTCTGCATGTCCTTTCCATCCACCATCCTAGTCCTGTATTGCGTTACGTAGTTTAGGTGGTCTCTTTTTGTGTGGCCTACCACTTCCTCAGACCCAGCCTCATTGCATAAGAAGTTGTAGGCTTCCATGGGTCTTATTCCGGAGTCGACCATGCTCTCAATCAACTGTGCCTTTTCCTCTGTTATTTGCCTCTGTGATTTTAGATGATGTCGCTCCTTTTCAATTATCATGTCATGGTTGTGCTGGAGTTCATGTGTCACAACCACAAAATCATCACCTGGTTTTTGTTGTTTGAACCTGACCATCGCCTTGCAACCAGTTCTTGTCTCATTTACTGTTCTCG
Organism: Salicornia ramosissima; assembly: GCA_951394345.1. Lineage (NCBI taxonomy): Eukaryota > Viridiplantae > Streptophyta > Magnoliopsida > Caryophyllales > Amaranthaceae > Salicornia > Salicornia ramosissima. The sequence goes on along the minus strand of OX596237.1, from coordinate 41,068,434 downwards.
TCTTTCTCTTTTTGCTTGGTGTGTCCTTTTCCAGGTCTGGTATTTCAAGTTTTTCGGCATCGTTATCTTCTTCCCCTTTCTTGCCCTTGCCCTTTGATGATTTGGATGCCCCTTCCTTTGAGCATACCAAATAAAACTCGTACACTGTTTTATCCTGCACTCTTCTTCGCATTGTCTGTCTCCTAATGCTGAAACCAAGTGCCCTTGCATGTGCTTGGTACAAGTTGTATCCATCTTTCATCTCGTTCACTGATCTTCCAACAAGGCTGTCCTTTATGTTTGCATCATCAAAGTATTCCAAGTATCCCTCGTCTTCTGCATTTCATGTTTTTAGCATTACATGTTAGATGTCGTGTGTCCAGGTTTACGTAATGTATAAAAGTTGTATAAAAGTTTTCATAATGTATAAAAGTTCTATAAAAGTATCCCTCATCTTTCAAGTATTCCAATATTAGTTGTATAAAAGTTTTTCAGTGTTTTAAAATATGTCCAGCTTTATTAGTAAGTCTCCAGGTTTCAAAACGTATGTCCAGGTCCAGGTTTAATAATTCATGTTCAGGTCTTTTAATTCTTGTCCAGGTTTCTCAAAATATGTTCAGGGTTTTTTTTCTAAATCTCCACGTTTCATAATGTCAGTTCCAGGTTTAATAATTTGTGTCTATTTTGAATATAATTCATGTTCAGGTCTTCTAATTTTTGTCCAGGTTTCTGAAAATATGTTCAGGGTTTTTTTCTAAATCTCCAGGTTTCATAATGTTAGGTCTAGGTTTAATAATTTGTGTCTATTTTGAATATAATTCATGTTCAGGTCTTCTAATTTTTGTCCAGGTTTCTAAAAATATGTCCATGTTTTTTCCTAAGTGTCCTGGTTTTGTGCTATATGTTCAGGTTTTATTTTATAAAACATATTTTGTCCACCTTTCTTAATATATGTCAAGGTTACAATAATTCATGTTCAAGTGTTAAAATATGTCCAGGTTTTACAAAATATGTCCATGTGTTAATATATGTGTCCATTTTTAAAAATTCTTGTTCAGGTTTTAAAGTACTTGTCCAGGTTATTTAAAATATGTCTATTTTTTATAAATTCTGTCCAGGTTATTCTTTTCATGTTTTAAAATATATTTCCATGTTTACAAATTGTAAAAAATTCCCAAAAAAATTCCCATGTTTAAAAATTGTAAAAAATTCCCAAAAAAATTCCCATGTTTAATACCATACGACCAGGTCTTGTAATATGTTTTCCAGGTTATTTAAAATATGTTATTGTACAAATTTTATGATATATTTCCAGGTTTTAAAATTACTGTCTAGTTTTACAATCTATGACATACCTTTATTAGGATTTGTGAATGATGATTTTGATCTTGAATCTTCTTTGCTGTTGCATTCTGTTGAATTGTCTGGAAAAGTACATAATTAAAATGTAAATTAATTTGTTTTTTCTGATTAATTATAGATTTTTTTTTTCAAAACTTACCGTTTGTTTGATCATCTTCTATGTGTAATGTATGTTGATCGTGAAAACTTGTTGAAGTTGAGCCTTCAAAATCTGGCATCTGCATTTTTTTTTTTGATGTTTATGGAGTAGTAGTTGATGATTTTAATGGCGGAAAATGGAGATTAAAATCGATTAACTGCGTCGTGTTTTTTATTTTTTGTCTTTTTGCTGTTTATTTCTGTTATTTGATTTGGGCCTTATGTTGTTTTTATTGGGCTTATTTTATCGCGTCCTTTAATTGGGCTTATTTTCTCTCGCGCGTCTTGGCCCTATTGTTAGCGCGCTCGTCCGACGGTTGGTGTTGTGTCAGACGCGTCTGACACAATACCAACTCATAAATAAAACACTACTTATAGTTGTAGTAGACCTAGTAACTCTAGTCTCTAGGAGTGTATAACAAGAAAGAATAAAAAAAATAAAAAAGGACATACAGGCTGTAGGCATAGTGGGTAATAAAAAAGAAAGTGAACCACATAATAAAGAAAGTGAAAAAAAAAATAAAGATAAGAAGAAATGGGAAGTTTCGAACAGAAGAAGAGAAGATGGCTGGCTGGTGGTACGCTGGCTGGTGCTGGACGGCTCACCGGCGAGTGATGGCGAGTCGACGGCGGTGATCGGCAGTGGTGGTGGAGGAGAGTAAAGTAGCCAATTTTTCTTCTCTCCAAAACCCTAATTTTTCCCCCCTTTTTTCTTTTGTTTGATTTTCAATTTTCAGTCAATTACTCCTCTCTCTCTCTCCTTTGAAGTTTGAAGGATGGTGGTCAAGGCCTTGGGGACGGCTATTTCCTCCATTTCCCGTCCCCGAACCGTCCCCAAACCTAAACCCAACCGTCCCCGATTCACCCTTGCCGTCCCCAGATCAGGCCAGCCGACCCGGGTACGTTTTTTTGCCGACCCCACACCGTCTCCGTCCCCACCCCGTCCCCGGTACGGATGCGGCACCCAGAATGCCGTCCCCGTGCTTCCTAATTGAACTAAAGTAAACCTGTAAACTGAAACTGAATTGAAAACTTAAACTGAAACAAACTAAAAGTGAACAACTGAAAGATAATCAACTATATGGTGCTCCCAGGACTACGTAGCTTTTTGTGGTCCTGGGAATCTTCATTTTTTGTTCTACAACCTTCATTTTTTTTAGTCTTTAATATTCATTTTTGTACACTATAATATTCATTTTTTTTAACCACAATTAAAAAAAAAAAGCTAAAAGCTTCATTTTTTTAAAACTAATTTTTATACTACAGTATACAATGCTCCCGGAGCACATAGAACAATTGTGGTCTCGCGCGTCAACAAGTCAGTTTTAACAACTAAAATGAATATTCATTTTTTCTGAATATTCATTTTTTTATACTAAATATTCTCATTTTTTCAATACCGAATATTTATTTTACCGCAAAAAATTCGAGCTTACATTTACGTTGGCAACAACTAAAATAAATATTAATTATTGTATATTGAATATTCATTTTTTAATATTGAATATTCATTTTGTTAATGTTGAATATTCATTTTATCACAAAGAACCTGAACCAACAATCAACTTTGCACTAACTAAACTTAATATTTATTTTCTAATACTAAATATTCATTTTGTTATACTAAATATTCATTTAACCACAAAGAACCTGAATTTACATTCACTTTTGCAATAACTAAAATGATTATTCATTTTTTAATATTGAATATTCATTTTTTTTAATACTGAATACAAGCAAAAAATTAGTTTGTGCAGATAACCATAGAATGTATTTGCAGATTATTCTTAGGGAAGTGGAAGCGAAGATTTTAGTTGTTACCTACTAATTAGTTGTTTTGATACGTAATAAAAAGCAGATACTTTTCACTCTATTTGCAAAATAGAATCCTTGAAAGTAGGAAGTCTGTTAATTTTTTTTACTCCTAAACTACGTCGTTTTGGCCAGTGACCACAGAAACCTACGTGGTCCTGGGACCATATAATAATTTGCGGAAGAAAATTATTTTAAACCAAAACCAAGTTGTTATGAAAACTCATAACAAAAATCTTACTTAATAGAGCTAAAATAGATCAGACTCAAGACTCAACTATTTTAACGAAAATTAACTAAATTGAAAATAAATTTAATGCTAACCCCAAATTAATATACGGAGTACTTTATATAACAAAAATTGCAATTGATTGATTTTCATGTATTAATCTAATCAATCAATCAATCAAAGCCTTATTCCAATAAGTCGGGTCGGCTACATGAACCAAAGTGATTATTCCGAGAGGTCGTCCACATAGATTTTCCTCCTCCACCCCGCACGGTCCAAAGCCTCAATCTCTTGTAAATCTAACTGTTGCATATCTTTTCTAACTCCTTCCCACCAAGTCATTTTCAGTCTCCCCCCTACCACGTTTGAAATCCCCTGATCCCACCCTTCATGCCGGTGCTCCCTGGGGTCTCCGTGTTACATGCCCAAACCAACGCAAGCGATTTGCTCTTAGCTTGCTCGCAATATCCGCAACACCAACTTTCCCTCCTTTAGCTCCCAAATTCAAATGAAGATATGAACTTTCCCTCCTAAATTCCAATGGAAATATTGGTTTTTCCTCCTAATAAATTCCAATATTTCCTCTGTGGTCTCTGTCCCTTAATATTTGTTATATTGGGTATGTGAGGTAAGAGTAAAAAGTAGATAGAGAATGTGTGTGAGACCATTAACTAAACTACTAAAGGAAATGTAAGCAAACTGGACTGATTGAACCGAAAATATAAATAAACTGAATTAATATTGAAAATTAACTGTTGGAGTACACAACTGTTTTGGGTTCAACCGTTGAACTTTTAACTGATTAGGTATAAACTAAAAGTAAACCATAAACCGAAGTGTAGATATAAGTCAACTGAAACTGAACTGGGCTGAGATCAAAATAAACTGAACTAATATTGTTTCTAAAATTGAACTGAACTGCTAAAAACTGAACTGCTTGGGTATAACCCTTGAACCTTTGAACTGAATTGACACCCCTAGTGGCCTAGCAATAGGCCTATAGCCACACGGCCATATATAGTACTCCCTCTGTGATATAAAGATTTTAAACAATTGTTTTTCATGCATTTTGAAGAAGCAGTTTAAGGATGTAAACGAAAAAATTAATCAAAATTTTTTTAATGCAAGCAAAAATGTGATTATAAGTCACTAATATCAAAAATTGTTTTGATTAATTTGCTCGTTTACACACTCAAATCACTTCCTTAAAATGCATGCAAAAATAATTGTTGAAAATTTTGTTGTACGGAGGGAGTATTTTAAAACACACCTATAAAAATCCTAAGTGGCATTTCTCTATGCATTTTTTGGTCTTATGTGGCACTCCTCTATGCATTCTCTTTATTTTTTTTGTTGTTTTTTTCTTTCTACCCTCGTTGAGAGCATTTAGTTCATTTACTAATCTCTTCATATTCTTTTCATTAAACTTTTACTTTATTTGGAATACCTTTTTCAATAACAATCACTACAAGAAAAAGCATTTATTGCAACGAGTTTTTGCAACGACCTAATTTTTGTCATTGCAATACATAGTTTTAGCAACGACAATAAATAGTCGTTGCAATACCTGTTGCAATATAATAAATTTTTATTTCCCTCCTCACGAAATTGTGCGCGGGAATTGCTGAAAAATGGGCTTATGTTTTGCAACAACATAAGTCGTTGCAATAAATCAGGTACTATGTAAGGCAACAAGGAAAGTTGTTGCAATAAAATATCATTAGCTTTTGCAACAATTGATGTCGTTGCGAAATATTCTCCTAACTTAAGGCAACAAAAGGTTGTTGCTAAATCTAGTGAAAAAAAAATAAAAAAAAATATACTCCACCAAATCAGACCCAAAGTTTTTAAAAATTAGGAACCAAACCCTTAAAAATATACTCCACACCACGCACAAAACCCCTTTATCATCTTCACCAAAACCATACGAGAGAAACCCTTCTCTCATCTCCACCACGCACCAGCTCCACCATGCACCAGCTCCACCACGCCCCAGCTCCACGACGGCGACGCACCAGTCCAAACCAGGCCACCTGATGTCGACGCACCGACCCACGCCACTCTAGCTTCAGCCCTACACGACGCCGCGACGAAGAACGGTTGAATTCCTCCAATTCTCGCCTGCCAGTTGTTGAGGGAGCACCGCCAGCCGTCGACCATCACCAACCATTCACCACCTGACGTTGAGCAGCCGCGACCTACACCCACCACGTCTGTCCAGATCTGGTATGGAAAGTGAAGTTTTTTCTTTAAGTAACTTCTCTGATTTTGTTGAATTATGCTGAGATTATCACTTAAATTCCTGAATTTGATTTTCTTGTGCTTGAAATTCCATCTTGATTATGAAATTTTGGGTTGAATGGTGTTGGTATAGTTGATGGTGTTGCTGAAATTCCAATTTGAATTGTGTTTCTAAAATTATGGGTTGAAATTATACTAATTTTAGTTGTTTTTTAATGCTAAAATTATGCTTTTGCTATTGGTATAGTTGATGGTTATTAGAGTTATATGTTAGGTCTTTGAGAGTTAGTTTATTTTTCTCTCTTTATTCCACTCGTTTCTCTCTGACTATTTTTCTCTCTTTAATGCTAAGTTGTTTCAATGGTGTTGTTTTTATTTTTTTTATTATTCTAAAATAGTTAGGTTTGATTATATATAATTTTTATAATTATAAGTTAAAGATTATATATTATATATTAGTAATATATAAGGTCAAAATGTACGTATGATAATTTCATAATTTATTTGCATATTTTTCACCTTCTAACCGTAAGCACATTAATTTCTCAACGGAACTCACCTATATATATATATATATATATATATATATATATATATATATATATATATATATATATATATATATATAATCACAACCCTAAGAACATAACACAACAATGACTAATAAAATGACCCATTAGAATAGCTTCTACCTTCTACCTATATGCTCAAGTTAATGAGTAATAACCAAGTAATTTTCCCAGTGGCCTAACACTTGATGTAATTAGAAGCATACTTAATTAGACAATTACAATTAGTGGGATATGTAATCAGTAATTTACTATTGATGTTCTTATTTTTTTACATTAGGATATGGCTTTAAATAAAGCGTGGATAAAACTAAAGAATCGGTCATCATGTGATTATGTGGAAGGTGTTGATAGTTTTTTAAACTTTGCTATTTCGAGTGTTAGACATGAAGATAAGGAGACTACCACTATTAGGTGTCCTTGTAATAATTGTCGAAATATTTTATTCAAAAGAAAGACTGATGTGAGATTTGATTTGCTTAAGTGGGGGATGTATGAAAAGTATTCCGTGTGGGATTTTCATGGAGAAGTACTAAATGATGTAAGGGAAGATGAAAATTGCAATGACTTTGATGTTGATGATGATATTGGCATAACAATGCTCCAAGATGCTTGTGGCATGGCTCCTATGAATATAGGGGCACATGATGAGATTTTGAGTGATAATGAACATGTTCCCGAAGAGCCTAATGAAAATGCCAAAAAATTTTATCGACTCTTACAACAATATCAAGAGCCGTTAACAGTAAATGGCACCACTATGACTAAGCTAGCATACATTGTCAGGCTTCTACATATGAAGGTTCTATACAACTGGTCTGACAGTTCTTTTGATAGTTTAATCAATTTGGAACGCCAGGCTTGGGGAATTGATCTTCCGGAATCTTATTACGAGGCTAAAAAACTCATTAAGGATTTAGGTCTTGATTATATAAAGATTGATGCTTGTGAAAATGATTGCATCTTATATTGGAAAGAGAATGAGAATTTACATGAGTGTCCAACTTGTGGTTTATCAAGATGGAAAAATGTTGACAAAGACTCTTCAAAGGGAGCTAAAGTGCCTCATAAGGTTTTGCGATACTTTCCTTTGAAACCGAGATTGCAAAGGTTGTACATGTCCAGAAAAACAGCAAAAGATATGCAGTGGCACCAAGAAGAAACTGTGGATGATAACATAATGAGGCACCCTCGTGATTCTGAGGCTTGGAAATCATTTGATAAGGAGTATGGTGAATTCTCCAAGGAAGCACGTAATGTTAGATTTGGGCTAGCATGTGATGGGTTCCAACCTTTTAATAATTCTCCACATAGTATTTGGCCCGTCGTTCTTATTCCCTAAAATTTTCCACCATGGATTTGCATGAAACCTCATTCGTTTTTGTTGACTTTGCTCATACCTGGACCCAGTAGTCCGGGGAGGAACATAGATGTGTATCTTAGGCCATTAATTGAAGAGTTGAAGCATCTTTGGGAGAATGGGGTTGAACTTATGATGCTTATCGTAAGGAGAATTTTAAATTACGTGCATCACTTTTGTGGACTATCAATGACTTTCCGGCATATGGAGATTTGTCGGGATGGACTACTAAAGGTGGTTATGCTTGTCCATGTTGTCATAAGGAAACAAAACGCACGTCACTAAAGCATAAGGGCGGTTATTTGTGTCATCGTCGTTGGCTTCCACTTGATCATAAGTGGAGAAAAGATGCTTCTTCTTTTGATAATAAATGTGAGAAAGGACATGCACCAGAACCTCTAAGTGGAGATGATGTGTTGCAGAATTATACTCAATTTACACAAGAGAAATTCGGAAAGATTGAATCAAAGAAACGAAAAAGGGATGGTGTAAATTGTTTGTATGGTTGGAACAAGAAAAGCATTTTCTTTGAGTTGCCTTATTGGAGCAAGTTGAAAATTCGTCATAACTTGGATGTTATGCACATTGAAAAGAATGTCTCTGATAATATCTTAGGAACCTTAATGAATATAAAAGGTAAAAATAAAGATACTATAAAGGCACGGATGGATTTAATGAAAATGCGAGTAAGGAGTGAGTTACATCCAATTGTCGATGGAAACAAACTTCGAGTGCCGGTTGCATGCTATTCTTTGAGCACAATTGCAAAGGCTGCCATATGTGACATGTTTGCTAAATTGAAATCTCCCGATGGATATTTATCAAACATATCCCGGTGTGTCAAAGATAATGGTAAAAGAATTTCATGTATGAAGAGCCATGATCATCACGTCTTTATTGAACAATTGCTTCCCCTTGCAGTTCGTGGTTTCTTACCTAAACATGTGTATGAGCCTTTAGTTGAGTTAAGTTTCTTCTTTAGAGACTTATGCTCTAGAAACTTAACTGTTAGGCAACTTGATGTCCTTGAAAAAAAAATTCCTTACACATTGTGCAAGCTAGAGATGGTTTTTCCACCTGCTTTTTTTGATGTCATGGTGCATTTGGTGATACACTTAGCCACTGAAGCAAAGATTGCTGGTCCTGTTCGATATCGTTGGATGTATCCAGTTGAGAGGTATTTTATATTGATTCTTATTTTTTTTTAATTTTTGTAAATATGTATAAGACAAGTATTTATAAATTCATAAATTTTTATAGGTACATTCGAACATTAAAAGCTTATATTCGTAATAGAGCACATCCAGAAGGGTGTATTGCTGAAGGTTATTTAGCAGATGAGTGTTTAACATTTTGCTCTAGATACATGAGAGACGTTGACACTAAATTTAACCGTCCAACAAGGAATGATGAAAATGAAGTGATTGGTGAGGTTGTTTCAAATTCAAATCTTGAAATTTTCAGACCACTTGGACGTTGTGTTGGAAATGGTGTGCCAATGCATCTCGATTACGAGGAGTGTGGTCAAATACATTCCTATATTCTTCAAAATTGTGATGAACTTATTGAGTTTACTAAGTAAGTCTTAAAATACTTTAAATTTTGTTATTTATATTTTGTAAAAAAAAAAACACATCATTTTATGAATAAATGAAATTACCACAGGGAACACAAATTAGAACTTCAAAAGGAATGCCCAAGGAATGTGGAGAAGAGGCACAAAGCACAATTTTCGAAATGGATACTGGAGCATGTATGTTACATTATATTCTGGCTTTGTTGTATAAGTATCTAAAATAATATCTTGATTAACATTGATAAACTACTTATTTTCATAGGTTCGAAAGTTGCACAATGAAGGATGTGTTGATGAAGATTTGTATAACTTGGTTTGTGGTCCTTCTAGAGTTGTGAAACGATATACAGGATACATTGTTAACGGATATAGGTTTTACACTCGTGATCGTTCAGAATGTAGAAAAACCCAAAATTGCGGGGTGATGGTACGAGGTGATGATACATCGGACAAGGAATACTTTGGTGTTTTGGGTGACATATATGAGATACAATATCCTGGAAGAAATTGTGTTTTTATTTTCAAATGCAATTGGTTTGATGTGGGGCACATGGGTAGAGGCTATAAGGTAGATGAAAATGGATTCACTAGTGTGAATAAGATGAGATCTTTGAAAAGTGATGAAGTTTTTGTTCTAGAATCACAAGTGGAACAAGTTTTTTATATCGAAGATCCAAAGGACGTGGATTGGGACTTTGTGGTAAAGGCACAACCAAGAGACTTTTATGATATGCCTAGTGATGATATTGACACACAAAGTATTAATGTGGAGGTTGTTTATCAACAAGTTGAGATTGAAGAAGACGTTGAGGAGGGGAGTTTGAGTACTTCTATGAGTGACTTTTGCATCGGTTCATTAGCCACCAATGCATTTGTGGTGGAAAAGGAAGCTAAGGTTGTTGAAATGGTTAAAGATTTGATTAAGGAAATTGAAGGTGATGATGACTTCATTAATGACGGAGACATCGAAGTGTTTGATACTTCATCTGATGAAGAAGAAGATTTTGATTCTGAGACTTAAATGTGAATGAACAATTTTAATGATATGATATTTCAATGCTTGTTAGAGATCTTTATGTGTTTATTTTTATGTTTTTTTGGTAGACTTTATTAGATTGAGCTTTGTATTTGCTACTTTTAAATGTATTAAACTTCTTTTTTTTTTTAGTAATTACTTTGATTTACATATATATAATATGTTTTGTTTGACTAATTTCTTATAATGTGTTTTGTTTGACTAATAATACTAGATATATATTATAGTTTTGTTTCAGGAATAGGGTGAGGCTAATATTTTCTTATTCAGAAATCGAAGATGGTTGGAAGAGGAGGAGGAAAAAATGTAGTTAATCGGAGTATTCCCCCTAGAAGACTACAAAGTATGAATCAATCAGCTCGAAATAACCCGACTAATATTCAGAATGGTGAGTTAAAGTGGGACACCATTCAGATCATTTATTTTGAAGTAAGGATTCTTATATGTTCTTTTAATTATTACTATTGCAGGATTGAAGACAAAATCCAATGTTGTTGGAGATGAGAATGGTCGTCATTTGTTCAGTGAAGATGATGTGAACTCAACTGTTAGAAGTAAGGATGCTTATCATTCACAAGTTTGTTTCATAAAAGTTTTATACAAATTCACATTTTAATATTTTTGTTTGACATATTATAGATTTGAGTAGACAACGTACAAGCTTTACTTTAGATAAAGAACACGAAGCTCTTATATTGAATGATCACAACAATGTTGAGCATGTCATAAATGCTTCACATCAAGATGAAGAGAATGTACTGGATGATCGTGAATCTGGAGGTCTTGTCACTGCAAGGAATGAAGGTTTGATGCCCCCTATACTAATTAATCAAGCATTTTATTCTTTTGTTGGGTTCATGACTTACACTAAATAAATATATGATAGAGGGTACACTTGGTAAGAGAAAAAGAATGAGTAAGCTAGCTGAAAGGATTACTCAAGCTATTGATGTAAATGAAGCTGCAAACCCAATACCTAGAGAGGTGCAAAATAATGACCATGTTGATGAGTGTGATCAAGGAGATATAGAAGGTTTGAATGAAGGTAACTTGCTCTCATCTATCTAATCCCTTCCCTCTTTTGAAAAATTAATGATAATTTGGTATAATCTTTTTCTCCCTTCATTTATGAAGCAACAAGTAAGACCGTCGGAAAAGGAAATAGAGGAAAGTACAAGAGTATTGTGGTTGATATGAAAATTAAGGGAAATGGATCCAAACTAAAAATTGAGATACCTGATGAAATTGATCGAGCAATTGGTGAAAATGCACGACATTTGGTGAATGAGTGTGGTCGTGTAGTGAGGACAAGAGCTCCTTTGAATGTTAAGCATTGGGAAGAAGCTTTTTCTATGGCAGGGGATAGTATGTGGAAGGAGATAGAGGTAATGTTTGATACTAAGTTGAACATAACAATTTATTTTTACAAATTTGACTATATTTACCCTTATACTCTTTTACGTTACTTTGCTAGGATAAGTTTCAAATTGCTGAGTCAAGTCATTACTTGAAGATGTATGCCTTTGTTGTCGAAACCATGCAACGCTTGTATAGGTTATGGAAATGTCGACTACATTACTACTACAAAAATCCAAAATGCGGAAAAACTGACCAAGAACGTGAGAAAAATCCTCCTCCTGATCTTCCAATAGAGCAATGGAAATATTGTGTAAAACGTTATGGATCAGAAGAATTTAAGGTAGTTTTGCACACATTTTATAGGTAGTGTGGTTATGTGTACCTTGATTCTTTATAACAATTTTTTTTTTCCAGATTGTAAGTAAAAGGAACTCACAAAACAGATTGTCTGACAAAAGGGCTACCCATACTACTGGGAACTTGGCTTTTGTTGAAGTTGAGGATATATTGGTAAAACTTATTTTTTTATACATATGTATGGCTTAATTAATTATCTGTACAAGTTTTATAACAAATATTACAAATAATATATGTTCAATGTCAGACAAAGAAGAACTACAATGTGAAACCGTCTGCAGATGTGGTGTGGCTGATTGAGCACACACGAAAGAATGAAAAGGGTGACTTAGAATGGGCTGACACAACACGATCGAAAACAATTCATGTATGTATTCAAGTTGTCAACAAAAGTCATTGTTTTGGTATAATACACATGCTTTGTAGTTTTACATCCTTAATTAACTACCTTTTTTTTTAAGGATCAACTCAAACATGTAGTTGTTGAGGTTGGTGATACAATGTCACAAGAGGAAATCTTGCTTCAAGTTTTACAACCAAGATCTGGGTATATTCGTGGTAAGGGAACTGCTGTACGTGGTTATGTGAAAGGAAAACAACAAGTAGTTCAAAGAAAACTGGTGGAAGAACAACAAGGGAAAATACAAGAGCAAGAACAAAGGATAAAGGAGTTAGAAGAAAGCCAGCATAAACAGAAACAAGAATTTGAAGAAATCCAAAAGAGACAAAAGCAAGAATTAGAGGAACACAAAGCACAACAAGCATCAGAAATGGAGGCTTTCAAACAAGACTTACTACGCCAACTTGCAAATACAGGTGTCCAGTAACTACTTTGGCTTTTATGTGCTGACAAGGTAAAAATATTTATGCTTTATATTCTCACACACACACACTCTTATATGTGCTCATAGTGTTGAACTGCTTTGGTTTTGTGGTTGAGTATTTGGCGATTATAAAGGAGTATTTTGCGGTTAGTTGTAGTAGTTGTGAATGGTTGGTTGTTTGTGTTGTCCTACGAAAGGTTGTATATTTTGGATCATTGTACATAGGTTTTGAAACCTTCTCCAATGGGGAGTAGTCCAAATTATAAAGGAAACTCTGCCGAAATTTATACTCAAACCTATCTTATATATTTTTAAGAGGTTACCAAATAAAAAAGACTAATATAATATGATAAGACTTTATTCATAGTTTAGATTTTTTTTTAAATGAAAATTAATTTTTTTGGGGATTAAAATTAGAAGTTTGTTATTATTTAATTTAAGTTAATTTTTCATATAATAAATTACATACTAACATTGAATTTTTTTCTTGATTAAATTTAAATATATTGCAGGTCGTCGGAATAGATGAACTTACATTTTTGGTACAATGCATGATTGAAGCTACTACTATGATATCTACTTCCTTTTGGTTATTAGCATTGTTAATACTTTTGTTATTAGAATTATAATTACTAAGTATCAAATGATGGATATTTTGTGCAATGATGTAAGAAACAAAATTTTTATGGTATTTTGTAATGACATATATTCATATAAATATATTATATGATTTCGTATTGTTAAAACTATTTTGTATCATGATCAATTACACATAATCTATTGCTATATTGCCAAATATATTCATTTGGCAAAAAAATAAAATATATCAAATAATCTTTTGCAACAACAATGTCGTTGTAAAACACTAGAAAGTCACTCTTTTTCAACGACAATATCGTTGCAAAACAATGTACAACTAATCTTTTATAACGAATTTTTTTTCGCAAAAATAGATATACTGCAACAACGGTAGTTGTTGCCAAAACTATATATATTGCAACAGATAAAGTCGTTGCAACAAATATAATGTATTGCAACAGATTAAGTTATTGCAATAAATATAATGTATTGCAACGACGTTTGTTGTTGCCATACTAGGTACAATCTTTTGCAACGACCTTAGTTGTTGCAATAGATAGTCATATTTTGGGCAGAAAATACTTGTGTTTTGTAACGACATTTGTTTGGTAACAGCAAAAGTCGTTGCAATATATTTTATTTTTTGCAACGAAAAAAGTCGTTGCAAAAGCTTTCGCTACGGCTTTATGCGCAACGACCCTGCGACGACAAAAGTCGTTGCAGAAACAATGTACTGCAACGACTTTTGGCTTTTTGCAACGACTTTTGTCGTTGCAATAAATGCTTTTTCTTGTAGTGAATGCTAACAAATATTACAACGCAATCAATGAAGGAACTAATAATTTAATTCTATTTTGTTTTATGCTGAAATATTACAGCATTATATAAAATCTCATTCTTTAAAGAATAAGACCACTTTTAACTTTTTAATATATGGCTTTTGGTAATTATTAATTGGGAAAAAAAACTTCGATACACAGACAGTGCAGTGATCAAGCCTTATAAACTAGTTGTTTAGGTTAAAATCTGCTTAGAGTGCGAGACCTTAGCTGATTCGGCTATAGCTACGTATATTAGCGGTAATTGTTAAATAAAATTCAAAGCAAAGGGGAAGGGGATGAAATGAAGGCAACAAAGTGGTAACGCTGAAAACCTCTAAATTAGGTGACACACCGCGGGTGGCTATGAGTCCACCAATCCACTATATTTTTATGAGAGATTACAAGTACAATGCTTAAGGGAGTGAATAGCTTAATGTAGTTTAGCTGAGAAATGCATTTTGCAATGAACAAGGAATCAAAATTATAGGGAATGAGCAAGGTTTTTCTGTGTCATTTCCTCTGTACAAAGCCCTATTCATAACATATTAGGATCCTCTCCATTTTTTTGTCTCCATTTCGTATCCTAAGATCATGACAAATTATTTAAGATTAAAATAAAAATTCTAAAAGCCCCACTATTTTTCTCCCTTGTACATTCTCAACCATTGATTGAGGAAATGGACTCTCCATTTCTTACAACTCGTGCTATGCTTCAAATGACTATTTGCCAGCTCCGATTATCACGGAGGCCGTTGCATGAATCTTGGCACGAAGTCTAATAGAACCACAAACAAGTCCTCCCTATCTTTCTGGCATATGGGATGACTCACCTTTGAATTCCCTCAATTCGTGGAGCTAGCCAGTCCACTCTCGAAGTACTTACTGGGTCTTACCACGACGAATCTTCCAGATCTGCTAGTTGCGAATTGCTTCTGCTATCTGTGTACTGCTTAGATACCTGACTCAAGTTAAATGCAATTTAGGCATAAGAATGGCTGTATTGTACCCAAGGGATGGAGGAGATTATCGTAGCTTAGAAGTGCATAGCTAAATTCTGATATGTACTTGAACTTCAAAAAATTTAATTCCACGAGATCGGAATATGGGATATAGGTCATACAGCTCATTTAAGTGCTGCATCTCAGTCAATTTTTGTAGTTCCCAAAACAGTTCCGAAAAAATTTGGTTTATATACTATAATTACGGCATTTGTTAGCAGGACTTCAAATATGCTCATATAAGTGATGCAAATTTCATACCTTTTGGGGCAGGAAGTAGAATTTTCATTGCACGCGAGTTAGCAAGACTTGAACACATGCAGCAATTATGCTCAATCAGCATGCATGTAATAAATAATCTTCATATTCATCTGCAAAAAATAGAATGGAGTTTTAGCACCAATTTAAACGTAGCAATTATTATCAGTAGTATAAAGTTATCATTCTAATATGAGAATCTCAATAACATACATGCAATGTCCATCCGTAATCCTTGATCGTCAACAACAGGGATATGCTGAATCTTAGGCCAGTCGCTGCCATTTGGACTCCGGCATCCTTGTTCCAATCCAGGACACGCCATGATTCTGAGTATTTTTAGGTTGGTTAGGCTGCGGAAGGCTTCGGGCAGAGATTTCAACTTGGGACAATCATATAACTGCAGAGTTCTGAGGGATGTGAAACAACTTATCCATTCTGGTATTTCCTCCAAGTTTTTATTGTGTGATAATTCTAAATGATGGAGGTTCGACAAGTGCTGAAGCCCCCTTGGAAGACCAGTTAGTTTAGGAAGACATTTTAATGTTAATGAACGAACACTGGTATCCAGGGCTTTCCATGGCATACCTTGGCCATCTTCAAATCCTGCTACATCTAGCTCCTTACACCCGTAAAACTCCAACTTCTCTAATGCACTAAGATGTTGCATCCCATCTGCTATGCTTCTCAACTTATCACAATCATCAATGCGCAAATGTTGGAGAGAGGTAGATAGAGTTGTGAACCCTTTACCAATTTCTGCAGTGCTCTCTAGCTTTTGATCTCTGATGATCATTAGATAAGAAAGCTGATGCAGACAGCCAGGGTTTGGAAGGAGTAAAAGGTCTGCTGCATTATCCGTTATCAACCTCTTCAGCTTCCCACCATTCTCTGTAGATGGTGACAGAGTTGCTGCAATCTTCGACACCGAGAGACTCTCATTGGTGTTCCTTACTGTTATATCCTCAATATTAGGACAAAGTGGCAGCCTTCTCAGGTTCGGACATCCAATTATACTCAATTTCGATAGTTTAGAAAACTGCCTTGTTAATTCATGTGATGCCCCTTCAATCTCATTATTGTGTTCGATTCCTGCTTTCCACCATCCTTCTAGATTTTTCATTGCTTTTAGCTCAAGCTCTACAAGAGATGGGAAGAACAGTGATCCTATCCCTTGCGACCTTGCTGATGTTGATGAGAAAACTGCATTGTCCCCGTCTTCCATATACTCGACCCTTTCCATATCGGTGATGCGTAGGTACTTCAAAAAGCATAGTTGACTAAAGACTGGGATTTCTTGACTAGTTTGACAATAAGAAAGTGTAATTCTGACCAAATTTGGAAGGGTACTACATAAGTTATTCAACCTTGCCCAACTCGGCAGCTTCTGGCCTCTATAGCGATTAATGTGTAGATCCCTTATGTTGAAAGGCGGTTTAAGACCTTCTAGCACAACTTCATCATGGTCACAATTGACTTCCTCATCATCCTCTCGGGAGAACCTTATTGCCAACTCTGTTAACCTTTGTTTGCAGCTCAATTTAGCTTCAATTGCTTCTAACATGTTATTTGTATTATTGCAGTGAATGATAATATCCAGTTTTCCTGTCAAATTATTCAGATTCTTGAGATCACTCAGCTTAGCGGTACTGGTGGTTTTCCAGCTTAATCTCGAGGTGGAACGCTTATGCCCAGCTATAAATGTGGTTAGGTTAACCAGTGAAGTTAACCCTTCTATTCCTGAAGGCATGTGGGTTAATTCGTCGCAAAAATAAATATCAAGATTCCTTAGATTGGTAAGCTTCTTCATACTTGTTGGTAGTGTTTTAAGAACCCAACAAAAACGAAGTTTTAACGTTTGCAGATTCCAAAGATCTGTGATTGAATCGGGGAGTTTTTCAAGATCACTAAAAGAAAGATTGAGGTACCTCAGGTGAATTAGTTTGCTTATGGAATTAGGCAAACTCTTGAGAACAAATTGACTCATATCCAACACCCGCATACTGCTAAGCCTCATTAGTAATTGGGGGCTCATTGATTTGCCTAGCGTAATAGGGAGCTTTGCCTGATGTTGCTCCAACAACAGAAAAGTACGCAACAGCTTTAAGTTGCAGATGGAATCTGGAATCTGCGTCAAGGAAGCCACTGGATAAGCAAATGATAAGTGGAGGATTTTTTCATCAGAAATCCTCTCCTCATAATAATTTGCAACCTTACACTTGACTCCAGCCATCTTTTCTGCAAGCTCGTGCATCAGGTCGTGCATTTTGCATCGCTTGATGTCCCCCCATTCATTCCTCTCTAAATCCTGGAAAAAGCACCTCTGCAGCAAAATCAGAAAATACTCTTCAGCAACATCCTCTAAAATCTGGCCTTCATTAGCTGCCTGATCAATGAACCCTTCTGCCATCCAAAGTTCAATCAGCATTTCCTTCTCAAACTCGTAGTCCTTTGGAAACATAGCACAATATGCAAAGCAATTCTTTAGCGGCCACCATAGATGATCATAGCTAACCTTAAGGATTTCCATAATATCCTCACTTTCCTCCTTTTTTCGTTGCACTTGTACCTTTGCAAGACTTGTATCTTTGACCGACAACCACTTGCTTTCCACCTCGCCATAAAGAAAACTCCCTAGAGATCTTATTGCCAAGGGAACCTGCCCACACTTTCTAACAACCTGCTTTCCTATCTTCACAAGGTTTGGCTTTTGTTTAGCCTCTCCCTGTTCAAATGCCACCGTCTCAAACAAATCCCATGAATCTCCTTCCGATAATCCCAACAACTCATGAGCAGGCGAGGTGCCCATTATCTTCGCCACCTTCCTAGATCGAGTAGTTACCAAAATCTTACTTCCCTTGCTACCAGAATTTAACAGATCCCTCAGCTCGAGCCATTTCGCGCGGTTTTCATTCCACACATCATCTAAAACAAGAAAGTATTTCTCATTCTTAATTGTCTTCCGCCACTTGCGTTGTAGTTGGTCCATCTCCAAGTTCCCAGCTCCTTCACCAGTTGCGGACATGAGGAGCTTCTCAACAATTGCCTTAATATCAAACGCATTCGAAACACACACCCATAACCTCAATTTGAATTCCTCCTTAACTCGAGCATCATTATATATGAGCTGAGCTAAAGTGGTCTTCCCCATGCCTCCCATCCCCACAATAGGGATAACAGGGAGATCCTCTTCCTCTTGTTCATCAGCACAAGAAGAGGGCAGTAATAAGTCTAAGACAGATTTCTTATCACCATCCCTACCAATAACTTTTTCAGAATTGACAAAGGAATAAGTCTGATCTCTGCTTCTACTACTACTTACTACTCTGCCTCCCTCATGAGGCCTGAGAACAAAGGAAAATTTGCTCCCATCTTCAGCGATTTCATCCAGCTCTAGCCTAATACTTTTGATTCTGTTGGAAAATTTGAAAGCAACAGCTATCTGATTAGAGCTGGAAAAGAAAGTGTGTAGCTCCATAGACAATTTGTTACGACCCAAGAGGTGTTTCTGAGCAACAAGAGTAGCAAACTCATCGACCAAGTCATCAGCAGCATAGACGACATAGGTAAGCCTTTCAAGCCAAGTGCGGATAGCAGGAGTATCAGCCTGCCTCTCCTGAGCATCCAGCAGCACGTCTTTGAGGGAGTCAATGACATTGTTCAGCTTTTTCAGCTCCGCCTTGAAACCCCATGCAGTTGCAATCTGATCAATTGCAGATGATCCCAGGTTTTTCAGGACTTCCTGTGCTAGCCCATATACTACTGCTTCAGCCATTGTGTTTCTCTCTTGGTGTTTTAATTTTTTTTTTTTTTTTTTGTCTATCAAGATTTTGGTGGTTGAAATGGATGGCTGTAAAAGGAATTTAAAGGGAGAATGATAATGTAAGGAGAGCGGTGCTGGTGAAGGGGAAGTACTGTTATAATAATGTAAATGTAGCTAGTGGCAGTACACCAAGTAGGACTGACTGCTCGATTAAACCACCGATATAATACAAATGACATTATAAATGGTCCATTTTTGAATAATAATACAATTTATTTGATAGCTGTCCAAGGATATTAGCTGGAATAATAATGTAAAGCTACTGATCAAACCACTGTTATATTACAAATGACATTATAATATTATAAATGGTCCATTTGAATGTTATTTTGTTCTCATGATGTGATATTATAGTATTATCAGCTATCAAATTTGGCTTCTTTTATTAGTAGTTCTTGGAAGTTTTATACTACAATACATGTGCTAGCATAGTAGCAGCCGCGAGGACAAGAATAATTACGAAATACATTAATATATTTGTATACATTTGTTTTTACTTTTAACTACCTAGAATTTTATTTATATTTAGAGTTTTATTATTGGCCCGACCCCTAATGACCCGTTTTGACCCGTCTTGCTAACGACCCTTTTAAGTCGACTCTGACCCTAATCCGATCCGCACCGGTCTGACCCCGAACTCGGCTTGACCCACTCAATAACAAGGTCTAACTAGAGTTTTTCCCCTCCCCCTGTGCTGACATCCTGAGATAGGACCTATATTAAGCACTCACTTGTGGACATTACTATATTATTTTATAAAAAAAAAAGCAGCATGATCAATCCTCGTACCTGAGTGGAAATCCTTATGTTTATGGCAATTTTTAGTAACCAAACCATACCTATGTCTAACTAATGAAGAGTAATTAATTCATAAGGTAATGAATCTCTAACCCTAAGCAAGTAAGCATCATGATCAACCTTTGCACTTGAGTGGGGTAAAGAGGAAGTATTTTCAAGCAAAGGGTTAAGAGCGAGAATTATTCGATCCCTCGCCACTTAGATGAAAGGTGGATAAGTCAACCACCAATATATGTATCACTTGCCATTTATTATTATTTTTATTTTCTTTTTTTCCTCTTTTGTTAAATTCACTTCAACAATCATTTGCTAAGTATGTATAAGAAAAAATATATAGTAGTCATGTAAAATTTTATTGGATTTTTATTGATTTATACTTTTCAAATATAGAATTTTAAAATAATTTTAACGATTATAAAATTAGAGATCTTTTGGACCAAAAATAAGGTCTCATCTAGTGTAAGAAAATAAGTGGTAAAAAAATAAAAAAAATAGGGGGATTAATATTTAACAATTGCATTGAAAAATATGCAAAAAGTAAACGCAACTAACTTAAAGAAACATAATGAGTAATAAAGAATATTTATTTGCTTTAGAATGTACTCTTATCTTTCTATGCTACTGAAGTGAAAACAACTAATTTCCCTTTCAAACTTTTATTTTCCCTCCTAAAGCACATTTATCCCTTTCTCTCTTCTCACTCTCTTTAATATTCTAGTTAATAATAAATAATTTTTTAATTTTAAAGTACATTGAGACTAGAAATAAAAAAGTTGTATTAACACTACTACAAAACTAGCCTATGGCAACGCTTCAAATACGTTGCTATAGGGCTCTAAAATGTTGCATAAGGCCAAATGCAACGCTTGTAAAAGTATTTCAATAAGTCGTGTTGCATTAGGGTAATGCAACACTTCTGAAGGGATATTGCAACGTTTTGTAGAAAGCGTTGCATAGCTCACAAAATGCAACGTTTTTATGATGCAACGCCTTTAAGAGCATAAGGCAACATTTTTAAGAATTCATAGGTAAAAAAATGCAACATTTTTTTGGGCAAATGCAACACTTTTGAAAATTTTATGCAACAAATGGCAACACTTTTGAAAAAAGTTATGCAACATATTGCAACATTTTTTGCAATTTTATGCAACACTTTTGAAATATTCATGCATTTTATGTGTAACCAAATTGCAACACTTATTTGCCAAATTGCAACACTTAGTTTATACAATATAACGTTCGTACTTGCTAATTTCTGTAAATACAATTAAAATTTTGCAACGCTTAAAAAGTTAATAATATTATAAAAGATGTCAAAAGATACAAGTAATAGTTTGGATCAGTAGTAATTACAAAATTAGATTCGTATCCCCAAAAATTTGACAAAAAAACTTAACACTATTACAAATTGACAACTTGAAACATGATAATCCCCAAAAATTTGTCCAAAAAGCTAACATGCTATGTCAATTTTTTAGTTTGACGATCCATATATACATATATAATTTATGTACGACAAAAAACTTTGGATCTTCCTTGAATAAGTTATCTTGCATCCTCATTTGTACCCTGCGATAAAGAAAAATTAAATTGTAAGGAAGTAATTTTAAAAATTAAATTCGTACACGGGAAAGTAATTTTAAAAATATATATATTTTTTCTCTTTATTAATTAATTAAAAATTGATTAGTCAAGCAAATTAAAAATACATATTTTTTCTCTTCCCACACCACCACCCCCCTACAGTCCACCCCCTGCTGCCCACCCCCCCACCCCCAGCCCACCCCCTCCCCTGCCCCCCAGTCCCCCTCAGCCCCCCTCCTCTGCCACCCCTCTGCCCCTCAGCCCCCCTCAGCCCCCCACTGCCCCCCTCTGCAGCCCCCCCTCTGCCCCCCAGCCCCCCTCTGCAGCCCCCCCTCTGCCCCCCAGCCCCCCTCTGCAGCCCCCCCTCAGCCCCCCACTGCCCCCCTCTGCACTGCCCCCTTCCCAGCCCACCCACCTGCAGCCCCCCCTGCACTGCCCCCTCCTTAGCCCACCCCCCTGCAGTCCCCCCACGCCCCTGCAGTCCCCCCACCCCTAGCCAACCCCCTACTGCCCCCTCCCTTGCACTACCCCCCTCCCCAACCCACCCCCTGCACTGCCCCCTCCCCAGACCACCCCCCTGCTGCCCCCCACCCCCTGCAGCCCCCCTACACTGCCCCTCCCATGCACTGCCCCCTCCCCAGCCCACCCCCTGCACTGCCTAAATAACGAACAGACTGACAAGACTATGAAACCATAGCAGGGTGACATGTAAACAGAAATACCTCAGTTTGAGAGATTAATTATATGCATGCTCAACATCCTTCGACTTTAAATTCTGCATAAATCATTTGCCGATATCCACTATTTAGTAATCATTCCTGAAAATCCAAGACTCTAACCTAGAAAACCAACTAAAAGCCACAATCACATACCTCAAAGACCCATAAATGACTCACCGCATCAGCAATGCCCCGAAACTACTTTTTTCTTGTTTCTCCTGGTGTTTGGGACTTTGGATAGTAGTAAAAAAACTATCCACTACAAAAACAATGTATCAAGAGGAAAAGGATTGTCCACTAAACAATGTAAAAAAAATTATCCACTACAACAACAATAAAATAACAAATAGGCTAAAAACAACAACAATAACAAATAGAATAACAAAAACAACAATGAAATAACAACAATGACACAACAATGAAATAACAAATAGGCTAAAAACAAAACAGAATGAAATGAAATCTATGAAATAGCAAAGGAAATAGAACAACAATAATGAAATAACAAAGCAAATAAACAATGAAATGCCACAGCAAAATCATTCATCATTATTTATAACATAAGAAAATCCATAAAATAAAATTCCTCAAAAATGTTCCCTTATGCACCCAGACACCCCCACTTATAGCCCATTTCCCCTATCCTGCCCTTACTGCAGCCCCCCAATCATTACGTACTGCACTTGCTGCCTCGCCCCCCAGTTATGATGCACTCCATGCCCCCTCCCTCTACCTTACACTCTAACTTGAATCAACTGTAATTCAACATCTTCAATTTATGAGAAATGTCATCTTCCTGTTAACACTCATGATATTTTATTTTAATGAAAGAAGCCCTCACCTCTAAGTAGATGCATTAGTCTCTATCTTTAATAACAAGTCATGAACCATGCATATCCTAAGGTCTTTTCAAGAGATCAATTATGAGCTTCGCTTCTTCAATATGAATTTATAAGCCGAAGGAGTCCAACACGTGGTCAAGCATCCCCTCCATTGAAGCAAAGTACAAGAGGAATGATAGTATTCAACTAGACATGAGAATAAGATCATATAAATCAATTTCCACAATGCCTAATTTATCTCGGGAAATATTGTAAAACAATATTTACAATATTGTCAAAAGACATGCATATATTCTTGCCCCTCAACATATGCATATCTCGAGATAAATAGGTATTGCTCCGCTAGCTTAGTTTCAAGAAAATAACAAAAACAAGTAAATAAGTAGCATTTGCTCTGAACTCCTTAGCTAATATTCCAAAAGTGGACAGAGGATACTGATTCTAACGTAAAATTACTTGCACATATATTATTCTAAACTATATGTATAACTAAAAAAAAAGCATAATAATTATACACTTAATAATCTAGTTCGATCTAGTGAGCCCATTCCACTTACCGCTATATATTTTAACAATGACAGATCCATCTAGTTAAAAGTAACTTGATATTGCTTAAACATTATAAGTTATGCCCATTACATCAGATGCATTATTTGAGGCCAAAGTTAACGCGTATCATTTCAAAGCAAGTTCTACCAAATCTTTGGTTTTAAAAAGTGATGCAAGCAAAGCTCACACTCAAACCTTGACCATGACTATTTGGTTTGATCCCCCTATTCATCTCATGCAAGGGAGCTCAAATTAGTTATGCCAATAGTCACCTAAGAATCTAGAATGGGAAAAACTCTAACCAAATCACAAAAGAGACGCAAGACAATGCAAGCTGGTCAAAGTAGAGCAGAAGGGGTTTAAACATAAGTGCAAAACCTTAACTAGCTTTCTGATTACGTCTACACCCTAATAATAAGGGTCAAACATGAGTTATGCAAAATGCCACATTGTTGCAATATAACCAGTATAACCAATCAAATAATAAAAGTAATAGAGTATTCAATATATCAAGGTTTTTGTAGCACAACAGCCCAAATTAAAAATGTAAGCCTTCAAGAGTCAGAAAATTAATAGGGCATAGGTGACTAGAGTCAGTTTCAATTGTCAATTGTCAAGCTATAGATAAACTATCATGAAATTCAAAACTGTCAAGTAATAAATTAACATAAAAAACATTTCTCCATTTTCATTTCTTAAATCCTAACTTTGGTTGTAGATGGAACATCCATGTAATTCAACATCTTCAAAGTAAATACACAACATCTGTATTTTCAATTTCTGGAATTGTATTCAAGGAATTCAAATGAAGCATGAATATCAACACATAACCCTAAATTGTTATGTTTGAAATCTGGAAAATATACCTCAAATGTGGGTCGCGCTAGCGTTATTGGGTCGTCGGAGGACGGAGGTCACCGGATGGATGTTGGCGTCGTAGTTGCTGACGAACAGCAAAAGCACTGAGCAACAACGAGCACGGCAACGCAGCAACAACTATCACAATAGCAAAATACAACAACACTAGAGGGCAGCGGCAACGGCAAAGAGGTGTCGAATAATGGTGGTGATCGACGATGAGGCTGGTGGGTCGTCGAAGTCCAAGTAACAGCAGCAGCAATGGGGCCTAAGTTTTTTTTTTTTTTGTCTATCAAGATTTTGGTGGTTGAAATGGATGGCTGTAAAAGGAATTTAAAGGGAGAATGATAATGTAAGGAGAGTGGTGCTGGGGAAGGGGAAGTACTGTTATAATAATTTAAAGCTAGCTAGTGGCAGTACACCAAGTATGACTGACTGCTCGATCAAACCACTGTTATAATACAAATGACATTATAAATGGTCCATTTTTGAATAATAATACAATTTATTTGATAGCTGTCCAAGGATATTAGCTGGAATAATAATGTAAAGCTACTGATCAAACCACTGTTATATTACAAATGACATTATAATATTATAAATAAATGGTCCATTTGAATGTTATTTTGTTCTCATGATGTGATATTATAGTATTATTAGCTATCAAATATGGCTTCTTTTATTAGTAGTTCTTGGAAGTTTTATACTACAATACATGGGCTAGCAGAGTAGCAGCCGCGAGGACAAGAATAATGACGAAATACATTAATATATTTGTATACATTTATTTTTGCTTTTAGCTATCTAGAATTTTATTTATATTTAGAGTTTTATTATTGGCCCGACCCCTAACAACCCGCTTTGACTCGTCTTGCAAATGACCCTTTTAAGTCGATTCTAATAGGGGGATTAATATTTAACAATTGCATTGAAAAATATGCAAAGAGTCAACGCAACTAACTTAAAGAAGCATAATGAGTAATAAAGAATATTTATTTGCTTTAGAAGGTACTCTTATTTTTCTATGCTACTGAAGTGAAAACTACTAACTTCTCTTTCAAACTTTTATTGCTGTCAGACAAGTCTAACTGAAAAATTAAACTCGTCTGGAAAATATAAACACTAATCTGGACGAAATAAGCATTAACCTGGATGAAATAAGCACTAATCTGGTCAAAATAAGCACTAACCTGGTCAAAATAAACACTAATATGGTCAAATAACCACTAAGGGTGCGTTTGATTCGTCTGAAATTTTCTGATCTGGTCTGGTCTGATTTGATCTGATCTTTTCTGATCTGATCTGAAATTTTTTGATCTGATCTGAAAATTTCTGATCTGGTCTGATCTGAAAATTTCTGATCTGATCTGATCTTCAATAAAAATTGAAAATACAGATGGGCTGGCCTTTGCTTCAATAAAAATTTTAAGGGGTTAATGCAACATTTTTTAAAATTGTTGCCAAAAGTGTTGCTTATTCAATGAAATTGTTGCTTTAATTATAGAAGTGTTGCATTTTAGACTAAATATGCAACACTTTATTATAAAGTGTTGCAATTTTTTTCATTGCCAACTAATGCAACAAATTAGCGAAGTGTTGCATCCAAATTGTTGCATTAGTCTTGTTTTCTAGTAGTGTAATAAAAGTTTGCTTCCATAAATAAATGGCTTTTAATTTTAAACTAAAGTTGTATTGAAAATACAATCATATAAAGTAACAAACATAACACTCCGATTTATTTTGAAAATGGAGGAAATAGAATCTGGATTATTCTAGAATAATCAAAAGACAATATTATTTTGTAAAGATAAGTAAAAGTTGGGATTATTGTAATAAAATTTTATTTATATTGTACTTTAAATAATTTTTTATTATACTACATGTATCAAATTTTAAAATCGAACATTTACTCATCTAGTAGAGGCAACAAAAATTTGTACGCATAAAAATAACTATTTTAGGGGGCAATTAGGTTTTTTCTTGCCTTTAGAAGGATTCAATTTAGAAAGTAACCAAAATTTGCTTACATCAAAATGTACCCTTTCAAAGGCCGGCAATCAACATTTGGTGACGTTAAAAGGTAACTGTAACGACCCTGATTTTTATGGTATTTCTGCCATAAGTTTATGTGTATTTATGTGATGCTATGTATAGTTCAAATTATTTTTGAACTATTTATTTTATTTTATGTGAATAATTTCGATTTAATTCGAATTATTTTATTTGCAGTTATTATTATTTATTTTAATTATTATTTAATTAATTAGAATTTTTATTATTTAATTTTCTAATTAATTATTTAATATTTTGGGCTAAATCGATTTAAGCATGATTAATCATGTACTTTTTGTAAATTAGCCCAATTATTCACGAAAGCCCATTTTTGGCCCATTTCCCTTGCTTGGCCGGTTTCTTCAAGGTGCATGGCAAGGATTTGCCACTTGCTTTGTGTTCACACCTTAAACCACTTCTATTAATAGAAGGGTTAGTAAGGCTTGTTAATCCATTTGCTAAATTGTCATCTTATGCTCTTGCCATCAAGTTTAAACACAAAATTTCCCTCCCATTTGCTCTCCCTTCCACACGCCATTTTTGGCTTTTGAATTCAATCAAATTGTTCATCAATTTCTTAAACCCAAAACTTAAAGATTCATATCCTATTGATCTTTAAGTATCAAAACACAATTTAAATCTCTTGGTTTGCATTCAAGATTGTTAGTTCGGGTTTGGGTTTGATCGTGTTCGTGTGGGTGTTCGAGTGATGACCGTGTGGGTGCCGTGTTGAAGCCGTGCAAGAGTGGTGATTCGAGTGGTGAACCGTGCAGTGGGGCCGTGTGAAGCCGTGGTGCTCGTGTGGTTCGTGATAGACAGCCGTGGTGCTCGTGTGATTCGTGGTGGTGCTAATGAGGGCCGTGTGTGGTTCGTGGTGTTGCCAAGTCGTGTGTTCGTGTGGTCCGTGTGGTCTAGCCGTGTGGTTCTTTTCCGGGCTGCATTTTGTGTTGAATTTGTGTGTAATCTTCAATAAGGTAACATGCTTTCTCAACTTAATTGGTGTACTATGATTCATAGTATGAATTAAATGCTTAAGATTAGTTTATGTTGAAGTTTGATCATGTTTCATGAATGTTTGCAAATCTGATTTTTGTATGGTTTAATGATGATTTTGGTGATTGAATATGTTGATTTTATGTTTGATTATGTTGATATTAAGTTCATGTTTATCATGTTAAAGTTTGGTGAATTTTGGGATACTAGTAAGATTGGTAATTTCATGTGTACATGTTGAAGTATGCGTGTGTATGATGTACGTTGGATGAGTTCTTGGTTGAAGTTCTTGAATCTTGATTGAGTTCTTGATTGAAGTTCTTGAATCTTGGATGAGTTCTTTATGAATCTTGGTTGAGTTCTTTGAGTTCTTGATGAGTCTTGATAAGTTCTTGATTAAGTCTTTTAAGTTAAAGAAAGTAAAGAAAGTTAAAGAAAGAGTTAAGGAAATCGATAAGAAGTTGTAAGATGTTTGGTTTACGCGTTATTTTCTTAAGTCAAGGCGTAAGATGCAACTTAAGAATTAACTAAGTAAGTAAACTTCGGATTAAAAGATAAAGATGTAAGATTAGCTTGATTTCGTATCTAGACGCCTAACCTTAGAGTAAGATTCTAAGGCTTGGGTTAAGACGTTGCCCCTATCCTGACCGCGGTATTGGGATAGTGATTACCGCTATGTCGTCTTTTGACATGGATTTCCAGTAAGATTGGTTTCATGGGGGCGAGAGTAAGATTCTCAATCCTGGCATAGTTGGAAAATTCGATCGCGTAAGAGGCATTCGTACGAGCGTAGTCCGGTCTAGTTTATGAATGATTGTGCCAAAGATAGGTTGGATAAGTTAGTTGAGTCGAGTCTGTATATTGGTATGATTTTCGCATGTTTTGATGTTATGTTACAGATGTTTGATTTGTGCTATGTTCTTGTGTATTCCCGTTAGGGTGAGTCAGTTATGTTACTCGCCACTGACGGTGGACTGTTGTTTACTTTTCAGGTAATTCTGATGATGAGGTTCTTGCTTAGCTTTGGGTTGGGCGAGCGCCGCTACTTTGATTTAGTTTTATTTTCGTTGTTTATTGATTTTGGATAAGTTTTGGACTTTAGTAGTGTACTTGTATACTTTTGGTTTAGACTCTGACATGTGGTTGGAGTTACTTTTATTAGTATGGATAGTTTGACTTTTGGTTTAGTATTGTACAAACTTGTGGGTATTTGTACTTTTGGGTTATAATAATAATAATATCTTGAGGTTTTGTTTTAATTTTTAAGTATTTGAGTTGTTAGTTCTGACTATTCGAATCGTCGGTTTCTTCCGCGCCGATTTAAGCGAGTCGGGTCGTCACAATAACATTTTAGAGGCAATCAAAATTTTCCTACACATTTTCCTACTGTAAATTCTGCCAGCTAAGTTGAAATAATCACAAAGAAGAATCCATAGCCCATGTGCTCAGAGATTTTGACTATGCTCACCACATTTGGAGAGGGAGCAACTTGGCCATCTGGGTTGAGAATTAGGGCCAAGTCCCCATCCACACCTAGGTTATCAATTTGATCAAACATTTGAGGGCCAAAACTACGGATCGTTCGAATTTGGAGGTTTACTTCATTACTACGTTATTCTACCTCTGGGTGGCTCGTAACAGAGACACCTTTGAAGATGCCAGGCCAAATTCGTCCACCTTCCTGGGTCTTATTGGGGAAGATATGAATAGAGATTTAGAGAACAACTAATCTAGGTCGATGCAACGGCCCTCTAAAGCTCCCTCGGGTTCCAAAGAGTTAACCACCAAAGGATCAGCCTTATTGGAACAAGTCAATGCGGGTCTCTTTCTCTGTTAAAATTACAAGTACACTTCAGGCGCAGGGAAAGGCGAAGATCGAAATCCATTTTAGAAATGACAACAGACAAATGGAATTGGTTAACAGAAGTATTAGGGGTCAAAACAAAATTAATATTACCTACAAAGCAATTCTGAAAGGTTTGTACACTACGTTCAGACCGTCCCGCCTTCACATCCAACTTGATATAAACAACAAGAGAGTCATTCATGAGTTAGAGCGGAATAATGAAAGCCATCAGAACAGAAATATAGTCAAACAAATTTGGGATCTGATGAAATTCTCTTCTACTGTGTTTGTATTAGTTGTAATTGCTTGATGATACTAGACTTCTAGTCTCGTTTTCTTGCCCTTTGTCATCAAAAAAAAAATTCTACACGAAAAAGAACTCACTTAGTAGTAGTAAAGATTTACGGCTCGTTTACTTCAGCTGAATACAGCTTAATTGAACAAAACTGAACTGAACTGAACTGAATTGAACTGAAATAAAAATATTTAGATTTATGATTTTATATAATGATTAATTTGAAATTTTAATTCTCTCTCCTTAATTTTTGAAATAAATTTAAAATAAATTTTTAAGTTTTGGATTAGCGATTTAAAGTAAAAGTACGTAACGATTTCTCACTTTTGGATTAATTTTTTGATTACTGATTTTAAAGTAAAAATTTTATTATTATTATTATTATTATTATTATTATTATTATTATTATTATTATTATTATTATTATTATTATTGGAATTACAAGAAGTTGGTGCGGAGCTGAGATACAATCTGGGGCCTCACCCTCCTAGCTATAGCAAACTCGAACCTGCTGAAGATGTGAGCAACGACGCGAGCAACGCCACAGCCCCTTTCTCTAGTTCCCCTAACGAAGAAAAGGAGAAAGGTAGAAAACCATACCCAATTGCCCTACAACGAGCCCTCATACTTGTCCCGCTTTCGCTGAGCTGCAACCGACAAGACCCGATCGACCAAACACAAAGTCAGATAACCCGGATTTTTTCATAGGAGAAGACCCCGTCAAGTCCATGCAAACATCCAAACCTCTATCCCAAGAATAAGAAGCACATCCGTAGGTCAAAGAGCCCCATCACACCCTCCAGTCAACCCAACGCCAACCTCCTTCCGAGCGGAAATCCCAGACTGATAAAAAATATCAACAAGGGCGTCACAAACAACATTATTTCGACGTTTAACACCCACCATACCAACACAAGACACAACATTATCACCGAAAATATCTCCATCAAAAACCCTTGAGCAAGCCGAACACGACGCCGAAACCCGAGAACAAAGGAACCCCCATCCGGTAACAAAGAACACACACTACAAGATTCCCTGCTTTTGGCGGACGTTAAATTAGTGGATTACGTGCGGACGCTAATTAGATTAGCGTCCTCCAACGGACGTTAAACCATTGTCGGACATTTTTTAGTCATTAAATACTTAATTAACGTCCGCTTGGTGGATGTTAAAAATTTAACATCCGCTTTAACAGACGCCAAATAACGTCAGTGTTGTGGTAGACATTAATTAACGTCCGTCGCTTAAGACAGACGTTAATTATATTTCATGAATTTAAAAAAAAAAAGAAACCAGCTTTTAAGCTGGTTTCAATTTGTGCATCGATTTGCATTTTTTTGTAAGTATACTTGGCGATTTTTTTTATATGGAATTCTTCTAGATAAATTGCAATTATAAAATACAAATCAAACATCATATTATTTTTATAAGCACAATTAAAACAACAATCAAATACAACATTAAAGCCACAAACTTCAATTTTATAAATCTAACTAAATCAAATACACCTAAACCCCAAAAAAAATATGATAAACCTAAAATAAAATACACCTTAAAAAGATACAACCAACCACTAATAAATGTGAAAGAAAAAAAAAAGCAAAAGATTCATGGAAAGAAAAAATAGATTTCCATTCTTGAGCTAATCTTCAAAACTCAACCTGCAACCAAAAATAAAAATAAGTAAATGAGATTAAGTCATATATTTTCAAGCCCAATCCAACCCAAAAAACTAGATCAAATGAACAGATCTTTTACCCCCAATAATTAAGACTAAAAGAACATATCTTATACCTCCAAAAAAATTCAGGAAAAAAATGATAGAATAATAAAATTTCTCAAAAAATCAAACAACATTAAAAAAAATAGAAAGTAAAAAAAATTAGAAACTGCAACAAAAAAGAAAACAAAACGAAAATCAAAAGATAAAAATATGGAATATTATGAACAGAAAAAAAAAACCCAAAAACTTGAGTGAGATTTTCGAAAATCAGAAAAGGGAAAAAAATTAGTTTTTGAGATCTAAAACTTTGAAGCAAAACAAAAAAAAAATGAAATATAACCCAAAATTTTTTAGATCTAAAACTTTGAAGCAAAATAAAAATTGG
Organism: Salicornia ramosissima; assembly: GCA_951394345.1. Lineage (NCBI taxonomy): Eukaryota > Viridiplantae > Streptophyta > Magnoliopsida > Caryophyllales > Amaranthaceae > Salicornia > Salicornia ramosissima. The sequence goes on along the minus strand of OX596237.1, from coordinate 41,036,466 downwards.
GAAACAAACCCGTAAACCAAAAAACAATGAAAAAACAACCCAAATATTTCGAACAAAGCCTATTTTGCTTAAATTACTAGGGTGTTTGTTCAAACAAATTGCAAGCAAAATATTCAATAATTTCGAACAAATGAACCTAAAAACTGCGCACAAAATTCAAGCAAAATAATTAAGTCACAAAGCTTACCGTCAATAGATGAGAACGACGAACAACAAATGAAGGTGGTAGATCGAATTTTGGGGTCTTTTTTTAAGAGATTTTGAACAGATCTACCCAAATTTCGAATAAAATTTTTTTTAAAAAAGTTGAATTTGAGAAAATGATAGAGATGAAAGAAAATTTGAAGGTTTTTTTGAAGAGATAATTCAAGAGAGATGGGAGAATAAGTTGAAGAGAAATGAGTTGAGGAGAGAGAATGGGGAGGAGGCAAAAAGAAAAAAGTTGTAATGTGCAGGAATGAAGAGAGGCGTAGGGTTCATTAGGTTAAAAAAGGTCTGAATTTTAATGTCCGCCTAGGATGGACGTTAAATATTAAAAGGTGGGCGTTAATTTTGACGACCTAAATTTCAAAATCCCGTGTTTTTAACGTCTGCCCCGACAGACACTACTTTTTTTAAAAAAACGGACGCTAAGTTGAATTTTAAATTATAAACGTTGTCATCCCTAAAGCGTCCGTTGTGACGGACGTTAGTAAAAAGGCGGACGTTAAAATTTATTTAACGTTGGTTTTCATGGCGGAAGTTAAATAGCGGACGGCAGAAACACGGAATGTTTTAGTGACAATGGTAAGCCTTACCGTTCATAGCCTGACCCAAACCCGAGATTGGGACTGGCCTTAACTAGGCAGAGGCATTATTATTATTACTACTACTACTATTATTATTATTATTATTATTATTATTATTATTATTATTATTATTATTATTTTCCCAAAAAATTGACGACAGTAGATGTATTAATTGAAAGGCTGTTATTATTATTATTATTATTATTACTACTACTACTACTACTACTACTACTACTACTACTACTATTTTGTTGTTGTTGTTGATGTTAATATTATTAGGAAAAATTGCCAAGAATAAGCCAACCTTTGGGCGATCTTCCACAAATAAGTCAACCTTTTGAAAATCCAGAAAAAATCTAACCTTGTTATCATTTAAGCCAAAAATAGGTCAAATGATAATTTAACATGTTAATTTTTATTGTTTCTTATCATTATTTTATAATCATTCAACCTATTTTTTGCTTTAAATGATAATAGTAACTTAAAACAACAGATAACTAATAGATTAAATAATTATTTGACCTATTTGTGGCTTAAATGATAACAAGGTTAGCTTATTTCTGGATTTTCAAAAGGTTGGCTTAATTGTGGAAGATCGCCTAAAGGTTGGCTTATTCTTGGCAATTTTTCCTTATTATTATTGTTATTATCATTGTTGTATTATTATCAATATTATTGTCATCATCATCAAAAGATTAATATTATTATAAACAATATTATTATTATCGTTGTTCTTATTATTATTATTATTATTATTATTATTATTATTATTATTATTATTATTATTATTATTATTATTATTATTATTATTATTATATTATTATTATTATTATTATTATTATTATCATCATCATCATCATCATCATCGTTGTCGTTGTCATCATCATCGTAATCATCATCATCTAATTGAAATCAATATTATTGTCATCATTTTTACTATTATCTATCAGTACTATCATTAGAGGTGGGAATTGAGTTGGGTCGGGTTTGTGTCAACTCGTTTACATAAACGGCTTGAATCCATTAAACGGGTCGTGTTAGGTTGACCCACATATTTAAACGAGCCAAACCCATCAACCCAAACCCGTTAATAACGGGTCCATTTCATGTCGGGTTAGCGAGTCGTATCAATTTTTTCCACCTCTAGTTATCATTATCATTTTAATTACTTAGGCTCCGTTTGTTTTGAAGGAAAACAATTTTCAACGAAAATAATTTTCTAAGGAAAATAATTTTCAATGGAAAACATCGATCAAAGAAAAGTTTTCCTTTGTTTGTTTGATTAGAGGAAAACTTATGAAGGAAAATAAAAATGGAGTAGAAATGAAGGAAGGATGAGAGGAGTGAAGAAGGGAGAAGTAAGGAGTGAGAGGGAAAATGTGGCATTCCTTCTCTACAAAAAGAAAATGATTTTCCTTTTCTAATGTCACATTTTCCATCTTAAGGAAAATTGTTTTCCACCCCTTTCCAAAACAAACAAAGCAAAATGAGATGATGGAGGAAAATCATTTTTCCGGGAAAATGTTTTCCATCAAAACAAATGGACCCCTAATATAATAGAAAGTAATTATTAAAATTATTGAAATGAAATTAATAGAACTAAACCGAAATTAAGCTAAAGTAAACAAGCCCTTAGGCTCTGTTTGTTTTGAAGGAAAACAATTTTAACGGAAAATCGTTTTCTAAGGAAAACAATTTTCAATAGAAAACATAGATGTAAAAAAAGTTTTCCTTTTTTGTTTGATGGTTTTCATTTTTCAAAGTGACATTTTCCACCTTAAAAAAATTGTTTTTCACCCTTTCCTAAACAAACAAAGGAAAATGGAGAGAGAAAGAAAAATCATTTTCCGGGAAAATATTTTCCATCAAAACAAAAGGAGCCTTTAAAGGCAACCAAAAGTTGTGTGCATCTAAATTAAAAATTATAGTTGTGTGAATCTGAAAATTAAAGTTATGTGCATCTAAATAAAACTTTAAGAGCCAATTGATATTTTGTTTTTCCTAAGGCATCCTTATAGATGTAACCTAAATTTACTTTTATAAAAAAAACAAACCTTTTAGCTAGAAACAATTAAGATTGATTTATTTTAGAGGCAACCAAAAAATTTGTTTCAATAAAAATAAGTCTTTTAGAGGTAATAAAGAGACAGTTTGAAAATTAAGGACATGTACATTCCATTTGGACATTGGTATTAAAAGATATTAATGAGAATGAACTTGCATAAAAATAAAAAAATAATAATAATAATAATAATGAGAATGAGAATGAATATTCTACTGAATTTATTAAAAAATTGTTCGTGAGCCAACAGCTCTCATAGGAATGTCAAGAATGTTAATCTATCTACCCCCAAAATATCACTTTTGTTTCTTTATTTTCATTCCTATCCATTAGTAGTGGTATTAAAGGGAAAATTTTGATAGCATTTTGTTAGGAAAAATTTGTAAGAGGAAACTATGAGAATCTTCAAGGCACGGAAACTTTGATTTTCTATTAGTTTAATTTTCCACTGTGGATCACTGGGTTATCGTAAAATAATTAATGAGATATGATAGATATTATTCACTCTATATGATTCTAAGAGTGAATCCTAAAGCTTTGTGTTTTTAGTTTGTAGTTTTACAGACTTAGAATAGTTTACAAGAGAATTCTAAGTGTAAGCAAGTTGTAAATGTTGTAATAATGGCTTTAAAAGCCTAATTTTTATGCTTAATTACTAACTCTAGGATTCCATATATTGGATGCCTTTAGAGTGTTATGATTAATTTTTAGTATTAATAACCCCCCATATTATGAGTTTTTAAAAAGGAATATTTATTTGTTAAATCAATACCTGTATGATTTGGTGGTTACATATTTTTGTAATAAGGCTTGGTATTGATAAGTATAAATAGGTCTTTTGTGAGGGCATGTAAATATATAGAAGAGGAAGAAATGGTATGGTTCTCTCATACTTTATGAGTTCACAAAATTCCCTATACGTGAGCAAAAGTGTGTGTCTCCAATCCCTCACTTTCAAATACATGATTGTGTGTGGAAGTGATGTTAACATTGGTAAACGAATCGACCATAACCTTTTGTACCTCGGACGGGCCTAACCTCGTTTTCAAAGCAGTGGATTAAGTTCCACATCATCACATATCTTAATCCTAAATTATTCTTTTGTTACACCACAAAAAATAACTTTAGTAGCTAGTCTTGAAATACCCATATATTTTCCTACATTTGAAAACAAGATTCGATATTTAAGACTAACAATGGTATGATGATCAACCAATTATTGTGATTATGTACTTTGCATTTGGAAGGAAATTGTGACTAATCAATTGCGTGCATATTGATAAATTGTTACATACTCGTTCTTATAGATTTCAAGTAAGTTGTTTCATATGATCCTCTCTTAATGTTTTAGAATAAAAATTGTTGTTTTGTGTTGGGCCTAGAGGCATTTTGTCCGTATAGTAATTCAAAGGATTTCCACAAAACTTTGAAGTAGTATTTGAGAAAAAAGGTAAAACATCTTATGTATTAATTTGCTTTTTTGATGATGTTAACGTGGTATATTGAGATCGATCAAGATAGATATGATGGTCATTCATTTAATTAGTTGTGTATAATGGGAAGAATAGTAAGCGTAGATGGAAATGCCATTAAGGAGTTACTTTGAATCTGTTGAGCCCCATATGCTACACTAGTGAGTGTCCCACATCGGAAGATGAGGAGAGACTGAACTAGCTTATAAGTCTAGGAGTTACTCCTCCTATTACCAATAATTGGTTTTAGGATGGAACCTCCTATGGCTTGTAAGTAACCTAACTCTCCTCATCCATATTGGGTTGCCCAGGCCCGTTTCTAATATTCTAATAAAATTTAACATGATATCAGAGCCCAGGTTGTGGGTCTCTTCTAAACTGGGTATTATTAAGCACTGGAAAGGGTTTGCCTCGATATATAGGATGTCCAACCCCTAAGAGACTGAACTAGCTTATAAGTCTAGGAGTTACTCCTCCTATTACCAATTGGTTTTAGGATGGAACCTCCTATGGCTTGTAAGTATTTGATTTTAATAATCTAAAATTTGGTTTTGGTTCACTCTATGAAATTTAGTACAAAGGTTAGATTATTCAGGAATAATCAAAAGTTTGGATTATTATTTGCGAATGGCTAAAAGGTTGGATTATTAAAATCAAATATTCCAATAATTTATTATTAAGACAATAAGACATTAATTGTCATATAATTCATTGTTATGTCTTTATTATTCATTCTCCCGCAATGAAGAATGTTGCTATATTAATGATGCCTTTGAAACTTTTTTGTGGCGATGTGGATGGAGGAGAAGCAAAGTACATGCAAGTGAATGTAGCATAGATGACCACAATTTGTGCCGGTGTTTATTGATTTATTTTGCCTATTGGATATCATGGTTCATCATTTTTGGGAATGACTTTGGTTTTTGCTTCTACAAATCTTTGTAGTGCAAGTATTTCTACATGTTTTTAGCCGTTATTGCACTAATTGTTGGATAGCTGTTGAGCATATAATTTTTAGTGCATTTTTTTTTTATTATGGCTTTTAAGGTGAATTTATAATGGCTATATTATGGCTTGTATAATTAAAATTATACATTATCACTTTTATCATTCGTGATGGCTATATATTTATAACTTCAATTTGTAACTTTTGGATCATTATTAGTATGATTGATCATCCTTAATTATGAAGGTTATCAAGTTGGTAAGTTAAAATTTTGCCTGATTTTTATGAGAGATAAGTTTTATTTGTTATGGTGATTGAAGATTCCATATTTGTAATTTATTTAAAAGTTGGATCATAAGAAATTGGTGCACGTACTCTTAATAGTTGCATATAAAACTATTGTTTTTTATCTTTTGTAGAAATTGAAACTCTATCTCTTCCTAACATTTAATAATGAATTGGCTAAGTGAAGTCTATTAATTATATTTGTGTAATATCACTTATAAATTGGGAGGTTATAATCTCTAAACAAATGCATCACGTAAGAGAAATATATTATTGTTAATTTTTGACTCTTTATAGAAACCAAAAAGAGGGAAAAAACAATAAATAATATATTATAATCTACACTATGATAAAATCTTGAGATGTCAAGGACAGAGTATGATTGTGTAAACCTACTAATTAGCATTGCAATATGACCATCAATGTGGTATTTTTGTCTATGATACACATTTAATGAGGTTGATTTTTATCAAACTCTGGAAGGATCTAAATCTGATGAGGTTAGTGTTTTCTTTAGGCACACTTGTGGTATCCACCACTTATGTTTATGTGGAGATTGAGGTTATAGCTCTTAATTAATCCATAGCCCATAATTAATATGGGTGGTCCTATGATGAGAAGGACTTGATGGATTATTTATCTAATGTGGAGATTGAGCATTGACTCTTAATGAATCTATAGCCCAATTTGTTTTGGGTGGTTCTATGAGAAGGACTTAATAGATTCACCGCTAATATGTGAGGTTGAGCGAATTGCTCTTAATGAATCTATTATTAATGTAGGGTGCTAATGAGAAGCTTTTAATAAGTTATATGAAACTTACTAAACCCAATGATACATTGATTTTTAGTATTATGAAAAATACTAAATGTTTCACCTATGAAGGTTAATTTGGCCACCTTCTATGAGAAAGTTACGATATATCTGTAGAGCACTCTCATGAATTGAAACCAAGGTTGTTGGGCACTTGGCCATATGTATTAAAAGTGCTATTTTGTATCGCGGAGTTTACACTAAGATTTTGGGGCAAGATATGTGTTGTGGGGGTCTCAACTTAAATCTTAGAGTTTAAGATTCGTTCACTCTTTGATCAAAAGTTTTGGGAGTTCCAGATTCGTTCACTCCTAAAGCTTGTAAGTTGTTATCTCATTTCAGTTCACTAAACATTTGATTCAAATTTTCAATATATCATTAACGTTAAATGTCTTGTCTCTTATTTGTATTGCTCAATTCTTCCTTATTTTCTTATAAAGCAATTTGTGGGGGATTGTTGGAATAATGACTTTAAAGACAAATAATGTATGCTTAATGACTAACTCTAGGATTCCATACATTGCATACCTTTAGAGTGTTATGATTAATTTCTAGCATTAGTAACCCCCCCATATTATGAGTTTTTTTTAAGGAATATTTATTTGTTTATGAAATCAATAACTTTATGATTTGGTGGTTGCATATTTTTGTAACAAGGCTTGGTACTGATGAGTATAAATAGGTCTTTTGTGAGGGTCATGTAAATATATAGAAGAGGAAGAACTGGTATTAGTTCTCTCATACTTTATAAGTTCACAAAATTCCCTATACTTGAGCAAAAGTGTGTGTCTCCAATCCCTCACTTTCAAGTACATGATTGTATGAGAATGATGTTAACCTTGGTAATCGGCCATAATGTTTTGTACCTCGGACAGGCCGAATTTTATTTTCAAGGCAGTGTATTAAGTTCCACGATATCACATACCTTAATCCTAAATTATTCTTTTTTTACGCCACAAAAAATAACCTTAGTAGCTAGTCTTGAAATACCCATATATTTTCCTACAGTACAAGATGTGAGATAATTTATGATTTTTCCAACCCCTTAAACTTGTGACCATGCTTGGCTTTCTATAGGCAAGCACATAGGAAACGAATCATCAGCTCAAAATTATGAGAAATTCATCACAATTAAGTCTTCATAAAATCTGAATTACTTCCTAGGCTTAATTGTGTAACCAATGATATAATTACACTCTTTTATGCCTCCAATTAATCAAAATAAAACCAAAGTTTAATTGTAACAACCTGCCATAAACATGACTTAAACATCCAAGGCATCCGAGAAGGAATCCAAGTTGTTTTTATACTATTTTGATGTAGGAATTTCATAGAATAAATATTTTAAAAATTCATGTTTTAAATTAATTGATTATGGTAATTTTTTAGAGAACAGTTTTATGTTATTCTTTCATGAATTTTCGTGTGGTTATATGGCCTTTTCTGGCCGATTTTTCGTGGATGTTGTGTGTAAAATGATGAGTTTTAATTTGTGTTGTTAATTTGTAAAATAATTAGTTGTAAAATGATTTTAGGGATTTATTTTGATAATTGTTTTTGAGGCCAATGAGGGGCGAAATTTTGCCTTACTTTGATGTGATACACCTTTATTATATTAGATTTTATGGTTGAATTTGCATAATTTTAAGTGTTATTTGTGCATAATTGTAAAATTGTTAAACTTAGAATAAAAGAATTATTGTATAGGTAGCTTGTGGGTAATTTGTGCAAATTAATTTTCTAGAATATAGCTGATGGCCGTGTGACTTCATTAGGTGTATGTAAAGCATGTTTTAAATTTTATTTAAGATTTGTGTTACACTTGTTTATGATCTTGGTGAAGTATAGAATTAATTGTGTAATTTTGGATGATTTTTGGGCATACTTTGGTGGCTATTTTCTGGACGGGAACTTAGTGGAAATCAAAATGATGTTTGGTTGATAAATTTAGACCCTTAATTATTGTTTTAGTGGTCGTCAATCAATAGGAATTGTTTTGATGCAAATTTAGTTGAAAATGGCATTTTGGTAATTATTTTGCCTAAGTTACTAGGCACGTATTCTCATTTGAGTGTTTGGCTAATTAAAATATTATTTTGGGATTTATTTGAAATAACTATGGTTGTGTGGTGATTATTGAGTGATTGTGGAAGTTATTTCTCTCCATGTTTATGGGGCAAATGTCGATACTGGCATTCGTATGTTGAATTCTTTGGGAAACCTATCACCCATGTTTATCCCCATTTCTATTGATTGTGATTGTGAGTTGGAGCTATTGGGCTGCGGGACGCAATGGTTAGATTATGTCAACTACTTGGGCTGCAGGATTCAAGTAGCTTATATACATGGGTTAATTGTTGTCGTCCGGGGGGTCCGGAAGTGTAAAACCATATTTTGGCCATCTATCCGGCACCAGGAGATTTGCCAATCTTAGATCGGTCAACTGCGTGATTGATTGAGGATTTCCTGAAAAATCTTAAGAAGTGGTACTACGGGCTGTCACTAGCGATCATTCCATCTACAATCACATCCATGAGTGTTGGTGTCTAAAAGAATTTTTATTTCCCTTGTCTATGATTTAGTTTTAATCCCTACTTACTGGCCATTCAAACAATTTTATCATCTGGTGTTTTGAGTTCCTCACAGATATTATTCGTGGCATATGTGTTGAGTTAATCGGGTTTTGCAGGTGGGCCATGCATGTAATTGTTGTAAGTGAATGGTTTGTTTTCAATTCTTTAGTGTAGATATTTCTGGTGCTTAATAACATTGAATTAGATGCCTCTGTGATCCTATGCTTGTGGTTCCTATAATTTGTGGAGAACCATTAGTTACTCGCCATTGATTGTGGAGTTGTTATCGTTTTTCAGATGCTGACGGATTCTCGAATTGTAAATTTGTAACGGTATGGGCTGGGAGTGTGAGACTTGGTGTCAAGGTCTTTCCTGTCATCTTGTCCATTCTGAACTATTACGACTCAACCGGAATTAGGAAGGCTTAATTTTCTTTTGTTGGTTTTCCCTATACTACCAACTTAACCAACTATGCTAGCTAACTAATGAATTTAAAGCTTTTTTTTTCATTTGTTTTTTATCTTTGACTTAGCATTTAAGTGACACTACCTTCCAATTGTCATTCTTCCACTGAAATTCTCTATTTGTAAAGACATGGAATATTATGGAAAAAAACTCAAGATAATATAATGAAAAAATATCCATCGCAATAAACATACAATATTTATCAAGATAAATACTCATAATCACGCATTGATTATTATCATCCAAACACATGGAATAGTTTAATGGCAATTTTGAGGGTGGGGTTTAATGCAATTTCGAGGGGTGGTTGGGGTTCGACGGCGGTTCAAGGAGTGGGTCGTGGCAGTTTCGGGGGTGGATAGGATTTAATGGGCGCTTTATTTTGGGTGGCTTGGGGTTGGTCGAATGGGTTTGGACGGGCAGGGTGGGTTGATTGGGGCTTGGTTGGTGGGGCTAGTTGTGGTGGGGTGGGTGGTTGTGGCAAGGGGATGTGGTGATGGGGGTGGCGGCAGGGGGTGGTGGTAGGGGTGGTAAGGAGTGGTGGGTAGTTGAAGAAAACAGTAAATTGTAAAAAAAAAAGAAGCTAAATTGTTAAAAAAAAAAAAAAAGAAGCTAAATTGTTAAAACAAAAAGAGTTAACCAGTTAAATAAATGGCAAGTCATTAGGTTCATTAAAAGCAAAGGGGGCAAAGCGGGTTAGATTATTGGTGAACTAGCCTTTTATGCACGCTTTGAGTGCGATGTTATTTTAAATATAACTATTAATCTATTTTTTTAAAAAAAAAAATTGTTAGAAAAATTGAAAAATCAAATTTATTTACCATATTTTATTGGCCGCTACCAAATTTTTACGATAATCAAAATGTAAAATTTTTATTTGATGAAATATATCAATATGGATGTCTATTTATAGAGAATTTAAATATATTAATTTTGGTATATTTGTTTTATTTTTTCGAATTTTATATTTTGTACTATTTTCATTTTTAAAATTTCGAAAATTGTAATAAATTCCTTTAATAATTAGGAGTGATAAAAATTGAGATTTTAGAAAGTTTTGAGGGGTAAGATGGACTTTTTGAGGGGGGACACCATGGCTCCCCCTTGGCTTATATAATAGAGATAATCCAAAGGTTGGATTATTAATAGCGAAATGACTAAAGGTTGGATTATTAGAATCAATTAATTCTTTTATGTATTGAGAATAATTTAGAAGATTCTTCCATTTTATGAATAGTGTCAAGATTCCAAATATAAATTACAAATGAGGACGGAGGCCGGAGGGAGTAGATTTTACTTGCTTTTTTTTTTTAATATAAACATATGATTTTAATTGTTATTAATATGTAAATATTTTTTTTTGATTTTCTTATAAAATTTATAAAAACTTCTACAACTGTGCATCACACGGTACTAACCAGTCTAACCTAGTTACTTACTAAGTTACTAAGTTACTATAATAATGTATTAAGGGTGCTTTAGAAAAAAATGATAGTACGGAGTATGGCCCTGTTTGGCAAACAGAGTTTAGAGTTTAGCTGTTAGAGTTTAGAGTTTGTTGTTAGAATTTTAACTTTTTTATTCAGTGGATTTGACTGCGGATTTGCCTGCTGTTTATATAAATGTGTTTGGTAAAACTTAGCTGTTTGATAAAAGTAATGTGGTATAAAATGACAATTATGCCCATTGGTCATTATTATTATTATTATTATTGTTATTATTATTTTTTATTATTATTAATTTATATATTTTCCCCTTCTAACCCACCCCACCACCACTTTACCTTACCATTACCAACCACAAGCTCCATAACCCCATTCTCTCCCTCTTTCTCTCTCCTCTTACCAACTGATTTCAGTCTTTTTTTAAGGAAAAAAAGAGAGAATCCTAACACTAAAATGTGCAAGCACCATCTCTAGATCCACCTTAAAGGATCATCATCAAGCATTGTCAAGTATCATCATCAAGCATTGTCAAGTATCATCATCAAGCATATTGTCAAGTATCATCATCATCAATTAACAAACATTGATCATCAAACAAAAGGCAACATCAATAGTTCATCACCATCAGACAACATCACCGTCTGTGGTTCTTCAACCATGAGCAACTCCAAATTCATCGTCATTATTTTTAAATCTTCATCATCTTTGTCTTCTCTAGATCTGCCCGAAGATTATTAATTTAATTAAGTGTTTCTCACTAAAATTTTCTACAATTTGGTTTTCTAAAAAAAAAGATTTAGTTTAGTTGTCTCAGTGTTTGTCATGATTTGTTTATTTTTAATACCATTTTTAATTCTTTGTTTTATAATAATGGTGATGAGCACTTGGGAATTAAAGTCATTACAATAATTAATTTGCAAAACTCTAACCAAAAAGCTGCAATTGGCAACGTTTTTACATTGAGAGTTTGAGACCAAAAACCTCTATTCAAATCTCTCTCCACCAAACACCCTTGTTAGAGTTTCGACTCAGTCAAAACTCTAATAGGGCTCAAAAACTCTCTTTTTATCTAAAAAAGCTCTTTACCAAACATGGCCATGTCTTTTTATATTTGTAATAAATAAGAAGTTAAATGTATTACTTAGATAAATCACATGAGACCATCATTTAACAAAATAGATAAGATAGTATTTTTTGGGTTGTAATTAATATATGGAGTATTTAATTACTCATTTCGTAACTAATTACTAGCAACAAATACACTAGCACAAATTCCTAAAAGAAATAAAGTAAATGTATTATTAAGTGATATAATGATAAACCCTTCAGAAAAAAAAAAAAAAAAAAAGAAGAAGAAGAAGTGATATAATGATTAAAGTAATAGAGAGAAAATAGATTAATAAAAGGTGGGAAAAAAAATATGGATCCTACTTGTATTAATATTGTTTTAATTATTATAAATAAGGGCAATAATATAAATTATTAATTTGTTGTTTCCAAATATAGAATAAAATGAAATTAAGATAAAATATTGCTAGTATTATGTTACAACTAAAAATAGAAAATGTTGTAGCACCAAAAAAAAAATAGAAAATGTTGTTAATCTCTATCATATAAGCCAAAGGGGAGTCATGATATCCCCTGAAAAAGTCTGTATTACCCCCTTAAAATTTCCAAAAAATAAATTAGCATCCCTCCTAACTATTATGTAAAGTTATTTCAATTTTTGAAAATTTTAAAATGAAAATATTACAAAATATAAATTTCGTAAAAATAAAATAAAAATACCCAAATTTATATTTTTGAATTCTCTATAATTTGATATCCATATTGATATAGTTTGTCACATAAAAATTTTACATTTCGATTATTATACGGAGTAGAAACTTGATAGCCACTAAAATATATATAGCATGTAGATACATTTAAAAATTATGGCACGCAAAGCGTGCATGCAAGTAGCTCTGAGCGCGGTGTGGTTTGGACGTCAAACCGCACCAAACCGCAAAATTACAGTTTGACATTTTTTGAAACCGCATCGCACCGCAATTTATATCAAACCGCAAAATACGGTTTGATGCGATGCGGTTTAACCCACTTTTTAATTTTCAATTTTATAATTATTAGTAAATGATAAGGACAAAATGTAATACCCCGAAATTTTGGGATATTTTAAATTTTTCTTAATTAATTAAATAATAGTTAATTAATTAATCATTTAATTGATTATTATTTAATTAATTAATAATTTAGTTGTAGCAATCTAATTATTTTACGTTAGCCCAAACCTTTGATCTCATCTTGTCAGAACCCGAGCCCAATTTTCTTTTCTCTTGTTAAACCTCACGGCCCCCACCCCTTTTTCCTTAATTAATTTGTTTTACCCAATATTATTAACTCTTATATCTATTTTGACCTGTTCCTAAAAATCCTATTTTTATCCCAACCTCTCCTATCTTGACTACTAAATTATAGGAACTTCTAACCCCTCTTCCTTACTATACTACACGGCCCCATTATTATTTCCTATTCAATTATTTTAAATCCCTTTTCAACCAAAAATATTAAATTACATATATTTTTGACTCTATCTAAAAATCTAGTTTTTATCCTATTCTTCCTACTAAAATTTAGGAAGCCAAAACCCCCTTTGTTTTTATTTTCTTTTTTTTACCAATCCTAAACTACAAATAAAAACTAAACTACAAATAAAAACTCCTCCTTTTCCCCACACAAATACTTCCTTCACTTCATCAATTCAAACACCTTCATCAAAGAAAGTTCAACCTTTAGCCTTTGAAGATCGAACCATTCACCATCAATATTAGATTATTAGGTAATTAGATTGCTTTATTTAATTAATAGGATAGATTAGTTATATAATTTTTAGAATAGGTTTGATCATGTTTAGAATAGGTTTAATCATGTATAGAATTGTTTAGAATTACTTAGAATTGCTTAGAATCATGCTGGATGAATTTTGAATTGTTTATTGATGATTAACCATGTTTGTCGAGTGCTTCTAATATTATTCCGAGATGTTTTGACAGGTATGAATGGCGAGTGGTATTAGGTAACAAAAAGAGGATTTTTATCATGTTTTAAGTGATATTTGTTGATAATTGTTAGTTTATATGATTATTTATTTATTTAATTGATTGATTGAATTGTTTATATGATTATTGTAAAGAATAGAATTAATTATTGTTTTGCTATTGGATATGTCGAGTGGTACAAGTCCTAGATTAGAGTTATGAGTCAAGTTAAGTTGGACTAGAATTGATCAGAAGTCAAGTTGTGTCATTAAAGGATTAAGTTGTGAACTAGAATTGAGAACAGAATTGTAATATGGAAAAGATGATTAACTATGAAGTGACCGCCTATCTAGTGGCTTAAGTTGCCATGAACATAGGTATAGTCGAAGCCACTGTCCTATCCTCGAATTTGGAACAGTTCTTGATCCCAGTGCCGGGAAGTAGATCTTCGTGGTTGACCCGGCATGAGCAAGGAAAGTTGGGGAAAAATTAAGGTTTCCCCTACGAGCATATGACTGGTCACGGATTAGCACCTGAACTGAATGGAACTGAAGAGTCAATAGTGGTGTCAAGAAGTCTAGAACTGAATAAGTTAGTATAGAAGGTCTTGGTTTATTGTGATGTTATGTTTGTTTCCGCTGCGTACTTGAACGATGATGTCTATGAATGATTTCCTGATGATTTGTTTGACTATTTGGTTGACCTGTTCTGATTATTATGTTTCTAATTGTGTTCTATTGATTAAGTAGAACAATCTAATTACTCACCACTGACTGTGGACCCCAAAACCCTTTTCAGGTACAGGTGATGATTGATTGAGTTATGCAAGGGCTGGGATTGTGTGCGAGCTAGTTTAGCAGTTTATTTTTATTCTAATGTTCACCCCTAGCCTTTGTATTATTTTTAGTGGACTTTTCCTTATTTCGTAGCATCATTGGACTTTAGAAACGTATTTATTTTGGATTATTTAATGGTTTTAATGAATAATATGAACTAAGTTTAGAGCTTCCGCTGTAATTGATGAATCTGATATTAAAGGTTTATAGATGTTAATGATCTGTAATGTTGTTTTCTCCGAAAACGACGCTGCTAAATTACGGGTCGTTACACAAAAAATCCTAGATTTATTTTTTGTTAGAGCCTTAACAAGTTAGAGAAGCCTTAGAGCGTTGCGGATTTAAAAAACTAGATAAGGCAAAAAAAAAAGCATAATTCAGTAGGGTAGTAAGCCAAATAAAAGTTATGAAATTAAATAGTTTAGAACAATTAAAAAAATCGCGGTTTGTGGTTTGGTGCGGTTTCAAAATTTTCAGAAACCACACCGCACCACAAAATTATGGTTTGGAAAAATTGCAAACCAAACCGCACTTCTCAAACCGCAAACCAAACCAAACCGCATAATTGCGGTTTGGTTTGCGGTTTGATGCGGTTCAGACCGCACTCTACTCAGCCACATGCAAGTCTAGTAAGGGGTCGTTTGGTTTACCAAGGAAATGTAAATTCCCATGAATTCTCAATGTGTAGGAATTAAATTCCATAACTAAATTCATAGGAATTTAACAAACTAGTTTGGTTGGTAATGGGGGAAGTAAATTCCTATGAGAATTTGAACTTACCAAGAGGAGGGTGTGTTAATTAAATGAGAAGGCATTGTGTCAGACTAGTCTGACAGTAACATTTCTGTCAGAACAGTCCCTAGACCTGGACACATATGGTTGAATCTGGACCCATATATGTTTAACCTGGACACATTTTTAAACCTGGACATGTATTGGTAGACCTGGTCACATATTTGTAAACCTGGACACAAATTTGTCCTGGAAACATATTTGTAAACCTGGACACATATTGTTGGATCTGGACACATATTGTTAAATCTGGACACATATTGTTGAACCTGGAAACATATTCTTAAACCTGGACATGTATTGGTAGACCTGGACACATATCTGTAAACTTGGACACAAATTTGTAACCCTGGAAACATATTTGTAAACCTGGACACATATTGTTGGACCTGGACACATATTGTTAAATCTGGACATATATTGTTGAACCTGGACACAAATTGTTGAACTTGGACAAAAATTTGTAAACCTGATGAAAATTTGTTTAACCTAGACACATATTATTAACACTGGACACATTGTGTTACCGTTGGACACACATTGTTAAACCTAGACACATATCTGTCTAACTTGGACATATATTGTTAAACCTGAAAATCTATTTATAAACCTTATGACATTTGTAAATCTGGTGAAACTTGTTTAGCCTGGAAAAATATTGTTAAACCTGGACAAATGTTGTTGGACCCGGACACTATTTCTTTGACCTGGACAGATATTACAAAACCTGGATCCCCTCATAAGTTGTTAAAAAAATACAAGTGTTGGATGGTCCGACGGTCGAACCGTCCGACACAATACTTTCACTAATTAAATTCCCATGTTTTGTAGAACATCAAAATTACCATGAATTTGCATTGCCTTCCTTTTTCACTTTTTTGTGTCAACCAAACACTAAGGAAAAATAAAATTCATGGAAATTTTAAGTGCCCATAGGAAAATTAGACAAACAAACAACCTCTAATATATTATGGAGGGAGTATTTATTAAAGGTGGACCCACTTTTTTTTTTAAAAAAAAAGAAAAGAAAAAAAGCTGAGTCCCCCTAAATAAAGGGCTAAACCTATTTGCCATTTCATCAGAGCACAACCATCTTCCTCCACCATCGACTCCACATCCCCCATCTCCTCACCCCCGTCGCCGATTCACATCTCTCTTCTACGGCTTCGAAGTTCGTTCTGCAGCACTCTATCTCTCTTTCTGTCACCCCCTCACGGTGTCACCCTCTCCCTCCGGCGAAGAACCGTAGCTGCCTTTCCCCATTGAAGTAAAAGCAGAGCTTCTTAGGTAAGGTTTTGCTTTCATGGAAACTCAATTATACAATCGAGTTAAGTTTCGATTAAATTGTCACTTAGGGTTCTTCTAGGGTTTGGGTTATAATTAGGAAGGATAGTAAAATTTCCAGTCGAATCTTGTTGCTGTAGACTTCATTTTGTTCTTCACTGCTATGCTAGTTTAGTATACAAACTATGATAATCAAGGTTTTGTTCCTGAGCCCATGGCGGCCGCCCTTCCTGCCCTGGCTCAGCGACGGGCTTGATTCTGTGAGTGGCAGGTTCGAGTTTTCAGAACAGACCCCTAATTAGCATGGATGATATCTCTAAGACTCAAATGAAGGTGTGAATTTTAATTATTAGTAAATGATAAGGACAAAAAATCTTAGATTTATTTTTTGTTAGAGCCTTAAAAAGTTAGAGAAGAATTAGAGCGTTGCGGATTTAAACAACTAGATAAGACCAAAAAAAACAAAAAACATAATTTAGTAGGGTAGTAAGCCAAATAAAAGTTATGAAATTAAATATTTTAGAACAATTTAAAAAATTGCGGTTTGTGGTTTGGTGCGGTTTCAAAATTTTCAGAAACCGCACTGCACCGCATCGCAAAATTACGGTTTGGCAAAGAAAACCAAATCGCACTTCTCAAACCGCAAACCAAACCAAACCGCACAATTGTGGTTTGGTTTGCGGTTTGATGCGGTTCAGACCGCACTCTACTCAGCCACATGCAAGTCTAGTAAGGGGTCGTTTGATTCACCAAGAAAGTGTAAATCCCATGAATTCTCAATGTGTAGGAATTAAATTCCAAGTGATCTGAGTGGTTGGAAACTTTGAATTCGTTTGAATTTGTTGAATTGGAATCTAGAATTTGAAATATTGAATTTGAATTCCAAATTATGTGTTTGGCAAACCGTAAGAATTCCAATTCTAATACTCCCTCCGTAACATACAAATGGCAACGATTGTTTTTTCACGCATTTTAAGGAAGTGATTTGAGGGTACAAATGATTAAATTAATTAAAATAATTTTGATATTAGTAACTTATATTCATATTCTTACTTGTGTTAAAACCATTTTGATTAATTCATTCGTTTACACCCTTAAATCGTTTTCTCAAAATGTTTGAAAACTATACGTAGTATTAATAAATTATTTGGTGTTTTTTTCTTCTACTTTTTTATTTTAACAAAAATAATATTGTATTTGCATTCATCATATTATTAACCGACAAAAACAACCATGAAGTGATAATAATAATTTTTTTTTAAATCACTAACGTAACAAATTACTACTACGTACCTACCTAAAAAAATCGATTAAAAATAAAATAAAATAGCAACAGTATCAAAATATGAGCTAGCTCTAATGGAGGATGGAGATGTAAAACCATTGTAGAAGCTTTAACCAACAAACTAATACAATTATTCATGGTATCATTAATTATGAACTAGTATTTACAAAAGATTGTGACATATCTAAAATTTATAGAATATAATTATGATACTTACCATCATCGTTGGCTATTATGCTGCAAAATTATTATGAGAAATTGAACAAATGCTACAACATTTAATGAGTAGAAAGATAGAGAAATTAAACAAGGAGCAAAAAACCAAGCTTCATAGGGAGATTTAATGGTTTTTATTTCAAATTTGTAGGAGCTGAATATGTAATGAATGTTGATAATCGAGAGGCATCAGTGGGATTATTTGGGTTTTTCTTTGCTTTGGGTATTTCAAATTACAACTAAATAAAGTATACTTCCTCTGTTCCAAAAAAAAACGTAACAAATTAGGATGCACGGACTTCTAGACATTTTTTTGTTGTGAGGGTAAAAGGGATAAAGAGAGAAAGTGGATGTGAGAGATAGAAATAAAATACTTACAAAAATGGAAAGATTAAAATTGTTGCATTTATTTTGAAACTTCCTGAAATAAAAATAGTTACATTTATTTTGGAACAGAGGAAGTATTTCAAATTCCATTAATTGGTCTTGTTTTTAGAATTGAGTGGATTTGAGACAATTCCAAATACAAATTCTTTGCAAACCCAAACACAATAATTGACTCAATTCCATCATTTAAAATAAAATACTCATATTCAAACAAGGCATTTAAATTTATAGGAATTTAACAAAATTGTTTGGTTGGTAATGGGGGAGTAAATTCGTATGGAAATTTTAACCTACCAAGAGGGGGTGTGGTAATTAAATTCTCATGTTTTGTGGGAAATCAAAATTCCCAGAAATTTGCATTGCCTTCATTTTTTTTTTTTTTTGTGTCAACCAAGCAATAACGAAAAATAAAATTCATGAAAATTTTGAGTGTCCATAGAAAAATTAGGCAAACAAATTACCCTAATATGTTATGGAGGGAGTATTTATTAAAGGTGGACCCACTTTTTTTTTTTAAAGAAAAGAAAAAAAGCTGAGCCCCCCTAAAGGGCTAAACTTATTTGCCATTTCATCACAGCCCGCAACCATCTTCTTCCACCAGCCCGCAACCATCTTCCTCCACCAGCGACTCCACATCCCCCATCTCCTCACCCCCGTCGCCGATTCACATCTCTCTTCTACGGCTTCGAAGTTCGTTCTGCAGCACTCTATCTCTCTTTCTCTCACCCCCTCACGGTGTCACCCTCTCCCTCCGGCGAAGAACCTTAGCTGCCTTTCCCCATTGAAGTAAAAGCAGAGCTTCTTAGGTAAGGTTTTGTTTTCATGGAAACTCAATTATACAATCGAGTTAAGTTTCGATAAAATTGTCACTTAGGGTTCTTCTAGGGTTTGGGTTATAATTAGGAAGGGTAGTAAAATTTCCAGTCGAATCTTGTTGCTGTAGACTTAATTTTGTTCTTCACTGTTATGCTAGTTTAGTATACAAACTATGATAATCAAGGTTTTGTTCCTGAGCCCATGGCGGCCGCCCTTCCTGCCCTGGCTCAGCGACGGGCTTGATTCTGTGAGTGGCAGGTTCGAGTTTTCAGAACAGACCCCTAATTAGCATGGATGATATCTCTAAGACTCAAATGAAGGTGTGAATTTTAATTAGACTTAGGCCAGTCTTTCCCATTTAGTTCCTTTCTATAATCTGCAAAAAAAATGGGGGAAAAATAGCCCAAAACCGACCGTAATTCTCTTGTTTCAGTTTGCAGGGAGTTTTGGAAATTAGGTAAACACTGATTTAGACACTTGCAAAGTTGATTCAGATGTGTGGAAGTAGTTGCTTTACACAGCCAATTGTGGCTGCTACTCTTCCATTATGCAACTATGTTATCCCACAACACCTTTCTTTCCCTTCAACAACCACCCTCATCAAAAGTTTCAGACCTTCAAAGCCCTTACACCTCACCAAGTGCTCATCCAACGACCCCTTAGTGGTCAAGCATGTGAACAAACAATCGATTAGTTTGACCCCGAGGCTTTATGATTATTTACTGAGCAATGTCCGAGAGCCACAAGTGTTGAGGGAACTACGAGAAGAGACCGCTAAAATGCATGGAAGTGTGATGCAAGTCACCCGTGATCAAGCTCAGCTCCTGGCTATGCTTGTCCAGATACTCGGGGCAACCAGGTGTATTGAAATCGGAGTTTACACTGGTTACTCGTCCTTAGCCATTGCCCTTGCATTACCCGAATCAGGCTGTTTAGTTGCCTGTGACAGGGACGATAAGGCTCTAGAAGTTGCTAGAAGGTTTTATGAGCGAGCAGGGGTTCTTCATAAGGTGCAGATCAAACACGGGCTTGCTGCAGATACTCTGAATACCTTGCTGTTAAACGGGGAAGCTGGCACTTATGACTTTGCATTCATTGATGCTGAGAAGAAGATGTATATGGCGTACTTTGAATTGCTGTTGAAACTTGTGAGGGTTGGCGGCGTTATTGTGGTTGATAATGTTCTTTGGTGGGGTAAGGTTGCTGATCCGTCGGTGAACGATTCTAAAACCGAGAGTATCAGGAACTTCAATCGCGCTATTTTTGAAGATGAGCGTGTAAGCATCAGTTTAGTACCTGTTGGAGATGGCATGACAATATGCAGAAAAAGATGAGGATTGTGAGATAATTCTTATTTAATACCTGTTGGTTTGAATGTGTTAATTCTTTAACTTTATGTTTGAATTTTATGTCAAACTATTGAGTAAATGTCACAGCATTAGCTATAATTGTTCCGAGCAAAGGTTAATATTTTTGAATGTCACAACTCACAACTAACCTACTTTTCTTTCCTGATGGCTGATATTTCAACACTCAACCCTAAAACATGGAAACCAAAGATTGATATTTAGAATAGAACTAAAAGTGGCTTGCAAAAATTAACAAGTTAACATAAATACTTAACAAGTGGCTATCCCTGGTTTCTTTTAATTTTTGTCTTTTTGTTGTTGGTGTTTCAAATTTTTGTTCTCAATTAGATTATTTCTATTTCAGTGTTGCATTTAATATTATCCATCATTCTTCTATTATGGCTTAAATTTATCCAATTTTGATGGTATTTTTCAATTATGATGTTACGGTTGTATACCTGTAAGCATAGGCACATCACTTTTGCAGCGTATCAAGTTTATTTCAAATAAGTTTAGATAAGTTCAGGTTTAATAAGTTGAATAGAATGCACCCTAGAGGTACTTTCTCTGTCTTCTGTAACCTTTATGTTTCTCTCACTAGGATGTAGTATTCTCAAGGTCCACTAATCAAATGAATAGATGAGAAATTATTACTCCGTAATTTTTGTTTATTATTTTTTAGATTAGGTTTATGCAATTATAGTTATCTTTTTATTACTAATATTTTTTGTTGATTACTTGTATAAACGGGGGATTGTTTTTATAACTAGTTTTTTTTTTTTTTTTTGTGTTTTTTTCGTACATTACTCATATTGTTGATTTTTGCGTGTTATACTATATGATATACTTCCTCCGTTCCAAAATAAATGCAACAATTTCTATTTCAGGAAATTTCAAAATAAATGCAACAATTTTAATCTTTACATTTTTGTAAGTATTTTATTTTTATCTCTCACATCCACTTTCTCTCTCTATCCCTTTTACTTTCACAACAAAAAAATGCCTAGGAGTCCGTGCATCCTAATTTGTTGCGTTTTTTTTTTAAACGGAGGAAGTAATTTATTTTATTGGACTTTGCTTTCTTTTTTTTTTTTTTTTGTTTATTTGCTTATAATAGTTTATTGGGCATGATTAACTATTATGCTATTTTTTCTAGAAAAATATACCACTTGTTCTATTGTTCTAAGAGCAGCAGCAAAAATGGTTTTGGAAAAAGATTTGATGAAGGTTGATCCATGATTTTTTAAGTGGGTTGCTAAACGTCGCCCACGTTTTACTTAAAATCGTCCACTCAACATATTGAAATTACTTTATTGCCCCTAACACTACATATCACTCCATCCATCCCAACTCACCTCACCATCCACTTTATCGCAACTCACCACCAACACCACCACCACCACCACCACTTCAACCATTCCTACCACAACCATCACTAACCACGACCACTAGCAGCAGCACCACCACCACCACCAGTAGCACCACCACCACCAGCACCACCACCAGCGGCACCACCACCACCAAATTCAAAAAAAATAAAAAAAAATAAAATGAGAGGCCCGGGCCATGGCCGGGACGTCCCAGCCAGACGTCCCAGCCATGGCTTGGGCGTCTGATTTGGACGCCCAGGCCATGGCTGGGACGTCTGGCTGGGACGTTTCGGCCATGGCCCGGGCCTCTCATTTTGTTTTCTTTTTAATTTTTTTTGAATTTGGTGGTGGTGGTGGTGGTGGTGCTGGTGGTGGTGCTGCTGCTGCTGGTGGTGGTCGTGGTTAGTGATCGTGATAGGAATGGTTGTGGTGGTAGTGGTGGTGGTGGTGGTGTTGGTGGTGGTGTCTGATCTGGTGGTGTTGGTGGTCGAGATCATGGTGTGGTGTCCGACGTCGTTGTATATTTAATCTAAGTTGTTGCGGTGTAATTTTAAATCAAGGGCAATTTTGTCTTTTTACTTTTTTCGTGGGCGATTTTAAGTAATTTGTGGGCGACGTTTAACAAGTCCCTTTTTTAAAATTAGGCCCAAAGTGATTATTGAATTAAGGGTTGTGGATGATCCAAATCGGTCTGTCGACCCAACTTGTGCCTTGGTCCGCGTGCATGTAATTAATGCTTGATGCGTTTGTAGACACCTAAATGTGTCTCCCCATTGTAGAGACTAATGATGAACGTACCATATTGTCATAAGATACAACTAAGGGAAATTGACGATGAAAATACACAATATACCTCAACCAATTGCCAAACCATGTTTGAATTGCCTTGGAAGCGTGTATTAGGATTCGCGATGATTACGGGATTCATTCGTAATTTTTCTTCATTTTTAGATATTTTTTTTATATTTTTGCATGCATTTTTCAATGTTTTATATTCATAAAAAAAGTGAAAAATGTTATTTTGCATCACAAAATATTTTTAAAAATCATAAAAATAATTTTATAATTTATTCATATTTTTCTATATTTTTTATCATATTTTTAGAGCTTTTTATAGATTTTTTAGGATTTTTGCATGCTTAGGGGCATTTTTGTCATTTCCGAATGTTGAAAATTGTTCCGCATAGAATATTAGTGTTTTTCATAATTTTTCATAATTTTTAATATTTTTTTTGTAATTTTTTAGAGCTTCTGGATATTTTTAGAACATTTCGGGACGTTCTGGGCGTTCCGGAACAATCTGGAACATTCCAGAACATTCCGGGACATCCCGGAGCATCCCGGGACACCCCGGAATATTCCGGAATATATTTAAATATTATAGAATATTTCGTAATCGCATAAAATCAGATCATGATCCCGAAAATCGCAAAAAAATCACCAAAATCGTCTACGGAAGCTTCCGGAAGCGGCCAGACCTGCGCCTAGACGCAGGGGGCTGCGCCCAGACGCAGGTGGGCTGCGTCTGGGCGCAGCTCTGGTCCTCCTCGGGGCTTCGTTGCAGCTTCTGGCCTATAAATACGAGTCCTTCCAAGCATTTTAGGACAGACAACAACACCACGAACCATCCTTCTGCATTGCATACTCACATCCTATATCTTTCTCTTCCATCAAACAACCCTCAAAACATCATCAAACACATAACAAATCACCAACTCAATCAACTTTAAACAGGCACATTGCAGTCATCATCGTCAATCCCTCCTTGGTTGTTCTATCAGGGCATTACCAGGTACAAATCCTGAAGTCTCTACTTTAAATCTATTCATTCCAAGTTTGTTTTTTATATTTACAAATCTTTCAAAATGGTGATTTTTGATAATGGTTAATGTGTTCAATGATCTGAATTGTTTTATGTGAATTGTTTTATAATGTGAATTTTAGTACTTAAATTCATGTATGTCATATTAGTGTTAGAACTTTAATTGTTGTTTTAATCAAATCGGCTATGGATTATAATTTTCTAATATTGATATTTTATGACTCATATTAATCAGATCTGGTATCATGTGTTGATTTCAAATAAAAACTTCATTTTTTGTCGTTAATAAATTTATTTTTAATATAATGATTTATTTATTGAATTGAATATTTTTAAGTAGTTATTATGATAATTATAATCCTGATTAATTCGTGAGTCATATTAGATCCGGCCTGATTATGAAATTACAATTATTGTTGTTAACGTTGATATGATATATGGCTTTAAGTATTGAAATTTGCATATAATTAATTCATATATATTTATATTGATTGAATTGCACATCAAACCACTTCTCCTGGAACACACTTTGAACCTGCACATATTTATATTTTTTATTATTTTTATGCTTTTGTTGCTTTGATTTTTGTCTTTCGTTCATGTTTTATTTGTTTTCAATTTTTAGTATTTTTAATACTGACTTAATTTAAAGTGGTCGCAAAAGTTAGTTTTGATTTGTAATTAATTCAAACTCACCTAGTAATATGCGCTCTTTAGGGTATAATATGGGATATTTGTGTATTCGGGAATAATAACAGTATGACCACAAAAGAGACCTAGTAGAGACCGCTTACAGGCGGGCGGGCCCAATGCACGATTGGCCCGTAACCTGTCCCCGAACCCATACTCTGGTGCACGACCATATGGGGCCAATTGCTCCTGGCATTGGTATTTCTTCGGTGTCCGTGGACCGTATGAAACGCACGATGGCGACTCCTACTAGTCCGTATTCACATACGGCGTTAACGAGCATTCAAACAAACTCGTGAGACGTAGGCGGACGGAAACGACCCCTACAGTTTGGCGACTCCACTGGGGACTATCACTCCTTAATGGTGTGGACAAACTTGAAAAGTCTCGTGGTCTTATAATTATTATTCCCGAATTTTTGTAAGCATATTGCATGTGGCCCTCCGAATATGTGCCGCACTATAGAACCCTGTCTCATATGAGCATGTTCTATGCTCGAGACCGACCCCGGGGGGTTTGGTTATGGTTACTTGTTGGTGCCTGACCACAATGACCATATCCGGCCCATCCCAGCCATGGCGCGTGATCATCATGCCCGATGAGATCATAATAAGGAATCTGTTAACCGTGTGTCATTCAAAATGAAGAATGATCATATCGGTTCATTTTTCTTTAGCCATGGTACCTTATGACCACCCCAGACTAACTTTTAGAGACCTTTCATATTATTTTAGGTTAGTGTGCTTATGTGACTATGTGTGCATTTTTTATTTTTTATTTTTTTTTTTGTGGGCTCTAGCCATTTTAATTTTCACTATTCATTCACATTTCATATAGTCATGGTCATCCTCTAATTCATATAGTTCACAATGTTGGGCTTTAGTGTCCTTGCATGTAGTCCATACAGGCTTTGACTTTAGTTTGACCATAGGTTTTGGCCCAAAACCTTAGTCATTCCTTTATTTGGGCTTAGGTCCACTCCTCATATAAATACTTCCATTCACATACATTGCATATTTCATGTATTTTGGTGCCCTCTCAAAAAAAAATTCCCAAAAAAAAATAATTCCCAAAAAAAAAAAAAAAAAAATTCAATTTTTTTTTTTTAAAAAAAATAAATAAAAAAAATGGAAAGGGCACCTTGCATCCATGCATTTTAGGGAAGATGACCATAAAATTAGGACATGCATATACATCTGCATTTGCATCCATATCAATGTGACCAAGGGGGAATTACTAAAGGTTTTGATTCATTTCAATTCGGAGCGGTCTAAACAATCCATTTTCAATCCTAAGCATAGCCGAGGTCCGAGCAAGACTCAAGCCCAGTCCAACCTCACCTCATTCAAACACCACCCTAGCGTCACTCAAACTCATCAAAACCCAAAAATCCTTAAGCCCATACCCAACCTACATCACTCTAGCCCATCATTTAAGTCCATACCCAGCCTACATCACTTAAGCCCATCACTTAAGCCCACATCCCAAATTTACATCACTCAAGCCCATCACTTAAGTCCATAATCAGCCTACATCACTCAAGCCCATCACTCCAGCCCACATTCCAAGCCTACATTATTCAAGCCCATACCCATAGCCTACAACCCGAACACCCCAAGTACTTAAGCCTCACCACCATTGAAAAGGCCAATCACATCGAAGTAGTCATAGAGGATGGTTTGCAACAACAATTTCAGCACGCGCCACTCCTAGTCAAGAGTCAGTCAAGGTAATTAAGTTGAGTCGGAGAGTCCCTCCACCTAGACAATTTCATTTTCTTTTCTTTCTTTTTCGAGCCTATGACATTAGGATTTTTCTTTCCACTTCTAGCCTTCTAATCTCATTCACATTAATAATTTTTTTTTTATTATTAGCCTCCATTTTAATTTGTGCTTTTAACCTTAGCATAAACTATGACCTCAATTTTTCATAATCAACAAATTGTACTTAATAAATGGACATTACCCGAGAGGCCTTCTTTTCTTGAACTCCACAAATATCATCAATCCTTTCCCATCACCTGTATTCATTCAATCCTTTGCAACCCTTTGGGCCTTAAGCACATATAAGCCTACTTTCTTTCCTTACCCACATCTACCTCACCCATAGGATCAAATGGTGCGTAGGAAAAGACATGTGCCTAAAAAAAATGCAAAAAAAAAATGCAAAATAAAAAAGGTTCAAATCAAAGCCCATCCAAAGTCAATAAAGCTAGTTCAGTTCAATAAATCCAGTCTAATTCAATAAATCCATCTCAATTTCCAGTTCAATTCAATAACTCTAACTCGGTTCAATAAATCCAGTTCAATGCAATAAATCCAGTTCAACTCAATAAATCCAGCTCAATTCAATAAATATCCAGTCCAATATTTTGACTCAGTCCAATCCAATTTAAAAAAAAAAAGTCAAAAAGCACACTGCGCACCATGGGGGGTTAAATTGGGAAATTTGAGCCTTCTTTCCCTTTTCCTTCTTAAACCTCAACCCTAGCCAAACATTACAACCATAAAAGCCCTCTCCCCTGAGGCATTGTCCAAATAATCATCAAGAACTACGATGGTCTGATTCCATAAGGATACGTAGGAAGCCTCTTCTCGAGGTTCGACCTAATTAATATATGGATTTTTGAGGTCCACTCATTCAATTAACTTGGATTTTAAGCACAAATTCTTAGTTCACCACCCGGCATAGGCTTGAGTTTGAACCAACATTAATCCGGCCAACCACATCTATTCCCTACATCATCACCCTTCAGTCACAAATTTTTAGCCTTTCTTTTTCTTGCACCTACAACCTTTTTCTTTCACACACCCTGGGGGCTTTCTCTAACTCTTCTTAAGGTCATTGCTTTGTTGACTCTTGTGTTCTTTTACATGGGCGCGACATAACCCATGAATAGCTTCATCAATTGGGCAATCTTCATCTAGCGGGAAATCTAACTCAAGTTCACGACTTGAGCTAGCCTCTTTTCTCAATGCTTTAGCCTTTTCATGCAATCCACAAAATGGCTTTAACAATGATCTTTCATCCATCCTTATCTATCCATCTACTCCACCGCAAACCTGAGATTCACAAAAATCCTTATCCATCATCTCTCATTCATGCTACCCTACCTATTCAGCTACTTCACCACAAATATAGCTTTCCCCACAGGTTAGGGGCTTGCTTATGATCGAAGGCTCTGTCTTTGATTGATTGGGGGATTAAGACCGCTCCATCCCCATTTTTAATTACTATACTATTGGTCGATCCCCTTGGTCATTCATTTCCTTGTCATACATAGCATATCATTCCACTTGCACCACACTTCACGAACAGCAATCACATCATGCATCCTGTACCACAAGCATATTGGGCATCATAATCATTTCATGCATACATTCATAAGCATCATGCACATTGTACATATGTACATCATAGAGCACAAAGCACACAAGGCTAGAGCCCATCTTTGTTGAATCCTTGAATCACTATATGTGATTGTTGTCTTGCTTATTTTGGTCATGAACCGATGTATGCCTATATGGCTAAGTACAGTTTTTCCTTGATATTTTTTCCTCATGCAACCCACACATGTTATTGTCTCGCCCTAACCATAATACTTTGACTTTCGTCTTGCGAGAGCATCCGTCTCTCCAGACTCAGTCAAAGTGGGGGCTTCTCATCATACATGCACACTCCTTGTACATTTTTTTTTGCCTCAACGACCTCATCATATTTTTTTAACGGGTTTATGCTTATCCTAATTCCTATAAGGGTTTACCCTTAATTCCCCAGCAAGGATACTTTGACTCTCGTCATGCGAGAACATTTGTCTCTCCAGACTCAGTCAAACTGGGGGCTTCTCACCAGGCACACACTTCCTTTTCCCTTACTCACAAGTAATTTTCTCACAAGGTTTATGCTTACCTTAAGCTCTCGAATATCACTCTAAGGGTTTATTCCTACCCTTAATTCAAATACTTTTCTCACAGGGTTTATGCTTACCCTTATGGCCTTATCTCACAAATATCACTCTAAGGGTTTATTCTTACCCTTAATTCACTTTCTTTTCTCATGGGTTTATGCTTACCCTAATTCCTCAAAGGGTTTATGCCTACCCTCAATTCACTTGATTTGCTCATGGGTTTATACTTACCCTAATTCCTCTAAGGGTTTATCCATAATTCCCTAGCCATAGTACTTTGACTTTCGTCTTGCGAGAACATTTGTCTCTCCAGACTCAGTCAAAGTGGGGGCTTCTCATCAGAAGTATATGTTTTTCCGTACACTTTTTCCCACCATAACAACATCACTCACAAGCACTTTTCTCACAGGGTTTATGCTTATCCTAATCTTACAAAAGTTCTTCTAAGGGTTTATACCTACCCTTAATTCATCCTTTCTCACGGGTTTATACTTACCCTAAGCTTACAAAAATTCCTCTAAGGGTTTATGCTTACCCTTAATTCACAAGCACTTTGCTTATGGGTTTATGCTTACCCTAAGTTTACCAGTATTCTTCTCTAAGGGTTTATGCCTACCCTTAATCCACTTGCTTTTCTTATGGGTTTATGCTTACCCTAAGCTTACAAATATTTCTCTCCAAGGGTTTATGCATACCCTTAATCCACTTCGCTTTGCTTATGGGTTTATGCTTACCCTCATACCTCCTCTCAAGAGTTTATACTTACTCTTGATTCTTCTCCTAAGAGTGTATGCTTACTCTTAACACATCACTTTTCTTAGGGTTTATGCTTACCCTCACACCTTATCTGATCTCAAGAGTTTATACTTACTCTTGATTCCCCTCCTAAGAGTTTATACATAACACATCATCCTTGCTCATGGGTTTATGCTTACCCTCATCTCTCAAGAGTTTATACTTACTCTTGAGACCTCCTCTTAGAGTTTATGCTTACTCTCAGCACATTCTTATTCTCACGGGTTTATGTTAACCCAAACACACATCATACCTTTTTATCAAGAGTTTATACTTACTCTTGACTCGTCACATTTCTACCAAGAGTTTATGCTTACTCTTAGCACACAACGGGTTTATGCCTACCCTAAACATATTTTCTCGCGAGTTTATGCTTACTCGTGCACACCTTTTCAAGAGTTTATGCTTACTCTTGATCGATCCCACCTATACGACTTTTCACTGTCCCAAGGGTTTATGCTTACCCAAGGGAATTGTTCCGAAAGATCTAGGTGCATCCGGAGGAACCCGACGATTCATCCACCATCATCCCGAGGATCCAAGTGCTTCTAAGGGATTAAACCGCATGGGGCGCGGTTACAGGTAAAACTAACATTTGTTTTGTAGGTACCGGCGTTAAAAAGGGCAACTCAAGGTCGCAGAACGTCTTGAGTTATCCTCCGTCCCGACAGCAATACTTTGACTTTCGTCTTGCGAGTTTATACTTACTCTCCAGACTCAGTCAAAGTGGGGGCTTCTGTAGACACCTAAATGTGTCTCCCCATTGTAGAGACTAATGATGAACGTACCATATTGCCATAAGATACAACTAAGGGAAATTGACGATGAAAATACACAATATACCTCAACCAATTGCCAAACCATGTTTGAATTGCCTTGGAAGCGTGTATTAGGATTCGCGATGATTACGGGATTCATTCGTAATTTTTCTTCATTTTTAGATATTTTTTTTATATTTTTGCATGCATTTTTCAATGTTTTATATTCATAAAAAAAATGAAAAATGTTATTTTGCATCAAAAAATATTTTTAAAAATCATAAAAATAATTTTATAATTTATTCATATTTTTCTATATTTTTTATCATATTTTTAGAGCTTTTTATGGATTTTTTAGGATTTTTGCATGCTTAGGGGCATTTTTGTCATTTCCGAATGTTGAAAATTGTTCCGCATAGAATATTAGTGTTTTTCATAATTTTTAATATTTTTTCTGTAATTTTTTAGAGCTTTTGGATATTTTTAGAACATTTCGGGACGTTCTGGCGTTCCGGAACAATCTGGAACATTCCAGAACATTCCGGGACATCCCGGAGCATCCCGGGACACCCCGGAATATTCCGGAATATATTTAAATATTATAGAATATTTCGTAATCGCATAAAATCAGATCATGATCCCGAAAATCGCAAAAAATCGCCAAAATCGTCTACGGAAGCTTCCGGAAGCGGCCAGACCTGCGCCTAGACGCAGGGGGCTGCGCCCAGACGCAGGTGGGCTGCGTCTGGGCGCAGCTCTGGTCCTCCTCGGGGCTTCGTTGCAGCTTCTGGCCTATAAATACGAGTCCTTCCAAGCATTTTAGGACAGACAACAACACCACGAACCATCCTTCTGCATTGCATACTCACATCCTATATCTTTCTCTTCCATCAAACAACCCTCAAAACATCATCAAACACATAACAAATCACCAACTCAATCAACTTTAAACAGGCACATTGCAGTCATCATCGTCAATCCCTCCTTGGTTGTTCTATCAGGGCATTACCAGGTACAAATCCTGAAGTCTCTACTTTAAATCTATTCATTCCAAGTTTGTTTTTTATATTTACAAATCTTTCAAAATGGTGATTTTTGATAATGGTTAATGTGTTCAATGATCTGAATTGTTTTATGTGAATTGTTTTATAATGTGAATTTTAGTACTTAAATTCATGTATGTCATATTAGTGTTAGAACTTTAATTGTTGTTTTAATCAAATCGGCTATAGATTATAATTTTCTAATATTGATATTTTATGACTCATATTAATCAGATCTGGTATCATGTGTTGATTTCAAATAAAAACTTCATTTTTTGTCGTTAATAAATTTATTTTTAATATAATGATTTATTTATTGAATTGAATATTTTTAAGTAGTTATTATGATAATTATAATCCTGATTAATTCGTGAGTCATATTAGATCCGGCCTGATTATGAAATTACAATTATTGTTGTTAACGTTGATATGATATATGGCTTTAAGTATTGAAATTTGCATATAATTAATTCATATATATTTATATTGATTGAATTGCACATCAAACCACTTCTCCTGGAACACACTTTGAACCTGCACATATTTATATTTTTTATTATTTTTATGCTTTTATTGCTTTGATTTTTGTCTTTCGTTCATGTTTTATTTGTTTTCAATTTTTAGTATTTTTAATACTGACTTAATTTAAAGTGGTCGCAAAAGTTAGTTTTGATTTGTAATTAATTCAAACTCACCTAGTAATATGCGCTCTTTAGGGTATAATATGGGATATTTGTGTATTCGGGAATAATAACAGTATGACCACAAAAGAGACCTAGTAGAGACCGCTTACAGGCGGGCGGGCCCAATGCACGATTGGCCCGTAACCTGTCCCCGAACCCATACTCTGGTGCCCGACCATATGGGGCCAATTGCTCCTGGCATTGGTATTTCTTCGGTGTCCGTGGACCGTATGAAACGCACGGTGGCGACTCCTACTAGTCCGTATTCACATACGGCGTTAACGAGCATTCAAACAAACTCGTGAGACGTAGGCGGACGGAAACGACCCCTACAGCGTTGAAATGTACTCTCTCTGTAACATAAAGATTTTAACATTTGTTTTTTCACGCATTTTGAGAAAGCGATTTGAGGGTATAAACGATGAAATTAATCAAAATGATTTTAATACGAGTAAGAATGTGATTATAAGTTACCAATATCAAAATTATTTTGATTAATTTGGTCGTATACACCCTCAAATCGCTTTCTCAAAATGCGTGAAAAAACAGTTGTTGAAATCTTTATGTTACGGAGGGAGTACATGGAATTTGACACCAATCTTTTATTTTCCTTTTTAGACAATTTTTAGAAAGTCAATATGTTTTTGTTCAAACTATACAATTTTTGAGGAATTTTGTTAGTTTTTTAGAGGCTCATATATTTTTTAAGGATATTCCCACTTGACATTGGTATATATGAGAATTAGCAAAATTCCACTAATATACTCGAGAGTTAAGAGTTTTAAATTAATTCCTACTAACATACTTAAATTCAAATTGAGTTAGTTGTTTGCCTATGATAAGATTTTTTTTTTTGACAAGAAGACACAAAAACTACATAGCTTGGGCGTTATACCCATCAGTTTTACAAACAACAAAACAATGAAAATTACATAGAAGGCTTAACAACAAACTTAAACTATTTCTATCACGAATGTGAACCGGTCCTTCATTAGTGAGGTACCTGAAGATAGAAGCTATTGGGATGCAGAAGCAAAGATGAAGCAGACTCCTACTAATGGCAGTCACCGTGACTTCCTGCATAAAACGTAAGCCTGCTTGTTGAGAATCACTGGCCCATACGATGGTTGTGTTGGAGTGGGAAGTTGTCTCGTTGTGCATACACCAATCGAACTCATAGCGAAAAGAAGCGACCCTCCTTTGGGAATAAGTGACATCGGCATCCAATAACGTTAATAAAATTCCCGTCGGGGGAATCATCCTCACCAAACCCTGGAGGGTTGTGTACGGTCGAGCATGACAACCGGAAACTCGAAAGCATAGGTTGATGCCTTCTGTAGGCGCGTCCCAGGATGAGCTGGTTTGGTTTTCTTCGAAGGATGGTTCCTATAAAGTCCGAGAGGGATATGCCTCTCTCCATAGAGAGCTTAATGGTAATTAGTATTACTCTCACCCTTTTGGGAGGGTAAGAGGAAGGAACTACTCTAGTCTTGTCAACCCCTGGAGGCTTCCTGTTAGTAAGGATTGGCAAGTTTTTGTGTGGAAAATTCTCAACAGAGCTCTTCCCGTAAAGGAAGTGTTGTTCAAAAGGAATATTCTTGTAGATAAGCACTCCACTTACTGCCGTACCCTGGGCTTTGGAGACCATTCGGAATCGACTTTACATTTTTTTTTTTGCCACATGTGCTTTTGCTAGGGATGTTTGGTTGGAGTCGGGTCTCTTGCAGGACGAGAATATATTTGATCAGAGTTCAATCCAAGGTTGGGTTAAGCTCCTGTTTCAGTCTCCTACAAACAAGGCTATGTTGATTGCTATCCTACGGGGTATTTGGAATCAAAGAAAATTAATATATAAATAAAACCTTAAATTAAAGGAAAAATTGCCAAGAATAAGCCAACCTTTGGCCGATCTTCCACAATTAAGCCAACCTTTTGAAAATCCAGAAATAAGCTAACCTTGTTATCATTTAAGCCAAAAATAGGTTAAACGATTATTTAATCTATTAGTTATCTGTTGTTTCAAGTTACTGTTATAATTTAAAGCAAAAAATATGTTGAATGATTGTAAAATAGTGATAAAAAACAATAGAAAATAACATGTTAAATAATCATTTGACTTATTTTTGGCTTAAATGATAACAAGGTTAGCTTATTTCTGGATTTTCAAAAGGTTGACTTATTTGTGGAAGATCGCCCAAAGGTTGGCTTATTCTTGGCAATTTTTCCTAAATTAAATCTTAAACTAACATTAAAACCTTAAAACTAAAAATTAAATCTCACTCAAAATTAAAATTTTTAAAATTTAAAACCCTCTTAAACTACCCATTATCAGCCACCCAAACTTTTGTCCCAAACACTCCCTATGCCCAGTCGCCCCACTGCCAGATTCCCCCACCCCCGAACCCCCCACCCTCAGCCACCACCGAAACCCCCCCCCACTCCCATGTAGCCCATTTCAACCCTTAAACCCCACACCACCCCTTTCCGACCACTCCCAATCCATCCCCGCCCCTTTCTGATGCACCTAAGCCACCCTCCACCCCATCACCGCCCTAGCTACCCTATCCCCACCCTATCACAGCCCTAGCCGCCCCCACCACCGGCCCTCCCCTTAAATAATGTCAATTTTTTTTTTCCTTTTTTTTACATTTATTTCTTTTTTTACCATGTTACTTAATTAATTAACCATAGTTTGTAATATTTACCTGTTTTTAGTTACAATTGGGATACTAGGTAAATTCAAGTATACCAGTAGAAATTTAAAATTCTCGGCTATACCAGTGGAATTTTGCTAATTCTTAGACGTACAGTGGGAATATCCTGTTTTTTATATTACAATAATTATACTATGACTCGGAAAGTAGTTTTGCAGTTGGCATTATTTGAAAATGTCTTTTTATAATTAGAGGTGTCAAAATGGGTGTTTGGGTCGGGTCATTGCGGGTGCCAGCCTCTTGGTTTTCGGGTCGGGTCATGTTTGGGTCGAGTTGGGAGCGGGAGCGGGTTGAGATGGTAGCGGGTGTGGGTCGGGTTCGATTCGGGTCAGCTTTGGGTCGGGTATATTTCGGGCTGGGTTGGATTAGGTCGGGTTAAATGCAGGTTGAAATAGGTTCATTGCGGGTTTAAGTCGCAATGGGTTGGGTTGTTACGGGTTCAGGTTGAATTGGGTCGGATTGCTCATGAGTCGGGTGTATTTGGGTCGAGTCGTTGCCGGTTTGGGCCCATTTTTGGGGTTGGTCGATCTCGGAACGGGTATATTCGGGTCGTTCATTTGGTGCGGGTTGGTTTCAGGTCGAGCCAAGGAATTTGGAGCAATGGGTAATGATATGTGAATTCGGAATCACAAAATCCGTATCCGGTTTCCGATCCGGAGTTGCGAATTTTCGGGTACCCGGTTTTCGATTACCCAAAAAATCGGATAACCGAATTTGCCCACCTATATCGAGTTGTGTGGTATTTGACAATAATGATGACGCCCGAGCAACGATGGTGATGAGGAATGATGGTAAATTGGTAACGCATGATGAATTAATAATAATAATTTTTCTTAATTCACGTGAAAGTAACAAATTGAAACAGATGGAGTATATATAACAATAATAATAATAATAATAATAATAATAATAATAATAATAATAATAGAATAATAATAATGTGGGTTGAGTGTAAAATGGATTAGGTGTGAATCGGGTCGGGTGTGAATCGAGTTGGGTGCAAAACGGGTTGTGTTGAAGTGGGTTTAAATCTGGTGTATATGGGTTTGGGTGTTTTTCGGATTGGGTGCGATTTGAGTTTGAGTGTTTCGAATACGGGTATGATTTGGGTTTGGGTCAATGTGGGTCGGATGCAGTTAGGGTTAGGGTGTTTTAATTACGGGTTACATTCAGGTCCTTGGTGTATGTGGATCGGGTCAGGTCGGGTTCAGTGCCTAGATTTTCGGGTTAAAATGGGTCGGATTGCAGATTAATTTCGTGTCATTTTGCAGTTCAGGTCAAATTTGACAACTTTATTTATAATCCAACTTTTATTATTTTTGATACCAACTTTAAATCTAACTGACTAACTTTATATTTTAATCGTATAATAATTTTTATTACTATAAATAATGAATATTTTATTAAAGAAAGATGTTTTTAACTCTATAAAAATTTACAAAAATTACAAGCACAATATCTACAAGAAAAAAAAAATCCTACAAATGTTTTGTGTATAACTGGGATTGAAAACTAGTTTAATTTAATTTAATTAGCTGGTAGATTTAAGCCACGACCCAAGCTGACAGATAAGCTTTGATTGTAGCTGCAATTTATTTATTTATGTATTTAGTTATTATTTATATTTTTTGGGGGGTGATTGTAGCTCCATATAATTTGAGGGCTTTCTTACTTAGGTGTATTTGCGGGTTCCCGAGGTCATCGATGACCTATGTCTTGTATTTCGTTAATGAAGTTTCATGTTTAAAATATTTTGGCATGGTTTTTAGTACGATAATGTGTGGATATCAGGCCTTAAATCGGGTCTTATTGCAGGTCACCCAACCTAATTTAGTCAAGACACACATTTGTAAAGGGAAGCTGAGACATCCTCACAATTGCATGCGGTGAAAATCGAACCCAAGATCTCGTGTCTGGAATTCCCTTGGTGCATCCTGATCGAAGACCTCATGAAACCATTAATTAGGGAAATAAATTATCCGTTTTTTTTATAAGAAATATAGATCTTGAATCATCAGCCTAATCCTTTAGTGCTATATATAATAAGCTATAACTAAATCAAGTATTTAATTAAAGCTTGATTTTGTCCAAAAAAAAATTGCAAATTGTTTTCATCATATAAAAAAAACTTCTTATATTAAGTGTTTTAATTTATAGCGTTAAAGGCTACCTGTAATATTATCTTCATAGATGAAAACTAAATTACATTAGGTAAGTATTCTCTAATAATTATTCATCATTAAATTATATTAATTATTGGAGTTGTTTTGTCGTTTTATATATTTTTTTTAAGTTGTATCTAAGAGCACTATTAGCCATGAACAAAAATAAAAGGTTCATGGGTCACTATCACATTTTCTCTCTAATGCACATCACCAAACCAAATTATTTTCAATTTCTCCTCTTATCCATGAACCAAATAAAAAAGGTTCATCAACACAAGAATTGAATTTTTAAGAAAATGCTAAAATTGTAGAGAGAAAAAACTAATTTTTTTGCCTTGAATAAAATTTGGCAATATGGATGTCTATTTATAGAGGATAAAAAATTATGAATTTTGATATTATTTTTTTATTTTTTTTTTTGAAAATTTTGCGTGTAAAAAATTGCTCATACAAATTTTTTCCATTAATGTTTTTTTAGCTTGCCACTTGTCAAGTGCTGCACCCATCCACACCTCACCCTTCCCATCCCTCCTAATGACATGTCACATGAACCATTTATCATTTATGTTTGCAGGTACAAACATACAAACAAATGTTCATCATGAACATTTGTTTTGTTCATTGTTAAGGAAATAAAAAAATGGTTTGTCATCACAAACCATTTTTTTGTTCATGATTAACAATGCTCTAAGACCATTCTTGTCAATGAACACACAAAAAAAAATTCATCCATTTCTCACTCCTCCAACTCATCTTTACAAACAATTTTCATTCTCACTTCTTAACAACAAACCAAAAAAAAGATTCATCCCATTATCTCTCCTACTTTTTCATACCCCACCCCTTCCTTTTCTCTCTCCTACCTACTTTTTTATACATTTACCCATCATTTCTACTCTCCCACCAACTTCATTTTATAAATTTAATTTTTTCATTAAGAAAAATTATGATGTTAATTAAAATTTTATTATCGTGATAAATATAATTAATTAAGAATAATTAAAAATTAACCATGCTTAATAAAATTAATATAGATTAATTACTAACACATGGGGAATACTTGTATTACACAATACATGTCATGAAACTCGAAAAGAAAAATGTGAAAACGGAATTTAAAACATGGTACTAAAGTAAATAACACACGTTTTACAACTAAAACAAAATTAAAACGGAATTTAAAACAAGGTTGAAGCGATTTAATTCCTGTTTGGTCCGAATTTTGCCCAAATATGTTCGATCAAGTCATATTTTAAAGCCATGTGAGTCTGTTGATGCTCAATACTTGCTCTGTTTTCCAAATACTGAAAGATATCAACAACTCGATCTCTGTGATATTGAAAGGGCTCATTTTCTTGACTTCCTCCTGCATCCGAATGAGCTCGTGAAGGACCGTCAAAGTCACTGACAT
Source organism: Salicornia ramosissima (assembly GCA_951394345.1). Classification (NCBI taxonomy): domain Eukaryota; kingdom Viridiplantae; phylum Streptophyta; class Magnoliopsida; order Caryophyllales; family Amaranthaceae; genus Salicornia; species Salicornia ramosissima. The sequence continues at coordinate 40,998,259 of OX596237.1, read as the reverse complement.
CGGTGTAGTTATGATACGTATGCCGCTCATCCTCCACTATCATGTTATGCATTATGATGCATGCAGTCATAATATTGTAGATGTCATTTTGGTCCCATGAAAGCATCGGCCTCCGAACCATGGCAAAACGAGCTTCAAGCACACCGAAAGCTCGTTCCACATCTTTTCGAGCTGCCTCTTGGGTCTTCGCAAACAGGCTCTCTTTAGGTGTTTGTGGACTCGTTATGGACTTGACAAAAGTAGACATCTAGGATAAATCCCATCAGTGAGGTAATAAGCCTTATTATATTGTTGGCCGTTTACCTCAAAATTAACATCAGCACTCCGACCCTCAAGAACTTCATCAAACACAGGAGATCGATGAAGCACATTGATATCGTTGCAACTCCCTGACATTCCGAAGAATGAATGCCAGATCCACAAGTCCCGATCGGCCACGGCTTCTAGCACAACTGTGGCTACCCCTTCTCTTCCTTGGTATTGCCCTCTCCATGCTACAGGACAGTTCTTCCACTCCCAGTGCATACAGTCAATGCTACCGATCATGCCAGGGAATCCACGTTCTTCCCCAACTCGTAGTAGCCTATCTAGATCATCTTGGTTAGGCTTTCGTAGGTACTCGTCCCCGAATTTGGCCACAACGGCTTCGACGAAGCGATAAAGTGCTTCTTTTGCCGTTATGTCCGAAATACGTAAATACTCATCCATTGCATCAGAAGCACACCCGTAAGCTAACTGCCTGAGAGCGGCTGTGCACTTTTGGAGAGGTGATATGCCTAATATTCCCGCTGTATTTGGCTTCTGTTGGAACCACGGGTCATATTCCACCACACCATTCATAATACGCAAGAAAACATGTTTTTGCATTCGAAACCTCCTTCGAAACTGTCGGCTGTTGTACACTGCATTTTCAGCGAAGTAGTCGTTGTATAATTGGTTGTAACCTTTTTCAGTGTCTCTCTTAGCACGAGGAACACTTTTCCTTTTTTTTTTTGCATCGCCTTTTTCATTATCGGTACAAATTTGTTGGCAACTTTGTTTACCATTGCACCGATTTTTTTAAGCTGATCTTCGAGCATTTCCTCCTCTGAATCAGAGCTAGTGGAACTAGGTTCATTACAGTCTGAGGAGCTCATCGTTAGGAATTTTGTGGATATTTTTTTGGGTATTATTGGGGTGTTTTTGGGATGTTATTTTTAGAGGGTTTGGTATGAGCATTATTTATAGACTACAACTCATTAATGAACACCTAAGGATGAAAATATCTGTAAAGTCATAATGAAAACGGATGGATGAAAACAAGCAGTGTGTTGTCACTTCAACTCAGAAATGAGTGATAGGGCATGCATGACAAGTAAAAGAAATATATATATCACATGGCAAAATCAGTAAAAATCTTAATGATTTTGTACTGAATGGTAAGGAATGGCTGAAAATGACCATGATGTTGTCACTTCAACTCATAAATGAATGATAGGGCATGTATGACAAGTTAAAGAAATATTTGTTTCACATGGCAGAATCAGTAAAATTCATGAGGATGATGTTGTCAATTCGAGTCAGAAAGCACTTTATTGACAAATTAAAAATTACAATACAACAACTTGATTGAAACAAAAAATAACAACATAATCTAAATAAAAACTTGATTTAAAAACAAATAACATCCGAATGTTCTTCATTTAACAAGAACTATATCTTGTTGTTCGTAATATATTCAACACCTTCTGCCAACAATTGCTCTTCCCATTCTGTTCGTGATGCTTTTGCGAGTAGCCCTTGAACCATGTCGTACTTCTTCCAATACGTGTTCACCTCCATCTGTCTTTTCTTCCTCTCTTCTTTCTCCTTCGCTAACCGGATTTTTTCCTCGTTGTTTGCTTGTGCCTTCGACCAAGTATCATTGAAGAGGTTGATGGACTCGTTAAAATTACTGAGTTCATCAGTAGCCTCTTTAATTCCCAACTTCCCCTTACCCTTGCCCTTCAACCTTGACTTAGCCTTCTTCACACCTTCTGGACGCTGCAAAGGCTCATCCCCAACAAACTCGCTGGTTGGGGTATTTGGCGTTGAGCCTCCGTCCTCGTCCCTTGTTCTCTTGCCGCTACTCCCTGTGGAATCTCCCATCGTTTGTGTGCTCCGTGGACGGCCCCTTTGGACTTTAACAGACCCAGTAGTTAGACATGTTTCATATTTGGGCCATTTTCTCATCAACAACCATTCTTCATAAAACCCGAAATTGGCACCGTTATAAGAACCCTCATAAATAAGATATGCTTCTCTTACAACATCTTCCTCACTTTGACCGCTTCTCCTCCTTGCCTTGGCATAACACGCATTCCACTTGCTGACATGATCCGACATTCGGCCCCAAAGCCCTCTCAAAGCACTTACACTTCGGCTTGAAATTTGTACGGGGTTTGCCAATTGTGCTTCATCGTAGCGATTTTTAACCTTCTGCCAAAATGAACCCCCCTTTTGACCCGTTCCAAGAATGGGGTCAAAGCTCGTGTTCATGTATGCTGAGATAATAGCCTCCTTCTCAGCCTTTGTCCACTTCGTACTGATGATCGGCCTCGAACTTGTGTCTTCAGTTGGTTCGAAGATAACATTATCTTCTGACAATACCTGACTACGGTATTGTTGAGTACAGAGAACCTCGACTTCTTGCTCCTTACCACCATCTGTGTTGTTGCCGGCCTCAACAGCTTCACCTACATTTGTATCGACAACGACGGGAGAGCTCTGAACGCCACTCCCATAAAATGGAGGTGGGAATCCTATGTTTTGAGGATTTTGGCTCAAATTTGGTGGAAATAAATTTGGATTTGGGTAAAAATAACCTTGATTATTTACCAAATATGGTGGAAATTGTTGTTGCATATTTTGTGGTGGAAAAATTGGATGAATTGGGAAATTATGAAAATTTCCCATATTGGGTGGAAAATTCCCTTGATTATTACCATATTGATTATTAGAGAAATTTGGATTTCTTTGATCCATAATTTTCGAATTTTTTTCCTGAAAAAATAGAGAATTTAAGCTAGAAATGGGAGAATTAGAGAAACTTTATGAGAGAAATATAGAATAAAAGGTTGATTTTTTTTTTTTGATGAAAATATAGCAAAATTGGTGTCTATTTATAGAGAATGAAAAATTATGAATTTTGGTATTTTTTTTTATTTTTAAATTTATATATTTCGAAATATATCCGTTGCAAAAATTGCAACGGATAAAAATAATCAACGTACCTGATGTAGCCACGCGTCGCACATCACATGCATCTGACGCGCGTCAGCTTGCAGTCAGACGACTGACGCGTGCCAGTGTGCTACTGCTGCATGTTTCAGCTTTTTTTTTTTTTTGAATTTTTTTTTACTTTTCTCCCCCTTCACATGCCACGGGTACCATTTTCATTGGATTTTAGCTTTTTTTTTTTTACTTTTCTCCCCCTTCACATTTGTTCATGAATTCTTGGATTTGGTTTGACAGACCAAACTTGTTCATGAATTACTCATGAATGAACAATCCACAAACATTGGTAAGAGCATCTAAAAAAGATTCAATGTTTGTGAATCATTTTATTTTACATTGTTAAGAATGCTCTAAGGATTGAAAATCTGCAAGTCTTCCTTCATCAGATTGTATGACGAAATAACATTTCTCTATAAAATATAACAATTAGCATAAAATATAATCATTACCTTTATACTACCTTTTTAATTTGTAAATATTAATATCTTTTAGTACATGGTAAGCCGAATTCAACTAGACCCCATTCAATTATAAATATTAAATATTTTGTAATTGTGTGTTTAATTTGTAAATATTAATATCTTTTAGTACATGTTAATTGTGTGTTTCATTTGTAAATTTCCCCAGGTACCCCTGAGGTTAGGCCTAATAGCCAATATGCCCCCACTTTTTTTAACTTGCATTAGGTACCCCTGAGATCAATATAAATGGCCAGAATGCCATTACTACAAATTCCGACCTTGAATCAGGGCTAATCTGTTCGTTTTTTGCAAATTCCGACCTCAAACCTTATCCTTAAGGGTAAAAATGACTCGTAAAACCTTGAGATGACAATTTTTGTGCACATATATCTACGTCTTGATTTACCTCGATTTGCGTGCTTTGATCTACGTGTTTAAAAAAATTGTCCTCTTAAGAATTTACGGGTCATTTTAACCCTAAAGGGTCAGATTTGAGGTCGGAATTTGGAAAAAATGAACAGATTAGTCATGATTTTAGGCCGAAATTTGCAATAATGGCATTCTAGTCATTTATGCTGACCTCAGGGGTACCTAATGCAAGTTAAGAAAAGCGGGGGCATTCTGGCTATTAGGCCTAACCTCAGGGGTACCTGGGGAAATATCCCTATTTTTAATTGTGTGTTTAATTTGTAAATATCTATACAATATATTAAAAGGTGCGCGAAGCACCAGTTATGCGACACGTAAGCTGACACATAGCCGACACACAAGCACCATATCTCGCCTGAGTTCCGCCACATATGCAATATTTCCATGTAGGATTTTAGTTTGGGTGTTTAATGATGAAAAAAAATGTTCATAGTGAGGTTCGAACTCGAGACTATAACACATTAATAGTATACACTTACCAACTCACCCAACATTCATTATTATCTCCAATTCCACTATTTTTAAAAGTTATTGTTTTATTGTTCGAGTACACTTAATGTTAGTTTATTATCTAACAATAAATTTAATAAATTTCTAGATCCCTTTTTTTTAGGCACAAACAAAAGAGACAATATTACTATTAATAAGACAAAAGTTGGGCGTTGAATAAGATTTAATAATAATACTTACCTTCCATGATAACTATTTGACAAAAAAGTTAAATTTAAATCACTAATCCATACTAATTATTCATATTGTTGTTCTTATAAAAAAATATTAATATTATTGTTACAAGTTTTACCATTATTATGAAATATCTTGTGTCATATTTAAATCAAGGGAAACAATGGTAGTAAGAACAACAACACCAATAACAATACTCTTTTTATTTTACAAATATTTTTTAAATTCAAAAGACTCGCACAAATTTTCTTCAAAAGGAAAAATGATCTGATGTGCATTTTTTCATTTCAAGTATTATGTAATTACTCGCCACAACATAACGTTACAATTATTAATTATGCCATGTAATCTATACTCTTCTTCTAAAACACATCTTCTAATCATACTTGAACCCATAATCCCTTAATTATAAATGCCTTAAGTACAAAAGTCATAACTTAACCACTAATCCATATTAATTTCATTATCAATTATTCCATAAAGAAGTATTATAAATTTCATTGTTAAAAATTTTTGTTGCCTTTGTTTTCTGGACTTGAGTCTCAAAATAAAAAAACGTAGTGTATCATTCGATCAAATTAATGATGATGATACTTCATGTGTTTCATTTTAAACGCATGAAAGGGGTGTTTTTTTGTTAAATATAAAATATTCGTTTGTTGTGTTGAAAACGAAACGGAGGAAACCATGATGATGATGATAACCAATTTTCAATACGTTAGTGAAAGTATCAAGTTCCATTTTGTACTATCTTTCAAAATTTTGTTCGGTATTTTACAACCCTCATTATACTATATTACTTTCAAATCATAAAAAATATTGAAGATGATGAAAAAATGTATGATCTTGATCAAGGCATGTGATATGAGTACAACCGGGCAATTAATGGCAATGGGCAATACTGATTTTCCGACCGGCAATTAATTATAATACATCCATGAATTATTATTAATTTATTAGTTGATCTATCTATAGGTTGTATATATACGCTTGTAGCCATTCTTGTGATAATCAAGTCATAGCCCAGTGGTTAGGACTTCAAAATTCCATGCACGAGATCTTGGGTTCCGGGTTCGATTCTCACTGCACGCATTTGTGAGTAAACCTGTTGTATAAAAAATTTATAAGAAAAAAGAATTCTAAATATTATGTGGGGCCTATCATATATATGGTGTATATATTACGTATGCACGTTAACATGTTTTGGCATTGTTTAAGATCCTTTTTTTATATATATATGGAAAGGATAATTTATTATGTACCCTTTGGGAGACGATCAACCACAAGTGTCCAGTTCTTGTGGACAATTTATGAAAGCTTATAGTCACAAGTTGAAACCAAAATGTTATGAGATGGTTATGGCCTTTAATAGCAAGATAGTCTGCATCATATATGGTTAATTAGCAAGATAGTCTGCATCAAAATTTTCTAATGGCATTAATAAAAGTAAGGTTATCCATTCTATATGCGGGTTATTTATGGCTAAAGGGAGATCCTCTAAAATTATAACTTTTTATAATAAATCTAAAACTTTTCAACTTTTTAATAGTAATATTTACATAGAAAAATAATGTTTTTCTGTTAGACAATTAGGGGCAATTTGGTACCCCGAAAAACTAGCATAGGAAACGTAATTACAAAATAATATCGTTACCATTTGTTTGTTATAGTTTGGGTTGAGGGAAACGAAAACAAATTTGTAATTGAAATAAATTCTCTGACCTTGTTACCGTCCTAAATCTAGAAGAAATAATCTATCATTTTTGAATGATTGTAATCATATACGTTTCATTAGTGATACGAATTGAAACAAGAAACAACTAGTAAGCATGACTCAGTAAGAACAATATTGTATATTACCTATTTACCTTTGTTACATTATTTGTTTTCCAATCCATTACCTCTACTAAACTCATACCAAACGCCTCCTATAAAACTCTCTTGACGGAGCCAATAGGGTTGTGAACAATATTGATGGAGACTTGAGAATTGCAGGGAGAAAACAGTCTATTTACGTAATTTAAATTATTAAAAAAAAAGAAGAAAAGAATAAGACAGTTTTTGATGTATACGAGTAGTATATATATACAAGTGTATAATTTCCAAGGAATTGAATTCCGAAACAATTGAAAGCCCCATAAATTAAAAAAAGATGGAGAGCATGAACAAAGAAAAAAATACCAACAATAATCTGCCATTCATGAAACCCCATTGGGATGCATTCAGAGACCAGCTTCATTCTCATCCTGGTATTATATTATTTATCTAATCTTACTATATATGATCTTGTATATATATGTATGTTAATAAATACAAATATTCAACTACAATACTAATTAGTTTTCATACATGGTCAAACATAAGATTTTTGGCCATTGTTACATGCATTATATATATATTTATACATGTCGAAAGACCTTGGATCAGTTGGTCTGGCCATGTGTCACCCGTACGTGATCTCTGTGGTCACAGGTTCGACACCCCTAACCTCACTTGCCAAGGTTAATTTCAAAGATAAAAGCGAACATTATTGTGTGGGTACTGTACACCTTTAATTAATTTACTATGTAGTTTTAACTTTTTGACTAGTGTTTTATATATATTGGCATTGATATATAGATAGATGTAACATTATTAATTAATAATGTATGTATGTAATAATGTATTGGGGTTTGATGAGATGATGATGATGATGGATGTAATTAACAACAGATGGATATCAAAAATGTTGGGAAGAAAAGGTGACTCCATGGGATTTGGGACATACAACTCCAATAATTCAACACCTTGTTCAGACAGATGCCCTTCCTAAGGGCAGACTTCTTGTTCCTGGTTGTGGCACCGTGAGTTTTCTTTTCTTTTATTTTTCCTAATTTTGTTTTCCGTTTACGTACGTTCACTTTGTTTTGATGGGAAATATTTTTCGGAAAATGATTTTCCTCCCTCTGTCTATTTTTATTTGTTTGTTTTGGAAATGGTGGAAAACAATTTTCATTAAGGTGAAAATTATCACTTTGAAAATAGAAAACCATTTTCCTTTCGTAGAAAAGGAATGCCCCTTTTCCTTCTTCCTCTTTACTTCTCCTTTATTCACTTCTCCCATCATTCCTTCATTTTTATTTCATTTTTTCTTTCCTTTATAAGTTTTCCTTTAATCAAACAAACAAAGAAAAACTTTTTTTTTAATTACAACTATGTTTTCCATTGAAAATTGTTTTCCTTAGAAAATGATTTTCCATTAAAATTGTTTTCCTTCAAAACAAACGTAGCCTTAATTTATAGCGAGTATTGGATTTGTGCAAAGATATAAATTAAGAAAAAAAAAATGATATAATCTATTAATTTTGGAGAAAAAGATTTTATTGATAAAATGACACATGTACATAATGACTTAAGTAACACTTTATTTTAGTATAGTAAAGATAAATAGATAAATCCAAGGCCGTGCCGGGTAGGTGTGCAAGAAGACCCTCTGCATAGGGCCCATTTTTCAAAGGGCCTATTTTCTTTATAAAAAAAATTCTTTTGTCAAGTTATTGTTATATTTCTAGATAAATATATCATTATATATGAAACAACTTTGAGATACATACATGTGTTGTCAAAATAGTATTGAATTTTAGCATTAATTAAAATATAAAGGGACAAATTACAATTTTAGAACAGGGCCCCAAATATTTTTTGAACGGCCCTGGATAAAGCCAAGGGATAAAGAAAGAGAGGATCGGAGCCTATTATCAGCCGAAATGAGTGATATAGGGTAACGAACAGAGATAGGAGGGGGATAAACCAGGGATTGGCTAATAGCTTACGGAAATATAATTTATACAAGTATTACATAACAAAAAACAAAAAGCAAAAAACAAAAAAAAAAAAATTTATAGAAAAATTATAAAAAACCAAGAGAAGTTGTTTTCGTTTTTGCAAGCTGGGACTATAGCAAAAAACAAAAGGCGTATTTGAGATAGATAATTTTGATGTAGCCGGAAGGGATTCAGATCAAATAATTATTTTCATTTCTTATTGTTTAGTATCAACTATAGGTAACAAAATACCAGTTTTAAAAGGTAACAAAATCTCCTCAATAGTTACCTTTTGTCGAATTAGTAAAAACAAATTACACTTAATCAATTATTTCCAATATACTATGTATCATTTGATTTTTGCAAGAAAATTAAATGCCATTAGGTATCATTTAAATATATGAAATTCATTTCAAATTGATCGATGAATTCAATTTCTAAAATTGAATTTTTTTATGTAAATTCCAATTATTTATTTTGGATGTTTTTAGAATTTGAAATGAGATGGTTTTGTTAAATATTTGAGATATGTATTTTTTATTTATTAAGGATTTGGGTTGAGGATTGGGTCAAATCCGATTCTAATTTTTTTACTTGCCAAATATATAATTTGGACCAAAATCCATCATTTTAAATGAAATATTTGTATCTAAAGATAGAATTAAGTTATTCATAAATAATGGTATTTGAATTTTAAAAAAAGGGTGTTAATTAACTTTCACAAAAATATTTCTTTTCAATAGAAAATGATGTAAACATGAAATTTTACCTTATTCGATGAGTTTTTTTTAAAAAAAATAAATTTCACTCAATACATAAACCTATGCAATTAGTAACAACAAAGTAAAAGACGGCTTGATGGTTAAAGCATAAGATAATCTACGGAAATAGTAAGAGTTCATGCATGAGTTCGAAACTTATTATCCAAACCTTGCAGTTTTGTTTGTTACATTATTTTTTTAAGCTACATCATTTTTAAGCTACTATTGTCCACAACTAAGGCCCAAAACCTTGTAGTTCAACAAAGCTATAAGGATTGGAAAAACCTTGTAGCTCAACAAAACTATAAGGATTACGCAATTAGCTGCAACCTATTTTATACAAGTATATATCCCACAATCATTGAGTTTATAGCATGAGAGTTTACTTATTTACAAATTAAATAGTCTTTCTAGCAAACCATCATTGTGGATACTCTAAGAAGACATCACTCTCAAATCACACTAGCATGTAGAATTGTAGAAAACTGCTATTTACATATGCATCTTGCACAAAGTGTTTCAGTCGTAGCCATTACAAATAGCTAACTTATTTGCATACAAAAACTGAGCATTTGTAACTTGTCTCTTTAAAAAGGAACGATACAATTGTTGAGTATTTTGGCATAACCTGATACATAAATTTTTGGTGGTGTGCACGCGGAAGTTTTGATGAGCCTTAATATTGTGATATATGAATGTTAATTGAATAGAAATTTTGTTACAAAGTTGGGGGAGTTACATGTGATACTCCCAGATTCCATGATGATGGAACTCTTAGTTAGTGGGATATACATATGACTCTAGTCCACACACTACAACCTACACCACTACCACATATTTACAGTGTTATATGACATTTTCTAGAATTTTCTACATAAAACTTAATATTTAATCCGAGATAATTTTAGATGATTCCATAATAATTTTTTTTCTAAGATTTATCTAGACCTTTGTGCTACAATATTTTTTTAGAATTTTTTCTTAGATATTTATGGATTTTTCTAGATAACAACATTACATTTGTTTTTTTTTTTTTTAGGTGTTATAAAATATTTTACTATTTCAAATCCTTTGTGTGGTTATTACTTATTATTACTTCGTATTATTTTATTTTAAGATAAAGCGATAAGAATCAAATTCGCAAATCTCTTAGTTACAAGGTCTTGTTTGGCAAACAACTGTTAGAGTTTGCTATTAGAGTTTAGAGTTTGCTGATAGAGTTTTTTACTTTTTTGTTTAGAGTATTTGACTGTTGATTTGGCTGTTGTTTTAATAATTGTGTTTGGTAACACTTAGCTGATTGCAAAAAGCTGTTTGTGAAAAATGACATTTATAGACATTTGTTTTTTATAATATATTTAATTATATTTTTTGGAAATCATAAATCAATGTGGATAATTTTGTCCAAAAACTTTAACAATTGCAAAACTCTAATGAAAAAGCTCCTAGGAAGAGCTTTTTCAAAATTAGAGTTTTGGAATCAAAACTCTAAATTGAAACTCTCCCCACCAAATAAGAGTTTAGAGTTTCAATGGATCAAAAACTCTAAAACATGGTCAATACTCTATCCTTTGAGCAAAACGTTATTTGCCAAACATAATAACGTGCGGGCCATGTGGCAATACATCCCGATCTGGACCGATGTATTCCAGCGCTATCCTGATTTCTCCTATGGAGTCAAAGGCTCAAAGCAAATTTAATTGAGTGGAGTGGAGAATATTATAAGGGTGTTGTTAGTTGTCGTCCGTGTATTACTTGCTCACAACATAAAGTTAAAAGACGATAGTGCCCTTGATTTAAAATTATACCACAATTTTAAATATATAAACAACAACGCCACCAGACCACGACCTCGACCACCACCTCCACGACGGTGGTAAAAAATAATTATTTTTTTGAAGTATGGGATGTTTAGATCAGACGTCCCAACCATGGTCGAGGCGTCTGATCTAGACGTCATAGTGTATTTTTAAAAAATAATTTTTTTTACCACCGTCATGGTGGTGGTGGTGGTGGCGGCGGTCGAGGTTGTGACGTGGTGTCTGATATTGTTTATATATTCAAAGTTGTTGTGGTGTAATCTTAAGTGAAGGGCAATATTGTCTTTTCACTTTATATTGTGGGCGATTTTAAGTAATACACGGGCGACGTTTAGCAATCCACTATTATAATTGTATTGTATGTTTATAATAAATGGAAATCTCAAAATAAACCTCATATTGTTTGCAATAACTTATTTCTCAATTATTATTTCGATAGTTATCAATGGACATGTGAAAAATCAACTTGACCTAATATTTAATGCTAGACTGATCCACAGAGTATAGTTTAAAGGGCATTGCTACACCTATCTGGTGGATAGACTGAACTAATTAATAGAGATATTAAAATATTATTAATGATATGAGTTGGTTACCACTATCAACATTAATCACAATACATTATTAATGGTGGGTAGTCTACCCGATGGGTTGGACAAGTTTTTTCCAGTTTAATAAAGTTATTTGCTTATTTCCATGCAATTGCACGATTTATTTAGTTTATTCTGAAAATGTTATACTACATATTATTTCTATGGAAAAAATGTAGTCATATTTTTAATAAATTTGCAAGGTTGTACAATATTTAGTAATTAGTTATGAAAGGAAATATTTATTAATTAGTCTTAAAAGGAAGCACTTATTAATTAATAAACTTGGGATGATTAAAATTAGAATAAAATTGATCATATATATCATTAATTTTGAAGGGAAATTTATTTTTTTATGAGAATTTAACATGTGGCATTTAATGACATTAACTATAGGGTTACGATGTCATGGCAATGGCCTGCTCCCAGCGCTATGTTGTTGGACTAGATTTATCAGAAGCTGCCATCTCCAAAGCCCAAGAGGTAATTTGTTAACTCTATGTTTTTCCAATATTTGCATATTTTTTAAAAGGAAAGAGCAATTTATTCATTAGGGAAAGATCATAAATCAAGACAAGCTAATTCATTAATACAGGAAGGCCAATTTTCAAGCCATATCCGATCCCCAACCATAATTGAACCCACACTAACTAGGTGGTGAGCCACCCTATTACCATCACGTCTAACCCAAGCCCAGTTACAGTAGTCGAACCTCCAAGCCCACCTCAAAGCTTCCTCGATGTGCCAGCCTGCTTTAGTTCTTGGGACCACCTGATTTTTCAATTTATCAACGAGATCTTTGCAGTCAGACTCCGCCACTGTTTTTCGATAGCCTGCTTCCTAAGCCACACGCAATCCCCATGCCATGGCCTCAGCCTCGTGAATTGCTGCATTAAAAGTGCCTTCCCGCTGCTTCGAACCCACGACTACTATGTCCCCCACGCCATCTCTGACCACCATACCACAACCTATGCCCCCAGAAACCACCAGACCCGCACCAACATTAAGCTTCCAAACGCCTTGCCTAGGAGGTTGCCAAACCCCATTATCGGTTGCCCTCTCACTGCACCCTTAACCTTCGAGCTTTCCTTAAACGCTGCTACAAACTCTCTAGCCCTCTCAATTACCCCCCTCGGCCACTCCATTTTTTGATCGAAAATAGTTCTGTTTCGAGCACCCTAAATCGCCCATGCCATAGTCATAGCTTGCTCAAAAACCTCCTCCCTATGCCTCTCTAAAATAAAGAACAACCAATGATCCAAGCTAGTATAGTTACCACTCCATATCTCACCATCCATCCCACTGTAGTCCCACAAATTTACTGCAAAAGGGCATTCAAGAATCGCATGAGAAGAGGTGTGCTCCCATGCTCCGCATATAGAACAACTCATCTCGCTTGAATTTATACGTCTAGCCACATTCGCCTGCGTAGCAAGAGCTCATTTGGCTAACTTCCAGGCCATCATTTTCACTCTCGGTGGAACCGAAGCACCCAAATCGCCCTCTACAACCGCTGCCACGACCCCTTTGACGAACTCGCTTCTTTCGACACTTTTGGTTGAAGAAGAAGTTGGTATCCCGACTTTACAGTATACTCTTCCGAGCTTGTGTAATGCCATCTTACCTTGTCTTGAGGCCACGAGCAACATAACGGCGGGATAGATTCAATAACCTATGCATCAATCGCCAAAAAATTTTGGTTGACTACTTCCATGTTCCACTTTCCCTCAATCTTATCTATGAGATCCGCTACTTTAATAGCTGAAACTACACGGGTTGGGCGTGTAATTGGCCTAAACGAATCCGGGCGCTGCAGCCAAGGATCAGTCCATATGTCAATGCTTTCCCCATTTCCCACAACCCATCTCATCCCACTTTTAATCACCACTCTAGCTTCCCATATACTTCTCCAAACATAACTCGGCTTCCTACTCAACTCCGCCTCTAAAATCCCACAATTTGGGAAATATTTGGCCTTTAAAACTCTTACGGCTAGAGACATCGGGTCATTCATAATTCTCCAATTATTTTTCGCCAACATTACCAGATTAAAAAATTCCAATCGGAAGCCCAAACCCCCATCATCTTTCCTTTTACACAACTCCTCCCATCTCATATAATGCAACTTCCTCTGAGAACCTTTGTGGCCCCACCAAAACTTCGTAATTGCCGCTTGGATATTTTCACAAATGGAAGAAGGTAAAGACAATCATTACATAGGTAGGTATTGCTTGGGCTACGGCCTTTATGAGCACTTCCCTACCCGACCATGAAAGAAGCTTCCCCATCCACCCATATAACTTATTTTCAATTTTATCCTCTAAAAACAAAAACGGCTTACGACGCGATCTTCCAATAAAAGTGGGCACCCCTAAGTAGCGCTCCATGTGAGACACCAAATGCACCCCTAAAAAATCAATCACATCCTTCTTAAGGTCCTCTTTAACTCCTTTACCAAACAATAAACTTGATTTCCCTATTAATCTTTTGCCCTGAAACCTCCTCATAGAGCTGTAATACCTTTTTGACTTCCCTGGCCTGGTCAAGCCCAGCTTTGCAAAAAATAACGCAATCGTCAGCAAATAACAAATGAGAGATTTCTGGTGCCCCTACAGAGACTCGACAACCATTTAATCCTCCATTAACACAAGCATTATTAATGAGTGTCGTAAGCCCCTCGGCACAAAATAAAAATAGGTATGGGGAAATAGGATAATCACCTTGACGCAAACCCTTACTTGGTTTCAAAAAGCCCCTCAACACACCATTAATAATAAAAGAATAACTCACAGTCATCACACACCTCATAATTAAATCTACCCAACTCTCATCAAAACCCAGCTTAAGCATAATATTTCTAAGAAAAATCCATTCCACCCTATCATAAGATTTGCTAATATCTAGTTTTAAGGCCATGGACTTACTAGTAATACCCTCAGTATGCATAGAGTGAAAAGTTTCGAAAGCCACTAACATGTTGTCTGAAATTAATCTCCATGGGGTAAAAGCACTTTGATTCTGAGAAATAATATTTGGAAAAATTAATTTAAGTCTATTAGCAATAGTTTTAGTGACTAGTTTGAAAATCACATTACACAAACTAATAGGTCTAAAATCTGACACGACTTTGGGGTCTTTAATCTTGGGGATTAACACAACTTGGGTATGATTTAATTCTAAGGGGAAAGGGTGACCATTAAGAATGTTCATTACACAATCAGACACAACAGGACCAACAATATCCCAAAAATTTTGAAAAAAGAAAGGATTCATACCATCGGGACCAAGAGCTTTTCCAGGTTGCATTTTTTTCAGTGCATTGTAAATTTCATCCGAAGAGTAGGGCCGACCAAGCATTTGATTCATTTCTTCTGTAACTTTAGGCTCCACCAAATTAAGTACCGTCTCCATATTTTCTGGATTTATTGATGAAAAAATGTCATTAAAATAATTAACCACCAAGTTCTCCATGCCTTGCTCCTCCTTAACCCACACGCCACTATCATCCAAAAGTCTCTCTATATGATTAAATTTTTTCCTCTGATTAGCTCTCTCATGGAACCACTTTGAGTTTTGATCCCCATATTTCATGAAGTCTATACTCTCGATCTTTGCCACCACATAATCTCTTCCCGATGCCTCCACTCTTTCAACTTTCCCATCCATCTCTTTCTTTCATTAGCATCCACGACCTTCTTGAGTCCCTGGGTCGCCTTCTCAATTTCTTTCTTGACACTACCAAAATGGGTCTCACTCCACTCATTAAGCTCCATGCTACACCTTTTAAGCTTCTCCATCACACCTTCTGTGCTACTCCCCTCCCCATTATTCCAAGCTCCCTTCACAATTTCTTTACATGAATTGTCTAAAGCCCACATAATTTCAAACCTAAATCTTTTGTTCTTCCTCCTTTTCCACTTCTCCTTCCCCCTGATATTCAACCTTATCTTGATAGGTAGGTGATCCGACATATCCTCCTCTAAATGTAGCACATCCGAAAAAGAGAAAGAAGCAATCCAATTAGTATTAGCTAGAAAACGGTCAAGTCGTTCTTCAATGGCTTCATCCCCGTCCCTCCGGTTCCACCAAGTGAAATCATACCCCTTATAACCCAAATCTACAAGGTCATAAATGGAGAGTAAATCTTGGAACATCTCTATGCTCCGTTGGTCTTGAGTCCGCCCCCCTCTCTTCTCGTAGTTGTAGAATATCTCATTCAAGTCACCCCCTAATACCCATGGGAGAGAATTATGAGAGCCCAAATCTGAAATAAGCTTGCATGTTTTCTCTTTGATCGAACCTTCCGGCCAACCGTAGACCCAGTAGCTCGCCATTCTCTACTCCCCAACCCCTCCAACACCACAACATCAATATGGTGGCTCAACATGGACAAAAGTTTAACCACCACATCCCGTTTCCACAACATTGCTAACCCACCCGATCTCCCTACACTATCAACATAAACACCATCATAATCACGCCATCCATACTTCCTAGATTCCATCTCCACACAACTCATCTTGGTTTCAGAAAGAAACACCAAGTCCGGCTTTGACCTTCGCAAAACATCGCTTAGGTCTTTAATTGCACGGGGTTCGCCGAGTCCCAGGAAGTTTAGGCACACTGCTCTCCGACGGCCTCCGCCTCGAATGTCATATGGATATCCACACTATCAGATTGTCTTCACTCATCCCCGAGGGCTGCCCCCCTATTTTAATCTTTTTGTGTGTTTTTTTTAACTAACCCCCTTATTCGCCAACTTCTCCTCTTCCTCTTCTCCAACTCTACCACTAAATACTACTGACTTCCCTGACCCCCCACTTCCCTTAGCCCCATCCTCCTCACTTCTAACTTCATAACTCAACCTTTTTTTCACATTTGAAGCTTCCCGCAAGTCGACGATCAGCTTATTTTCCTCCTCTCTTTCTTCAACACTACCCCTTCCCCTACCTTATAAAGGTGATGCCCTCAACCATTGCCCATACGGATATTCCGCTTCGGGGATTTCCTCCTCCTACCCCTAACAATCATGAGTAACATGACCCAGTAAGCAACATAGATAGCAAAAATTCGGAAGTCGTTCATACCTGAAAGTGATCCATTTGACAACCCATTTTATGATGATCTTATTTCCTCGGCAAAGAGGTTTATTAATGTTCAATCTCACCCTGATCCGCATAGACTTTGTCCATCCAGACATGTCTGTATCTTCCTCATTGGCGTATTGTACACTCGGACCCATAAATCAACAAAATAAAAAGCAGTATCGGTTGTTCGTTCCCCTCTAAGGTACGTAATAGGAGCAAATGGCCATCAAACGCCCATGGGCTCGTATCCATCACATGTTTACGATCTGCCGCTGAGAAGAATTGAAACATAAACAGATTTTTCCCAAGTTTCCTCACCAGAAGATTTTTTTGCAGTTTCCAGTTTTCCACAAGTTATTTAACACAATTTTCATGGCTTCTACATTAAAAATGCTATTTGTAAAAAGTTTAACTACCAAGCAAGATCAATCTGAGCCTTCATATCCTCGCTCGGGACTTCGTCCATGTCTACAATTTCATCCTCCTCCTCTGTTAATTTGAATTTTCCCATCGCCTCTTCCAGAGATTCCATGGCTAGTTGTAACAGTAAAGGTCGAGAAAGAAAAGAAGACAGTCTGTCGCCTTTAGTCACAGAAAAAAATGAATCAGAAACTTTAACAAACCCAACTAATTCTTGAGAAAAAGACCCTGCACAGAAAAACCAAAAAAAAACCCTAAAAAACCCCTTACCCAATAAGAGAAAGGACTCACCTCCTATAAAGAATAGGACAAAAGAAAACACAAATTGAAAGCACTCACAAAATTCAGAGATGAAGTTTGGAATGACGAAAGAGGAAAAATTCCAAACTCACAACCCTAGAGAGAACCCTAGCGTGAGAGACTAGTTTACACTCAATATTTGCATATTTAGGGCTTGTTTGTTGCACTTTTCATGAGAATAAATTTCATATTACAATTTATATATGTTGTGGAATTAATTTTACATACCCATTCTTTGGAATTTACAAAATGTGTTTTGTTATCATTATGGAAATTAACATTTTTAGGGAATTTGAATAATATAGGGTGGGGTGGGTGACTGGGTGGGAAGGTAAAATTCTTACATTGTGTAGAGTTGAAAATTCCTAGAAATTTCAAGTCACTCCATTGCATTTCTCACTATTTTTGTCAATCATGTCACGTTAAATTTTAAATTTTTCTAGCAATAATTTTGATTGCCCATAAGAATTTGGTGAACTAATCAAACAATATTCAATAAAAAAATGTGCCGGACCCATTCACATAAAGTATACAAACCGCATGTAAATAATTTATATTAACCTGTAATCATCGTTGCCAAAAAAAACTAATCATAAGTTTACACCTTTTTAAATAACTAATTAAAATTTGTATGGAAAATAATTTTATGCTAAAAGATTACAATTGTATAGCTAAAAAAGGTTACACTTTAGGGTTAGACTATTGACTTACTAAAGAATCATGGGTGTTACTAAATCTATATCTATAAAAGAAGCATAGCCGCCTTTCACAAGACTTCTCCACATGTTACTTACATCCTCTATTGAAATTTCAACATCTCATATTTCTAAATGACAAGTGATAATATAATTAACTGGTATTTAGCCTGTGTAATATAATGCATGTTTTTTTTGTCTATTAATAGTGTAATATTTTATCAAATGCATTTTGTATCCACATTATAGTTGTAAGATCAATATAATTTAGCGTAAGAATGAAAGTAATAATTAATAGTTCAAAACAACCATTTTAAACTTAAACTCTAATAAAAAGTTTGTAAATTATTAGCAGTTTAAAATTCCATAATAATCCTAACAAGTAACAACATTAATAAAAGTAAGAAATATGTACAAACATTTATATTCTCCGATCCTTTGTGGCGTAGTTGGCATTGATAAAAAAAAACTCATATAATATTCAATCAGTGTAAGGAATATCAGAAAATACAACTCAAACAATTTAAAAGAAATTAAATTCTAAACTTTTAGCTCTCATAACTAAATTTGTTGATTGTATGATCAAACTATGTCTTCTTGAAAACATATCAGAATAAAAAAAAAAGGAACAATTGAACCAAATAAAATAAATATTTTGAATTTTTAATTTAAAAGACTTGAAATCAAGTCTTTAAAAAGATGTTTGGAGGGTATGATGGAGTGAGCACAATGATTTCACAAATGTTTATGATGGAGATCAATGAAATAAATATATATAGATAGTTGAAATCTAAGATGGTAAAAATACCTTGTGTAATTTCTCTCTTTTCGAGTCATTATACTTCAATAATCAATACTTCTATTAATGAAGCTAAGGGAAAGGAAAAGCGAGGGGAACACAAGACATATAATCTCTAAAATTTAAAAATAAGAAAATGAGGCATAATGAAAGATGATGTGTCATTGAGAGGAAGATAGATGATTTTTCATTGAGATGAAGAGGGAGTGATCATGTGTGAGAAGTGATTTAGGAGATGATGAATCATGTTTGTGTTTGGGTGGGAGTTTAAGTCCAACCTTTGTACCCCAAATCCATACAATAATCTAACATTTTGACTTTTAGCAACCAAGAAACCAAACTTGAAAGTGAGAGGTTAATTATATGCTACTCTATTGTTATTTAGGTTTTTTTTTTGGTTTAATTAACTACCATACACATTAAATAACTAATGTTAACTGTACTTACCTATACAACAGATCGATAAAAATAAAAACTGAGAGGTTGTGTTTCATTGGTTGGATTTGGTGTGCAAAAGTTGGATTATTCCCTAACAATCCAAAGGTTGAATTATTGATTGTTAAAACTCAAAAATATTGGATTATTAAAAGCAAATAATCCTTTTTATTTTTCTGCATAGTTTTAATTAAATTAGTTTTACTTAAAGGAATTAATTTCCCATGAAAAGGAAATTCCCATGGAAATTCCCATGGCAACCAAACATATGAAGAATCAGAATGTTCTAGAGAGAATCAGAGAGAATAGTTTGTAATCTTTTTGTATTAAGTCAAAATTATTTTACAAGGAGCAACTAGACCATATATATACAAGAGGATGTTAGAGTTTGTTATGAACTAATGACATCAGCAAAACAAACTGAATAACAAACTAATTTTATTACAATTAGAATTAATTATATTTCCCATACTCCCCCTGCAAGCTGGATCGAGGAACAAGACCAAGCTTGGAGCAAAGAAAATTGTGAGCAGTGGAAGCCAAAGGTTTGGTTAAAACATCAGCAAGCTGCTTGGAACTTGGGACATGGCAAGTATCAAGGGTACCAGCTTGTATTTGTTCCCTTACATAATGCCAATCCCTTAAGAAATGTTTAGTCTTTTCATGAAAGACTGGATTATGGGCAATGGATTCTGCAGATTTATTATCACAGTGAAGAATGACAGGGTGTTTGAGGGGTATAGTAAGATCAGTGAGGAGCCCTTCGAGCCATGTTAATTCACTAGCAGTAGCAGACATGCTACGGTACTCTGCCTCAGCAGAGGATTTACTAACTGAGGTCTGTTTCTTGGTCTTCCAAGACACCAAACAATCTCCCAAGAACACACAATAAGCTGTTAAGGACCTGCTACTGAACTTGCACGAGCTCCAGTCTGCATCACAGTATGCAGCTAAGGTAAGAGAGGAAGAAGCAGGGTAATAAAGACCATAATCCAAAGTACCTTTCAAGTACTTAAGTATGTGCATAGCAGCCCTCAGGTGGGGTATTCTTGGGGCACTCATGTATTGACTAAGGTGTTGGACAGAATAGGACAAATCTGGTCGAGTAAGACCCAAATAAAGTAACCTCCCAATCATCCTTCTATACTGGCCTGGATCAGTAAGCAACTCCCCATCATCAATGCTTAATTTGAGTGAAGTAGGAAGAGGGGTAGACACATGAGAATAATTCTCCAAACCAGCATCTTTAATGATGTCCAATATGTATTTTCTTTGAGAAAGAAAAGTACCAGAAGAATTCCTTAAAACTTCAACCCCTAAAAAATAATTCAGCTCTCCTAAATCCTTGATAGTAAAGGCTTCATCCAATCCATGTTTTACTAGATCAATATCCTTTTGATTTGTCCCAGTTAAGAGCATGTCATCAACATACACCAAGATGGCTAAAAACTCCTTGCCATATGTTTTTGTGAAAAGGGAATAGTCTTGCTTAGATTGAGTGAATCCAATGCCAAGCAAGTGTTTGGTTAGTTCTTTGTTCCACTGACGAGAGGCTTGCTTAAGGCCATAGATAGACCTATTGAGTTTGCATACCTGACCAGGAAGAGCCTTAGTGTACCCTGCAGGAGGCTTCATGTAAATGTCCTCATCTAAAAAACCATGAAGAAAGGCATTATTGACATCAAGCTGGCATAGTGGCCAATTATGAATGGTAGCAAGGGCAATAAGCACCCTAACAGTTGCTACTTTAGCAACAGGACTAAAAGTATGAAAGTAGTCCTCCCCCTCAATCTGCTGATAGCCTATGGCAACCAGCCTGGCCTTTAGTCTCTCAACAGAACCATCAGGCTTTAGTTTGGTTTTGTAAACCCACTTGGCTCCTATAGCCTTTTTGCCTTTTGGTAAATCACATAAAGTCCAAGTGTCATTAGTTTCCATTGCTTCTAGCTCCTTGTTCATGGCTTGAATCCAACCAGGGTGTTTTTTAGCTTGAGAATAACAACTAGGTTCAGGAATAAAGTCATCAGATTGAGCATTAGTCTTGGCAGAAAAAGACAGAGAATCAGAAGTAATAGTATGATGTGGTACATAAGTACCAACACAATCTTGAAATTTGGAAGGAACCTTGATAGTCCTGGTGGAAATTTTGGAAGGATGAGCAACCTCGGGCTGCTCAGGAAGAATACGAGGATTATCAGAAAGAATTATGGGATTAATTTGTGGAGAATGTGGTGAAAAATTTTGTGGTGAATTTAGTGAGGAATCTTGTGGAGAATGTGATGGAGAATTTGGTGGTGGATTTAGGGAGTTATTAATAGGAGAATCTGATGAAGTATTTGTGGAGTTATTTTGTGGAAAATATTGTGGTTCATTTGCAGAAGAATTGATCATAATAGGCAAAACATTTGCATGATTGTAACCTGCATGATTATCATTAGTAAAGTAAAAAAAACTTTCATCACCAAAATTAATTGCATTTTGAGAAATAATTGATTTATCAGAAGAATAAGTTGTTGAAAAATGCTTTGAAACAGTTTTGTAAGGAAAAACTTTTTCAAAAAAGGTAATATGCCTAGAAACAAAAGTATTGTGTGTTTCTAGATCATATACCTTATAGGCCTTTTGGCCAAAAGGATATCCAATGAACAAGCATCTCCTGGCCCTAGCATCCATTTTGTCTTTCTTAGGATCCATATTATGAGCAAAACAAAGGCTCCCAAAGACTCTCAACTCCTCATACACTGGTTTCTTGCCAAACATCACTTCAATTGGAGTCTTCCACTTTATGACTTTGGAGGGCATTTTGTTAATCAAATAAGTGGCAGTCAAGATACAGTCTCCCCAAAACTTCTTGGGTAAATTAGCTTGTATCCTCAATGATCTTGCAACCTCCAATAAATGCCTATGTTTACGTTCAACCCTTCCATTTTGTTGAGGTACACCAACAACACTTCTTTGATGAATAACCCCTTTCTTAGCAAAGAAACTTTTGCATTCTTCATTAATAAATTCAGATCCATTATCACTCCTAATACTCTTGATCACAACTCCAAACTGATTTTCAATCAAAGAAAAGAAATCCTGAATAATTCTTTTTACTTGCATTTTATTGTGAAGTAAAAAGGTCCAAGTCAACCTACTACAATCATCAAGCAAAGTTAAGAAATAAGAGGCTCCATTCAGTGTCTTAATTCTGAATGGACCCCATAAATCCATATGTACAAGATCAAAACATTTTTCAGCTCTATTTTTACTCTTAGAAAAAGGCAATTTATGGTGTTTAGACAACTCACACACTTCACATTTATATTGCTGTAATCCAGTACAATAAAAAACATCAATATTCTTCATTTTAGATAATGAGACATGTCCCATTCTAGCATGCATTAAACCTACATCAGTAGTATTACAACTATTTGCAACCTTATTTGTAAATTCATCCATTACATTCAATTTATTTCTACTACTTGAATCAACCTCCATGTAGTATAATCCATCCTGTTTCCTCCCATTGGCTAAGATCTTTTTAGTAGAAAGATCCTGAAAATAGCAACCATTGTCAGTAAACATGACACTTATTTTGGAATCACTAATCAACCTGCCAACAGAAATCAAATTGTGCTTAAAACCAGGAACCAACAGCACATTAACCAGAACAACAGATTTATTCAAAATCACAGAACCTACTTCTTTAACCAATTTATATGAACCATCGGGAAGCCCAACCTTGATAGGATTAGCAAGAAACCTTCTATTATGCATTAAGCTAGCATCAAAGACCATGTGATCACTTGCACCAGAATCTACTATCCAACAAAATTTATCAGGAACATATTTACCACAGCAATTAACAGAACAGGACATAATACCTGCACAATTGGCAAAACTCTGTCCAGAAGAACTAGGTCCAGCCTGCTTCCTCTTAGTCATCTCCTGGTATATGGCATTGATCATATCAGTGTCAACCTTAGGTTCATCAAGAGGACTTTCAGAACTACCAGCATAATCAACCATCTCACTTTGCACATTAGCAGCCATCTTTCCTGACTTCACAATAGCCTTGGAGTTCTTCATGTTAGTGTACCACTCAGGATATCCAATGAGCTTGAAACACTGATCCACTGTATGTCCTTTCCCTTTACAATTACTGCAAACTTTGTCATATTTCTCCTTCTTCAAATCTTTCTTCCAATCATTCTTAATCTCAGTAATACCTGTGATCCTGCTGCTCATAGGCCTAGACATCCTATGAGCCACCAAAGCAGTACTTTCAACACTTGCATTCTGATCACTTACTTCTTTTTGCTTCTCTATCTGCTGGACAATAGAGTAAGCCTTGTTTACACCTGGAAGTGGATCCATAGTAAGAATATTTGTTGTTGCATTGTCAAATCCTGAGTTCAAACCTAGCATGAATTGCATCAGTTTCTCATCAGCCTCATATGCCTCCAGTTTCTTTGAAAACTCACAAGTACATTTCAGCATAGCTCCACAGCTACAAGTAGGCATCCTGCGTAAATCTTGCAGTTCATCCCACAGTCGCTTAATCTTTCCATAATATGACATAATTGTCATATTTTCTTGCCTAAGATTAGCAATCTCCTTCTTCAGTTGATACACTTGTGGACCATTACATTGCCCAAATCGTTCAGCAATTTGACTCCATAGCTGATAAGCAGTATCAGCATACGTAAAATCATCAGCTACCTCATGTGACATAGAGCTCATTAACCAACAAGACACCATGTAATCACATCTCTTCCACTGTTGAAAATCAGCATGATCTTCAGCAGGTTCTTTCAAAGATCCTGTTATAAAACCGATCTTATTCTTCGCGCCTAGAGCACGCTTCACGTTCTTACTCCATCGTAAGTAATTATTTCCATTGAAAACCGTAGTCACCAAAGAACAGTTAGGATTGTCTGAATTAGACAGAAACAGAGGATTGAATTAAATGATTCTGATGTTTTGGAGGAAATCTCAGAATCAGCCATTGTTGATCAACAAAAGAAAACTCAATTAATTTGAGTATGGCTCTGATACCATATGAAGAATCAGAATGTTCTAGAGAGAATCAGAGAGAATAGTTTGTAATCTTTTTGTATTAAGTCAAAATTATTTTACAAGGAGTAACTAGACCATATATATACAAGAGGATGTTAGAGTTTGTTATGAACTAATGACATCAGCAAAACAAACTGAATAACAAACTAATTTTATTACAATTAGAATTAATTATATTTCCCATAAAACATACCCCTAGTTCAATTCAGCAATACTTTAAAAGTTCCATACGAGGTGCACGAGCACGGAACATACCCAATTACCCACGTGTTCATACTACATTACTACTCCATAATATTTTGGAAAATTTGCTAAAAAAACACTTTTAAAAATTTCATTTTGTGAAAAAAACAATTTAGAACCCCAAATTTTGTTGTAAGATAAAACTTTTTTGTGGATTTCAGGCGTGGATTCCGGTGAGAGGTTTTCATTTTTTTTCACTTGCTTCATTTTTCACTTTTTCCCCCACTTCCTAACTTTATTTCCCTCCTAATTTCAATGGCGGAAAACCGCAAAAGGGTTTTATCTCACAACAAAATTATATTTGGGGTTTGGATTTTAACTTGCCAAAAAGTTTTTAAAAGGTTTTTTTGTTGCAAAATCAAAATTTAAAAAGTTTTTTTTTTGACAAATTTTCCTAATATTTTATTATACTCCACTGTTTTTAGTTGTAACAATGAACAAGTTAATTTTGGCACATCCATCCAACATTTGACTACTAATTTTTATTTTTACATAAGATTAAATATAGTAAATTGAATTATTGATGGATTCGCTTCGTCTCGATACACATTATGTAAATACTTTGTATATGTTTTTTTATAATTTTATAATTGTACAGTTTAAAATATTGTCGGTCAAAATTGTGCCTCAAAAAATATGAAAAGTCCAGTTACATGTGTTTTTTTTTTTTTTTTTTTTTTTTTTTTTTTTTTTTTTTTAAAATTTGGATCAAATACTATCATATGGAGTATTAATGTTTCACCATATATTTTGACCTCAATAGCTTAGGGCTTCATCAGCAAATGGCAGTTCCATAGCTTTCGTACTTGATAACTTCTTCACTTGGCAGCCAGATACACCTTTCGATTTCATTTTTGACTACACGTAAGTAAATATATATATACTCATTATGGTGGATTTTGGTTTGCAAATTAATTGTGTATATATATTGAACGAACATGTTAGATACTCAGATCTGATTTATGTAATATAAAATGATAATTTTATAGCATTAAAAGTTTTAATTCTTCCATTAAGTAGGTATAATAAATTATATTATAAACGGATCTATTTTGGATCTGAATCCACATGATCCGTAGGATATGGATCCTCATTTTAAAGATTCGTTGAATCTAAATCCAGAAGTAAAAATATAGATCTGGATGTAGACCTAGATCTATCAAGATCCGGTCCACTGCCATCACTACACGCAAGTATTCACATAAATAAACTTCAATCTATTTTTGTCATGCTAAACATTTTTTTTTGTTCTGTGATTTTTGTGAGATCATACCTTTTAAAAAAATTTGGCAACTTACAACCCTAAACCTAATTTTTTTTGTTAGATGAAACCTTGATCGTATTTTCCGACGTTGAGTACTCCTTTCTGGCGTTGACTCGTATTCTTGCAAAATCTCAAGCATAGATTGATGCCTGAGAAGTATTGAAAGAAGTTCAAAGAAGAAATGGAGGAAGGAGCAAGGTGAAGATTAAGAGAGAAAAACATGCATGTGAAAATGAGATATTATCAAAGACGAGTCAACGTTAAAAAGGAATAGTCAACGCCAGAAAATAAGGTCAAGGTTTTATTTGGAAAAAAAAAATTTGAGGTTTTAAGTTGCCTAAAGTTTTTTAAAAGATTTCATCTCGCAAAAAAAAAAAAACGTTTTTAAAATGTTTCATACGACAAAAAAAAACCTACCTTTTTTTTATATAACAACAAAAAAAAAATCTTTTATTTAACGTTTACTTATGCCTAAAAATTCAAAAAAAAGCATAATAAATAAATGATAAGTCAAAAGTATTTTTGTTTTGAAACAAATATGCCAGACAAATGTTTGATCTCTATAAGGGTGTATTTTCTTTAACTAATGTCAGATCAGATCAGGGGTGTGTTCTCTTCAAGTTGTACCATATCTGATCAAATCTCATAAGTTCCAATCAGATTCAATCTTCTTAAACAAAAATAAGATTATGCTTTCTTCTGGAAACCATCTTCTTCTATGTGTAAACTGGACCGTTTGGTAGCCGGTCATAAATAGTGGTACTAAGAATAGATTTATAACTAAATTTGAAAGAAAAATCAAAATTCATTCCCATGGTGGTGCTAGTTTAACACCAATTTATCAAATTTTATTCACAAATATACATTCCTATCTAATATCACCCTCCTCATGGTAATAGATGATAATAGAAAAAAAGAAAAAAGTTTCAAGCTTTGGAATAAAAATATGTTTATTACCAAAAACTAAAGGGCATGCCACTATGATGCCTGGAAACCATCTGGAAACTATGATGGTACTTTATTCTTCTCTTCCATCACACCACGGTCGTCATCTTCTTCATTTTCTCTCTCCACTACAAATTTTACCCCTCCATTCCGGCCCA
This sequence comes from Salicornia ramosissima, assembly GCA_951394345.1. NCBI lineage: Eukaryota > Viridiplantae > Streptophyta > Magnoliopsida > Caryophyllales > Amaranthaceae > Salicornia > Salicornia ramosissima. Next base: position 40,971,046 of record OX596237.1, on the reverse strand, counting down.
CCACCATCGTCATCTTCCTCTCTCCACTACAAAATTTACTCCGTTTTCTAAGAATTTATCTTCAATGGCTTTCTCTGATCTCTCCAAATTCATCCTCTTAATCAACATATGAATTTCTAGGCTCGTTGTTGCTTGTTGAATCGTGGGTTAATTAATGACAAAAATGTCAGATTTTGGGTTTGATTGAATCAATGAAGAAATTACATAGTAAAGATGGATGGTGACGAATGTAAGAATAGCATAGTAATATTGTGTAATTGGGTCAAGTCCATAAACAAAACCAAATGTTATGGTCAGACTGTATGACCCAATACTTTTAATTTGTTTTTAATACAACATCATGGGCATATGTAAGGTGCAATAACGTCCTTCTAATGCATTTTGAATAATATATTATTTTTAATAATAGATTTTGAGAGTTGAGATCTTCTAGAGTTTAGCATAGGTAGAGTTGGTAGAGTTGTGAGAGTGGGGGTTTTTAAATATTTTTTGTTTGACTTTTGCAGAAATTATCTTAGCCATTGATTGTTTTTCAAGGGTCCAGATTTTAAAAATCTACCAAAATTGAAATCTAGAGGATCTGAACTCTAGATTTTGAAGTGCCGCCATCTAACATGGTTAATGACTAATGAATGCGTATATGGTGTATGTGCAGATTCTTTTGTGCACTCGATCCTAAGTTGAGATCTGCTTGGGCAGGTCGTATGGCAAATCTACTTAAACCAAACGGAGAACTTCTAACTCTTATATTCCCGGTACGACGCATATTCAATTTGATTTTTAATTCATTATTTCATTTTAATACATGTTTTAAAGTTGTAACACTAACCCATAGTAGTAATGAATAACCAATTAACCATGGTTAATCATAGTTAATTTTTAGAATAAAATATAAAATAATACCAAGTACTCCCTCCGTCCCCTATTGTTTGCCCCCATATTGACTTTTGGCACTGTTCATTTAGTAACTTTGACTCTTTATAATTTTATATATATAAGGAAAAATATAGTCAAATGAGATCTCGTTTTATTCAGCTTAATGTGTACTTTTTTAATATGCAGTTTATATAATTTTTTATTACATGTATTTAAAAATATTTTCGTTTAAAGTTATATCTCGGAGATGAGAAAAAGTGAATGGGCAAACAAAAAAGGACAGAGGGAGTACTTCATAACCAATTTATTTATTTATTTATTTTTTTTTTATAAAATTACAATTTGTACCAGCCACGTACTCTCAAATTATATAAAGCATGTTAAATTTGATTATGAATATTAGAAATGGGCATGGGCAACCCAATATAGAAGAGGAGAGTTATGTTACTTACAGGCCATAGGAGGTTCCATCCTAAAACCAATTGGTAATAGGAGGAGGGACTCCTAGACTTATAAGTTAGTTTAGCATTTCCTCATCTTCCAATGTGGGACACTCACTAGTGCACTATATGATATATGGGGTTCAACACTCCCTTTCACTAGTGAGTAGTATCCTTAGAATTCAGAGCTAACTGGAAAGACAATCAGAAATAATCCTCTTAGGAGCTGGACATCCTATATATCGAGGCAAACCCTTTCCAGTGCTTAATAATATATACTCCCCTATATATGTCCCTTTTTGTTTGCCCCATTCACTTTTTCTCATCTTCCGAAACACAACTTAAAATGAACGCATCTTTAGATACATATATAATAAAACATTATATAAATTACATATTAAAAAAATACACATTGAGTTGAATCAAACGAGATCTCATTTGATTATATTTTTCCTTATATGTATAAAATTATAGAGAGTCAAAATTACCAAATAAATAGTGTCAAAAGTCAACATGGGGCAAACAATAAGGGATGGAGGGAGTATTTAGGCTGAACAAATAATATTCTACTGTTTATTTGAAAATAGTTTATTGTTATTAAAAAAAATATACCTTTTTAATATATATTTTTCATTTTTATATTATGTAAGTGTATTTCGAAATTTTTTGAGACACTTTTTTTTTTGTTATTATTGCCCCGGGATTGAATCCTCACTCCAGCTTGCTGGGTTTCTCTTTCCCCCTTGTACTGGCGTTCTGAAATAGGACTAGTACAAGGCCCACCACTTGTGAACCTAATCGTTAAAAAAAAATTATTACTTAAAACATTTACGGCCTGTTTGATAGTCGATTATAAATCATGGTATATAATGAGAATGAATTTATAACTAAATTTGGATGAGAAATCAAATGGTGGTGCTACCTTAGCTCTAATTTATCTAATTTTCTTCACAAATACCAATTCCCATCAAATACCACCCTCCCCAATGGTAGTGGATGGGAATAAAAAAAATGAGAAGAAAATTGAAGCTTGAAAAATAAAAATTTGTTTTCCATAAAGATTATTATAAGGTTTCTCCTTAACAAAATTACGCTATAAATTCATTACCAATACCACAATTTATTACCAACAACCAAACAGACAGTTAATTACATGCATGTTGATTGACCCTTTTTTTAATTTAATACCTTTTCCCCACAGATATCAGATCATGTTGGAGGGCCTCCATATAAAGTATCTGTTTCAGAGTAATTTTCTACCTTACTTTTATCTCGAGTATACAATAAATCAGTTATTTGATTCTTCTATATTAATATTATTAATTTTCTACGTCTACAATATATATACCTAAAAATTAAATAATAATTATACATTATTGTGATATATTATGCATGCAGTTATGAAGAAGTTCTTGCTCCTTTAGGGTTTGAGATCATTTCCGTAACAGATAATGAACATGCTGTTGAAACCCGTAAGGTATTATTTTCACAATTATTATGGTACTCTAGCTATTGGGAAATGATTTTACCACCCGGCCCCAATAATTGATATTGGCACCTCATTGTAAGAGGAAAATTTTCTATATTTTACTCATGAAGTGGGGATGCCAAAATCACTTTCCCGATGCAATTATTTTTTTTAATATGCTTGTTTCATAAAATTCATGACGTTTAACTTTATAACTTGTCAATCCATTTTTAGTAGTGCCATTATTACACTCCATCTGTCCTAAATGACTTGCTATATTTTTCTTATTTGGATGTCCCAAAATACGTGCTAGTTACTACATTTTCTTTTATAGTCTATGGACCCCATACATATTTTACATTTTTATCCTCTTTAAGCCATTCTTTTTTTTTTTCTAATTGCCTTTACCAACCTGGGCCCCAAATGAAGATTGGTTTGCATAAAAATTTGTGCCAAAATGAAATGTAGAAATTAAAATGGGACGGAGGGAGTATTTAGTTAAATATTAGTAAAGATTATAAAAGCTTGATATACTTAATTGGAGTAAACAAATATATTATTCTATATTGAAAAGAATTTCAAATATTATTCTCTTTAATAGCGAATGTTGTTCAAATTTTAAGTTATAAAAACGTATGGAATAGAGGGAATATGTCCATTTTGTACTCTTTGATGAAAACTTTCATGTACAAGCTAAGCTATGCATTTTATACGTTACAATTACTACAATAATATCATTGGATTATTGTAAATTTCAGGGTTATGAAAAGGTTTGTTGGTGGAAGAAGACTTCAAAGTTGGATTCCTAAATGGCTTCGCTATTTTTATATCTCAAAGTTTCTATAATGCTAGTTTCTTTCTGATGTTGATAACAATTATTCAATTATTAATACTCTTTTTTTTTGTATGAGAGTACAATAAGAACATTACTTCTTCATTATGATGAACTTATTTTTTATGAAAATATGTGTTTTTCATCATGGTAACTATGTGTTATTTGATTTTATTTTTAGACTTTTATTCATACATTCAAGAAGTTCCACATGGTATCTTTGAGGTTACCCTTTTCGAATGTATAGTAACCTATGAGCAAGCTAAGCAAAGTGCATAGATAACGTATGTAAGAAACATCGTACCACTAATTTGATATATAAAAAAAGTTTTCAACACTATACTTCTTATGGGCATATTTTAATTTATGTGACATTAACCCGACGTTTGACGTAATTAACATGCATACATGCTCAATATATTATCAATGTAGTTAAAATAAGTTCCCAACTATATAAAAGATGGACTAAGAATCAGGTTAAAAACTCCTGGTAATAAACAGAAAATACCCAAGCTAGCTCTATCAAGGAGTTCTTTTGGCGTAAGAAATTGAATAAGTTTTTCTCCTGCGATCACTCAGGTGGGGGTCTAAGAGACTTGTTGTTCATAATAATCGAATTCTTACACTATGACCAAAGAAACTGGTTAAATAAATTAATAATCGGTCTTTGAGAGTACTCAAAGAATACAATTATCTATAAGATTTGTTTCACATGTACCATCAAGAAGAATGGCTATAATAAATAAACAGCCAATTAGACTTTTATTTTTTATATAAAAAATGTTGTCCCCAGCACACAGCCCCTACCCTCCTATTGTACGTCATCTCTTGCACTCATTCCTCCCTTAAATCCTCAACCACACCCCATCCCCCTCCTCGATCTAGTGCCCCCCATCCCCGATCCCCTACTGTACCAGGCCCCTATCACTTCCTACTGCCCCCACCCCTTTTGAAACGACCCGACTTAAACCAACACCGATTACTTATTGATCGATAAGTCGAATTACCACTAAACCAACTCATACTTAAAACAAAACGAAATAAAAACAAATCCCAAATATTGTTATTACTCCAAGCCCAAATATGCACTAATGTTAGCTACAAAGTCAATCCCAAAACAAGAACTCAACGACTAACAAACCCTAATAAACAAAAACATAAAATCAAGGCTAATGGGTAGACTAATGTCAATACTCGCAATACACACACTGACCCACAACCACCAATTAACCAGATACTTAGCACCGTCACCTGAAATGAGGGTCCACCACCAGTGGCGAGTAACTAGGCTGTTCCATCTAAATATGGAACTCAAACCACACAACATAGCAAAGGAAACCGAAACGAAACATGATACATGCAAATCATGTCATCTACCAACCATACATATACACGCATGATTACATAACTCAAAAACATTATAATAATCGCATATCAACACACAAATGCGTACCTGGCATGCTTCACCGCAACAACAATTAATAACACACAAATCAATCATATACCCAAGCACTCAAGCAGTTCTCTAGTCATCGGCATAAGCCGGCTGTCAAATCTCTAAACGCGGTAGGGTGCACCATAATAGAGAGTACTAGGTGTCTGTAATCGGAACTGCAATGCCAGAATCATCCACTTTGTGTCCTTTCCTCCAAAACAAATTACGAAAAACCGAAACCAAATAAAATCAAATAAAATTAATGAATCAATCAAAACGACCCAAAATGACAGTATAGTCCATGCTCGTTGGTCAACCAATGTGTTTCCCAACTTTCCTAACATGTGTCGGGTCGAACCAATGCGTCCTTTCCGTAACCCTCCAATGCAAGGGCTATGCCTAAGTACTGGCCAATACTCCTCAGTTAGCTACTCGGGTTTCACTAACCCAGACGACAATCCTAGGACAATAACTACCCCATGATCGAACACAAGGTAGCGGGCTACAACTTAACCAAAAATAGCTACTCGAGTTTCACTAAGTTAGGCGACCGTTTTGAGAAAACGATTCGAAAATCTTTCGACATGATCACCATGATCAATAAATCAAGATAACGATACAAAAATCTTTAGACATGATCAATAAATCAAGAAAACGATCCGAGAAGCGTATCGACATGATCACCAGGATCAATAATGAAAATCCGACATTCTAACTTCAAGAATTCAAACGGAAAACCAAGACTTGACAACAAAACTCAATAACAAAACCAATAGGTCAAGAATCATCCAGAATCACCAAGAAAGGAAAAGAACGCAATAAGACTCAACAAGAAACTTCAAGGTTCATCAAGTACATCCAAGAGTCATCGTGATAGTTCAAGAATCATCAAGACTCATCAAGAAAGATCAATATCCACCAAGAACGATCATGAATCATCAAGATTCCAAACCGACAATAAATACTAACTTAGAACTTCAAGAAAATCATCGAAACTTTAAGATAGAAACTAGCACAACGATCTTTTTCCAAAGATCAACATTCATAAGCATGATTCAATCATAAACAATACATATCGCCATATTCAAGTTCAAGAACACAATCATATAATATTCATAATAACAAGACTCAAAATCTAAACATAAAGTCTAAAACTAGTCGTCAAATAACTCAACATAAATCAATTAAGATCATCAAGATTCAAAGCGAAAGCCATCATCATACACGACATCCATGTATGAAAAACCATAACATAAAACTTTAATCAAAACAATAAAAAAACGCATATAAAACTAATCTAAACATAATATCATGATCATAAACTCAACAATAGTCCATCACATTAAATTCTAAATTAAATCATCATGCATAAATAAATTCATGTAATAAACATAATACTAAATTATGAATTAAAACTTAATCCTATGTTATACTATGTCAATTTGACTACCCAACTTTAGATAAAACATCTTGTTACTTCGATTAATCGAAACACCAAAATGCAAGCAAGAACGATCACGATCAAACACGATCCCGGACAACAAACCACACGGCTCCATGCTTGAATCACACGGCTACCATGCTTGGATCACATTGCCAAGGCTCCAAAACCAAGACACGACCTCACTTGCACCATACACAAACCACTACTTGCACCACACGACACCACCCAACCATGAACCACCCTTGAAAGATCTAAACCCGAAATACACTTGAACCAAGGATTTTGAACACAATTGTTGAAGATTAGATGACTACCATATAAATGTAGTCTAATGGAACATGAATCTTTAAAATTGGGAACAAAAAGATGAAAAAACTTTGAGTGGAGAAAAGATGGAGAATGGCGTGTAAGTGAGAGGGAGAAAGGAGAGAATGTTTGTTCTTGTTGTGTTTGCAAAGATGAGTGGGGAAATGAAGTGAAAGGATGTAAGGGACCTTAAATCCTTAAGGGGTCTCTTATTTATAGAAGTATGCAAGAAGAGAAGCAAACCAAATGGGCAGAAGGAGTGGAGAGGGCCAGCCATGATGAAGAGAGGAGGGAAAGTGGGCCACTTGATGCAATTTTAAGTCCAATTCAAAATAACTTCGGGCTTGAAATAGTTATTGGGTACAAGATCAATTAAATCACCGACCCAATTGAAATTGATCCAACAATTAAGATAAACAAATGGGCTATAAATAATTTCTTAAGGTAGATTTATAAATCCAACTCAAGAATTCAATTTGGCCTAACTCAATTAAGTAGACCTTGGTCCTCTAAATTAAATTCAAGTCTCGGGCTAGTTCAAGCTAAGCCAACCCAAAGCTATTATTCAACTTGATCCAAAAATCTATCGAAAAACTATTCTAATCCGGTTACGTACCAAAGAGAGACTAAAATCACTTCTAACCCCTACTTGGTCAACTCGTTATTAATTCAATATTAACTGGTCCTCAACCACAAATTGCCGTAAATGGAGCTCTAGAACCCTAACGGGTTGAAATCAAACGAGAGAGCGAATAATATTAAATTAAATGAATTTAATTAGAAAACGTTATAAAATATTGTTATAATAAATTCCCGAAAGAAATACTTTCAAAAGGATTTTCAATTTATAAAATAGGGAATTTATTTCTATTTTTCGAAATCGAATTTTGAGACGACCAAAACCACCTAATAATCTAAACTCATGCATACAAGACCCTAAACGCGCACGGGCGTGTCTGATTGGCCTGGGCATTGGTTTTGAATTGGTAAACACCCCGGACAAAACATGTATGTTACCGCAAGCTAGCTAGCACAAATATTGGGACTGTCCGAGCAAAGTTAATTAAGCTGTACGTAGATTTCACATGTTGTTTTCTCTTGCTCTTAAATAATTATGCTTTACTCTTGGCCATAGATAGATTTAATTAGTTCAAAGACCTAGATTAATCATTCTTTTAGGTTTAATCAAGCTCGATCTATAAATAATAGCTCATTAAGCCTCTTTTGTAGTCAATCTTTGGCTGAATGAAATTTGAGAATTTTCTCTACTTCAGTCCTTATTTAACTCGATCTCCATCCTTAGTGGATTCAAACCCTGCAAAACTTTTTGATTTGTGTTTAGTCATAATCTCTTCTTTAGTTTGTGTCGTTTAGTCTAGATTATGTTTAGTTCTTGATTATTTATTAATACTTGGTGAATTAATTTTCAATTTCATATCCTTATTTTCATGTTGTTTTGGGTTGAATTGGGGATATGAATTTTTCTAGAGACTTTGTGGATTTTTGCTTGTTTTTTATGCACCAAAGTGGACTCAAGATCCAAGCTAAGGTTCTTATCCTCTAAAATATCCCTGGATTGGTGTTGAATTATTTTTAGATTTTTGGATATTTTGTTGAATGCACACCAAGTGTTTGATTAAGTGCTTGTGAGTATTTTCTTTCTCTAAAACCCATACTTCTTTATCTAACATTAAAGGACTTCAAATAAGACTTTTAACTCCACAAAGTAGTAACGTAACCACCTTTACATGCATAGTCCCCAAATTTCTAACCCTCTTTATATCATCCTTACATTATGGATAAGGAAAGGTACCGAGATGATGGATTTAGGAGAAACATGCATGTCTCTTGGTCAAGCTAGACTTGCTAATGTTGAGAAAAGTATGGAGGAGTTAAGTCAAGGGATGGAAAATTTACTTGAATCTTTTGAGAGAAATTTTAGGTGCCCTAGTCCTAGAGTTTCCCATGTAGAACAATTTGAGGTTGCCATCGGTGAAAAACTTGAACTAAGACAACCTAAGAGTCCCATTGACTATGATATTAAATTGGAGCTTTCGGAATTTGATGGTATCTTGGATCTATATGATTTCTTTTAATGGTTGTGAAACATTGATAATTTATTTCACTACAAAAGCTATGATGAAGAAAATAAGTGCAAGCTAGCCATTGTGAAGCTCAAGAAGCATGCGTTAATGTTTATATGTTCCAAAATGATGTCAGGAAGATAACGACTATACGGGGATTCGTTAACATGCACTTGAACAGAAACTAAGACAAATGGAATCCACGATAAGGACATTATTAATCATCTAAAATGAAACAAACACATTAAATTTCTGTAATAAAAATTATACCAAAACTAGTTCCCATGGTCGATCCAGTGGAAGAACGAACGTCCGCGACCTCTTAATGACCACGATCTCGACCATGACTACAACCTCTACCTCGACCACGTTCCTTATACTCCCATGCACTCACCACGCGCCTTGTGGATGAACCTCTTGGACGACTCCTTTAACAATGTTTTTCAAGGGCTTTTGTGTACTCACCTGATCGGGATACAAGCGTGACTGCATAAAGCGCGTAACCCCAATGTATAACCTAATGGTCACTACTCTAAACCTGTTGAAAAAGGCTTTCAAAATGTTGTGACTCCTGAGTTAACTCATCTACAAACCTCTTCTGAATCATGTCCACCTATTGTTCATAACCTCTAAAAATGATGAACGTCCTAGAGAAAAATAATAGTGCCTGAATGTATACAATATATATCCTACACTCACTAGGAAGTCTCTGCGTAGTAAACATGACACAACCACATCTCCTATGAACATCACTCCTTAATCTATCTACACATTCTACACTATTTTCTTCTAGCAATAAGAATTGATAAGTATTGGTTGCGTGACTATTTATATGATGAAATAGTATACCTAAACGGCAGCAAAGCAAGTCAGTAATTAAAACTAAGAAACAACAAACAAAAATATTTAATCATTAATTAATTTCTTGATGAAAATAGGTAATCATAAAAAAACATTACAGGTCCTAAGGAGTAGTAACAAATTCCAATACATAAAAATAAAAGGCCATGTAGACGCCTCCAATATTTGAGATTTTTTTTCTTTTCGCAACTTCCAGATACATTTCAATTGATTTGTTTAATCTATGAAACAAATTAAAGTATCCAAGGCAGTTAAGAAGCTGAGTTTGAAGGTAACATGGCACTGTTTGCAAACATTTCCAAGGCTGCATTAGCTGATTGGAGAAAAGGATAGGTTAGAGCTTATTTTACGACCATAGATAATTGTGATTTGATTGATAATAACATGAATTAGGTATTCAATGCACACACACACACACACATATTCTCATTAAGCATAAGCGTGTCATCAGTTCATCACAATGTTGGACATAAGAGAAGGATAAAAGGACATAGGGAGATTTGCCCAAGGATAAAAGCTAAGTTCTAAAACTCAATGGTGGATGCAAGGGCCAACGCCCTAGCCAAGGGGTTAGCTAGCATTTTTGGATATTTATTTTTCATATGGAGTTAGTGAAGGGTTAATTCATATGAAGGGTTAGCTAATATAGGTAACATTTATTATTATCGTTTTCCACTTTTAACAAAATCTTTTCTAATTCATTTATGACTATCATACAAAAACACCCCTTAGTTACTAAGGGTTCCTTAGTTTAATAAGGGTTTAAATTTTAATTTTTACAAAATTATATCAATGTAAGTGTACATTTATAGGGAATTAAGAAAATATGAATTTTAATACTCCCTCCGTAACGAATTACTAGCAACAATTGAACTAGCACGGACTCTTAGTTGAAATAAGGTAATTGTGGTATTAAGTGGTATAATAATGATAAAAGTAAGAGACAGAAAAGTAGATAAAAAAAAAGGTGGGGAAAAATGTGGGGCCTACTTGTGTTAGTATTGTGTTAATTATTATGAATAAGGGCAATAATGTAAATTTGTTATTTTTTTGTTGCCAAAAATATAATAGAATGAAATTAGAAAAAAATGTTGTTAGTATTATGTTACAACCAAAAATAGAAAATGTTGCTAGTAATATGTTACAGAGGGAGTAGTTTTGTTTTAGTTTTTCAAACATTAATAGAAAAAATGCTATTTATGACACGAATTCCCGTTGTGAAAATGTGACCCCGTCATAGAAAATACGAGGTTATAAATAATTTTTCCCATCCAAAAATATGACTACGTCGTAGAAAAGATCAGTCGTAAATGAATTTTCCAGTCGCGATCCCGTTGTAAATGAGTCAATTTTAATAGAGTTTGGGATATGTATTAGGTGAATTTTAACGACTGAACAAAAAACTGTCATCAAACATCTACAGGATTATAGGTCCGTCCTTAATGTGTACCTGTCGTTAATGGACCAATCTCTATTATATAAGCCAAGGGGGAGCTATAATGCCCCCCTGGAAATGTTTACAATACCCCTTAGAATTTTCTAAAAACACTACAAGCTACATAATTTAGGAAAGTTCGTATAATATTTTTATTCTTTTAAATAAAAATAATACAAATTACATAGTTCAAAAAAATAAAATAAAAATATGCAAATTCATATTTTTTTAATTCTCTACAAATAGATACCCATATTGATATAGTTTTTTACATTAAAAAATGTACATTTTGATTATAGTGAAAATTTGGTAGGAGGAAAAATATAGTGGATTAACATTTTCTTCAATTCATTTTTTGGTATGAAAGAAATTCAATTCGAATATTTTTTTTTCCCTATTTTTAGACTATCACAAAGTAAATGAGATCTCAAGTTCAAACCATATTTGTTGTTGTTTGTTTTACTACTCAATAACAATTATATATATATATATATATATATATATATATATATATATATAATGTGACATACAAATTTTACCTTTCAATTATCGTAAAAATTTGATAGCAAATAAAATATCGTAAATAAATCTTTTCTTTTATTCATTATTGCTAGGTTGTACTAAAACGAATACTGGTACGGGTACGGACACAAAACGGGTACGGGAAAACGTCACTGAAAAATTGAGGATACGGGTGCGTGAAAGAAATTAAAACAATAAGAGAATCTATAAATTTCAACATATTTTCAATAAAATACTGAAGTAAATATCAAATTTGGTGATGATAATATGGTTAATAATTATATAAATTATTCAAGACCTAAAAGACATAAACAATTAAAGCGAGAAAAATAACTCGGGTACTTGAGTAAGCTTCATTAATTAGTTCAGTGTGGGTACGTGTGTCCAACGTGTATCGGTGCCGGTGTCGGACATGGGGTACGACAGGTTGGAGTTGTGTCCATGCTTCTTAGCATTATTGTGGGATGACCTGATGAAAAGGGGGAAATCTGATATGATTATGTGAATTAGTGTGAATTTGAAAATATTTCCAATTTTCTAACAAACAACATTGTTTTTTTGTTTGTTTAGACAAATTAAGAGTCACATTTAAAATATCATCGCCCGCAAAGCGTGCATATGAGCCTAGTTTTTTATATTGAAAGGAATTAGGACCCTCTTCAATTCTTTCTCTGCATTTCCTATCCTAAAATTTTGACACCTCATTTAGCATTAAAATTAAAAAATTTAAAATTCATCTCCATTTCTCTCTTCATACATACTCAACCATTGATTTAGAAAATGAACCATCCATTTCCTTCAAGAAATCCGGAGAATCTTAAAGTGTTTTTTTAATAAAGAAAAAACGAAAAACAATCTTTTTCTTTTTTTTTCTCTCCTAGTGTGATTGGATGAGAGAATTGGAAGGATTCCATATATAATTAAAATGTGTGAAGTTATTTCTGTGACAAAATAAAATTGTTTTTAATATTTTATTCTACTCAAATTAATTATTATTATTATTTTGGAAGGGAATCAATTATTGATTAGAGACAAATAAAAAATCTCTTTTGATACTCAGTGAATAACTATATATACGCAATTAAAAAAAAAAATGACAAATACATTGATCTTTACCAAATCTTAAATATTGTTAACTAAATTGCAAATTAAGAGTATTGGCAAATTACGGAGTTCTATAATTCTATATATCATAGCATATATAGTTCACCAAATTGATCATCATCTCTTAATTAATATTTAATACGCTTATCATGTCTCTTTTCCCTAATAATGTCTTCTCTCCTGTCTTAATAACGCTTATATTTGCACTTCTGAAAAGTTGTTATTGTTTTAATCACCAATTTCTAAATCAATCCAAAATTCATCAACGCTACAATTCCAGTAACTGGTCTCCTGCTGGTGCCACGTGGTATGGGAGCCCTACTGGCGCTGGGAGTAAGGGTATGTACTTACGGTCCGTTTGGTTGTTGCTAATAAATTTATAGTGCCATTGGAAACCATATTTTCATTCTCAGGCTTCAATTTTCTTTTTTATTTTCCATTCACATCCATTATCATGGGAGAGGATGGTATTAAATGGGATTGGAATGAATATTCGTGAAAAAAATTAGATCGATAAATTGGAGGTAATTAAACAAGTTACTCCATGGAATGAATTAGTATCATTTATGACCGACTACCAAACGGGACATTAGGGTTGTGTTTTAAATTTCATATATTAGATACACAATCAATAATACATGTCATGTCCACTTAAACTAATCATTAAAATTTAAATAAAAAAATTGTATTGAAAGGGAGAAAAATAGTGCCACAACGCGATTTTGAAACTTATGCAATTAACCAACATAAACACGTTGTATGTGGGGTTTTCATACAACCACCCCACATACAACCATTATATGGGTCGATTTAACCTTTAAATTTTGACATCATGTTACTTACATATTGATTGTACTTTTTTAAATTCTCAGATCAAAACCATTAGATCGGATATACTTCCTCCGTAACATAATTTTGGCAACAAGTTATTTTTCACGCATTTCAAGGAAGCAATTTAAGGGTGTAAACGAACAAATTAATCAAAATGGTTTTAATACAAGTAAGATTGAGATCATAAATTACTAATCTTAAATTTTTTTTTGATCAATTTATTCGTTTACACTCTTAAATCGCTTCCTTGAAATGTGTGGAAAAAACTTGTTGCCAGAATTATGTTACGGAGGGAGTATAATGATTTAAAATACGATCCTAGTTATTATTATTATTATTATTATTAATAATAATTTAATGGGAGCCCTACTGGCTCTGGGAGTATGGGTATGTACTTATTGTCCGTTTGGTTGTTGATAATAAATTGTGGTAATGGTAATGAGTTTATAGTGACATTGGAAAACATATTTTTATTTCCAAATTTCAATTTTCTTTCTTATTTTTCATTCACATTCATTATCATGGGGGGGTGGTATTAGATGGGATCGGAATGAATATTTGTGAAAAAAATTAGATCGATAAATTGGAGGTAATTAAACTAGTTACTCCATGGAATGAATTAGCATCATTTATGACCGACTGCCAAATGAAACGTTAGCATTGTGTTTTAAATTTCATATATTAGATTCACAATCAATACATGTAATGTCCACTTAAAATAATCATTAAAATTAACTAAAAAAATTGTATTGAAAGGGAGAAAAATAGTGCCACAACGAGATTTTGGAACTTATGCAATTAACCAACATAAACTCATTGTATGTGGGGTTTTCATAAATGATTTAAACTTTAAATTTTGACATCATATTACTTACATATTGATTGTAATTTTTTAAAGGATGTAGTTTCTCAGATCAAAACCATTAGATCGGATATATAATGATTGAACTTGAACATATTTAATTTAATTTTTTTAAAAGATCTCATTATTAGGTATTATTTGGTTATCTTAAATTAGTATTGTTGTTTGTTTGCCATGAAAAAGTTTTTTAAAAATGCAAAAAATGATAGTCCATGAGAATTTTCACCTTCAAAACATACATGTACATCGAGTTTTAACAAGATCTTAGTTCACATACATGCACATCGAGTTTTAACGATTTAATTATTTAGGATATCGACTTTACAAAAATAAATGTACTGATGACATGCATATATTGATCGAGAGTGATTTATATGCAAATTTTCAAATAAGATATCGAATTCAAAATCAAAATTTGACATGGGTACGTAGTTTAATTATAAAATTAGATGAGATAAGTACATGTTGATTGTTGAGTACGTATTTGAATTTTTTTGAGTTTTCATATAGTTTTGCTCATCTAATTAACAAATTAATGAAAATAAAGATTTCTAAAATACTTCGAATTGAAGTAAATAAAATAAAATAAAACACTATAACATATTAACATGCTTGTGAATTGTGACCATTTGCATGAGTATGTCAAACTTTTTTTTATTTATAATGTGTGGGATATTAGGCGTTGAAATCGGACCTTACGTCCCTACAGCAGGTCACCCGACTCAATAATAGCCAACACACACATCTGTAAGGAGAATAATAAGGAATCCTCAAGACCTCGTGCCTGAAATTCTAAAGCACTAACCACTGGGCTATAATTTGATTCTCAATAAAATAAAAGACTATAACATGTTTGTGAATTGTGACCATTTGAATGAGTATGTGAAACTGACTAAAGAATAAATAATGGTACAGGTGGAGCATGTGGGTATGAAGATAGAGTGGAAAAGCCTCCATTTTCTGGCATTGTGTCATCGGGTGGATCTTCAATTTACGAGTCTGGTCAAGGATGTGGTGTTTGCTATGAGGTTCAATTTCTTTTACAACTTTTTGCATAAAAAATACATTTTCACGTAATTGTTTAAATTATGAACACTGTACTAGATAATAAAAATCTACAGGTTGAGACGAATCCAACGAGACCTTACAGGCTTACATGCCTTCTTTTTGGATCCGTTTGATAGGATGTAAAACATTTTTCCTGAAAATTATTTTTGTATTTGACATTGTTTAGTTTTGAGTAACATATTCAAATGTAAAACTTGGGTGGAAAATCATTTTTCATCTTATTATGCAATAAATGTTTGATTTAAAATTTTGGGCAAATTGTCAACAACTACCACTAACTTTTACCGTTTTTGATACAACTACCACCAAAGTTTTTTATTTTATAAAACTATCACAAATGTTATGACTTCATTGAAACCACTACTTAACACCTACCCAAGGTTAACTCCCTTAATTGAGCCGTCACTTTCGGTTTCCCCTACCCTTTTATTGTAGGATTTCCTTGAAATTTTACAATTTCTATTCAATTGAAGTTTGGTCAAAATTTGTGGGTGAAATCATGCAATATTGTTCAATTGAAAGTAAATTGAATTAATTTTTCCTTTTCATTGGGTTAAATTCATGTTTTAAATATTATTCATGTGTGACCTAATAATATCTCTCTTAACTTTAGTAGTGGTTTCAACTAAGTTAGAACTGTTGTAGTTGTTTTATAAAATAAAAAAAAACTTAAGTGTTAGTTGTATCAAAAAAGGTAAAAGTTAGCTTAGTGGTAGTTGTTGAAAACTTTTTTCTATTTTTTTTGTTTCTATTGTGAGCGTCTAAAACAATTTGTCCGATCTTAAGGGTTATGCATATCATTTTCCTTAAAAAAAATATATATACATATAATGTTTTGTTTAATTAATTAAATTAAAAAGTATGAAACAGGTAATATGCAGGGAGAATAAACATGTTCAGGGAAAGCAGTGAGAGTGACAATAACAGATGAATGTCCAGGTTGCCCCTCAGAAAAACCTCATTTTGATTTAAGTGGAGCTGCTTTTGGGGCCATGGCTAAACCTGGCTTTGAAAACCAACTTCGAGATGCTGGCCTCCTTAACATTCTTTATCAGAGGTTTGCTACTTACGTCTGTGTCAGAGGAAATGGTTTTCCATTAAAAACCTTTTAAACTGGCCATTTTCACAAAAAAAATTCCGTTGTTTGGTTACATGTAAAATGATTTTCCATTTTAAGCATTTTATACATTAATAAAAAAAAATCGAAATTAATAAAATATTTCAACCATGTTTACTTTAGAAAATTAGAAACCTTTTTTATACATTAAACAAATTCACCCTTAATTAACTATTCTTTAATATAGATGGCATCCACAAATGCTTACAAAAATGCATATAATTAATTCTCCCTTCGTAACATAATACTTACAACATTTTCCACTTTTGGTTGTAACAAAATACTTGCAACAATTTTTTCCAATTTTATTTTATTCTAATTTTGGCAAAACAAAACAACAAATTTGGTCTAGGAGTCTGTGCAAGTTTAATTATACCACATAATACCCCAATTACGTTTTTCTCTCTTAATTACTACTTTATCAATATACCACATAATATCTCAATTACCTTATTTGATCTAAGAGTCCGTGCTAGTTTAATTGTTGCAAGTATTTACAGAGGAAGTAGATCATATCCCAATCAAATTTCCAATAACAAATAACAAAGTTTAATACTTCCTCCGTAAATGAATTCTAGCAACAAATGACTTTTCACGTATGCCAAGACAAAACTTTGAAGATTAATATCTCTAATTATGTATTTTAAATAATTATGATCACTAAATAATAAAAAAAAAAATAAGTTGAGACGAATCTAACAAGATCGCACATGACTATATTTTTCTTTATGTATAAGTGACAAATTACGATCAAAGTGGAAATTGTGAATAGTGTTAAAAGTACACTTGTTGCAAGAATTCATTTACGGATGAAATATAATAATAATTATTATTATTAAATGAAGATATGAATAATGACATACAAAAATAGGAATAAAACTTTTAAAATGAAGAATTTAATAATTGATTTGATATAATAATTTTGGGAGGCATGAATCACAATTGCAGGGTAAAATGTAATTATCCAGGAGTAATGGTGGAAGTAAAAGTGGATCAAGGTTCAAACATGTATTATTTTGCATCAATTTTTGAGTATACAAATGGGCAAGGAATAGAAAGTGTAAAGCTGAAGCAACAAGGTGGTGAATGGATCAACATGCAACGATCATGGGGTGCAATTTGGAAGCTCAATTTTGATACTTTTCTTCAATCTCCATTGTCTTTACAATTAATTGAAGCTCAAACTGGATATACCCTTACTTTGATTGATGTTATTCCAAAGGGTTGGAAGCCTGGACAAACTTATCGTTCCCATGTTAATTTTAAAAATTAACTAGCTAGCTAGTTTGTTATATATATAGAAAAAAATTCATGAAATAAAATGGAAAATTCACCATCTTTTGACAATAATAATATTTAAAAAAAAAAAAAGAGTTTTTGTAAACTATATATACCCCTGAGTTTATTGACTTTCTAATAAGTTGCGCTCATGATTTTTCAAGGTTCTAAACTATGCCCCTCGCGTCATCGTTTTTGATGAATACACGCTAATGATCTCCTTGTATTTTGAAATAAGCTACTCTTTTTGTCACACATTATTGGAAACATTTAGTATCATTTGTGAGAGGTACAATATTTGATTGTTGCCAATAATAGGTGACGGAGGGAGTAATTGAAGATCACTAACAGAGAAATTAATTAGGGGCATTTGTTGGAGGGAAAATTTATGTACTCTTACGGTCCGTTTGATAGCTGATCATAAATAGAGGTAAGGAGAATGAATTTATAACTAAATTTGGAAGGAAAATCAAAATTCATTCCCAGTATAGTGATGCTAGCTTGAATCTAATTTATCTAATTTTCTTCACAAATATCCATTCCCATCTAATAACACCCTCCCACATGGTAATCGGTCGAACGTGGACTGGCTTCCAGATGATTGGGCTCCTCTCTGAGCTAAGCTTATGATTGTGCCTTCTAACATGCGACGTCGATCGCGACTACTAAGTGATGGTCCTGGGCTTGTCATTCTTCAAAACAGTAGCCAAGTTATGAAAACAAAAGGCAACTAAAACTTAAATTAAATCGCCGCAAAAGAATGAAAAAAAAAACAACTTATCCTATAGCTCTACCCGAGTCAACACTCTCTTAAATTCTCGTGGCAAAGCAAGTTAGGTCAAACTCTCGGAAAATAAAGCACACAATCTCACGAGTTACTTATGGTGAAGTAACCTAAAATTCAGCTCTGGTACCAACTGTAACGACCCGCGTTTTAGCAACGTTGTTTTCGGAGAAAACAACAACACGGATCATTATTAACTAAAGACTTTCAATATTAAGTTCGTTAATAACAGCGGAAGCTCTAACTTAATTCATTTTATTCAATTAAACCACTAAATAGTCCAACATAAATAAAGTACTAAAGTCCATTATTACAACCAACTACGGAAAGTCCATTAAAGTTATTACAAAGGCTAGGAAAGACATTTAATATAAACTACTACTATCCTCGCAAGCTCACATTCTCAGCCCATGCGTAACCCAATTACTCTTCTTCTGTACCGGCCTGAAAAAGGGATTAGGGGGTCCACAGTCAGTGGGGAGTAATTAGATTGTTCTACTTAATCAGTAGAACACAATTAGAAATATAATAATCAGAATAAGTCAACAGAACATTCACACAAGTCAACAGAAACAACATTCATAAACATTAGGATTCAAGTACGCAGCGGAAACAAGACAATATAAAAAACCAAATCATGACTCCCAAGACAAGCAAATACTAACTCTAGACTTCTAGACTTTCTTTATTGACTCTTAGATTCTAGTTTACTTCGAGGGTGCTAATCCATGACACAGTCATATGCTCGTAAGGGGTCAACCACAAAGGATCTACTTCCCCCAACTTTCCTTGGTCATGCCAGGTCAACCACAAAGGATCTACTTCCCGAGCACTAGGATCAAAAACTGTCCCAAAACTGCAGAAGGGACAGTGGCTTCGGCTATACCCATGTTCATGGCTCTTTAGCCACTAGATGGGCGGTCACTTCATAGGTTAAATATCTTTTCAAGTTCATCTTTCTAGTTCACAATTAACTTTCATTGACACGACTTGATTTCTAATCAATTCTAGTCCAACTTCTATTGACCCAAAACTCTAGTCCAAGACTCGAAATAATCGACATTTGACAACCAAACACTCGAAAATTCCTCATGCAACATTATCGATCAATTCAACAAGTTCATACATAATAAGCATGCAACATTCTCAATATAGCTCATTCATAAGTAGAAATTACAAGTCGAAACTTACCCATTGCTTACCTTGAATACACGACCCTTATAATAATAATAATTCCATAATTCATCTTCATTATCAAATCAACAATCAACATAAAATACATTTTGTAATCAATTAAGCTTAAATAGTTCAAGAATATATTCAAAATCTAGTTTTTATATCATTTAAAGAATACAAAACAACTCTTTTTATTCCTCACGGCACTCGACATTTTCGAGTAGGACTAGCTAGAATTTATATTTTGGTCTAGTTAAAATACAAGCTTTGATTAATTAGTTAAATAATTTCAAGAACGAGTTCAAACTCTAACCTTTTATCAAGAAAACAAGTAAAAATCCAGCCATATTATATTGAAATACTACTTGGCCCTTTGGTGAAATAAGCAAGATTTATTCCTTCTATTATAACTCTAGAAATATTAAGATTAGATTAATAATACTAGATTCTCATACTACAAATTCACACTTAGGTTCTAATCAAGAACTTCTAGCCAAATTATTATTACTCCAAGGTTGCCACACGGCTCTTATTTGTAAACAAGATTATAATTTCATATTTCAAGAACCCTACTATGTAAAGGATTAATTCAAGAAATTCATCAAGGATCATTAATAGAATCAGATTTTAACTAAAAGATCAAGTTTTGGACAACAAAATATTCGAACAAAAAGGGGGTGGTTCACGGTTGTTACTCGACCAATATTCATATGTTAATCAATAATTCATTCATCAATTCTAATTAGCAAGAATCATTAGATAAACATAGAATAAGGTAAAAACATGAAACAAACTTATCAAAACTTCATGGAACATCATATTATCCCTCGACAATCATGGCCTAATGCTAGTCATGTAATTCGAAATTCAATAAACATAATTCTAAGCAATTTTACATAGTTCTAAACCTATTCTAAAGATTATATTACTAATCTATTCTAAAGATTAAGCAAAGCAATCTAATTACCTTGTTGGAAGAACAAAGAAACAAGATTGTCGTGTGGCTTGGGGTAGGATGAGTGCCTTACGGTTCTTGTGGGGGTTCTTTGGCTTATTGCTTCAATTCTTGAAGGTTGAATCAAAGTAAAGGTTGTTGAAAGATTTGTGTGAATTGAGTGTTTAATCAAAGTTTAGAGCAAAGATTTAAATTGGTTGTTCCCTTGGGATGTTGTGGCCGTGTGAAATAATAAGCAAAGGGCTTTCTTTTTCTTTCGAAATTTTAGTAGGAAGGTTAGGATAAAAGTTAGATTTTTTAAGATGGTCAAAATAAGATATAGATCACTAATTAAAGTTGAAAATAGAATAAATTAATTAATGCTATGTTTGGATACAAACAATTGATTTGAAATGATGGATTTGAGCCAAATTACATGTTTGACAAGTTAAATAATTTGGAATTGGATTTGACTCAATTCTCAACCCAAATACTTAACAAGCAAATGTTGTGTATTTCAAATACTTAACATAACTATGTCATTTCAAATTCTAAAATATCCCAAACAAATAATTGTTATTTGAATTATAATATTTCAATTTCAGAAATTAAATTCATTAATTTGAAATGAATTCCACATATCCAAATGCTACCTAAAGGAATTTAGCAATAAGGGTCGTGGGGTTTGGTGAGGAGGAGAGAGTTATTGGGCTTGGCTTTTGACAAGATGAGGTAAAAGATTTGGGCCAAGGTCAATAACTAGGCTTACTAAAGGCTAACTTAATAATTAATTAAATAAAAATTTAAAATAGCCCAAAATTATGGGGTATTACACGCGTCACTTAAATACTAAGTCAAAGATTAAGCCAAATGAAAATAGAAGCTTTAAAATTATAAGTCAACTAGCATAGTTGCATAAGTTTATATTCTAGGGAAAACAAAAGAAAATTAAGTCTTCCTAATTCCAGTAGTGTCGTAATAGTCCAGATCAGAATGGCCAAGAAGACAGGAAAGACTCTAACACCAAGCCGCACACTCCCAGCCCATACCGTTACAATCTGTCAATCAGTCAGCATCTGAAAAATGATAACAACTCCACAGTCAGTGACGAGTAACTAACAGTTCTCCCCAACATAGAAAGCACAAGCTTAGAACCACAGATTAGGCAACCATTTTAATGTTATCAAGCAACAAGACAACATAACACTAATTAATTTATGATAAGCCATTTACTTACAACAATTTACATCCATAGTCCATCTGCAAATCAGTTTAGTTTAATAAAAACACGACAACCCATGTAGACATCGACCAAGACGTAAGATAAATAACAACATTTAAGAAGAAGACTAAACCATAAATAGAACCCAATTCACAAACAAGATATACGAATATAATTGTTTTCAACTACCCAACTTAATATACTTGATTGAAGGTAGAACGACTACTAGTGGTATCCTGCAATACCACTTCCTAAGGTTTGTCAGTAGATGCCCAAAATATGGACTTACACTACTAACTTAAAATACATGCATGATTGCAGATGGAACGAACGCTAGTGGTATCCCGTGGTACCACTTCCTAAGGTTTGTTAGTAGATGCCCAAAATATGGACTTACACTACCAACTTAAAATACATGACTGAATATACGTTAGGTAGATGCCCAAAATATGGACTTACACTGCCAACGACCAACACAAACGATTGTGATTGTAGATGGAACGATCGCTAGTGGTATCTCGCAATACCACTTCATAAAGTTTGTCAGGTAGATGCCCAAAATATAGACTTACACTACCAACGATCAACATGTAACTGATGTGGCCAAACTCCCAGTGCCTGATAGATGCCCAAAATCTGGACTTACACTACCAATGATCAACAAGTAGTTGATGTGTCTAAGAATGGTCAAACTCCCGGTGCCGGATAGATGCCCAAAATATGGACTTGCACCTCCGGAACTCCCATACGACAATAATTAACCCAGGTAAATAAATATTGTTCTTGGATCACACAGTCCAAGGAACTAACACTGATCTATCGGTAGGTAGGAACTTATCAAATAAATTAATAGATTTCAAAAATACATAATTTTTTTATTATTATTATTTAAAAATGACAGATAGAGTTAATAATAATTTAAAGTAGAATTCTTCCTCCAAAAATAACTTGGTGCCAATAATTAATTAAAATTAATAAAAATTATTTTATTTCAAAATTTAATTATCGAATCATAAAAATCCTATCTTTTAAAGAAAACAAAAATGTGGGGTGTTACAAGGTACTTTGGGAGTTCACACCCTTTTCCCCTAAACTCATCAAATATTGTGGTTTCATGTCTAAAGGGTGAAAAGGGTTGTTTTGAAGATAATCCTAGATTGCAAGATCAAGTTTAAAGAATCAGTTTATTAAAGCTTTAAATGGAGAAATATTTTTTTTCCTTAGAGTACCAAAGAGTTAATGATTAAAATTTAAGGTCGTGATACCCTGGTTAATATAATTATGGGAAATTGTGAATATTTTGGGAAAGATAATTTATCAATCCATGAAAGTTAAGCATATATAATTATAGAACACTTGATACTCATGAGGGTTATTGTTCTTTAATTAACTAATACATATATAATTTTTTTCCTCAGTCACGTATTTTATTACAAGTATATGAAAATTGGATGTTCAAAAGGTAATTTTATAATTTCTTGTGCTATTTGTTATTTTATATATTTTTTTTTCTTATTTGTTATTTTTCCAAAAAAAATACTCTTATACACAAATCATATATATTTCAATATTAAATATTTTTCTACTTAAAATCACTACTTCATTTTTAAAAATCTAAAAATAATAATAATTAAAAATTATTTTTAATTTATACTCCCTCCGTAACGAATTACTCACAACAATTTCCATTTTTAGGTGTAACAAAATACTTGCAACAATTTTTTCCAATTTCATTTTATTCCTTTTTTAGCAAAAAAAGAACACAATACCCCATTTACTTTTCTCTTTCTTACTTTTATCATCATACCACATAATACCCCATTTACTTTTCCTTCTCTTATTTTTCTCTCTCTTACTTTTATCATTATACCACCTAATACCACAATTAACATATTTTATCTATGAGTCTGTGCTAGTCCAAATGTTGCTACTAATTCGTTACGGAGGGAGTACATGATTAACGAGTATTCTAAACATCTTTTTCAAAGGGTATGTCTCTTTTAAAATAATTTTTCTTTACAAACTCTATTAAATAATTGATTAATGAGTAATTCGTTATAAAATTATTGACCTTCTTATTTAGTTTGATAAAGTGTAAATAGTTGAAATTATGAGACAAAGTTTTGTGTAATCACACTAGTCTCATTGGAGTTGTTTTTTTTTTTGGTAAATAAAGAAAGTTTCATTGCTCAAAACATCACAATACACCTAAAGGCAGCCCATAGTCATAGCAACCCTTCTAGGAAGGCTCACCATGAACTGCAGGCCCCTAAACAACTAATCTGAAACATCTTTCAGATCCCTAATCCATCTTCTGTCCTCTGTTATAGTTTTAGACTCATTGATCAGACTACATCTACTAACAACTGTACTTTTAATATTCTCAAACATTACATTTGGGCTGGTGTCCTCTTGCCTCCAAAGCCTTCTGTTTCTTGCTCCCCAGATATGGTAGATAACCCCAGAAGCAGCAATAGTGATTATTATAGCTTTGGCCTTAGATCCTACTTTCCCTTTCCTTAACCAGTTGATTAACCCTCCCATGCATTGGAAATCTTTGTCAAAGCCCATCTAGCTTTTAATCAGTGCCCAAACTTGCACTGCTCTTTGGCACCTGAAGAAGAGGTGTGTATGGGTTTCCACTTCTGCACCACAGGCACAACATGTTCTATCCTCACATATGCCATGCACATAAAGCCTATCCTTCACTTGTAGTCTGCCTTGAACAACCAGCCACCAAATGAAAGAGTGCTTAGGCAAGGAGAGTCTGTTCCACACAGTTCTATCCCAGCTCACTTTATATCCCTTTCCTTTGATACTCTTGTAGATCTTGCTTATGGAATACCCCTGTCCTGCATCTGGCCACCAGTCCTGCAGGTCCATGCCCTGAAGTTTACTTTTGGTTTTGCAAATGCTCCCCCATATCCAGCTTGAAACAGCTGTAGGCTTAGCTCCACCAGTTCCTGCCTTTTAAGTACACATTATGGACCCATCTTACCTGTTGGGAAGTTGTTTACCCCAAGTCCCACATCGAAAGAATAGCAAGAGAAGAAGCTATTTATATAGTAGTGCTCAATATACTAGTACAAGGCCTTTTGGGAAGGTGCCCAAAAACAAAGTCGGGCGGGTTAACGCCCAAAGCGAACAATATTGTACTAGTATGTGTATGAGCTCGGTTCGGCAGCCTAACAAGTGGTATTTGTGGGTGCAAATCGATTGATTGTAGTAATTGCAATTGATGTAATGAAATTAGAAATTGATAGTAAATGAAACAAATAACAAAACCAGAATTGGAAGGTGGGAAAATCCTTCAATCAACTTGATTGAAGACTATAAAACCCACCCAAGAAGGAGATGTGTTTATTATTGCAAAGTCAATTAGTGTTTACAACCACTAATACCACTAGAGCACAAGAAATCTCTAATTCTAGCTCTAATTAATGTAATGCTAATGTGTTTGTCTAATCTGAATATGTGTATTACATTGGCCATCAAAGAGTAATTGGGTATTTATAACCCTTACAATCGAGTAATTAAACACGCGGAAAATAACAATTTTGGCAGACCCAGCGTCGCGGGGTGCGAGCTCCACGTCGCGCCCCGCGATACTGCTGCTGCCTCGATTTTGCATTTTGCACCCAAACTTCCAATAGCTTTTTCGCGGGGTACGAGCCTCTCCTCGCAGGGTGCGACAACACTACTGTTTAAAATCCTCTTTGATGTAGATCCAAACACATCCCGTAATCCAAACCAATTTGATTACGAGTCAAATCCTAACATTACCCAATTTCTCTTTGTGCTCAGAAATTTGCCACGCCACTTTCCCTACTGTAATAATATTCCAAAGACCCAGGTCTCTCACCCCAAGGCCACCAAATTTTTTAAGGGTGCAAATCCTGCTCCACTTGACCAGACCCGGTTTTCCACCATGAAGATGGCCTTCCCAAAGATACTTCGTGCATATGGAGCTAATCTCCTTAACTACAGCAGAAGGCAAGAGTAAAATATGCATCCAATAGGTGAAAATACTTATAAGAACTGAATTAACTAGTTGCAATCTCCCAGCAAAGAAAATGTGCCTAGATTGCCATGTTCTAATTCTTTTAGTTATTTTATCCGCTAAAATACCATAATTAACACCACTTATCCTCTTGTTGCATATAGGAGCCCCCAGATATCTGAAAGGAAGAGTGCCACACTAGAAACATGTTTTCTTGCAAAGGAATTCTACCTCACCAGCCTTCATGGAAGCCTGGAATATTTCAGACTTACTACAGTTTGCTTTAAGCCCAGACACCTCCTCAAAATGCCTCAACCCCTGAAGGAGCATATTAACACTTTTAAGCTCTCCTTTAGCAAAAAGCATCAAGTCATCTGCAAAACATAGGTTATTCAATTTCATGGCCCTGCACCTAGGATGAAACCTGAACTGCTCCTTGCCACCTATGTAGGCCATTGTTCTAGTCAAGTATTGTAATACCCCGAAATTTTGGGGTATTTTAAATTTTTCATAATTAATTAAATATATAATTAATTAACCATTTAATTGATTATTATTTAATTAATTATTAATTTTTATTGTAGTAGACTAATTATTTTGAACATGGCCCGAACCCTTTATCTCATTTTGCCAAAATCCAAGCCCAATTTTTCATGTGTTTATTGTAAATTCACGGCCCTCTTGCATTTCTTTTTGCTAATTAATTTATTTCTTTCAATCAATATTATTATTAAACCCTTATCTATTTTTACTAAGCCTGTCTTTGACTCCTATTTTCCCTACTAGATTTTAGGAGTTCAAACCCCTATTATTCTTCATCATACACGGCCCTCTCAATCTTTCCCTTCGATTAATTTATTTATTTTGTTTACTAAGCCCATTAATTGTTATATCTGTTTGACCCTTCCTAAAAACCCTATTTTTATTCTAATCCTTCCTACTTTAACTACTAGATTTTAGGAAGTCAAAGAAACCCCTTTTATTCATATAGACTCACGGCCCCCTCTACTCTTTACTTTCATTTAATTTAATTTGTTTAACCAATTTATTTGTAATACCCCGAAAATTCGGGATATTTTAAAAAATTTATTTATTAATTAAATGTATAATTAATTAGCTATTTAATTGATTATTATTTAATTAATTATGATTTTTTGTAGCAATCTATTTATTTTGAGCCTAGCCTTAACCTTTTCATTTTATCTCACCAAAACCCGAGCCCAATTATTTCCTTAGAATCGGTGTTGCACGACCCCTATATTCTTTTTTTATTTTCTCCTAATTATTTTATTATTCTAAGTTCAAATGGCCCGTTTATTTGGACTGCTTAATTTTATTCCTTATCTCAGAATTGGGCCAGTGACCCAATTTTTCCTTGATCTTTTAAGCATGGCCGGCCTCCCCCTTTTCTTTTGGGCCAAGTTTTATTTTTGGATTTAATTGATTAGCTAATTAAATTAATTAAATCAATTAGTTTAGATTCTAAACCTAAGTCAACCATCCTAACCAAGTCTACCCCATTTTTTCTCTTTTTCCCTACTTCCTCTCTACTCTCCATGGTTTCCCCCTAGATTAGTTGTTAGGTTGTTTTTTTTTTTATTTTTTTTTATTT
Organism: Salicornia ramosissima; assembly: GCA_951394345.1. Lineage (NCBI taxonomy): Eukaryota > Viridiplantae > Streptophyta > Magnoliopsida > Caryophyllales > Amaranthaceae > Salicornia > Salicornia ramosissima. The sequence continues at coordinate 40,943,355 of OX596237.1, read as the reverse complement.
ATTTATTATATACTAGTTAAATCATTTTATGATCCATCATTTTACCTCACTCCAAAAAAAAAATATTTTCTCCCTCTCTTCCTTCCTCAAAACCGTGAGCCTCCATAAGCCAAAGGAGAGATTTTTCCTTGGAAATTTTAGCGTATCGAGGTAACTACGCTATCTTGTTTAATTTTGGTACAAGTTTTACACATAGTAAATTAGGATTAAAAGCATGAAAATTGTAAAGGAATTAGTATCATGATTAGGTTTAAATTATTTCGAACCTTATGAATTTTATGAATATGATATTTCTTGATTTTATTTTAAGGTATTCTATGCATAAATTAATCTATTTATTTATGTATTTTGTATGAATAATTGCATGAATATTTTTGTTATTGTTGTTCTAATTTGTCGAGTGACTTAGAATAATTTTAGGAGCTTCTTTACTGTTTGATCTTTAATCAAGATTTATTTCATGGCGAAATTCGTCCTTTTATTGCTTATAAAAATTTAATCTTTTAAACCGGTAAAACTGTCCAGATTTAGTTTACGAATTTATTAATATACTTAATCAAATCGTATGGCTACGAAATTTTAGGTAAAAGTCAGTAATAGTGTTTTACAGCTTGTGTTAAATTTTCGTAATTTTTAAAGATCGTTTGATATGGCAGAAAAATCCGAAACTGATCTCAGCCTAATCTGATTTGTTAGTTATAAAATCTCTTAAAAATAGTAAATGACATTATTTTTGGACGAAAATTATGCACGTTAAATCTTGAACCTATATTTAACTTCAATTAAAATTTCCAGATTAATCGAGACCTTTAAAGGGTCGTTCTTAATTTAATTCTTTAAAAATCAGATTGTGTAAAATAGTGTAATTAAATTATTAAAACAAGTTATTTCGAATTCTTGGAGGAAGATTAAATCTTGTTTTGCTCTTTGAATGTGTCGAGTGGTTTGAAGAATAAAAAGATGATTTTTTGATCTTGTTTTGTATTCAATCTTGATGATTTTATGTTAAAAACATGATTTTTATTATTGTTGTTTGGTTAATTAATTGAATCTTGTTGATTGTAGTTATTTAAATTAATTGATAAAATTGGTGTTCTTGAGTGAAAAATGTCGAGTGAACAAAGGAATAAAAAAATGGAATTTTTATCATGTTTTAAGTAATTTTAGTGATTAATTGATTAATTAAAATAATTTATGAATTTATTTAATTAAAGTTGTTTAACTAGAATTATCGAGTGGCCTAAAATTATTTAGTCAATTTTTTTGTTTAATTTTGACTTATAATATTTTAGGAATAATTAATTATAAAAGTTGCAGTTAAAGGGATAAGTTGTAACAGGAAGGGGTAGATAATAATATTGTTATTATTATTATTACAATTACACGAGTATTATTATTAATAATATTAATATTACGATTATTATTAGTATTATTATTAATATTAGGAATCCGTAGGGATAAGTTATATAAAATACGATAAGATATTAAAAGGGTAAGAAAGGAAACAGAGTAATAGGAATATGAATTGTTTCGATTTCTGGCTAGGAAAGACTTGGTATTTAAGGTGGCCAATATACATGCCGCACCTCTCTTTCCTGGGACTTCGAACATTTCATTTCCGATTACGGCCACCTAGTATTTCCCGATATAAGATAAGATATAATATTGAAAGATATAAGATAAGATATAATCTTTGAAATATAAGATAAGATAAGGACGCCCACCTGATGACTCGAGTAGTCAGACTGGGTTAAGTCGAAGCCACTGCTCAATGGGACGAACACACAAGTTCCCCCGCGCAGTTCTGGGTCTTAGGATATGTAGTCGTCTAGTAGTAGTACACGAGCTGCTATTAGGGGTTATGGCCATAGCTTAGGCTTAGTGGTGCAAACGAGATCCGCTACGGGTTGGGTACACGAGCCCACCCCGGCATGTTCTAGGAAAGTTGTGGTGCAAACGGGATCCACAACGAGTTATAGTGACCGGTCCATCGAAAGATAAGAATGATATGAAATGATACGATATGATATGAATGATACGAATGATAAGATATGATATGAATGACATGTTCGATAGGATATAGTATAAGTTAATGAATAATATAAGATATGATATACATATTGTAATATGACATAAGATGTATAACATAAGATGTAGGTTATGATTTAAAGGAAATGGGATGATTGGGTTATAAGAGTATAATGTTATAAGGATATGTATTGAGAATAGTATAAGTCTTCCGCTGTGTACTTCTGTATTCGTATGAGATTGTATGTAAGTATGTACGTATGTATGCATGCATGTATGTATGAATGTATGAGTGTGTTATACGTGTATTTTGTACGTATTCCTAGCCGTATTTTGCAGGTATGATTATACGTATGGTATACGTACATTATACGTAGATTCTACGTATTCTAACCGTATTTCTGCAGGTATTTTTATACGTATTTTGTACATATTTGTATACGTATTTTTGTACGTATTTTTATACATACCCCGTGTTGACTTCTGTATAGCATGTATTAAGTTTTTGTATGGTTTTCATGCGATATTCTATGATATTATGTGTTTAGCTGTCCCTCGATTAAACGGGGCAGCCTAGTTACTCGCCACTGACGGTGGACCCCCCCCCTCAGTTTCAGGTGAAGGTGTGGCTGATTAATTCGGGCTTCCGCTTGATGGGCTTTTTAGTGGCTGAGGACCTTAGTAAACCTTGGTTACTTAGTAAATTGAATTAGACTTTATGATTATTTCATTTATTTATAATCCCAGCATGTTGGGACGGTTTTAGAATAACTCATGTAATTACGTTTCTTTTGGGAATTACTCAGATTTTTGGATGATAGTTTAGTTAATTTAATAAAAGTTACTAAATTTTAATTGAACAATCTAATTTATAGTTTAAATTGTTTTGGTAATGATCCGTTGTCGATTTCCCTTCGTAAATCGACATGTTTAAAAAGTCGGGTCGTTACATTATTAGTTAATCTATCTATTTTGGATCCATTCTAAAAACCCTATTTTTCCTCCTAATCTCTCCTATCTTTTCTACTAAATAATAGGAACCCAAAAACCCCATTTCTTCCACGTATCACACGGCAACTAGGGGGGGAAAATAACTTAAATTGTTTTAATTATTTTCCTTCCAAGATCAATCATTAAATTGTTCCTAACCCTTCCATATTGTTCCAACCCTTAAAGATTGATCAAGAACCCAAAGAAACATCAAAGAACCGTGTGACCCCTAGTAATATTCGAACCCCTCCTACTTTCAAAGGTAATTAGATTTGCTTTACTTATTCAATAGGATAGGTTAGCAATATAATTGTTAGAATAGGTTTAATCATGTGTGGAATAGGTTTAGAATTGCTTAGAATTATGTAGAATATAATTGGAATTAATTATTGTTATGTGTTATAACATGTCGAGTGGCATAAATATTAATCAAGGAGTATTTGACAAGTTTATTTAATGTTCTTGCCATGTTCCATGATTGTTTTATGATTCTTGCTAGATTAGAATTTGTAGAATTAATTATTGAACAATATGTATGTAAGCCGTGTAAGATATGATGGGTTCGAACTTGGTTATTTGATAAAAATATGATTTTTATGCTATATTCTTGATCTTTAAATAATCTTTTATGATAATCTTGATTGTAATCTTTAAAATAATTATGCTACTGTTAATTCTTGAATTGAATCTTGATAATGTTACTTAACTATAAAAGCCGTGTGTATAAGGAGTTTATAAAGCATTGATTTTGTTCTTGTTTTGGTACAAGTTTGATGATTTGTTGATTAAAGTACTATTTTATGATTTATTATTATGTTTATGTGATTAATTATTATTAATTGTACTTAATTAATTGAAGTGTAAATTTTGGTAAATATGGGCATGAATGTCGTGTGATGATGAATGATAAAAATGAGATTTTTATTTTGTTTTTAGCATTATTAGCTGAAATGATTATTTGTTCATTTAATTTAATTAGTGAATTGTTTATGTTGTTATTTAAAGATTGATTGATTATTGTTCATTAAGAGGGATTGTCGAGTGGTATAATAATTGGAATAGAGTTTTGGGTCAAGTTAAGATGAGCTAGAATTGAATAGAAGTGAAGTTGAGTCAATAAGGAATTGAATTGTGTAATGGAATCAAGAACAGAATAGAACAGAATTGAGTTGAAAAGATGATTAACTATAAAGTGACCGCCTATCTAGTGGCACAAGTGCCATGAACATAGGTACAGTCGAAGCCACTTTCCTATCTTCGAATTCGGGACAGTTCTTGATCCCAGTGCTTGGGGAGTAGATCTTCGTGGTTGACCAGGCATGAGCAAGGAAAGTTGGGAGGAGTAGATCTTCGTGGTTGACCCCTTACGAGCATATGACCGGTCATGGATTAGCACCCGAACTGAAAAGAATAGAAGAGTCAATAGTGGTGTCAAGAAGTCTAGAACTGAATAAGTTAGTGTAGGAGGATTTGGGTTTATCATGTTATGATTATCTTCTGTTGCGTACTTGATTGATGGTGTTTATGTATGATTATATGATGATATGTTGTCTGTTTGATTGATCTGCTCTAATGATTATGTTTCTAATTGTGTTCTACTAATTAAGTAGAACAATTTAATTACTCACCACTGACTGTGGACCCCAAAATCCTTTTCCAGGTACAGGTGGTGACTGATTTGGGCTATGCATGGGCTGGGATTGTGAGCTAGCCAGCTTAGTAGTTGACCTTGATGCCTAGTTCGAACCTATGATTTATTGTTATTAGTGGACTATTATTTATTTTGTAATAATAAGGGACTTTGGACTATTAACTATTTTGGATTATTTAATAGTTTTAATGAATAATGTGATTAAGTTTAGAGCTTCCGATGCGGTTTATGAATTTAATCATAAAGGTTTTTAGAAGTTAAAGATCTGTAATGTTGTTTTCCTCCGAAAACAACGCTGCTAAATTACGGGTCGTTACAAGTATTCCATACAAAGCACAAACAGTAAAGGTGACATGGGGTCTCCCTGCCTCAACTCCCTTTTAGCAAAGCCCTAGCTTGTTCCATTAATCAAGAGTAAGAAGATAGTATTAGTCACACAAGCCATAAGTATCTTAATTACATGCTTAGGAAAGCCAAAAGCTTGCAAAAGATCCTGAGGAAATCCTTATCCACAGTGTCATAGGATTTTTGTAAATCTACCTTCAACAATCACCCATTTGGGGCATTTTTCCTGGTATAATGTCTTATCAAGTCTTGACATACTAAAATATTGTTGATAATGCTTCTTCCTTTCACAAAAGCCCCCTGGCTATCAAAGATAATCTCAGGCAGGACCTACCCTAATTTTGAGCAGATCAGTTTGGAAATGCATTTGTAGATGACTGTACAACAGGCTATGGGCCTGTATTCACTTTAAAAGGGCAATTCACTTTAGGAACTAGAGTAATGGTTGTGGTGTTCACAACCTTTAGCATGGACCCAGTTTTGAAGAATTCCTGAATAGCTTTGGCCACATCATGACCTATAACATCCCAAGCTTCCTTGAAGAAACAACTACCATACCCATCAGCCCCAGGTGCCTTCTCCTCAGGGATGGACCATATGGCATTTTTAATCTTCATGATGCTAAATTTAAAATTTAACATCCTCTTCAGCCTATCATCCAAGATTTTCCCTTGCCCAACTATTCTTCCATTTAGGTTCTTACACTCAATATTAAGGTTCATAAAGTTTGAAAAGTGAGAGAAAAACTCCTTGCACACCTCTGTTGGATCTGTGAGCCATATGCCATCTGCATTTGTAACAGTATCAATCTTGTTCTTATGCACTCTAGCTTTCACAGCCTTGTGGAAAATTTATGATTTACATGCTACTGATCGTATATGATTCCACATAATTATGTGGAATTATGTGATTTACATGCTACTCGTATATGAATATTAATTATTATATGAATTGTTTGGAATTGAGTATCGTATTACTTTTGTTACATATAAGTGACCATACAACTTTACTAGGGTTTAAGGGTGTTGTTACTTTATGAAGCATATATTAATTGAGGTCTTAGACTTAATAATATTATTTTGGGTGAGAATGAAATATATGTATTTGGATACTATAGCATTATTGCCTTCTAAGGGGTGATATATTTTTGAGATTTTGTTCAAAGGATGGGATCAAAATGATGAGAACCATTATGTTATTATTGGTTGAGGCTCAAGCATTATAAACCTCGGTATTTAAGTAAGGAGTCAAGAATATGATACAGTCTTATCGTTATTATTCAAATACTTATAGTGGTGTTTGATCGAACTAAAATATCAATCACCCTAGAAAATTAAGAGGTTTGATGGAGGAAATGTAATCAATACTCCACAAACTTTTGATAGAAGGCCATGGAGCTTCAATTTATATAAAAACCTATATTTCGAGGTGTTTAAATAAATTAAAGGTTTGATCAAACAACCAAAAATATATCTTCAAAACCATCAACATTAACAACAAAACCCATAAACATAAGCATAAATAGTTGGGTTTCATCCAACCACAGTGATAAAGAACTACTCACTAAGTGAAAACATGGTCAAAAGAAAGATTAGGCAACAATCAACACTAAAAACACAAAATTAAAGAAGAAAGCAAAGAAAATCAACAATACCCAAAAATAACTTCAAAAGGGGATTGAAGGTAAATTACAAACATAGATTGAAGATTAAACAAAGAAAGCATAAGAGAAACAAAGTAAAGAAAGAGATTACCCAAGAAAAAAAAAACATTATCTTTATTAATGGAGAAAATCACCATAACAATGGAGAAAATGAGAGAAAACTTAAAGAGGGAAAGTAAAACCTAAAATTACTCCGTACTATTTTCTCTTTCCTCCCATGCCTAATGCTTACATAAAACCCTCTTAAAGATTCCCTACTCAAATTAAGGGCTTAGATTAAAACATAACTAAGAAGAAAATGAGGAAAAATGGGGTGGAAAACATTGCTCCGTACACGTGACAGGGCCTGGCTCGATCGAGTCAACACGGACTCGACAGAGCAAAATATATCTTGAGTCGAGCAAAAATATGACCATCAACTCGACTGAGTAATGGCCTTGCTCTACCGAGCCAGACCTTGGCTCGACTGAGCTAGGTTTGGTTGGCTCGGATGGAAGAAAAAAAAAGAAAAGGCTAAGTTGGCTCGATTGATTCTGTAATACCCCATATTTTTATACATTTGTATATGTATTTTTTATATGTATTTTATAAACCCTTACACATGTTTTATACACCTGAATAAATATTTTATATGTTTTATTAGTTAACGTTAATAAAATGGTTTAAAGTAAGTATTTATAAAAGTATTATTATTTGAGTATTTAAATATTTTATATATACATATATGAAATAAGTTTTGATTTATTATTAAAAATATTTTAATTTTGTTTTAAATAATACAATTTCTTATTTTGCCGTCGGGAAATTTTAATTCATTTTATTTTTAAAATAAGAGGGCCGATTGTTTTAAAATAAATAAATAAGTATTTTAAGTTGTTCCAAGCCCGTAGGGAAAAACTAGTAACAACCCTCTTATAAACCCTAAAGTTCATTCAGTAGGAAAAGCTGCCAAAAGAAATAAAATCCTAGACTAATCTCTTCTCTCCTCTCACTCGTGATTTTCAAAAAAAAAAAAAAAAAAACACAACACCCTGCTAGCAGCAGCCAGCCGGGCCAGCCACACCACTGCCAGTCTGCCGTGGAGCCGCCGCAGCCAGACCGTCGACCACCGCCGTCCACCTCTGTTGGGGGCCTACAAGAAAATCCATTTATTGCAACGACTTTTTGCAACGACTCATTTTAAGTCGTTGCAATACATAGTTTTTGCAACGACTCATTTTAAGTCGTTGCAATACATAGTTTTTGCAACGACAAAAAAAAGTCGTTGCAATATATTGTTGTTATACATTCAAATTTCATTTCCCACCATAAAAAATAAGAGCGGTATCTTCAAAATTTTGGCCCTTTGTATCGCAACAAGAAAGGTCGTTGCAAAAAAAATTTAATTATGTAAAGGAACAAGACAAGTGGTTGCAATAAATTTTGGCATGTTTTCGCAATGACAAGGGTTGTTGCAATAGCTATAATGTAATTAGGCAGCAATTTTGTTGTTGCTAAACATAATTCTAGGATTAAAAAATATACAGATTTTCATTTCATCCCACCAAAAACACAAAACCTAGCTCACTACACTGCTGCTATTCTCTCTCTCTCTCTCTCTCTATCTCTCATCTCTCAGATATGACTTTCACTCACATCGGCCACCTCACGTCGGCCTTCTTATCAGCCGGTCGTTGCACTGCTGCGCGTTAGCCCTCTTTGTCCGCTGCCGCCGTTTCCATCCGCCCATTCACCACTCACCGACCCAGCCATTGAATCAGCCACCACCGGTCATCCACCTCTTTCGGCTTCCACCTCTTTCGCCTTCCACCTTTGAACCACCCTCTCTCTTCACTACAAGAAAATCCAAATGTTCAGCTTACAATTGCAGCAAGTTCGGCACCAAAATTCAGCACCCAAATCCAGACTTCTCCGGCCAAAAGCCACGAAATTCCGAGTAATTCCGGCGAAGCCACTGTTCGAATTCCAGTGAAGCCACTGTTTGAATTCCGACAAAAGTTCAGTTTCTTCAATTATTTCTTTATTTAGTGAGATTCAATTTCTTCTTCTTTTTTTAAAAAATAAAATTTAATGGTGATGTGGCCGCTCTAATTTGTTGCTTAAATTGCAATTTTTGTGCTTTGATTCTAGGATGAAAGCTACTGCCATTTTCATGCCCTAGTTGTTGGAAGAAGTTCCACTGCTTTTGCTTCAAAATTTGCTCTTCAATTACTCCAATGTAAGAATATTGGTGCTTGTTTATGTTAAATTGCAACTGCTGGTTTTTTTTAAAAAAAATTTTATATGTCATTGTTGTTGTTTTGTGCATAAATTGCTGGTTTTTAGTTGTTAAATGTCGATGCTTTTTTTTTTTTTAATTTAAAATTGATGCTACTGTTTTTTATATAATTTAGTGGTGTTTCACCGTTCATTTTATACTATTATCTGTATAATTTATTTTGTGTAATTGTTTCTTCTGGTTGTATTATATTAGTTTTATATGTTCAAGATCTTGAAATTGTGACATTATGCTATAATTGTGACAACAAGAATTTGAGGTGTATAAAGCACAACAAACTGCAGCAATGGAGGCCTTTAAGGCAGAACTACTTCAGAAACTTTCAACTAGAGGTGTCTAGTAATAAGCTTCACTTTGACAAGAAGGTAAAATATGATTTTGGGATGTGTTTTACAATATGTAGAATCATGATTAACTTGATCGTTTTTGGTATGGAATGGAGATGTGTATTGTGTTTTATTACCACTTTGGTTTTAATTTGGAACCATCTCCATAGGAAAGTCTTTGTTTCATTTGGATTTAAATATGATTATGAACACCATTTGAGATATTTGACATTGGGTTTGATTTGAAGTTAATTTTGAGTAAACAAAAGCTCTAGGACGACTTCAAAGTCGTTCTTATGACTTTTGGTGTACTTGACTACCGAAATTTTTATTGCTCAATCACCTTTCCCCTTAAAATATTACAAGTAGTATTTTAATTTAGTTGGTATGGATTGGAGATGTAATTTGCATTGTATTCATACCACTTGGTTTTGGAACCATCTCCATGTAGAAAGTCTTTGGTTCATTTTGGGGATTTAGATATATATGGTTATGAACACTATTTGGGATACTTTTGTCATTTTGTTTGATTTGCAGGTAATTTTGAGTAACCAAAAGCTCTAGGATATGACTTTAAAGTCATCCGTATGACTTACTTTTGGTGTACTTGGAACCTTCAATATACAAAGGAGACTGTATTGAAATTTTTATTCATGAGGGTGATCAAGGAAACATAGAAGGTTTGAATGAAGGTAACTTGCTCTCACCTTATCCATTCTCCCTTTATAGTCTCACGCACACTCACTCTTATATGTGCTCACAGTGTAGAACTACTTTGGTTTTGTTTTATTTGTGAATTTGTACCCACTCTTTTATTTTAAAGGTTAATATGTTTTTACTCACCTTTTTAAGGGGCTACAAAATAACCAAAGACTAATATGATAAGGGTTTGTATATTTTGATGATTTAGATTTTTTTTTAATTACACTCTCTTATTTGTGATTGAGTATTTTGGCGTTTTCTTTGTGGCTTTGTAAAAGCTTGTGGATAGTCGTAGTAGTTTATGGTGTCATATGAAATGTTGTATATTTTGAATCATTACACATACATAGGTTTTGAAACCTTCTCCAATGGGGAGTAGTCCAAATTACAAAGTAAACTCTGCCGAAATTTTTACTCACCCTTTGGTTGTAAAGATTAACATTTTTTAAACCTTTTTAAGAGGTTACCAAATAACTAAGACTAATGTGATAAGGGTTTGTTGATTATTTAGGTTTTTTAATGAAAATGTTGGTGGGATTAAAATGAGAAGTTGGTTAATATTTGCTATTATTTAAGTTAATTTTTCTATAATAAATTACATACTAATATTGGTTTTTATTTTATCATGATTAAATTTTTAATATGTTGCAGGTAGTCAGAATAGATGAACTTACAACAACGGTGCAATGATTCAAGCAAAGACTATGATATCCACTTCCTTTTGTTATTAGCATTGTTTATGCTTTTTTTATTAGAATTATAAGTATCATGTACCTAATGATGCATATTTTGTGTAGTGATGTAGGAAACCAAACTTCTATGCTATTTTGTAATGAAATATTCAACTAAATATATTATATGCACTTTGTATTGTTATCAAAATTCAGTATCATGATCAACTCAACATAATTTATTAGTATATTGGCATATATATTCATTTGACCCCCAAAAAAAAATTCAGCAACTATTCTTTTGCAACGACATTGTTGTTGCAAAAAATTAAGCAAACACATATATTGCAACGACTTTAGTTGTTGTCAAAAAATAATTGTATTGCAACGATGAAAGTCCTTGCAATATATAGTTTTTTGCAACGACTTTTGTTCTTGCCATACTAGGAATAATATATTGCAACGACTTTAGTTGTTGCAATAGATAACCTTATTTTTGGTGAATAAAACATATGTTTTGTAACGACATTTGTTTGGTAACGGCCAAAGTCGTTGCAATATGTTTTATTTTTTGCAACGAAAAAAGTCGTTGCAAAAGCTTTCGCTACGGCTTTACCCGCAACGACCTTCAATGAAAAAAGTCATTGCAAAAACCATTTATTGCAACGACTTTTGGCTTTTCGGAACGACTTTCGTCGTTGCAATAAATGGTTTTTCTTGTAGCGCGCGCGGGGGTAATAAAAAAAAAACTTTTCTCCTTTTTAAATTTTCTTTTATTCTACAATTAAATCATGCTTTGAATATTGCTTTATATGATGATTCTTGAATGGTTTTAACATAGATTTTACATTTATAAATTCTGATTTTATTTTAATTATTGGGGTTGAATTTCAGATTTTAATATTTAAAACAAAGGTTGTTTAGAACCTAAATCTTGAGTAATAGTTGTATTTGGGTGCAATTTGGATTCTGATTGTATGATTGGGGTTAAGTTGTGAGTTCAGAAAAATAAAATTAAAAAAAAATTTTTTTGAAGCCCTAACAATGGCAGAGTCTGTGGGAAGAAGAAGAAGGAAGGGGAAAGGAAAAAGAAGGAAGGAAAAAGAAAAGGAAAAAAAAAATATATATAAACAGTGGTTTGCCGAGTGAAGAAAAAAAAAATATATATATATATTTTGGGCTTGGATCTTGTTTAAATCTTGCGTTAGCTATATTAGGGATTAATTGTAATGTTTTATAAAAGAAGATATGTATTACAACCTTTAGGGAATGTTTTAGTAATCTGAAATTTTGTTTAACACACTTAAAATGTTATTTTAGTTATCTACCTAAACGGTTGTTGGATATTTTAAGTAGAGGGCACACTAATGTAAGCTGTATATAAATATAATTTTATAGAAGCTGGAAATTGTAATAGTTATGCTTGGATAAATGTTATATTCGGGGAGAATTAATTAGTTCCCTGTTTGGTTATAGGAAGTTTTGTGTTTCGTGAATTCGAGTAGTTGTGGCTAGTAGGATCAATCATACCAGGTACGTATGTACGCAAGACTTAATTCTGAAAATAACAACATGATTAGGGAATTGTATGAATGCATTGAAATGTTATGTTCATGTATGTATGGATGCGTAAAAAAAAAAGAAAAGATTTGATTATTCCAGTTATTCTTCACTTTATGAAAATTTGTCAAGTGTTATCAATTCGCCAGTGTGGGTTGATTATTCTGATTACGGAAAAGAAAGGTATGTTGCAAGTTAGACAAGGAAATTGTTATTACTCACCTGTTGAGTCTAGAGGTATTGTTTTTATTCTCTCCTTCGGGAGATTGAGACTCGGTAGTATTTTTACTCTCTCCCTCTGGGAGATTGAGACTCGGTATTCGCTCCCTCTGGGAGAATGAGACTCGGTAGAAAGATTGGCTAAATAAAATTGGTTATGTGATCACCTAAACCTAGAGGATTTAAAAACGGAAAGTGTGTCGTGTGTTGCATTGATGTTGAGTGATGTCTTGTGTGGGGTGAGTCTTCACAATTACTAATTAAATATGATAAATCATGTAAAGCGAAAGAGGATTCACACCAAAACTCTTGGAACATATACACCTTGAGTATGAACACATGGGGGAAGCTAAATAGCTTCCTACGAGGGGTACAAGACGTTGTTCACCCTTGCTTATTTTATTATTTTGGCCTGGGGTCCCGCCACTCTTATGTGGCATCGTTTTTACCACTCGACTTGCAACCGAGTGGGGCTCTAGTGGGCATGGTTACTTATCTTTGGAAACCCGTTCGATGTTGAATCCAAATCTCCTTATAAACTGATAAAGTCTAGGAATGTAAGAGATTGTTCATATAGTATATAGCAGATTATCATTTGCATTATCTATTCATGTTATATTATATGTGCATATCTTATTGTATATATGTACTCAGCTTTTGCTGATTACGTGCTTTTGTGTGTGCTTTCTTTGGTCATGGCCCTCGCCTTAATGACCCTGTGATGAACCAATTTATACACTTGTATTATTGGGGAGCAGAATTTACACAGGTCAACTTAATGATGTGAAGTTCAAAGTTTTCAGCATACGCCTGGTCTTGGGATTGGTGTGAAGAGAGAATTTTTATTAATGTATTTGAGCTTATTTTAAAATATTATTTCATTTAATTTATTTGGTTTAAATAATTGTTAAAGTTTTTCCGCTGCAAAATTCTGAATAAGCCGAAAGTTTTCACACGTGGCAGTAATGCTTTGAAAATTTCCTTTCAAATATATTTTGTCATAATTTTAAATAATGTTTAGAGTTTTCAAGTAGGGAATTTTCAGGGTGTTACAGATTCAGCATCGTTGTTGATGTTGATGGAGATATGCAATATGTTGTATATATGCAATTTTACATAAACTTGGTAAGTGGGATATATGCAATATGTTGTATGAGGGTTTGAACTATGAGACGAGAAATTGGATAGAATACCTATCTCATGGCGATTTCTTAGCTCTCGACTTGGATAGAGCTTGGCTCTTATTCGAGTGTCTCGCTAAGGACACCTATGAGTGGGATATAACTAGCCAAGGAATACATGATTATAGTCATGAGTTGAGTGCACTTGAGGAATATGGTTTTAATCAACCATCACCTCATGCCACTACCTTTGATTTTTCTCATCATTTTTCATATGAATTGAGTTCGCTTAATCATGTTCTTGATGAGTATTTACAAGGTCTTGGCATGAACATAGTTGATTCACCTCATATTCCCCTAGGTGAGCCCTTCGATGATGACCTTAGTCATGAATTCGATCCCTCACCCCTCATAGTCGAGCACACCATCCCGACTCGCATAGACGATGACATTTATTGGCAATGTTGTGATGAGAATCATGAGACTTTCATATCGTCATGTGATGTTGTAGAGGATGAGGCCCTCATAGTAGAGTCGAGTGAAACCGATGAGGTAGTTAATGTGGAGGATGTGGTTATACCACATTCTCTTATTCCCTTTGTAGGAGGATTTAACCTCGTCTATTCACATCCCACTCCACTTCCATCCGTGCTCATATCACCTCCATCCGAGGGCATTATCTCTTGTCTTGACTCCCATGTTTCTCTTCCAGAAACCAAGGCAAGTGAGGTGTATGGAGGTGTTCCCCCTACTTTATTTGATTTTTCTTTTTGTAGTTTTTATTTTAATTTTCCTCCCTGTGGGCACTCACTCCCACATAAGCATTGGATGTCGGTTTTTAAACCGTTCCCTTTGCTTAATTTGATCATTGCTTATGTGGTTTTTAGTAAGTTGAGTGCTAGTGCGTTTGACAAGCTCTTGCGAGCTTTGCGGGGCTATTTACTGAGCCCCGGGTGGTTGTGTCCCGCTGGATGACTTTGACACCCTTTTTCCTCTATGTCTTAGTCCCTGTGTCCGGCTAGTTCGTCAGGCTCTGGACGTTAAACAAGCGCTTCTCGGGAGGCAACCCGTAGTTTAATTTGCTGCAAAAATTGGCTACAGGTCAGGTGCAGCGACTGCTGAATTTACATCAGCGCCCACTTGCACAATGCTAAATTTCTTCCAGTATCAAAAAATATGATGACAGAGGGCGCTGGCCCATTATCAGCGCCCGCTGAGCAACATGTTCCAGATTTCCAGTAGCAAAATTATTTGATGCAGCGGGCGCTGGCCCATTATCAGCGCCCGTTGAGAAATATGTTGCACTTTTCCAGTAGCAAAAAAAATGCCTACAGCGGGCACTGGTCCATTCTCAGCGCCCGATGATGAACTTCATGTTAAAGGCAGAAGTGTACCATTTTTTTCCAGTAGCCAAAAAAAGGCCTACAGCGGGCGCTGGCCCATTCTCAGCGCCCGCTGATGGTCTCTTTTGCAATTTCCAGATTCATTTTAGAAAGGGGCAGCGGCCGCTGGGATTAAGTCAGCGTCCGCTGAGTGCGTTTAGTATAAAAAGTTCGAGGTCAGATTTGTTCATTTTTCACGAACAAAAAAATCAGAAAACTCGAATTCTCTCACTTCTCTCAAACCCTAACTTCCAAAAACACTCTAACTCACTCAAATCTCACTCAAATCTCCATCATTCATCTTCATTTTCACTCCATTACTTCATTTCTCCCATCCCATCACACTTTTTTCTCCATTTTTCCCCACAATTTCGAACCCTAGGTTCGAAAATTCAAAAAAAAAAAAAAGCACGAGCACGAAAGGTTTTTGGTTACTTTTAGGCTCTTCAACAACAACAACAAGGAGATTTTTCTAGAGTATTTTCATACTCTAGTTGGGTATTTTCTAAAACCCTAGTTTTCTAACTTTGTTGTTTTTAAGCTTAGTTCGATTGTTAGGTTTTAGTTATACTTTTCAATTGTTTGTTGAATTTTTGAGCATCTAAAAGTAGTCTTAGATTGTTCTTTGTTTTGAGTTTGTTGAATTTTTGTGACTTGGATTGTGTTGGTGAATTTTTTTTGGTTTTCCTGTTGTGATTTTGTGAACTTGAGGCACTTGGGTTTAGGCCTCTTGTTCATTAACTGGTTAGGGAAGTAATCTAGCTGAATTTTTTTTTATAGTTAGTTTTCGGCCCTAGTTTAATCAATCATGTCTGAGCCCCGAAAAAAGAAAAGAAATGACCGACCCGATACCTCAAACCAAAATCAACAAGATGACGCACCACCACAACCACCACCAGCCATAAGGATTCCACAAGCCAATCGGGCTAAATATGAAAACCTGTTGCGGCGAACATTTCGCCCTACCCGATTTTATGATGCCCGCCCTTGTCTGGCGCTATAGATCACCAGGGAAATGCAAACCCTGTTCACGAACTTTGGGTGGGAGAACTTGACTAACCCCAACATGGCCGATTACACGTACCCACCGTTGGCCTGTGAATTCCTTAGCACATTGACCTATACAGAGATACAATCCACCACTAACATACCGGAATACAAACTTTCTTTCCGACTATTCAATGACCGACATACCATTACAATTTCCCAGCTACACGAATTTTTAGGATGTGACCCGGCCAACCCCATTACTGATTTTAGTCCAAAAAACTTTCCTGACTTTAACCCGCTTACCTTTTGGCATGCGATTACGGGTGAAGATCGTTTTGACTCTACATGGGCGGTGGCCAGCGCGATCCATCACCTTGCCCTACGACTGTTTCATCGCTTGTTGACCTACTCAATCTTCTCCAAAAAGGAGGTTGGGAAGATCAACAAAGATGAGTTGCTTTGTATTTACTTAGCAACAACCCCATCCCCGTTGGGTAAGGTGAACACGGGTTACTTGTTGGTCAAGCGTATGCTTGCCCAAACAAGAGACCCCAAGATGACCGCCGATATCACACTAGGAGGTTTTGTAACGATCATTGCTAGGAAATTGGGGTATTCGAACTTTATTGATCAGTTGGCAACATTTTCTGAAACCCGGTATTTTGATAAGTTCGATTTCCTTAACCAATCTTTCATTAAGAACACCAGTCGGGAAGACAGGCTAAGTGCCCTGGTCCGCGGGAGACACCACTATTATCTGCCTAATCCCGAAATAACCAGGTTTGATCGGGATAGCCCATACATAATGTAATCCCCCGTATTTTTATACCCTAGTATAAGAGTTAATTATACATAAATACGCGATTTATACCCATAACGAATATTTTCGGGGTTGGAATTAATAAAATAAATTAAATATTTTATTTTATGGGGATATTAATGATTTATATGTTTGAATTCATTTTATGAAAATTTGTGGGTCATATTTAACATAACTCAAAAGGTTTTAATTGTCGGTTGGGAACCGCTCAGACAGATAATTAAATAAATAAAAAGAATGAAATAGTAAAAATCCAGTGTTTGAAAACCTACAGGGCTTAAAAGGGTTTGTCACAGGCCCAACCTATTGAGAAACCCTAAACAGCAGTAACAGTATAAATACCCCAAGATGAACCAAATTATGTCAAAAAGCAAAAAAAGAAAAAAAAAACAAACTCTCTCTCCCTCTCTCACCGTGGCCCAAGAAAAGGAAAAAAAAATAATTCAAATCTCAAAAACCCAAAACCTCCATACCCATCTTCAACCTCACACCCTCAATCCTCCATAACCACCAAAGCACCACCGTCGTTCAGTCGCCGGTCCCTGCAGCAACCTCCACCCTCGCCGGTTGCTACTCTAGATTTTCGAAAAAAAAAAGAAGAAATAAAAACAGAAACAGAGCACCCTCACGCAGAACCGCCAGTCAATGCACCACCACTCACCGCCGTGTTGTCGGAGCGCCGTCTGCCGAGCCACCGGTCGTGGTGCCCCGTAGGTAGTACTCGCTGTATATGTATATATTTGTATATGCATATATATATGCGTGAATGTATATGTATATATACATGAACGTATATATCTTTTAAAAATTTTTTTTTTTCTTTTTATTTTTCTTCCAAAATCTTGGATTAAAGAATGTATTTATACATACAATTAAGTAATTATTATTATCATCTAGTAATTTATGGGAGGTCTAGGATAGGTTAGAGCTGCCGAATATTTTAGGACTCGAGTTAATACTATTGTCTTTTATATTATACGCGAGAAATATTACTTAGGCGAGTTTTGAAAGGAAAAGGTGGAGTACCACCAAGTTTATTCAAGGTACGCGTAATTGATAAGCTTTCAGACGTAGTATCATGTTAGGAAGTTGCATATTTCTATCATGATTGTTGTGATTTTGTGGGACATGATTATTTGTGGTGTTTTTAGTTGTTTGTATAACTTGTATTTGCAAACATATTAAGAAAAGAATAGGTAGGATTATTTCATGTTCTCGATTATATAAGAGAATATTGCATGAATAGGTTCTTTGAATATTTCATGCTTCATTGGTAGCAATTTATTTTGCATATGGACAGGTTGTCCCTTTCAAGTTTATTAGTTGCAATTTATTTTGCATATGGATAGGTTGTCCTTTTCAAGTTTATTAGTAATGCATGAATAGATTCTCCGAATATTTCATGCCTTTTAGTAGCTTTTGGATACCACTTAAGGCATAAGTTCTTAATGGGAATCTCGCTAAATAGAAAAGAGTTCAGTGTGTTTTATCTGAACAACAAATTAAAACAAGTGTTATGTGAATTGTATGTGTGTGCTTGTTATGTGTAACAACTCTCAAGACACTAATCACTTAAAGTGAAAGATTCGGGTAAGCATTAAAACTCTCGACAAGTGCAGGTCGTGAGTATTGGCATAGATATGGGTTGGGGTCACGGCAGGACTCGTGGCTTTAAGGGAACCGTAGGATCCACGTGTTCCATTAGCGGATTGAGCTCATTCCTTTATTTGTGACGTGGGTAGCTCCCATCGTCACCTTCTAGGCATAGACAACTCGCCTGGTGCTTACACTGGCTTCGGCTCTAGAGGGTCACTTAATAATAAATGTGTTTAACAAGGAATAATAATTAATTACCCACCATAGCATTTAAGTTTTTGACATGATTTTTATATACAATAGATCTGTATGCTTATTTAATTGTCGTACTCAGCTTTGCTGACGCCGTACAAATTTGGTCTTGTTAATATCTTGACCCTATGATAACCCAATTATTGGTGAGCAGTCGTTCAGGGTCAAGGTAAGTTTGTGCAGGAATTCAGGGACGCTTATGGGCTTGAGTGACGAGTGGTATTTCTGAAACATTTATTTACTTTATGAAATATTTTCCAAATTCGATTTAACGTTTTAGTTTGGGAGATTTTAGACATTTTCATTTATTAAGTTGGATTTATTTCGTTTAAGTTGATTCAATAAATTTCAGGGCCTTAATGGTTCCAAGTTGTAATAAGATTTAGTTTTATTTTAAACTTAGTACTATTTTATTTCCGCTGCAAAATTCTGAGTAAGCCGATACATTTCCACATGTGGCGATAACACTTTGATAATTCTCAATATTCCTTGAAAATAGCATTTATAACTTGATGAGAATTATTGGGGTGTTACACATAATCCCCGCGGAACTTGTAGCCCAGCGTAACGCAGATTTATTTCAGGGTCCCCCGGCTGTTGTAGTTGAGGAAATCGAACAACCAGCACCAGAACCACCACACGCACAACCCATCCCACCCCAGCCGCAATTTGACTTTGCGGCCGCCTTCGAGGCCCTATCCCAGCAGCAAAACGCTGCTTATGCGTCCATTAATGCCAACATTATGGAGATGCGTTCTGACTTGAACCGTCTCCGTATACAGACTGACCAGATGTATGACTATCACGTGTCGGAAGGTCACTTCTTCCGACACCCCTCCCCCCCCCCCCCCAGGATGACCCCGAGCTCTAGACCTCTCCACCCATAGCATCGGGACGATGCTTTCGTTCCACCTTGGGGGGGTTTAGACCCTTTGGGTCCAGTTACCTTTTTTGTTGTTTGGACCCGTAGCTAGTGAGGGTGAAGCACTAGAGCCTCGATCGAGGCATGATTTCGGTAGCGTTAAAGGCGCTTTAATAGTGTCAATGGTGCACCTGGACTACAGGTTTCCCGACAAACCGAATCATGTCCTCTACAGGTAAGTTCTCACTTGTATTTAAGTGAACCTGGGGTTTAGTCGTGGTCTTGGGATAGAGGAGCTAGCTTGTGGGAGCTGCTCTTGGGGTATGTTTGATTGTGTTTGTTCGTGGTTGTGTTTCTTAGTGTGTGTGATTTATATAGTGGTCATTGGGGTGATATCCAGGTTTTGCTCCCGTTTTGAAAATCCAAATGCATTTTAATGCTTTGCATTCTAGTTTATTTTCGTAGTTTATTTTTCTTTTCTTATTTTCCTTAGTTTCTTTTTATTAGTTTTTGCATACTAGTTTATTTTCGTAGTTTATTTTATTTTATTTTTCTCCATTTTTGCATGTAGCTTATTTTCGTAGTTTATTTTCTTTTATCCCTTTTATTTTGCTAGGTTTAGTCGTCTCTCGATGACGAAACTAGGGGAATCCTTATAGGGACTTTTCTTTCCTTTAGAGTCTCGAGTCCGCACAATTTTCAATGCTTTTTATTAACTCTTAGGATAGAACGCTTTTCCCTTTTAAGAGAACCCTTTAGGACTAGATGTGTATCCAAGTCGGGTTGTGGTACGAGGTTGTCCCTTGTTTAGTTGACGCTGAGTCGGTGGTTTTTGAACCTAGGTGAGGTTTCGAGCTCCTGCTTTAATTAGACCCTTTTAGGGTTATTCATTTCTGAGCGTCGCATTGTATCCCTCGTCAGTTTTAGTTTGTCTGTTTCTTTTGTCTCTGATTTTTGACTTGTGAATTGTTACCGCCCTTTCGAGACTTGGAACATGATTTAGGCACCATCTTACGTCATAGCATCGAGTTTTATTTTTGGTCCTTGTAAATTTTGTAATAGTGTAATTATTTGAGTTGTAACTCCTTCTCTAGTAAAAAATAAATAAATAAATAAATAAATAAAAAATGAAAATGAAAAAAAAAAAATTAATTATTAGTTATTTATGTTTATTATGTCATGTTTTTAGTTTGTTTATACGCTTGTTCTTTTAATTTCTTCTATTTATAAAAAAAAATGTGCATAATTAGAGAAGAAGATAGTAGTTTTCTTAGCCGACTAGTGTCCTATTGTAATTTTTCCTAACAGTCGGTCGGTAGTTATTTATAGTTTCGGACCTTGTATGTAAGATGCTATGACCTTAAGCCCTATTGATTTCATGTTCTCGAAAGGTCTCATCTTTGGTATGCGGCGTCACTTGTCAAATTTCGAGAGACGCTAACTCCGGCGAGACGTGGGTGTCCTTCCCTTTGTTCTTCATGACTCCGTCACGGAGTATTTTTCCCGCCACCGACTTATGTCTGAGATTATTCAAGGGTGTTTGACGGTTGTTAGGTTGTTAAGGCTTGGATACCTTGTAGTCCTTTAAGGTTCTAATGTGTGAAAGGTTTCAGTCCTTAGTTTAGTTAGTTCCTAGCATTGGGATTTGTGCGCCTTAAGGCTGTAATAGGAGCCCTTAGTCCGTTGTAGAATTCCTCTCCTGAGGGATTTGTCGAACTCTTCGTGCGGTAGTTGCTTGGGGACAAGCAACGAGCTAGCTTGGGGGAGTTTGATAGTCTGTATTTAGTTAGTATTTTTCTTAGTTTTTATTAGTTTATTTTCTTATTTTATTTGACTTTTGTTAGCATTTTTAGGCTTTTTAGTTTATTTTTGTTTCGGTAGTCCCCTTCCTCTTTTCTATGTGATTTCCTCTATTTTGCCTTGTTTCTGCGTTTTCTTCCCCTTTTGCAGGTCCCGAGTCTATTTCGAAACCCAAGGAAGCGAGCCGGGAACCTCGAGGAAGCCACAG
This sequence comes from Salicornia ramosissima, assembly GCA_951394345.1. Lineage (NCBI taxonomy): Eukaryota > Viridiplantae > Streptophyta > Magnoliopsida > Caryophyllales > Amaranthaceae > Salicornia > Salicornia ramosissima. The sequence continues at coordinate 40,921,891 of OX596237.1, read as the reverse complement.
AGTCCTTTATGCCATGGCATGTGAAAAGAAGGCCTCAGCGGGCGCTGGGAATTCCTCAGCGTCCGCTGAGATGTATTTGGGCATGGCTGAAGGCAATAGCAATTTTAAGGCCTTTCAGCGGCCGCTGATGGATTCCCAGCGGCCGCTGATCCTGAAGCTAGCAGTTTACTCACAAGCACCAAGTGAAGACAGCGGCCGCTGACCCCAACTCAGCGCCCGCTGTCCCCTCCCCTGTATTAAGCAGTATCATCACAAAGGCTGGCAGCGGCCGCTAACCCCAACTCAGCGCCCGCTGCCATTTTTCTTCCCAGCCTGCAAGCCTAGGATTATAGGGTTCAGCGGGCGCTGTCATCGCCTCAGCGCCCACTGAAGTGCTTTTCTGCATTTTTTTATTACTTTTCTTTTGTTTTGCTCGACTTTTTGGGGGTTTGTATAAATACCCCCTCTTCCCATTTGTTCCATAAGCTGATGTTAGAAGCTCAACTTAGGGTTTTAGGTTAGTTTTAAGCTTTCTCCTTCAATTCCTTATGTAATTTACATTTTTGTTCTTCAATTTATGCTAGTAGATTAGTTTCTCTTCTTCTTGTTCTTCAATCTCTTCTCAAGGTATTTTATTTGCTTTCCTTCACTTGCTTTTATTTGCTTTATGTACTTAGTTCTTCATTGTTTCTTGTTAGTAATGCTTTAGATTCTCATGTTTATGTTGTTTTAATTTAGTTGTTTATGCTTGATTTTGTTGTTGATTTAGTTTTTTGTATTGTTTAGTTGGTAGTTTTTGGTGTTTATGTAATGTTCATGTTTTTCTATGTTTTAGTTGTTAATTTGATTTGTTCATAGTTTTAGGTTTAATTATGTTTTTAGTTTTAGTTTTAATTATGTTTTTATTAATTATGTGTGAGTAGTTTAATTTCTAGGGTTTGAGTGAAACTTCTCAAATCCTCCATGATTGTGGTTTAGTTGTTTCTTGGCCTTTGGTTGTGATAATGTCGGTACCTTAGGATTCGGTAATGTTGAGTCATATGTTTAGCTAGCATAGGATTCATTGAAGAATCCCCACCGAAGGACCGAAAGGTGAACGTGGGTGATGACTTCCTTTGCCCGATTGATGGAAGCACCACGAAAGTTGGGCCTTCGATCAAGAGAAAGTTACTGGTCTTCGTGATTTTGTGCTTAGGACTCGTTAGATGTGTTGCTGCACGAAAGTGAGTTGTATATGTCTTTCCGGTCATCGTACTAGCTCGAAAGAGTGGTACGATCATAGAACGACCTCCCCTTATCCACGACCTAAGTCTAAGTTTCGATTGATTCATAATTCATGGTGGTATGAGTTGTGGATCTCTTACCCTAGTCCCTTTTGTTTTTGTTTCCTTAGTGTAGTTTTAGTTAGTTCTCTCCGCCTCTCGCGACCATCACCCGACCTAGCTTGTTCGACGCTCATGCCTAGACTAGTGCGAAGCACCTTCCCCGTGTTCGACACCCCCACTCATACTACGACGGGGATTTTTTATTTGGTAAGAAATCCCTCCTATCAATGACTAATTATTAATACTATGTAAATATTGCTTTTAATCTTGCTAAATAAATAAAAACTTTTACAACCATGCATCGCACGAGTACTGACTATTAACTAATACTCCCTTCTTCCCAAAATAACTACTCCATTTTACTTTTTCATATGTCTCAAATATCTGCTCTATTTTTTTTGGGCAAAGGTATACATATAACTTTATATTTATATATCCTTATTTACCATTTAATACACAATAGTTTGGATTATTTGCTTTTAATAATCCAGCCTTTCGTGTTTTAGCAACCAATAATCCAACCTTTGGATTATTAGCAAATAATCCAACCTTTGCACCAAAATCCAACCAATGAACCCGAACATCTCATTTTAGAGTTTTAAGAGTTGTATAGGTAAGTTAACGTTAGACTTTTAATGTGTAGTTGATTAAAAAAACCCTAGGAAAACAATAGATCAACATATAATTGATCTCTTATTTTCAAGTTTAGTTCGTTGGTTGCTAGAAATAGAAAGGTTGGATTATTGTATGGATTTAGGGTGCAAAGGTTGGATTATTCCCTAATATTCCAAAGGTTGGATTATTGGTTACTAAAACTCAAAAGATTTGATTATTAAAAGCAAATTTTCCCAATAATTTTTATCTACTTTTACTTGTAATTTTAAACTTTTACCTTTACTTTTTACAGAGAAGAGATTTCAACTTAAATCTCATCACACACCTTAGTAAAGCAATTAATTCTGAATGGAGAAAGCATAAATATAGAACAATACTAGCCAAATGCCCAAATGTTTGTTTTTGAAAAATTTTCCGGTTATACCACATAATTAAATCTTCCAAAATCCCGCCAATTAGACATTTAAACTTATTCTAACTCAGTGTGAAAAAGAGAGGAGAAGAAACTGAGGTCGCAAAAATGGAGGAAAACATCAGCAAAATGAGCAAAAACTTGGCAAATTTCTGCAACAATCTTCAATCTACTTCTTCTTCTTTTAGGCAATCTCTCGAACGTCGTCCAATTCCTCTCGGTTTACTCCTATATCATACTCGAATCTTTACTTTGCATTTCATTTTCAAATATTTTGTACTCAATTTTTTATAAATTTTTAACAATTGTATTTTTGGTTGTTTCCCAGATTCAGCTTCGAGCACTTTCATTCAAACCCTAAATCGGAGAGTAGCATCTTTGACAGGTGACCTGAATTTGCTGGAATCAATGTCTTTAGGTGCTGTTTCGTTCGAAGAGCTTTTGGGTCATTGTGATCAGCTTTACAAACTCAATCACTCTCAACTTATTCATCTTCATTCTCACCTTCAATCTTTGGCCTACATTTCTCCAAGTATTTCCCACACTTTATTTCCCTTTTTTTCCTTTTAATTTCCTCTCCCTCTCTCTGTGTATATACTATTAGATTTTGTTTTGCAAGCAAAAGTAGGGTTTTACTGTATCATTTCGGATTGGCACTTGTCAACTGAATTTGCTAATCTGTACTTTTTTTACTTTGAATACTGTTAGCATTGGGAACTTCTCTAAACTTGTTACTATCAGACTTTTTAAGAAGTGAATTGAATTTGGTCATTTGTGTACCCCTTGTGTCCCCTATAAGAATCTATTGGAATTATTTGTTTCCTGAATTTGTGTGAATTTTGATCTGATTGAACTGAGTTTTTGGTTGTCAATTAAATTTGGGTTTCTCTGTGGGGAATTGTTGGAGCTCTTTATTCCGAAATCTTTTTTCTACTGGTGAAAGAACCTCACCTATAGTGCAAATTGGGCTTTGATATTTCAATGCATTTTTTTGGGGGGTTAATTTTTTTTAATTTATAGGTGATGGAGTTGATGATCTTGAAGAGGATTTTATGGCTCAAACTAGCTGGGGTACTTCCGAACCAGAATCTCAATGTGATACTCCTTGTTTTGGGTCTGTTACCAACAATATGGATGATGATTCTTTGTATCCTTTCCAACCATTTTAGTCTTTGGTTCCTGCAATTATCACTGATTTCTATTTTCATGTCTGATTTCTTCTCTCAATTAATTTGCTGACTATATTTTCATGCTCTTTGCCTCTTCTACTGTAATCATAAGTTCAAGGACATTGATTATAGTCACATTCTACCCACTAGGTAGATTACCCGCTACTAAATAAACTATACCCTCTCCGTCCCAAAATAAATGCTCTATTTATTTTTTTCACATCACCCGAGACACATTTTAAACGTTAATATATTTCGTTGTGTATATATATATATATAAATTCTATATTTAGAAAATATGTATCGAGATGAGTCAAACGATATCCTACATGACTATGTTTTTTCTTATCTCTATTATATAAGCCAAGGGGGAGCCATGGTGTCCCCCCTAAAAAAGTCCACTTTGCCCTCCAAAAAATTACAAAAATTCAACTTGCATCACTCCTCACCATTAAGGAAAGTTATTACAATTTTTTTAACTTTTTAAAATGAAAATATTACAAGATATAAAATTCATAAAAATAAAATTAAAACACCAAAATTTATATTTTTGAATTATCTATAAATAGACACCCATATTAATATAGTTTGTCACATGAAAATTTGATCTTTTAATTATTGTAAAAATTTAATAACTGATAGAATGTAGTAAATAAACTTTTTTTTTTGTTCATTGTTTTGGGGTGGCCAAATAAAAGGAAAAAAGTTTGTTTATAATATGTGGATGGATGTAAATTCGAAAAATATTTCAATTTTTCGAACACACCACATTCAATTTTTTTTTTGTTGTTTAACAAATTAAAAGATACATTTAAAATATCATCGCACGCAAAGCGTGCATACAAGGCTAGTTTATATAATATCGAAGGGAGTTAAAGGTACAAAATGAACAGTAGCAAAAGTCAAAATGTATCGTTTAATTCTGGACTGAGGGAGTAATTATTATTGTTGAGTTGTATTTCACTGCACATCAATGTCTATTAGTTGTATTTCACTGCACATCAATGGGTGAATTAAGTTTTTTTTTTCCAATTTCATTTTATGGTTTGTAATTCTTTGAGGGGAAGATTTGTTGTGCTTGACGAATTTCAAGATTTGAAGAATCACCCAGTTTTCAAAAACTTGGGTTATCTGATATAAGTCTGGCCACGCTTGCATCTGGAGGTTAGTATGGCTATGGCTTAAGAAAGTTTCTTGACAAAAACTAACTGATAATTGTAGCATCATATCTGGATCGATAGATTAGCATGTCCAAACTTTCTATCATGATGGGGCATTGTTTAAGTATGTGCCTTTGGTTCATGTCTTTACAGGGGTTCGCAAACATGATGTGCTTGATAGTCCACCAAAGTACGATTGCTTTCTCCTTTTGTACCAACACGTTATCGACTTTTCATTTTAGGTCTGTTGAAATTCATGTCATAGCTTTGTAACTTCAACAAACAGATTTCTTAGATTAGAAGTCCTGGACCAAGATACATCGAACATCCACAGTGCAATTAGTGGTAATACTTGAAATCTGTCTAAATGTTTTTGTATTTCTATTTTACTCAGTTTCTTCTTTAGAAAAAGAGAGAACAGAAAAATGGATCACAAGATTATTGTTAAGAACTAACAAGTCCTTATGGTTTTCCTCCTGTTTCTGTACAGGAGAACAGAAAGGTGAACCCAATTCTTGTGAAACATCAAAATTGATACTTATTTCAAATGAAGATTATGAAAGTCTGCCTTCCTATATGAAAAGTGTTGCTTCATGGAAGGTATGATGTTGCCCTATATTTTTATTTTCATTACAAATTCTGTTATATCATATGTATGTGTTTAGTTTAATTGGGACTGTATGTAAAGATACTTGACCCTTTCTTGAATTGTTGTATGTATATTGTTTGTGTTGTTAATTCAAATTTCAGGCTTAGGGACAGTAGTAATCTCATTGTATTCTATGTACATATTATAATAAAATTGTCTGTCTAGGATTTACAATCTGCTGTTGAGAAGATGAACTCGTTCCTGAGCAAGAAAGAAAAAAAAGAAGAGTGCAACTTCTTCCACCCTGAGGAACTCGAATCAATGGGATTAGGTAAATTTTATGATTTTCATTGTAACGCTTTTACTGTAGTTGTTGTTGTTTCTTTTAGATGATTAATAAATGGCTCCCAATCTGTTATCTCCCACAGCTGAATTACGACAACAAACCCTTTTCCTTCCTCTTTCTTTTTCATTATTATGAATGGTTTCTCTTGCTCATTAGCTGCCCATGATTGATCATCATAATTATATGAGAAAATAATTGATTTAATCTAATCATCAAATATATTTTTTATTGGCTTTGCTCAAAATTATCAAAAAGAGTTGATTTTTTTTTTAAAGGCATAAAAAGAGCTGATTTAGGGGAACCAGACTTTGGTAATAACCAAAGTGATCCTTGGTATTGTTAAACTGTGATAGCTTTGTCTCTTGGTTTCTGTTTAATATGGTGATCACTGAAGTGATTTTTAGCATTACAAACTGATGCTAATTTGTATCTTGATTTCTGAGTATAGTTGGTGATGACCAAAGACAATTTTTTTTGCCAGTATAAGCCTTTGTATAATACTCTTTCTGTTACGAAATAGTTGCAACATTTGCTTTGGTAAGGACTTATAAGTAGAATTTCTTAATTATGATATTATGTGGTATAATAATAAAAGGAAGAAAGTAAAAAGGAGAGAAAACGGGAGGGAAAAGGACAAAAAACCAGAACAAAACAGTACAACCCACATGGGGTTGGGGGGAATTTGGTAATTTTTGTGAATTTTTTTTTACCAAAAATAGAGTAGAAGGAAATTATTGCTACTTTTGTGTAACACCCACAAATAGAAACTGTTGGTACTAATTCGTAACGGAGAGAGTACTATCTTTGGACTTTGGTGATGACTAAGATCATATTTTATTGTTCTTTGATCATTTTTTTTAATCTCCCTTTTCTTGCACAATTTTAGTACTAGAAGGTAATTTTACCTTGTTCCACTTATGGTGGCCAGTTTTTGACTTTCTTTTCAAACTCAAGTTATCATTTCTAACTAAAAAGTTTTATGGTTTTGGTTTTGGCAAACTTCTTATATTTTCGACCCTAAGGAAACATATTTTTCCATTGAATATGAATTCAAGATCACTAGTGATATGCTTAATGACTATTTAACTGCATTTTCAATGGATTTGTAGTTGCAAAGATTTATGTGCATATTCAATGGATTTGTAATTGCCAAATTGAAGTGCATTTTCATTCGATCTGCAGCTGCCAAAGAATTTGTTTCATAAAATGAGTTTTGATGATAAATATTTAATAATCCAGTAATAAATTTAAAACTAAATATGGCTTGCATCGTAAATGTTTAAATCGTGAATGGTTAAAACATACCTCACGTTTTACTCAGTATCATTCGTGTTTTTGACAATTTTGCCCTTACTCTCTAGCTTTCCATCTCTATCACTAGCTTATATTTTACCGGACATCCGAACTTACTTCAATGACCACCTTAAATGCATTGGAAAATTTCAGACTCACTGTGGACAACGCCCCAAAGTAAGTGTCGTTATAATAATGAGTAAACGCGTAAAAAATCACCTTTTGACCTAGGCAAGGGTGTCTTTTTTAGGCACACCTGCCTAGGTCAGGTGGTATATTTTAGGAGCCTCTTGATTTTACAACAATACATGGCTTTGCTCGTGGTGAGTCTAACATTTTCTGATGCGTTTAATGAGTTCGTCGGGTGAGTCCAAGTGTCTAGTAAAGTCCATGTTAGTAAGAGATAAAAAATTACGGAGTAATGGAAAAAATAATAAAACACAAGTGATACTAAGTAAAATGCGGACGAGGTTTAACAATAACCTTTAAATTTGCATATAATTTTCCTCTATTTTTTTTTTTCTTCCTTTACAGTGCAAATAAAGGTATGCAAAGAATTTGACTATTTGCTCTTCCTACAAGCATAAACGTTTGCTGTGGGCTCCTTAATTTTCCCTTCTATTTGGATTTTGGAAGAAAACGTTTTCATTGCTTCTCATTCCACACACGTTTGCCTTCTTAGAGGCATATTTAAACCTTTTTAAAAGTTAATTGATATGAGTAATTGATTTTTAGTTCAACAAAACAATAAAAAAAATTCTTATAATGAAAATTCATATTTCATGTAAGTTGTAACCAAACAACGGAAAAGTGGTATGTTTTCCATTGCAAAAAAATTTCACCATTACAAGCAAATAAAGGAGTATTGGAAGCTGGAGCTGCTAATCTCTTCAATATCCTTGATGAATGTAATTGTGTTTCCCAAAATTAGGCATGACTGAAAAGGAAGTTGAATGCATAAGTAAAATTGCTGTTATAAAGTGAGTATACTGATTTATTCGGTTGCTTTTTGTTTGACAACATCACATCACATTGCAGGGTGTAAAGGAAGATCGTATGTCCTGTTACTTGTGCGAATGAAGCGACTGAATGTTGAGACTAAGAACGGATTAATATCTTACAAAGTGTTGTGATCTTAACATAACATGATCTTACTGTGACTGGTGTTTTGTGATTCTATTATTTTGCGACTATGTAGCATGGGTACTTTATATGGGTAGCTGTTTTCGAACCCGATTCGTCCCCGTATTGGGGACGATTCTGATTATTCATGCTATAATTGGATGTACCCACTAATATTATTTTGTTAAATTTGCCGTTTTCAGCCCCTGTATCCGTTTATGTTTACGAACTCATTCCCGACTTAGTGCAACACTGCAACCTAGCTTTGCCACCCTTTCAAGCTAGCCTTCTTGTTTGGTTTGAGAAAACCTACTATGCTAAAACATTAGCAGCCACCGAGTGATCCAATACATTTATCAACTACTCTTGCAAAAATTGTGTTTCCTTGCTTTGTATATACACAACAATGGTTATATTGTGAATTCAGGTCCATCTAACCCTAGGTGCATCAGTTTGCAAGCATCAAATATTCACCGTTTTGCGCAGTGTTTATTATATTTAACATTTTGCGCAGAATATTCATTGGTATAAAGAGTATTCATTTATGCACAAAGAGTGTTAATTATCAATTTTAAATACTTCTATTTCTTTTTATTTGCAACAATTGTTTGCGTCTGAAATTTATATTAATTACAACAAATGCTTTATTTCCTCACTATGAATCATTTTAGCTATCTTTTATTAAATTGTATGCTCACTTTCTCTCTCTAAGAGCATCATTAATGGCAAACCAAACGAGGTTTGCTCCTGAACAATTTTTTTTTAAAGATTAACAGCAAACCATGTTAGGTTTACTTGCAAACCCAATTGAAGGAGTTTGGTGTTTCCAATTGAATTGCAAACTCAAGATATCACAAAAAAAAAAGCTTGTTAACTACATGCGTCTCATCCACGGGATGAGAAGAGGAGAGAGGTGAGGAGAGAGAAAAAATAATTTAGTCCCATTGCTTTATAATAATAAAAAAAACTTAAATATGGTGTGGTTGCCTGATGGGAAAAACTATGAGAGAGAAATGGTGAACTTTTTTTTTGTGATTTATTGTTAAGAGGTGAATTGTAAAATGGTTTGGTTTGATTTGGATAATGTGGATGAGAGGGAAATAGAGAGAGGAATGTGAACTTTTTTTTGGGTTTGTGAGTAAGGAATTAAGGATGTTCTAATTACTCTTTTTTCACTCATAATTAAGTTTTGCCTAGGAGTCCATGCATGTTCATTTGTTGCAAATTAAAAGAAACGAAGGAAGTATTTATTTTGTTTTAAAACGTTATACTTTTATTTACAAATGTTTAAATTATGCATATTAAGCAAACATTATATAATTCAAATGTAAACACTGAAATTAGTAATTAATAAATCTAAGTATTTTCATGTCAATTAATAAATATTCATATTGCCTAGAAAAATAGTCTTGTGAATAACCTATGTTCATTTTTTATAAAGTTGAATTGAAAATCTTAAATATTCATTTTCTTTTGTTACTTGAATATAGTTTTGAATATAGCTTTTTTAATCTATGTTGTGAATATATATATATATATATATAATATAGCTTTGTTAAATATATTGCTTTAAATCAAAACATACAATAAAAATAATAAACATTGTGTGTACATATATAGATGAACATTGTGTGTGAAATTGAATATTCAATAATTTATAAGCTAAGATGCATGGATACAGGTATGGAAACGAGTGCGGGTATAAAATGGTTACGAAATATGTTGATTAGAAAATTAAAGGATACAGGTACAAATAGATATTATTAAATATTTAAAAATTAAGATATTTTTATTAATTTTTTAATATCATTTGGAATATTTTTGTTTAATTAGTAAATCAATATAAGAAAAACATTTAAAAAAAAGGGGTTAAATTATCATAAAAATGTCAAAAAATAATGTTAAAATTGAGTAAAGTATTGAGTATCCTAGAAGTATCGGTATCGTATCGGTATTCGGTACTTAAACATTGGCCCATTCACTAAATACACTATTATGTTTAACACCGCCTTCAAGTTAGAGCTTGCAGATCACAACTGCCCAAATTTTCAAGTAAAAATCATGAACTACTACTTGCCTAAAGCCTTTGTAAAAATATTTGCAAGTTGATCATTTTCACATGAGATATGGTATAATAATGTCATCTTCAATAACATCATAAACATAATGAAAGTTAACCTCAATGTATTTAGTACGCTCATACATAGTAACACTAGATTTTGAGCAATGATACAATGATGAATGATTGTCGCAAAATAAGCACAAAGACATGTAGGTGATCCACCCCAAACTAATAAGCAAAGCCTTCAAAAAGTTTCGCTCGAAAGTAATTGCCGCCATAAAATGATACTCCACTTCTACTGAAGAACAAGAAACATTATGTCCTTTCTTGGTTTACTAAGAGATAGGAGAACCACCAAGAACCGCTAACTAACTAGATATTAACCATCTCGTTAAAGGACAACTGGCCCAATTCGAGTCACAACAAAGAATTAAAATTTGCAAATGAGTGCTGAACTGGGATCTTTGGAGGCGCCATCTTTGTACTGCTTGACCAACTTGCTGATGTGGTTGATGAAGATGATGAAACTTTGGTTGATTTTAATACCTATCCATCCTACTTCTAACTACTTTGGTTAATGGATCTACATAACTACTTTTAATACCTATCCATCCTACTTCTAACTTCTAAGGAGACAAACTTACATTATTTACGAAATTACTAACATTATTAATACATCGGCATGCACACTGATCCATCCTAGTTATTATATCTATAATAACTATAAGGTAATATATAATGAACCTTAAAAAAATTAAAAAGTTTTCAAGGGCCACCATGGATGAAAAATTTCATGGTAAGTCCTAAAAACGGATCTGATCCAGATCCGGTCCGCCGCCATCTGTATTCCAGATCAAAGACTTCAGCCACGGTAGGGACATTTGACTGGGATGTCCCTTTCATGATTTGGGCTTCAGATCTGGATGTTCCTCACAAAATTATGAGGTCATTGATTCATGGTGGTGATGTGGCGTCTTGGTGGTGGTGTCATGAGTAGTAGAGAGAGATAGGGTGAGATGTGATGAGAGTGTTGTGAGGTGCCTGGAAGGAGGCTTGGGAGTAAAGTACTGTGAGGTGAGTGGAAGGAGGGTTGTAAGGGTAGTTTTGGTACTTCAATTTTTTGGATTTGGAAGCGATTTTAAGTAATCATGGAGCGACGATTAACACCCTACTAACTCTACTAGATCTAAATTTAGATACCATCACATAAGCAATAAGATTGGAAAACTACTTACATAACTTTATTTTATTAAAAAAAAAAAACAATTACTACTATTCTTCAATTGCTTGGGCACAAAAACAATCTTTATTTTATCATCTTCTACGTTTGGAGAGTTAGAGGAAAATGATAAGATGTAAGAATGAAAGTTAGTTGATTTCTTCAGCAAAGAAGGGTTGGTAGAAGAATGTAGGATTGAGATTAAGAAGGAAGTGAATACGAGATGAAATTTAAACTGTCATATCTGTGCAATTAACTATGCCGTAAGACTGTTTCACACATTTTTTTTATTGTGAATTTGAAATTTAAATTAGTTGAAATTTTGTTGATTTTGAGAGAGTGGATGAGAATGAAGCATTGGAGTTTTGGAGCCTCATTAAAACCTAATCCTAAATTATAATATAGATGTTAATTATAATTTTACAATAGAAAAATATTGTTTAAATAAAAAAATTTAAAATTACAATTCCGGTCCAAAAAAATTCATGTTCAATTCAATGGCCGATCCAAGAAAGTTAGCGATTCCAATCCACCTATTAAACCAGTTCGGATCCAATCTTGGATTGATGCACACCCCTAATAAAATGTCTTATTATACGAATATAATGAAACCTCATTTGATAAATTTTGTTCTTATTAATTAGTATATAAATGTCAAATTTTAGTCACAATTCAAATCAAATCAGGTGAAGAAAACATAACTCAAGTATATTACAACCAATTACAATATGACACATGCCATTTGAGCAATTTTTATTTTTTAAATCTGATAATGTGTTGTATTAAACCTTAAAACCCTATCATACTGCAAGTCACCTGACCCTATTTAACCAATACACGCATCCGTAAGAGGGAAGATACGGAATTCATGTACATGCAAGAAACTTATGAAACAACTTCAAACCGGGAAGCCAAATATATGAAAAATAAGCGCTTCATTGCATGTGCACTCAACTTTAAAAAAACGCAGGTACTGTTCTCTTTACAAAATCCAGAAGAAAAAAAAAAGAAAAGAAAAGGCACAATCAGCCTTTGCACTCCCCCAACCATTATACAAGACCAATGATTTTATGGCACTAACCGAAAAGGTGAAATGTAAAAAAAGAAAAGACGATGAACTATAATCAATTTACAAGCCTTGGCAAAAACCTTATATACTTGTAGAATTACATTGGACTTATATGGAAACATTGCAGCCGCTCTTCCAGGAAAAAGAACCCAATTTGACCAAGAGATAGAGAGAATAAACAGAAAAGCTCAAACAAGATTATATCCACCATAATAACAGCCCCATATCTGAAAAAATTCCCTCCACCACCTAGCTTGAAGCAAGTACCTCCCCTATATATCTATATTCATATCAACCTCCAGTTCTAAATATGGCTAAAAGCTGCCTATAATGTAGTATCCAGATCTGCTATAGCCTAGCCCTCTTTTGGCTTATCGATCTTCTGGCAGAAAGGTGCAAAATATGTTTTGTGAGTCAAAAGGGGTAGTTGAACAAATCAGTTGTAAATTCTTACTGGCTTCTCCATTGTATGGCGATTCTGCAAAAGTAAAGATATAAGTATTAATTGCATCTACACAAGCATCCCAGAGGATCCAAACAAAGAGCGAACAAGTCCCCATGAACTAAAAGATTATACTCCCTCTGTAAATTGTTAAAACTTTCAACATTTTCTATTTTTAGGTGTAACAAAAAACTTTCAACAATTTACAATCTTTCTATTTTTGGTAAAAAAATCTATTTATTCACATAAATGCCATTACTACATTCATTATTAAATTGATAATAAATCTTTAAAATAAACTTAATCAAAACATCCCCTCCCCCACTCTCTCTCTCTCTCCTCCCTCTTCACTATCAGGTTGTGACCAACTGACCAATCCCTCCTCCACCACAAAATCCTCCTCTCCCTCCACCACTCCTTCCACCACAATGTCACCCTATCAACCCCAACTTTCACCCATTCGATCTCTCTCCTCCGCCCTCTGCTATGTCGTCTTCTCCTCCACAAGTCCACGACTCTCTCTCAAGCAACCAGTTCAAGGATCGAAGGTGCAATGGTGGCTGGTGGGCTTGCCGATTTGCAAATGTAAATCGAAGGTGGTAGTGGAGCCGTTTTTCGAAGGTAATTTGAAGTTAGATCGAAGGTGATGGTGATTTTCGAAGGTGGTGGTGGTGGTGCTAATTTTCTAAGGTAGATCGAAGGTGGTGGTGCCGATTATCGATCGGAAAGATTGATTCGAAGAACGCCAGCAGCAAAATTGTTTAGATCTGGTTCGATTGGAAAGTGGGTAGTGATTTGGTGGAGTGGTTCAATTGGTGACGTGGTGTTGCCGGTGGCTGCTGGTTGTTGGTGGGTTTCGTTGATGCAATTGTTGTGGTGATGAATTGGAGTGGTGGTGTTTGGGGGGAGTGGCTGCAGTATATTAGTGCTATTAGTGGCGTTTAATTAGTGTCATGTTAATGCTTTAATCTTGTATTAAGAAGTTTTGCCTAGGAGTTCGTGTGCGGTACAATTGTTGCCATTTTTTGTTACGGAGGGAGTATTTATTTTTAATGGAAGTAAAAAATTGAATTTAGCAGCACAAGCTATTTAGGGGTTGTTTGGTTCAATAGCAGAGAAAGGAAAGGAATCAACAAAGGGTTAGGAGAGGAGAGGAATACAAAATCCTTTGTTGATTGTTGGTGTTTGGTAATAAATCAAAAATCATCCTCAAAAGTCAGCCACCACAAACCTCCTACATATTTCTCTCTCCTCCATAAAACACCTATAGCAACCTCCCTAAAACTTAAATAACCTCTCTCCACCGCCCACCGCCGCTCTGCCCTACTGTCACAGGTAAGTAGTTGCCGCTTCTCTTCGCCGTCAAGCCGTCGTCGCTCTTCGTATCTCTCTCTCTCCCTCTCCTTCTCCCTCAATTTCTTGGGGGTAATTCGTGGGTTGTGGTTTTTGGGGGCTTGGGTTCATGGTGGTGGAGGGGTTTCTATGGAGTTGGGTTAGGTTAGCAATCGGTGGCGGGTTGGGTTTCGAAGGAGTTGGTGGGTTTAATCGACGGTGACGGTGGGGTTAATCGACGGTGATGGTGGGGTTTTGGTGGAGGTGGGGATATGCGATAGTGTGACGGTGTGTGGGTTTAGTACTCGGTGATGGTGGTGGGGTTTCGATGGAGGTGGCGGTGGCTATGTTGATGGCTTGGTGTGATTTTTGTGGTGGTGGTCAATAATGTTGGATTAAGCAGGTTGTGCAACGGTTGTGTGAAGGGAATGGATATTGGGGGAAGGTGGGAATGACAAAGAGTGGATTATGGGTAAGTCTATACCTTTAAATGCTGAAAAGGAATTAAAAAAATCTCATAACAAACAACCACTAAGGGAAATAAGGCCTAAGTTCCCTTTCCTTTTCTTTATTCCCCCCAACCAAACAGCCCCTTAATGGAAATAATATTAAATCTGTACAGCCAGCTAATCATGTGAAACAAAGATTGACCAAATCCCTTTGAAGTAAAAAATTGAATTTAGCAGCACAAACTATTTAATAATTCACATGGAAAAAAATATTAAATACGTACAGCCTATAATAAAGAGTCAAGATTCGTTATTGCTTTACTAAAGACCAAAAACACGAAACCTACAGAAGTGGTGTCAACTACTGTCTTCAGTTTTCAAAATTATCATGATCTTAACAAGTTTGGCTGATTTTTATTTCCTTCTACAATATATATATTCTGACTTTTAAAATGATAATGCACAGGCCCTTACCTGATGATTTGATGGGTAAGACCTTCTTGGACTGGTGTCAGTATGTTCCATCCCCAGGTACTGCTCCCAAGCACCATAAACATCTCTCCTCTGTCATATTATAAATCAGAACGCAACACCAAAAATTTCAAAAGATTTTAAAACCATACTAACTAGGAGCTCAGTTGCAAACTTGCATCTATGTTACTTGGGCTCAGCTAAAAGTATTGGACAAGAATATGTGTACAAGTGTTGGATATGTCATTTTATAAAAAATAATAATTCTTTGGTACAAAATGAAATGTCCAAGTGTCGGTCGAGTGTCCAACACGGGTACTTGAGGTGAAATAAAGAGTCTGATAAACATATAAATGCAGTAGCACAAGTGCACAACTCCACCTTATTATACTAGAGCAGTATTTTTAATTTTTTTTTGTTTTACCAAATTACTGTCAAGGTGGTTGAAATAGCATAGCTGAACTGTCAAAACTCTGATTCTATGCAGAGTTAAATGAAACCCACAGCAGAATGAAAAAAGTGCAAAACCTGAAAACGGCTGGATACAACGTCATCATCCTGCAAATATTCTGGCCGACCAAGTGACATAAACGCAAACTTCCACTGCAGAGGTGAATTGCAAGCAAGCAAGAAACAATCAATTAGCATTGAGTCTACAGTTGTTTATTGTAATCGGTTAACCTAAGATATTTAATTAGAATATTTGACACAGAATATGAGACGTTGATAATCTCTTTAGAGAAACTACATTTCCAAATCAAGGTGAATTATTAGAATAATTTGGAATTTTCAAGAATTCAAGAATTAGTATCGACCCCGTCAGGGGTGGAGGATGAGACAATAATACCTTGGAGAATTCTTCATCTGAAACATGCAACTTCTCCTGTATTCTCACTTTAATTTCAGCTAGCGTTTCATTTTCACCAATAACTAAGAAAAAAGGATCCCCAAAATTCACCACTTGCTGAGACAAAATAAAAGCATGAACCCATTAGCATCACAATGGAAAGCCAACAATAACAGCTAGTTAATAATAGCATGCAGAATAACTATCAAAGTCCACACCATCTGATTCTGTGTGGTGTCCTTTGTAAAATGGTAGACATGTATCAAACGTTCAGTTGGTTCAAGATTCTTCTCTTCCTCAGGGACCTGAAAAGAAAAATAATAATGCCCGACACATTAAAAGTGAAAAGTAGCTAGAAAAAAGCAGTTCATGACAGAAGCAAAGATTTCTAAATCAAAAGGTGAAGAAAAAGACTTGCCTCCTCTGCACGTAAAGTCCAGTACTGGTCATTTATATTTTCAATCTTTTCAGCAGATGGAAAAATCTGCAGCAGTAAATTGGACACTTAGTTTGTACTCCCTTGATATCAACATCCAAAAGAATATCAATTAAAACCTAAATTAATATACGGCATTACGGCCACCGTCCTCAACTGTTTGCACCATTAAATTTTACAAGGTCTCCAAGACGTCTTTTATCGCAAATATAGCTAATTATGAATTTACAAAAATTATAAAATTTACATATTTGGAAACTACAAGTTTTGATGGATAAATGAAATCCCACATGATAGTGCCGTCTTATAAATCAAGGAAAATGATGTTATGTCATTGACCCCAATAAAGGAAATAGTGCAAATAATTACGGATGGAGTGAATATTATAATACACACAGAACACCATTATGTTTATTGACCCCATTTGATGCAAAATCAAATTGAAGTTGCAAATAGTACTAAATTCAAAACAAATACATAGCCACATCAGTACAAGGTATCACAAACTGTTCCAGAAGCACACCACCTCCTGCTTCCAAAGAGTTTAAGACCAAATTAGCGCACCTTATAGATCTTATGGTAAAAAACTTCAAGCAATCTGAGCTCCACATCAGGATGCGACAACTCCACCTGTGATGCAATGGAAAAAAATTATTGTAAAAGTCTGTCACCAGTTAATTATTTGTTTTCTTGCTTAGAAAAATTTCCCCATAAGCATATTTATGCCATGCAAGTATTAACAGCACTGAGCCAAAAACCTATGACTGCCGACATATATTATTTCCCTGCACCAATGCATGCTAGATTGTCCAGGTTGGGACAAATAATCTTAGATGAGATGAGATTTTCAAAATTCCTTCATACATGAAATTTGTGGATCATAAATTTATGAGGATAAATTGCACAAATATTGCAAGCGGTTGGCAAGTACAGTATATACCAATGAAACAAGGAACACGGGAAAGAGGTCCGAATTTCATTCTGGGACATTCGTCCCAAATTGCAAAAGTTTGCGAATCAGATAATTGATGGTCGCTTTTAGTTTTTCGGATGATGCAAATATGTGGGTGGGTTTAAATTTAACTTTTCTTTTGTTTGCCATTTCCAGATTAATTATTAAAGCTTTGAAGACTTAAAATGGAGGTGCATCGATGCTGAAGATTTGGGAAGACAAAGGGGAAATGAAGTGGATCCTTTGCCCTATCTTTTCTTTAGATTAATATATAAACAAGATCATACTCCTAAAATGACACCCCTTCAGAGAATGTAAAATTTCCCTTCCTTTAAACCAAAACTTTTGTTATTATGCCTCTACACGTATATACCACTATACAAACAAACTCTTGGTTGTAGGAGAGGGGATGCAAGTAGTAAGGATCAAACTCTTATCTCTAGGATACAAGGTGATAGTGCAAACCGACAAACCGTCATGCTACTCCTCTTGCCCTTAGCAGAATATCAACATTATTGTAGCAGAATTGTCACTCTATGAAAATTTTAGGCAAAAACACCTCCGACCATTATAACTTTGATTTCAGCATTACCTTTGTTAAATTAAAACATCGTTTTTTTTTTTTGAAAAAGGATTAAAACATCATTTAATTCCTTTAAATTGGTTATTGATAAATTTAGAAAATTTGATGGGAATAATCCCAAACTTTCATCGGTCTGCTCATTTTGGTCCATACTTTTGATCAAATGGATATAATCCCAACTATCACTCCATCTTATTATGGTCTCAAACAATTTTTAACTGGCTACAGCATGTTACTGTAGGTAACCTTGTTTAATATGCCTTGTTTTAGATAAAGGGAGACGTTGGAATTTCAAAAAAATAAAAAAAAAAGACGTTGGAAGCACTTAATTCCCAACTAATTCCCCCCCCCCCCTTCGCTTTAAATTACCCCCATTCCCCTCCAATTCACCCTCTGTCCTTGAGTAAGAGAGATGCAATGGAGTGGACATTCGTTTCAATTTTTTTTTCATTCACCATGAGAGTGTTTTAATAACAATTAAAGGTTTTGGGAGAGAAAGCAAGGAGTTTGAGTTTTAAAAACACTCATGTGCTTTCTTTTATTAGAAACAAAAGTCACATGGTGACCTGCCATACTGGTAAAGGGTAATTCTGACCAAAATAAGCACATAGAGTGATAGTTGGGATTATACCTAGTAGTTAATAAAAAGAATAGACTAAAATGAGCAAACCGGTGAAAGTTGGCATTATTCCCATCAAATTAACCAAAAATATGTCTTGTAATTTTTATTCTCTATAATGTTTCAATTTCATTTTGGTATATATATACACACACACACACACATACACACACCACACACAGTATTTAAATATGAAAAATGAATCCCAAACTCGAAGACTTTGGTTATAAATAAGTTAATATCAACCAATACCCATAAAATCCGATCTATTACAACCCGAATCCGATGATTTATTATCCCTGTCCATGGGGTGAAAATTTCAAAATCCTATATTATAAAGGAGTCCTTTTCATAAGCACAGGGAATGCCATTTTCCATACAACAATCAGCAAAAAAAAATCATGATTTAGTTTAAAGCCATGTGTGTGTATCTTCAAATGATAATATAATCAGTATTCTACAAGTCTTTAAAATATTATGACACTTGAATACAGATTATCTGCTTATACTATCACCTTAACTTCATTAAAAAAAATATATATTACATAACCCAACTACTCAAAGCTTATAAGGTGTATACAACAAAGCCATTAATAGATTGCATAGAACAATGCTCATCCTTGAAGAAATAAAACCAGGGATCGGGGATTCAAAATCTGATAAAGAGATTTTATGGATCATCCTATGAAATAAAACTCAATCTAACAGAGCTTTTAAGTCAATTTTTTATTTGCCTCATTCACATCCTTTAGAATCACCAGCTTACATGTTAGAAAGGAAGCAAGAGATAAGTTCAGTGCTTGAAAGATTTGACTACAGCACTTCACAACTCATAAATAAATCTCCACGCAAGAAAAGCATGAATGGAAATAGGGTTAAAAAAATACAGATCTGACAGCAATGAGTTACAGAAATACACTCACCTTTGTCTTTAGCTCATCAAGTACATCTCCAACAGTACTTTGCTTTGGCAATCTAATATTATGAACTGCCACCTAAAACAATGAACAGTGAATTGGAAACACATTTGAGATTTGGATGGCAAGATATAAAGAATAAAAAGCATGGAATAAGCAGGCACGGACAAATAAGAACAAGGTTTTGCAAGAAGACCCTGGAAGTCAACACAAATTTTTGTTTTTGGTCATGACAGCCAGACATACCTCATCTTTTGTCGCATGTTGAAATACAATTTTAAGATTTTTGAGTCCTTGCAATTGTGGTAAAGGAATGTCAAGTACTTCATAATACAAGATGTCAGAACTCTGTCCCAAACAAAAAGAAAATCAATGTTGGGTTAGAAGCATATTTCACAGATAAAGCCCATGTGATGGAAATATATACAAAAACGCTTGCAAGAAACTTAAGCAAGAGAAAATATGAAAAGAAGATGGCAACTAATATTATTAACATACTCCTCCAATTTCAATTTGATGGTTACGCTCTGAACATTTTCTTCTCACATAAGGATTCTCAATGTAACTAACAAATTGAAACGGAGAAAGCACTATAAAGTTATGCCCCACCAGCCTAGTTCAGCAAGGAGAAGCCATGGCATGCATTTTGATCTGACAATTGGCAGACAGCTCAATTGTATCTTCAGGGATTTGTAATAGAGTTGAGACTCAAGAAACATTAAGAAAGCATTTTTACATAATTCCTCGCTTTTTTTACCCTTTTCACAACAATTAAAATTCTACACTAGTCACATACCTAACTTCAAGATCCTTGACTTGGTATGCTAAAAAAAGTCATATAGGCTCTTATTTTTACTAACACAACTAAAAATATCAATGTTCAAAGATGTGCTTCGAGCAACTATAAAAACCTAAATGCTGCAATGAAAAACATGAAGTACAAAACAACAAAAAAAATAGTATCAAACAATACCACCTAAGCCATATTCCAAAAACCTGTGGTCGGCTAGACATGAACCCAATGTCGGGACCACGAAAATTACCTGCGTATATCATCCTACTCCAATGTCCCCTATTTACCACTAAATTATCCACGGGTTCCTTGACACAAAACGAACTTGTGAATTATCTACAAATAAATTTTTCCTGGCCCTCATTGTTGATGATAATTAGAAGAAACAAGTGACCCAAAGCAACTTCAGTGTAGAGTTGTGAACTTATGGCTAAACAGCTTATCCTACTTGCTTTCTCTCCCTACTTGTGTTTCAGCTTACTAGGAAGACCTAAAATCATTAAACTCATACTAGAACAGGTGACAATTCTCCAACAAAAATATTCATTCAGTTGCTGCTGCAAAGCAAGATAAACCAGTGGTTCCTTTCAAAGTGGTGTCATCCTTCATAGCATTATTTTCTACAGAGGTCCACAAAACATTAGGAACTAGAGATAAAAAGATAATAAACTAATTATTATCCAAATAATTAGCTACTTTTCCCTGATTCGAGCAAAATAGTGTATAGTGTCATGAGAGTAAGAGGTGTAATGCTAAAATAGTATAGCAAATTGAAATAGGAATAAGATTTTGCACAAAGTGGACATTAGGATTAAAAAACAATATTAAGAAAGAGTATTTTGAGGATGAGATGGATGAGAGCATATGAAGTTCTAGTATTCAAGATAATGAGTTTTTGAGACACACTATAATCGCAGCCTGTTCAGGATGATTATGGGAGCTCTTCTTCACATCATCAATAACAACAACAACACACACACACACACACACACACACACACACACACAAGCACAAAAGAAGGAATATGCAGTCAAATTCCAGGGTCACCAGATGTGCAAGAAAAATTGCTTCAAATAAGCCATTAACATGTCTTTATAAGTTGATGGAATTAACTAAATGAGTTCAAAAAATAAATTCATGCTCAAAGTTTGAGACAAGTTACGATTATCATATCCGGAAATAAATACCTGATTATAATGAACCAGCATGTCAGACAAATGATCTGCTCCTCTATACTTAATAGCCTGTGGTTTAGGCTGTTGAGAGTAGCAATTATGAGATGTCAGCCTAATCTTTGAAGGATCTTCCAGCCCAATTCGTTGAGCAACTCGTTCAACAATGTCATCATATGTATTTATTTTAGACCTTTATCATGCAAGGGGGAAAAATAATGTTAAATAATAGTTACTTTAGATAATTATCATATAAAGGTACAAAGACGTGAAGTTATTTAGTCTCAGAAAGCCAAACTCACAACTCCAGGGAGAAATCTTCTTCTTTGGGTCTCTCCAGGAGACGAAAATGGACAACCTGAGAGGTCAATTCAAACATAAGGTTGCATTGGAAACATATGAAAAGTATCTTTCCACAACAGCAAGGACACAAAAACTGAGAAGAAAAAGGCCATTTCTCCATATTTGAAACGTTCTTTTACATACATGGAATTATTTTCAACAAAGCATTAACTTTTGTTTCTCTGATAAATAATTATTGAAAATTAATATAATGTTCCTTCCTTCCACTTTTCCGTTCCCATTTTGAATGTGCACGTTAGTCAATACATTTTTTTTTACCACAAATACCTTTAACTATGCATTAGTAAAATTATTTAAAAAGATGTATTCAATGCTGATTTTTTTACCACAAGTAACTTTAATTATGCATTAGTAAAAACATTTTAGAAAATGAATATTAATAAAATATTCATTTACAAGAATCAAACAAGATTCATATAACAATTTTTCCTCATAAACTGAGAAGAATTTTGAAAATTCTCTCCAGCTATGAATAAGTTAGAAATTCCAAATAGAAACAAAAGTAGGAAAAAGGGGAGTAGAATATTAGCAATAAATAACTCAAGGAAAGATGGAAAAGAAGTGCAATTTTATGTTACCTATAAGCAAAAAGAGTAACTACAAGAAAAGTTGAATGTAAATTCCATTCCAAAACAACACCAAAGACCAGTTGGCTACAGAACCTAGATATTACTAAACATAAGTTATGCCAGTTATGGGAGTTCCAATCGTTCCATTCCAGATTCCTGAACCAATGAAGCTCAATTGGTAAAACTAGGAAATACTAATACATTTATATCAGCAGCTTCAATTGCTGTAGTTAAAGATTCTCACGAAACCCACATCCAATGGCAAATTGCAATCATCACCAAGAAACAACAAAAGGTAGTATGATAGTCTTTACGAGAATTCGCAATAATCCCATCTTTAGAACAAATTGAGCACACTAGTTTATCACCAAGGACTCCGCAAAAATACAGAAGCTAAAAAGTATTTACAAATAAGAAAGACGCTATACAAATTCAGACTACACCAGAAAAATTATTTTTTACCTGACGATTGTGCACATACTCTAAGAATGCTGGTACATCAGGATAACGGTATTGTTCCTCCCTGTCAGCAGGAGAAATTTTCTGGTAACAAATTATGTCTCCATCTTCTAACTGAAATTCACAATGGAACAATGTCATAAACTTAAAATTGACAAATAACCATGCTGAAGACCACAAAGATCGTGACATTACCTGGCTAAATCTAAATGATGCTTTCTTATCAAGAAGCTCACACATGACACATGGTTCGAATTTTATCTCCTATGCATCAAAACATAAGAAAATGGTTCTTCAAATGAGCAGTTCTTCAGAATCAAATACAATAATTACGAAATAAAAAAAGTAACAAACAAAGATTCATATACGATGCAAAAATTGTACAAGCAAACCTCATAAAGTTCAATCTCTTCCTCGGCAGCAAAGCCAGCCAGCTCATTTAGTTTAGTCAATATTTCAGATGGTTTACCAGCACCTTTGACAAACATTCTACCAACATATCTGCCAAGATAAAAGCAATACATAACAGCTAGTACAAGACCACATATAAATACTAATACTAATAATAATAATAATAACAACAACAATAATGGATTTAATAATACTAAGTTAAGAAGGAATTTAAAACAGAAAATTAGTTACCGGAGTTCTTCCTTTTCAGGATCATAAAGTTTGAAAAAGAGCAAAATATCCTCTTTCGTTTTGTCAGGAGGAGCAATTGGGTGAAGATCCTGAGAAAGCCACAGAAAATAGTGGGGTAAAACAATGATTATACTCTCTGTCCTAAAAGACACCCCCTATTTTTTTGTGTGTGTGGACTTTTTGGAAAAATAAATGAGTCATTTTATTTCCAAATTCCTCCATATAATACTTCCTCCGTTTTTTTAGTTGTTACACTTATGGAATATATGTGAGAGATAAAATAATAAAGTGTTACAACTAAAAAAACAGAGGAAATAACTAAATGAAAACGCTCTAATTATACATATATATAAGTTACTAAAAGCTGTTATTAATTTGCGTACTCATGAATAACCGACTAAAAGTTCACACAAGAAAACTAGGATAAAAATTTAGGATGGCCATAGACAATAATGTAATGCCTTCCAAAAATGTGAAGGCAAACATACCAGCCCCATGTCTACTTCAAGAAAGAGTTTCAGTTCTGCACTGTGCATCTTATTTGATGCCTCTCTCAGTTGCCCTACCTGCAGAGAATTTGCAACAATTGAGTTCCATAAATCACAAGAGTCAATAGAAATTGATGGTAGGGTGGGGGAGTTGGGACCTACAACTGAGACACAGATCTTTTAAATGTTATCATCAACTAGTAGGGACAAAAAGGCACATTTAGGCACATACGACTGGAAAGCCAGGCATACCTCTGTTCATATATATATAAAAGAAGGGGTGGTTAGACTCTAGTAGAAATACCCCTTTTTAAAGTAAAGAAAACAAAATTCATTTGCAAAAATAAGAGCTATAGATCATCCTACAGGCTACAGCACTCAACTTATTACAAAGAAAAAAAAAACACATTGAGGTTTTCATCACAAAACAATCGTAATTAACAAATCAGAGAAGGGATAGAGTAAAATCTGTCATTATGTGGACTGCATCATTTTAACCAAAAATGAAGATAAAATAGGATAGTGATAGCTATGGCTATGGCTATAAAAAACATCTTTGATTTTTAAACACAAAAAAAAAACCAGGCTTAATAACCTGCAGCTTATTAACCTGCACAATATGGATGAACACATTGCCCAAGTCACTGAAAAAAATGTCAGCTGCCCAATTTGCAAATTAAAGTTTTCAGATTGGCAATTTGATTTCCAGTCCTTTCATACAATTATTTGAAGGGTTTTACTTCAATTTGACATTCCAAAGCTTTAAAAACATCTATGTGAGAAACTGGGGATATTTTACTTTGGATTCAACTGATGTATCTTCCCCACTTACATGTCCACATGGTTAAGGTATTGTGCCTTGCACCTTGCAAAGGTGGCTGGAGATACACCGCACATGCTTCTCAGCAACTGCCATTAGTTGCTTACTTGCTTGGCCTACTTTGACAGGCAACTTTTTTGACGTCTAGAAGCTTATTAAAACTAAGCTAGCTATATATTTTATGAACAACTTTTCAACATAAATTCAAAGAAACAAAAAACTTAGTATAGGAGATTTGCTTTAATCATACTTTTCCACAATGGAAATTACAATCCATGTGAAGATGAAGCCACATAAATAAATTAAGCTCGGTATTCTATGTACGGATAGAATATATCAAATTAGAAAACAATCAGCAATACATGCTTATCCATTTAAGGACAAGACAAAAAAAATCTGAACCCTAACGAATAGAAATTGACCAAAACAACTTCCAACAGTTTTTCTCGATTTGGAACACTGCCCTTGAGAAGAAAGAGATCAAAAAAAAAAAAGCAAAACGAGAAAAAAGATAGCTGTCAGTGATACTAGCTTTACCAAATGGCACTCGATACAGAGAAAGAAAGAGATTCATTATCATAAGCAAAAGAAGAGATTTTCACTATGGTTCAGGTGCCTATTTGAAACCATTGAGAAGGTAACTTTTTCATAAGATTCAACTCATTAATCAACCACAAATTATTCTCCGGACTTTCAAAAATTTTAAAAAAAAACACAAATTATTCTCTGGTTGTTAAAATATTTTTGAAACAGAACAGTTTACTCACAGATTGGACTTCTTCAATTGGCGTCAGAGGGCGATTAGGACGATAAGTATGATTCTGGCGCTTTGCCCATATCCAATACCGCTGGAATTGAACGGGTATACCAAATTCTTTGGCAATGTCCTCCTAAAAAAATAGCACAGATGATCAGAGAGAGTAACTGCAAACAAAGCTTCTAATATGATAATAACTATTAGCACCCCAAAACCGGCTGTATTTTGAAACCCTGACTGTAACTTTGTATTCTTATTAATTAATATTTGGTTATGGCTAATTTTCAGTAAAAATTAATGACTTGTGTTTTAACTTTTAAGTGGGTTTCCTGATTTTATGATTTTAATTCCTTGTTTTAGTAATTTCTGTTTCCGTCCTTTTTTAAATAGTGTTTGGCTGCAGGTTTTATCTTTCACAAGAGGGGTATTTGAGTATTTCTTGTTTTAACTTTTAGGAGTTTGTTATTATAAAAGGTTCAAGTAATTCCGATAATGCTAAAAAAAAATCCAAATTGGTGTTGATTTGCTAGCAAAATTTTAAGAGGAAATTTAGGAAGTTTGTTTCTTGAGATCTTAATCAGCAGATAACAATAGGTAATGGATGGACCCGGGAGCACCCAACTTTCTGTGGTCCCTCAAATGTTCACAACAAAATTATCAAGTGTTCACAACATGACACTATCAAATGTTCACAACATCACACTATCAAATGTTCACAACATCACACTATCAAATATTCTTCAACATCACACTATCAAATGTTCATAACAAAATTATCAAATGTTCATTAACATCAAACTATCAAATTTTTACAACAAAATTATAACTTGTTCATCAACATCAAACTATAAAATATTCACACAAAAAATATCAAATGTTCACCAACATTAAACTATCAAATGTTGACAACAAAATTATTAAATGTTCACAAGCATTTAACTATCAAATGTTCAAAACAAAAGTACCAAATGTTCACAACAAAAGTATCAAATGTTCACAACAAAAGTACCAAATGTTCACAACGTATTAAATGTTCACCAACATTAAACTATCTAATGTTGACAACAAAATTATCAAATGTTCACCAGCATTAAACTATCTAATGTTGACAACAAAATTATCAAATGTTCACCAGCATTAAACTATCAAATGTTCACAACAAAATTATCAAATGTTCACAACAAAAGTACCAAATGTTCACAATAAAATTATCAAATGTTCACAACAAAAGTACTAAATGTTCACAACGCATTAAATGTTCACCAACATTAAACTATCAAATGTTGACAACAAAATTATCAAATGTTCACCAGCATTAAACTATCAAATGTTCACAACAAAATTATCAAATGTTCACAACAAAATTATCAAATGTTCACAACAAAAGTACCAAATGTTCACAATAAAATTATCAAATGTTCACAACAAAAGTACTAAATGTTCACAACAAAAGTACCAAATGTTCACAACGTCATTTAAACCGGGACCACCCAGCTGCATGGTCCCGGGTGCACCCAATAATTTGCGAGCAAATAGGATTTAAATAGGATAATTGGAGATTATCTTGAAAGATTGTCTTATTTTAATTGTGGACTTGTCCTAACACCATTAGTCAATATGAATCCAGATATCAATAGGCCGTTATGGCCAAGATTGAATCAAGAGTACTTAGTGGTTAACATTCAAGATCAACTACTCAATTACTTTACATTTGACAGTGAGTTGAAACCATGATGTTCCTCTTGATTGTACTATCTTTTATCTTTCCCGCAAATAACATACAAGATTCAGAAATATACAACCAAGAACTAAATCTTTTAATTCAAGATAGATCAAGAAATGTTTTCAAGTTAAACCCCCAAGATCTTTCGTTCAAGATCCGTTTTTTGACATTCAAGGTTGTAGTTTGTTTAGATCTTTAATGGGTTACACATAATCTTCCACATCAGGAAGACAATTTTCTATGAAACTAAACTTGATCTATCAGAAGTCGGAAACCCACCAAAAGGGCAGAGTAACAAGGCCAATATGATGTAGGCAGCCTTAACCCAGACAAAAAGAGAAGCTAAAGCTAAACAAAACTTTAGATCCCACCTCACAAAGGTAGAAGCAGGAAAAGTAGTGGCAAAGGTACGAAAGAATAGGTTCTTTAGTGAGGGAAATCAGTAAAGTTAAAGGGAATCTCTCCTCCTAAATCCTAATTCTCTTATTATCAAATTGATTCAACTTTTTCTCACTCCCGTACTCAACTTTGTTGAATGGGTTCACTGAATCGCCCCGAAGTTGTTCATGATTCCCTCCCTTTACCCATGGCACTTGAACTCCCCGTCCATTATTGACTCTACTCTACTCTCACTATCAAAACTTTATCACCACTGTTCAAGTTCAACCACGGTCAATACTCCCACAGTCCCACCATCATAATCATCACTACACCTTCACTACCACAAGCAATGACACCTCACCACCACTGGCACAATAAATCACATTGACCTCACAACCACCAACAATACACCTACATTACCACCTGGAGTGCACCAGCTAACAACCAATATAAGAGAGAGAGAAAGAGAAGCACAATCAATCCCAACAAAATACATATGGAAAACTATAACTTCAAATCGGAAACCTATAATCAATTTCAGCAACCAGTCCATAGATTCAAGGGAAATTCTCAATGGTAATCCTGTATTTTTTAATTTGTCATTAATGACCCTGAATTATTTTTATTTTCACTGATAACGCCCAATTAGTTTCTCATTCTCCAACATGACCTTATGAAGGAAAAAATCACAGGTTTGATTGAAAATTTGTTAAAAATAATGCTATGTTTTATGTGCCCAAATATTAGCTCGGTTTGTTTGTCAGAAAAACCACTTGATTAAAGTTTTGGGGCTTATGTTGCCCCTTAAGGATCAAATTTGCGATCAAAATCAGCAAAAATACCGATACGCATCGGTTTGTATGTTATAAAGCATTTTGATTTACTTGACTTGATTTTTGTAACCGAAAAACTGCCCGATCAAAATTTGGGAAGTTAATATTAACCTTAAGGATCAAGTTTGCCCTTAATTCTAATGGATTTAACAATTTTTTGTTTTCTTAGATCTTTTTAAAAATTAGACCAATAACAAAAACTTAACAATGAGAATAAAAAAAATTCAAGGTTAACAATGAATAACGGGCGTTTTAAAACTAAGTTGCAAAGTACAAGTATGGCTTCTCTTAGCTTTTTCTTCTTTGACTTTTATTTTATTCTATAAATAACGGGCGTTTCTTGCAGAAAACTCATTATAGAACGTTCTACTGTTACGGAACGCCATCGCAGCGATTCTTTGTGAATTCCAACACCAAGCGCTATAACGGCATTTCGCGTTAGGGCCATAGGCATCTCGGAAACAGGTTACAGAACAGCCATTACGTAACGGAACGGCCGAGTTTTAATTCCATGGTATAGGGTCACCATTGAGAATTTCCCTAGATTCAATATTAGACCAATTCTTCCAAGTCTGAGACATTAGACCTAGATTCGAATGAGTGGTTATCCACGAAGATGATGGTGGTGAACATGAGATAAAAAAATGGTGGGAAAAGTAAGAGAGACATGGGGTTGATGGATTTTATGTGCCCATGAAGAGGGAAGAATAAGATGAATTTCCTTTCTTGATTTTGGCAGCAAAACCTTTACAAAGGATATTGCTTTATATTCTTTTCTCAGTACCAAACCTAAATAACATGTTGTTTTCTTGTTGCCTATCACTCATTTCCCTTTCTTGTTTCCTTTCCCTCTTCATGAAGTAAAGCAAGCAGCCTCTAAAAGCATTAAATGGTAGGGATATTTAAAAGACATGCATCATCTGCTTTTGAAAAGCTAATAATTAGTGACAAATATATATATTTCAAATGCAACAGCTGATAATTATTGATCAAAAATTACCTTAAATTGATTAAAGGCCAACTGCTTCTGAACACGGAAACTGCGCACTTTGTCATGATCCACCAAATCAAAATATAGATCACGTCCAATCTGTTCTGCAAGGTCATCATCCCGTGCAACCTAGGAATATTTATACAAATAAATTCAGTCATATGCTAATTGAAAAGGGCAATTACAATGTGATTAACCATGGAAAGAAATTAATAAACTTTACAACCTTTATGATAGTATACAGATGCGCCTGTGCTTTATACCTCCGCTTATCTTCCTTCTCTTCTTGCTCCTTCTTCAATCTTGTCTGCAATAAGAGAAACTTACTGTAAAATCAGTTAACAAGAAGACATATCAACATAAACTTTGAAATTATGTCCACGCAAAACTTTACCCTAAGGTGGTCTGCAATGTCCTTCTCATCCACATTACAAACTACTTTGTCCTTGTCACTTTCACGTATATACACAAGCATGTAAGCGTTTGAATATTTTGTAAACTTGAAAGGGACATTATTAAACCCTGGGTTTGTCTGTGGAAACTGTTAAGATATCCATAGCAAATAGAACAAAATTAGCTCAAGAAATCACAAAATGAACATTCTAATTTCTGACTTCTTCACATACCTCTTCTTCACCCCCGTACTGCTCTTCTAATGCCCTCTTTATATCCTCTTTAGTTACCCGCTCATCGTCAAATTTGAACCTGAGTAAGAGATTGAATTATGTACCTTAAGAAATGTGCACTTACAACTGATAAAAAAAATAATAGAAAAACATCAGAAAGGTTGACCATATACAAAAGAGAGCTAAAGACACAAACATACACATAAAGGCAATGCATGTGTTTAATTAATTTATCAACATAGTCATGAAATAAGAAAGTACATCAAGAGAGGTACTTTCAATAGACTTTAAAGCGTATCAAAAAACTAAAGGCTACTTGCAAGGCCTAACTATAGGCTATTTGAAAAAAGGGAAACGAAGCTATACAATCTCATGACAAACAAGGAATCTAATGTGTTCTGAATTTGTTTGACCTTCAATTTTTAACACTTGCAACTGCATCATCGATAGCATAGAAACTTTTCTAATAAATAAAAAAAATAAAAAAAGACTCCAGGGAGATGCATCAAGTTCTTCACAAATTCAAAATCTTTTATTCACCCTACATTTCAATTTTTGGGGGGTGCTCACAAACCTCAAATTGCCCAAGTTATACAACAACAACAACAACAAAGCCTTTATCCCAAAATAATTTAGGGGCAGCTGGACATGAATCAATATATGGGATTGCAACAGTTATTTGCCCAATTTTTCTCCCTCCATGCTTCCCTATCTAACGCTAGCTCCTTTGGCACCAATAGCCTCATAACCTAAGTAACAACTCTACCTCTTATCACAAAGAAACCTTAAAGCTCCTTTCCACCTTAAACAGCATGATTTGATCTTGTGAGCAACATCTGCATCCAATTCACCATCTTTTTGGATAATAGAACCTAAATACCGGATTGAGTTAAAAGCTTGAACATTGATTCTATCTAAGTTGATCGAGCTTGTCCTTCTACTTCAAGTCCCATTGAAATTACATTCCAAATACTCCATCATAGAGATTCCAAAGTCTTTCTCCACAATTCCAACTTACTCACCACTCCTTTTTTTCCAATCAACTAGCACAATGTTACCTGCAAAAATCATACATCATGGTACATCATCTTGGATTGACCTTGTCAATTCATCCATGAATATGACAAAAAGAAAAGGGCAAGTGTGGAACCTTGATGTACTCCAATTACGATCAGGAAAAAATACCCCTTCCCCAAAACATTAGCTCTATAAACCAATTATGCAATCTTTCAAAAGGCCTACAATATACGCCCCACAAAACAACTTCTTACCGTAACTCAAAATTATCTCTAGTGAAAGTTCCCCATCCACTTTCACACTACAAGACCAGTACAAAAAATTGGAACATGTAGTCAATAGTCAGATCATCTATAACTAATACTAGAACAAACCTAATTTAATATAATCCACTTACTGGCTCCACTTACTGGCTCCTGAATGTTGATGTTTGTCAACACTTTAAACAATGAGACAACAATCACGATGAAAAAAAAATCCCAATCCTTAATCAAAGATAGAATATTTGCTTCACCATAAAGTACAGTATGAGCTATGTGTGTTCACAGATGAGTCGAAATGACACAAAATCTTCATAATGTATAACCACTTGGACACATAAATAGAGATAAACAAGGACTTCGAGACAAGCATAGGCAAAATGGGGCTGTCACAGTGCATGCAGCCCAAAATATACAGATGATGAATTTGTCAACAAAAGAGCAAAAATTCACCCAATGAGAGCATTCCAACAGATGCTAATGCCTCCATCCATTTTTTTTTCTCTTCTTTTTTTTTCTGTTTGGGGAGAGAGGGAGGTGCGTAGGGGGAGTTGGGGGGTAGATTTTATTATAGTGTTATAATTAACTAAGAACAGCAGATGTAGACTGCAAAGATATAAAGCGCATATAATGAATGAGTCATTAGCGATAAATAAAAAAGGAAAAAAGCATATTAACAAGAAAATTATAAACAGAAAAGGATATATTACAACAGAAAACAATAAGAGCAACGGTGCTCACCATTCATCACAAATGGTGGGCCTAATAAATGCATAATAGTGTCCACCATGAACTCCACCGCTATGCACCAAAACACTGCCAGAAAGAACAAGAGGGACTCAAAAGCAATGATCATAAAATATGACAGAAGTGCAAAACAAAGAACTTATTCATAATTAAAAAATCTCATCACAAGACATGTCAAAAAATAGAAAAAGAATTCCACAACATAACTAGCAATATTGCTGCTACAATTATCAATAACCCTTCTTCCATAAGCCCCTTTTTTTATTAGGTAAGGAAATTCTAGCTTATGGTTTTAGGGAAAGGGGAAGGTAAGTAGTAAGATTCGAACCCCGTATCTAATAGATACAAAGTGAGAGTGACAACCACCCTACCACTCCTCTTGACCTCTTCTTCCATAATCCCACAACTCCCATAACTAATATTATGTCCCTGATTTGTGGAGAAAATCGCTGGTCGGAAAATGCAATAATTTGACATTGCAAAGCTATAGTAAATATAGCACGTCTACCTTTAAAAAATAAAATTCATTGAATTTTAATTTAAACATACTATAGATGATTTCGTAATCTTAGTTTTAATAGATTTAAAGTCATCATGCTCAACATTCTCTTTCCAAATCAATGGAGTCAAATATACATCAGTATAGCTTACAGTTTAGCTTTTAAAATCACAAAGCACAAAGTAGGGATGGCAAATGGGGGTGCAGATGCAAATACCCATTCCCCATACCCACATCATATCCACCAAGAATTTCTACACCCCCGGGGTATAAATCCAAATCCATCTACAATTGAAATAGACTGAAATCAAATATATATATATATATATATATATATAGGAAGGATTGGCTAAAAACCAAAAGATGGTTGAAAACCAAACAGAAAATGGTTTAAAGGGGTACATTGGCAATCGCAGGGGGTACATTAGATGTTTAAAGGGGTACAAATGGTTTTTAGCGAAAGTTACTAATATTTACAAAGATTGCCATTAGTAATCACACGTGTACCCCTTTAAGTGTCTAATGTAGGGGTTTTTAGGTTGAAAACGTTTTTAGTTGATCATCTTCCTATATATATATATATATTTATATATATATATATATATATATATATATATATATATAAACGGAGTACAATTTAGTGGATTGAAAAATTGAGGCGTAATAGGTAATAGTGTTGATTGAATATTGCTACAGATTAGCAAAGCATGACTTCTAAAAAGCAAGTAATTAGTAGTGCTTGCCAGCTTGGGACTTTATTTGTCACTTCTATGTAGAATTTAAAATTTTGATTACAAAAAAAAAAAGTTTCAAGTTTTCACCTTGAAAAAGGAAGGAAAGGTAAGAAAGCATATAGTAAAATTATTAGGTGATTATGGGATGAGGGGAACAGACTGATCCAGCACCTACCCACTACCCATGGTCGATTTTACTTTGGCATCCATACCCACCCACCACCCAGCACCCAGCACCCAACAAAGTCACACCAATCTCCGTTCCAAACTAGGCAGATGCAATGCAGAATCAACAAAATTTTACGCAGCTGCCATCCCTAGCACAAAGGGGCAAATGGGAAAAACAAAACAGGAAATGCAAACAAAGGTACTGACTCCAGCTTAAAGGATGAAACTATTACAAAAAGGGACATATGGCATTCTCTCTTATCATAATAGTGGGTGGTAGATCGGTGCTCTAACTTTGATTGCAATCTTCAAAATTATTCCAGATCAATACTAGTAGCTTTGTTTCCAGCATATTAACTCACAGTTTACTTGTTACAGACTTGCAGGCACCAGACAGAATGCCATACAAAAATAGTAAGATTATTGACCACAAACAACAACAAAAAATAAAATAAAAATTTGAACCCAAAAGAAGTGGGGAAAAGACATTCACAAACTAGTACCTGTGAAGTGTATATAGATTTCGAACACTCCTATCTGCTCCAGGGGCTAAATATTTACCATCTTCTCGGTCAAGGTCAAGCTGAAGAGGGAACTCATAACGATCGTTGATCTGCATTTTTAAAAAAAAAAAAGCACAAAACACTAAGGTATCTCCAGTTTTGCAACTAACCAATCTCCATCAATGCAAGCATATTGATCTTATTCAAATAAGTTTTCCCTTCCAAGAAACAATAACTCTTCTAAAGACTTCTAGACAGCAAAAGGAGCACAAAATATTAAGTATGATAAGCAAATGCAACGATCATCAAGACCATATTCCACAAAGATAATTATCTTATGGTATCTTGTCCACAACAAATCAAGCCTTAGTTTTGAAGCTTTACTATCTAAACACATTGCTCATAAAAACTGCATGTCTGCATTCACACAGCTAGCGATGGTATAGAAATAGAATAAAGCAAAATAGACAGGATATATGAAGAATCATACTCCCTCCGTTTCACTTTAATTTTAACGTTTTCTTATTAGGTATTTCTTTTGATTCTTAAGTTTGCCATATTTCCTTTTACGTACTCCTAACCATCCCTTATTAATTTTGCTAAATTACACTAACTAGCAATAAAATATACAATTTGATGGGCTATTAACAATACCCACTTATTTTCCACCAGAAAGGAGTACTTATTATATTACTGCAATTCCAAGTAATTCCAATTACCAAAACATTTTAACTACAACTTCCAGATAATTTCAAAATATATTACACTTTTACTTATTCTCCACAATTCACGTGCAAAAGCCAAAACGTAAAAAAATAAATCGAAACAGAGGGAGTACAATGTAGCAGACTTTAATCGCAAAGTAAAATGGAACAATTTGAGGAATCTAAAACACAGGCTAAACAAACCCAAACTTAACCAGCTCACAATCAGACATGGCCACAAAGCTTGATATTAGAAATTAGAATCTGATTTGGGTAAAAACATTTAAGATCTTAGATATAAATCCATCCACGTACATATAAACCACAAGCAAATTAATTCACAATTCTAATTACAAATACAGTAACTCTAAACTTCCTATTCGGGTGCACAAACTTTATTTAGGAATGGGAATAAATCAACTGCAGCTGGAAAAAAATTGGAAAGACACTATCTAGGAAGCAAGGGGACGGCATTTTGGGTAACGTTTCCATACCAGCGACAGGGTGGGGAGGGGGACGGCTGGTCTGATCTGAGGACGGCAAGGGTGAGTCGGGGACGGCTGGATTTGGGGCTGGGGATGGTTCGGGGACAGGAAATGGAGGAAGTAGTCGTCCCTAAATCTTTTGGTCTTCTTTTTTTAAAAAAAAAAGAATGAAAAGGAAAGAAGGAAAGAGAAGACAAAAGATTCTGACTTTTGAAAGCCCAATTGAAAAGAAAAAAGGGGGTTTAGGGTTTGAGAAAACTTGTGTATTTGCATCTCTTCTCTCACTCTTCCTCCAGCATCGAATCTGCCACTGCCAGTCATCTCTGCGTCGCCCAGCCACGACCGGTCAGCCAGCAGTCCACCACCTGTCCACCAGCAGCCCACCCACACCTGTCAGCCACCAGTCAACCACTAGGCGAGGTACTTGCGTAATTCTTCTTCTCTTTTTTTTTGTTCGACACCTCTTTCTTCCCTGAATTTGAATTCTTTTTTTTCCTCCTTTGAAGTTCATTTCTTCGGTATTTTTTTTTTGTTCTCTTTCTGTAGTTCACTTTGCTGCTGTATTTGATTTTTTTTTTTTCATTTGAAGTTCGAATCTCTGCTCCTTTTTTCTATTGTCTAATATGGAGTATGTATTTTATTGTCTAAGACAAGGAATTAATTTCTCTTTTTTTATTAAAAAAAAAGGGAATTAATTTCTCCTTTGATGTTGTATTTGTGATTTTTTTAATCATTTAATTTTTTTTAAATATATTTTTTTGCCATACCCGTTTTTGGAATTTTTAGTTTTGCTGTTTTCCGTCCCCCTCCCCGTACCCTTTTTTACCCCGAATCTGACTCTGTGCAACCTACGGACACTATACAGCAAATGAAAAACCAACAAAAAGTAGCAAAGCTGATCAGCATGAAATTATCAGGAATACACAATTTTTTCTCTTTTTGCATTGTTTGGTTACTCGTACGACTTCTTTCTTTCATACCTCTAATCATTTTTATCAAAAATCAAAACAAAAACATGTCTACACATCTTATCCGTAATCTTGCTGAATACGGAGTACAGAGAAATGGAAAAGCAAAGACTTTTTCCCCTCTATCAGAAAGGAAACCATAGTCAGGCACAAACAGCAACATAAGATAATAGTAGGTAAACATCTAATTGAGAAAAGGAGGAAACAAAAACAAAAGAATGATTACCTTCACCATAGTATCCCGCATGAAGTCGTATTCAAACCTCTTGAGTTGAAGCTGAAGCACAGGAGGGAAGTCAAGGAATAGAACACCTTTCTTAGCATCCTGAAACAATTTAACATTAAAAAATTAGTTTGATTGCAAGAAATGGGCCTAAAATCATTGAAGGTGAAAATGTTAGGCAGAAAAGACCAAATCAACTCCAAATTTTCCTTGCATTAAGGTTCATTTTCACTTTACAGAAAATACCAGAACACGAAATACACCTTTCTTCCTAATATGGCAAGCATTACAGAAGAAACCACAAAGTGTCCATCCACCATTATAGTACAGCCATATCCTAACTAACAAGTAAACTTGGTTATTGGGCGGGTCGGGACAGGTCAGGGTCAGGCTGGAGCAGGTCAGGTCAGGCCTGTATCGGCTAAAAAGGGTCAATACTCAATATCAGGTCGGGCCAAAGCAGGTCGTGGGTCATTAGCGGGTTCTTGGCGGTTGGGCCAATAAAAAAACTAAATATAAATAAAATTCAAGATAGCCAAAAGTTAAAACAAATATATACAAATATATTAATGTAATTATTTTTGTCAAAAGTTTTTTTTTTGGAAAATTTATTAGGCTATTATTCTTGGCCCTATATTGGCCCTGATCGATAAAGCCTTGTCCATTACAAGCATTGTCCAGTAAATAAGCTATAACCTTGACCCTAACCACATTCCATTGGGCTCCCCAATCCAATAACCAGGTCTACTAACAAGTTACTCGTAAGCATGTTTCGAAGATGACAACATATTTTACAATGATGAAAGATGTGATGGGTATTGCATATATCCAATCCACAAGCTATAGGCACTTGCTTGATTTGTTTTCAAATTCTATATGTACTTGCATCTTTTAACTTCATTGACCATAAAAGTGTTATCTAAAATAAGTAAATTGATATGTGGTACATTCATACATGATAGCTAGTACACTTTTGAACTAGATTAACAAAATTAGGCAAAAAAATGAGTTTCCATGCCCATTTCACGTACCAAGCATACCTCAAATGAAGAAGTAATTTGTAATCTCTTTGTTACAATATCATTGTGTTCCAATAAATTTCTCCAATAGCTCAAACAAACTTATATAGAAGTCCTACTATCAAACGAAAGGGTCGAATGACTTCTCACTCCAATTTATTCAAAGTAGCCCAAAACGAAAGGATAATCTTCAGCATTTTTTAAATGTTTGAAGGAATCTAATATGTACCCAAAAATTATATACATAAAAAAACTCTAAACACCCTGATGTTAGTTGTGTGTGTGATTTTAAATGGTGAAGCGGGCAAAAGACAAAAAAAGATAATCATAGAAAGGGACAACAGAATCATAAAGACGGAAAAATACAAGCTTGGATCCATCAATCTTGTGGCATGTTTGCAAAAGAGGCATCTCACCTGCAAACCGTAGCTCTCAGCATGGTACTTGTTATCACCTTCCAGGCGCTCAACTTCCACATACTGGTCAAATGAAGCATAAACATCCCGACAGCCTTTGACATCTAGCTGAAGGTCTGACACCAAGATCATTACAATAAAATATTTGTTACTACCAAGCAATTATCAGATAATCTCTTCATAGTGAAGTTGAGGTCATGACAATACCATAAAATGATTCCTTCCTCGTGGATTTATAGTCTACATTGACACATTCAATATAGTTCATATGATGCCCTTCAAACAACTTTTGTATAGTTCCCTCCACAACAGTTCCCTAATACAATAGCATAAACATAATAATGCAGTTACAAAATTATAATAATCAACAAGGCCTAAACAAAAGAGACTATAAAACCATGCACCTTCATTTTGTCTTCAAGCTTCTCACACAAAACTCTATTAAGTTCCTGTACATCATGTTGCATGAACGAATCATATGTGTCCCATCCAAAAGACTTGGTCAATTCTTTGGTTGAGACACTTGTATCATTATATTGAAGCTTGTAGAATAAACTTTGCAAAGCCAAAGGAATGCTGTTACTCGGATTATCATTCTCAGTTGTCGGCATATGGTAAACAGCCTGATCACAAAATTTCATACATTTAGATTAATGCAACACAGAGCCACTAAGAGGTCACAAAGTACAGAGAAAAATAAAGGTGGAAAGGCTGAATTATAATAAAACCTTTCTGAAGTAAGGAATATGGTACAAAGTTTGCAGAAGGGAATTCATGTAGCAAGTTGCTCCCTGATTCTTGAGTCCAACAAAACCAGTCTCTTTCTTCGAGTCATAAGACCAATAATCCATGACACGACGAACAGCAACCTCAGCTTCTATCACCAAAGTATCATTCAAAAGATATCCTCTAGAAGGATCATACACATCCCCAAGGGACATAAAGGATGTGAAACCCCAATCACTCTCTCTGGAATTGAACTGATGTTGTGTCTCTACAAAATCAAATAGGTGCATAAATTTATCCATCGTTAGTGTTCTAAAATAAGGTAACTCGTCCAAGTAAACAAAGAAACCAACAACCCAAACCCCCCCACCCAAAAACAGAGAAACTTTAATCTTCTATAACATATACTAAAACATAACATGCTGAAATCATCTAATGCCACATGCCATGCTCTCATGAAAAATTTTCCCTCCAAAAGAAATGATGATGTCATCTTTTATTTTTTTAATTACTCCACTCAAATTTCAAAATCAAATAATAAATGTTATTTAGAAATTATAACTGCACTTTTTTTCTTAAAAAAAAAAAGATTTTAAAAAATGCTATTTAAGGGAAAAGTGTCGTTAATTTCAAATTACAAACACTTTTTTTTCAATTTGCTATCATTTGAAGCTTTACATTAATAATATTGCGAATTTATGAATGTTTCTTTAAAAAACTATATATAAATATATATAAATAATCGTGCAACATACAAAGCTCATTCTATTTGTTTATTTTATGGATTAATAGAAAATAAAGTATTGAAAATTAGAATCCAACTCTCGACTTCTTAGGAGCATACAACTCATATAGACATATAGTATCAACCCAATTAGGTGTGTTCCAATGTTTTCGTCATTATTGCCTCAATATTGATAAAAAATTGAAAAAATTATTCTAACAAAAAACTCTTGGCCCCTTGGGGTATATGATTTTTTTGTTAGAATTCAAAAACATGAAATCATAATTTCAAATTTTTTTAACAAAAAAAAAAAATCATTATATAAAAGAATAGAATAATAAGAATTTAACATTAAATTACGATACATTTATATATTAATAAAAGATTATCAACAAAAATTAAATTTTTATTTGTTACTTTGTTGAAAACAGTGCATCGCACAGGTGCTAACCTAATAATGAATAATCCAACAATATCAAAGCCTTATTCCTTTCTCCCACCCCCCCCCCCAAAAAAAAAGAAAAAAAAAAGTGGGGTCGACTAGACATGAATCAAATATGCATATCAAGAAAGTCATCCAAAGAGATCATCCCCATCCAATCTTCATTATTTTCTAAATTTTCATCGAGCCCCAACAACCTCACGTCATTCTGAACCACCCTTCTCCATGTTTGTTTTGGTCTTCCTCTACCCCTTACCTTGTCTCCTCTTTGCCACTCGTCAAGCCTCTTTACTGGTGCATTGTACTCTATCTGTTTTACATGACCAAACCATCTTAGTCGATCTTTCCTTATTTTATCCTATATGGAAGTAACCCTTAACTTTTCCTAATTACTTCATTCCTTATTCTATCCTTTCTTGTATGGCCACATATCCATTGTAGCATACGCATTTCCGCCACACTCATCTTATGAAAACGATGATACTTCAAAGCCAAGCATTTTATACCATAAAGCGATGACGGCCTAATAGTTGTCCGATAAAAAATTTCCTTTAGACTATATGGCATACCACAGTCTCAATTAAACCCATAAGCTCCCTTCCACTTCACTCAATCTGGTCTGATCTTATGCACAACATCTCCATCCAGTTCACCATCCTTTTTTGGATCCTAAATACCGAACAACTTCAGACCCCTGAAAACTTCTCCCATCCAAAGTGATCACACTTGTCGCATTTCCTCTTGTCCAGCTAAATTTGCATTCCAAATACTCTATTTTATTCTAGCTATTTTTAAGTCCTCAAGATTCCAAGATTTGTCACCATAATTCAAACTTAGTTTCCATACCTTCTTTTGTCTCATAGATAAGCATATCGTTTGTAAACATCATGCACCACCAATACCTTATATTTGACTTGTCAATTCATCCATTACAATTGCGAAAAGAAAGGGATGAATTTTTTGGGATACCACCGATACCCTATATTTGTTAATGATGAATATGATATTGATTTATTGGGATGTAATTTTTTTTATCATATCATTGAAGACTCATGTTAGTTGTGTGGGATATATAAATTATTTTAATTGGGATTGTAATATGTAAAGAACAATGTTATGTTGTTGAAAAAAAAAAAATTTCCCCTTACCAATTATTAATTGTACAATAAAAATTAAAAAGTGGGGTAAACCGTAAGCAGCACCGCACCAAACTGTATTTTGCAATGCGGTGCGGTTTGATTTAAATTACGGTGCGTGCGGTTTCAAAAAATGTCAAACCGTAATTTTGCGGTTTGGTGCGGTTTGACTGCCAATTGACATTATTAAGGATATGTACGTAGGAGCTAGCACAAGTGTGAGGACTTGTGTCGGGAAAACAGAAGAGTTCCCTATCACAATTGGCATACACCAAGGTTCTACACTTAGTCCTTTCCTTTTTGCCATAGTTATGGACGAATTGACAAGGTCAATTCAAGATGATATACCATGGTGTGTGATTTTTGCTGATGACATTGTGCTAGTTGATGAGACTAAAGAAAGAGTGGAAAGTAAGTTGGAATTGTGGAGAAGGGCCTTGGAATCTCGTGGATTTAAGTTAAGCAGAAGTAAGACAGAGTATTTGGAATGTAAATTCAGTGGGATAGGAAGTAGGACAAACTCAATCAATTTGGATGGAAGGAGTGTCCAAGTGTCTAATTCCTTCAGGTATTTGGGATCTATTATCCAAAAAGACGGTGAATTGGATGGAGATGTTGCTCACAGGATCAAAGCAGGTTGGTCAAAGTGGAAAGGAGCTTCGGGTTTTCTCTGTGATCGGGGTATGCCACAGAGGCTTAAGGGAAAATTCTATCGTAAAACTATTAGACCAGCATTGCTATATGGTACAGAGTGCTGGGCTTTAAAATACTGCCACATTCATAAGATGAATGTGACTGAGATGCGTATGCTACGTTGGATGTGTGAGCATACAATGAAGGATAAAATAAGAAATGAGGTTATCAGGAAGAAGTTGGGGGTAACGACAATGGAAGATAAGATGAGGGAAAACCGGCTAAGGTGGTTTGGCGACTTGAGCGTAGACCAAGTAATGCAGCAGTAAGGAGGCTTGAGGAGTGGCAAGCGGATGGGAGGGTGAGAGGTAGAGGAAGACCAAAGCAAACATGGATGAGAGTTGTCAATGGAGATATGAGGCTTTTGGGGCTGGAGGAGGTGATTGCTTTGGATAAAGAAGCATGGAGAGAGAGAATTTGGGCAAATGATTTCAGCGATTCCATATATTGATTCATGTCTAGCCGACCCCAAATTATTTTGGGACTACGGCTATGTTGTTGTTGTTGTTGTTGTTGTTGGTGCGGTTTGACTGCCAAACCGCACCGTGCTCAAGGCTACCACTAAGTTGACAAGCAAAAGAATGGATGATACTTTTTGAACTTAAATAAGCAATTTTCCCTTTTTCCCCATATTTCTTTTGTTTCTTACACTATCATCTTCTGTTTAAAAAACAACCAAGAAAATTATGCTTACACAATTACACACAAATGTTCCAAAAATGAACCATATGTGTGCGCACATGTGCCTATTCAATACTCGAAAGACCAACATTTTAAATAAGAGAATCAAATTGGAAAAAACATTGTTGATTTTATTACTCCCACTGGAGTTGTGACAAATTACTTGCTACATCTATGATTAAATATTTAAAACAGGAAGTTTAACCTACAACATGTCATTTTCTTATAAATTTATTTTTTTTATCTTTTTTAATTAATAAAAAACTTTAAACTTCCTCTGTAACATAAAACTTTCAACAATTGGTTTTGCACGCATTTTGAGGAAGCGATTTAAGGGTGTAAACGAAGGAATTAGACAATAGAATTTTAATATTAGGGACTTATAATCACATTCTTGCTTGTATTAAAACCAGTTTGATTAATTCCTTCGTTTACAACCTTAAATCGCTTCCTCAAAATGCGTGCAAAACCAATTGTTGAAAGTTTTATGTTACGGAGGGAGTATCTTTTTTAGTTAATCTATTGATCTTCCATAACTACTTAATTACTATTTATGTGGTTATTAACTTATTATGTAATTAAAGATTACTACCACTACTACAACTTTGATTTCTCTTGAATATTTTTGGTGATAAAACTTTAATACTACTATCCTTTTTAGTTAATCTATTGATCTTCCATAACCACTTAATAACTATATATGTAGTTGTTATGTCATTAAAGGTTAGTGCCACTACCGCAACTTATCTTGTCACTACTTTGATTTCCCTTGAATATTTTTGGTGATCATCTTATACAACGTATCATTGCAAATTCTTTATCCTCTTAGTTCTGTTCTTCAATCCTATTTTACACTACGCTATATTAAACTACTATTATTGAATATTTATGTGTCCCATTTGCCTTAAATAAGCTATACTAAACTACTATTATTTAATACTATCATCTTATACAACTTTAATCTTCTACTTTTAAAGAAAACTTAATAAATATTTTTGTAATACTCACTTGAATACTTGATACTTCATTGGGGCTAAAAATAATCTACAATATAGTAATAGTAATAATAAAATTTGGTAATAACAATAATAATAACAACAACAAAAACAACAACAATACTAATAATCACCCCGTGAGTACACGGGCTTAGAACTAGTTTCCCTTTAATAGATGCCTCAATTTACTTGCTACATTTCCTTCTTTTAAAATCTTGTGGAGTTGCGGTTCTTGCACAAACTTTAATCTCTTTTTTTTCTTTTCCTACACTACCTTACCCTTAGTTTCTTCATATTCTCATTTAATACCCCAGCTTTTTTTCAATCATTCCATAATTGATTAGTCCAAGCATGTTTTTATCCCATTGTGTTATAAACGGATCCAAGTAAAAGTAGTAACTAAATTTAGACGGAGGGTATAAATGTTTCACCATTTCTTTTTTTCAATGTTTACAATGTCTTTAATTATGTGCAACATTTTTCACTAATAGAAATCAATTAGATACATAAATATAAATATAATAAATAAATAAAACTTCACTAAAGATGTCTAATGCGAAAAAGAATATA
Source organism: Salicornia ramosissima (assembly GCA_951394345.1). Lineage (NCBI taxonomy): Eukaryota > Viridiplantae > Streptophyta > Magnoliopsida > Caryophyllales > Amaranthaceae > Salicornia > Salicornia ramosissima. The sequence goes on along the minus strand of OX596237.1, from coordinate 40,878,156 downwards.
ATTCCAAAAGAAAACTTACTCTTTCTTTCTTTTCCAATATTAACACCAACAAAAAAAGCGATGGTCATGGAAGCAAACACAAAATTCATCAATCTAAGGAGATAATGAATATTCAAAATCCTAGCTTAGAATTGTTTCAATTAACCTGAGTATCGAAATACCCCATTAACACTTCAAGAGGTCCCTCTCCCAACCTTACAAGGTTGATATGAGGTATGTAGAACTATAATGGAGGGGTAGCATTGTCATACTAGAATGTAAGTACTATGTCTCAAAGAGCACGTGGGATAACTTACTTTGTGAGAGGAAAGAGGATATGTTTACAATTGTAAAAGTGGAAAGTAATTAAAAGTTAGACATATACTAATTTAGGATGATGAAAGGGTGTGTGACTGTGTTCACTAATTTAGGACTAGCAATAGCAAAGTATTAGTTTATAGGAGATAATGGACAATGATAGCTAATTGTATCGCATAGGATGTTAACCAAACTTTCATTTTACTTGAAAATTGGACATGACAAAATTATTCATCTTTTACATTTGCAATAACATATGGTGTTAATAGCTATATTTTGGTGTTTGTTTGCAATTGTTATTGGCCTTGGCTATGATGAATGGGAAAAGGGTAAACAACAATTGCAAACTCTGGCACCCAACACATGGCTAGACTTTGAGTTTCTTAAACATAGGCCACAGCAATTAGAAAGCAATCTTGCAAATACATTTTGTAGGAAATATTAAAGCCTTTTATTTTCAAAATGAAGTGTCTCATAATTGAGGAGAGGGGTGTTCTAACCAAAAGTTACTCTATGAGAGTTGAGAAAATCTCAAAACTGCATTTTGCAGTATACTTTGTTGTCTTGAAAATTACAAAAATACCAGCTCCCTATGCCATGATAAGTGCCACACTATCTATTTTGACAGAGTCCCAATTGACAATGCAAATATAGTAGTTACCTTAAGTCATCAAAATACGAGGGCAATGCAAACACACAAAGTAAAATCACAAATTCATGTTTTATGTATATCAAACAAAAGCCACAATCAAAATAGCTTCTGAGTTCTAATAATGACACAGAAAAAATGTTGAGAGCCTCTAACTTCAAACTAAAAAAAGTTCAGAAAAATTACTACATAAGCATATTTGTCCCAACATGACGAGGCTAGTGGCTTAAAAGGGATAGGGAAAAAAATGTGGCGAAAACCATTACTAAAAAATTTACAGTAAATACCTTTTCTTATTGAGTATCTGTGACTAGCTTGATTGACCACTGCCAAGCTAAAAGCAGCAAATCTACTCCAACCATACGGCAGAGCTGAAGCATCCGCAACATCAAGGTACAAAGATAGATAGTCCACATTATTTCCTTTTGGAAAAATCAAGATTCGCCTGTCAAAAAGTAGAGTGAAAAGGCATACAAAATTACCAATATCAAAATCTGATTAGCCTGATAAGTTAGATCACATTACCATTTGTAACCACCAACGACAAAAGCTTCAGAGTAGTGCTTCTTGACGTTTAACCTACTGAAGCCAGTTAGCGTCCATGTAAATTTAGAAGTTGGAGGCTCCTCCACTGCTTGATTCTCGGCCACATTATTAGCATCCGCTTGTGCTGCGTCTTAAAACGAAATGTAATAGAGTTAACTCACATGATCACAAGATAAATTCTCTAGAAGCTAAACTACAGCAAAACAAAGTGATTCACCCCACTTCATAAACTTTAGCTTCAAACTCCAATTTTATTACTCATCATCATAAATTCATTAGGAAACAAACACTCCAAATAATTGAGTGGCAAAATTTCCAGCATATTGAGAATTTGAAAACAAATTAAATTAAGAGACAAAAGGCTTCACTAACTGTTCAATAATATCAGTAAACACAGTAATAACGTGTGCGAAAATATAAGACCATGAAAATGGTTAAAATGAAAGTAATCACACCAATAGAAAAGCTAGTAAGGGAATATATCTCATCAGGCTGTTGCACCAACCATTCTATGTGATAAAACTTTCCAAACAGCGCATCAAGGTATTCTAACATGACAGCAATCAAAATCACAAAGTCACACATTATGATCAAAACTTCCAAATTCACCAAAAATCCAACACTAATAAACAAGAAGCCAAAGGCTAACGAATCCAAATTCATAAACTCCAAGAAATTTACTAATCAAAAATATAAATAGATAAATAAAAACCTAAAAGTTTCCAAAAGCAAAAGAATCACAGCACAAACCTTCCATAGTTTGAGGGCCTTCAACGACGACATCTGAATTAGGCACTAGCATCTCCTCGTCTTCCTGCTATAAAATAAAAATTAACACTCTTCAGAAACCCTTGATCCTACTAAACCCTAGACCCCCTTTAAAATTCCCAAAAAAAAAAAAAAACGGAAGCAAATTCGCAACAAAACACAAAAACAAAATGCTGAATTGTTACAACACAAGATCAAACACTCAAAGTCAAGAGAAACAAAAAAAGAAAAAATGAATAAAAAGCAATGCAAAATCGAAATTAAAAAATAAAAAAAAAATAAAAAAAAAAACAGAAGAAGAAAAAGAAATCAAAATTGAAATTGAAAAACATACATCCAATGGAGGTTGCGACACCATTGTCATAGACGTAAACAAAAAGGAGAGAAAATAAACTCCGCTTATCAGAGGGGAAGGAGGGAGAGAAAAAAAAGGGACTTTTTCGCAATCAAGATGAAATTTTCATAGAACCAAAACTAACATAAAAATAGTTTTCGCTTTGTTTCGTTTAAGTTGTGTATAAGTGTGTATTTTGCGTTGTGAGCTTATGGAAGATTGAAACTTTACGAGTCTACGACTGTGGTGTTGTTTCCGTGACTTTCGCTGTTTTTATTTATTTATTTATTTATTTATTTTAACAACTTGTAGGTTTTTTATCAGGTTAGGGCCGTTCTTTTGAGCTGGGAAAATAGGAATTGAAATGAAATAAAATATACTTAATTGAAATGAAATGAACAGTTTTAAAATTAAATGAACTGAATTGAATTGAAATTAATTGAGAAAAATATTTTTATTTTTTTATTTCGTATTTTTTTTTTATTTTCTATTTTTTTTTTAAATATTTTTTATTTTTTTGTTTTAATAAAAGTCGTCGGGAAAGTCGTTCCGAAAATCGTCACTGGAAAAGTCGCCCGAAAAACCACCGCCTGGAAAATCAACCCGAAAATCGTTGTTAGAAAAATCGGCCGAAAAAACCTCGAAAATAAAAACGATGTCAGAAAATGTCCAGCGGAAAAAGGTGTCGAAAAACAATGATAATAATTCGATCGGAAAAGTTGGTGAGAAAGTTGGTCCATGAGTCGATCGAAAAACCGTCGCCGAAAAATTAGGCCGGGAAAAAATCGGCGGAAAAGTCGAGCGGAAAAACATTGCCAGAAAAGTCGACCTGGAAATAGTCATCAAGAAAGTCGGCCCGAAAACGGTAGCCGGAAAAGTCGGCCCGAAAATCGTCACCGGAAAAGTCGGCCGAATAATCACCGTCGGAAAAGTCAGTCCAAAAACTGTCGTCGGAAAATGTCGAGCGGAGAAACGATGCCAAAAAAAAAAATAATAATAATAATGCTTGTTCGAGGGTTTGAGGCTGACATCTTTGATTCTTCGGAGATCATGTTGTGTCGTGTGTTGGGATTGTGGGTGCCAAGCATCACCATAATATTGTACAGGACACTCTTGTTGATATCTGCATTCGCTCAGGGATTTCTGATGGTAAAGAGGTTGATATTGGGTTGCACTTAGAGATCAGGGCTCTTCGTCCTACGGATTTGTTGCTTTATTCTTGGGATCGTGGTCGCGATGTTTGTGTGGATTTGATAGGATCCTCACCTTTGACTCGGTCTGGTATGACTGATTTTGTTCCAGGTCGTGTTGTGCTGGATTTGGCTTCTCGCAAACAGGGTAAGCATGCAAATCGGTGTGCTACTCCGGGGTATGGTTTCCTTCCTTTCTCTTTTTCTACTTTTGGCAAATTCAAGGAGGATGTTGTTGCACTGCTAAAGCGGGTTTCACAGGTCTTCCAAAGCACATGATGTTGGCGCGCGGGCTGCTGCTCACATCTTCCCTCGTATTGGATTTACACTAGCTTGGGGTGTCGGGGCCAGATTATATCTAGGCTTCCCACATGATGTTGTAGACTTCTTCCAGACTTTTAAGTTTTAGTTTTTCGTTTGGAAAAATTCCAAATAATATTCCGAAGTTTGGGTCATATTATCTCATTATTCCCATCTTCAATTATTCCATGAATATTTCGAACTTTGAGGTTCATCTTCCACTATTGGTCCCAAGCAATGGGAAAAGATTGTTAGTGGACCCCACTTTTTAATTTTTTAATTTTAATAAAAACACCTTTTTTTATGGCCTAAAAACACTTATTAGACTAACCTAATCTAAATAAAACTAAACAAACCATCTCTCAAAAAAAAATCTATTCTAAATGAAACTAAACTAATGTAATTTCATTAACAATTAACATTACATTATTAACAAAATAAAATCACCCCTCTTTGATTTAATCACAACTACCCAACACCTTTCATATCCCACAAGGCCACCCCCTCAACCACAACCTTCCACCCTTAAAAACTTGAACCAACCACTGAACCTTAGCAAGCCATCGAACCCCAGCCACACAACCACCAATTCGAACCTCACCAACCCCAATCACCAATTCGAATCCAACCGCCATCAATCCCAACCAATTCGAACCCCACCATGGTAAACCCAACCAATTCAAACCCGGACCAAAAAATTCGAACCTCACCCAGCCGTCTAACTCCCTCGATTCAAACTATCGTCGAACCCTCCATGCGAACCCTTTTAAAGTCGAACCACCCTTCAACTACAACACCTTCAGTTCGAAGCACCATGAAAACTCATGAAATTAGAACCATACCCACCAAACACCAAAACACCGTCGTCATACCCACCACCAGCAACAATAAAATGCTCCACTAAAGATTTGGGTGTCGACTTGGGTTTCGATTTGGGTGTCGACTTGGGTTTCGATTTGGGTGTCAATTTGGGTGTTGATTGGGGTTTGTTGTGGCGGTGATTGTTTGACGGGGTGTTTGGTCACTTTCTCGTATTAAGTCCTTTTTATGTAGTCATTCCAATAATGCTAGGGATAGTGTTTTTATTTTGCATCGTTTGAGGTTCTGTATTCAGAAAGGGGTGGGGGCACAGCTTGTTTCTCGACTCCCATCCAACTTTTTATAATGATATAGATACTTAATAATAATAATAATAATAATAATAATAATAATAATAATAATAATAATAACAAAAAACAACAACATCAAGAAGAAGAAGAATTATAATAATACTGAACTGAACAGAACTGAAATGAACTTAACTGGAATGAACTGAATTGAAGTCCAAAAGAAAGGGGCCTTAGTTCGGTGCGTGTACGATTTATTTATTTATTTAGTTTGTTTTGAAAATGTTATATTATGTATTAGGCTCGCTCCGTTCTTTTGGATTTTCATTCAGTTCAATTCATTTAATTTCAGTTTAGTTCATTTAATTTCAGTGCATTCAATTCATTTCATTATTATTATTCTTCTTCTTCTTATTATTTTAATTATAATGATAATCATAACAAAAAGTTGGATGGGAGCCGAGAAACAAGCTGAGCCACCACCCTTTTCTGAATACAGAAGCTCAAACGATGAAAAATATAAAAACATTATCCCTAGCATTAATATTATCATTATTATTATTATTATTATTATTATTAATATTATGAAAGATAATCATTAATATATATACTATAAGAGAAGCAACTAAATCTACTTCTTGCCACATGCGCGTTCCCATTAAAAAAATTCCCGCCCTTTTTCTTAATCTAAAAAAACAACTTTTTTTATTGTATCTTAATATATTTTCTACCTTAATAAAAATTAATATATAATATAATATATCTTTAGAAATATTATGTGATTTAATTCCTATAAATAATACTTCTACCTTAATTCTTTTATTATAAGTAATTTAATTTTGATCATTTATTAATTTCCTATATTTTTATGATAAAAAATTACTTTCAATATATTATATATTCATTTATTGCTTATACATATTCTCATAATAAAAATTCCGCTACTTTTTTTTTGGGCCAAAAATGAGTATCATTATTGATTTTTATTTTGACATGCATATCATGACTTTTTGTATAATTCAAAGAATCTCTATAATAACTTATTAATTTTTTTTAGGATTATAATAATTAGAAAATCAACAAAAAAAATGTACATTTTAGTTTTATTTTCCCCTAATAGTTGTGATAAAACAAGTTTTAGCTTAATGTAGTTATTTTGTATATTTTAATTTTGAGTGTATTATAATTTTTTTATTTGTATGTATGACTATAATTTTCATAGAAAATAGAAAATAAATTTCTAAAAGTGAATCTATATAATTTTTTTTTATTGAGAATCTATATTATTGCTATATGTTTAATTAGAATAATTCTATAACATAATTGATCCATATATAAAAATATACTAAAAGAGAAATATTTAGAAGAAATACTATTATAATTTAAAACTTCATGTTTTAATTTAGATTTTTTAATCGTGAATTTTTCTTTTAATAAGAGATTTATTTCAAAAAAATACTCATAACATATATTAATTTTAGTGAAAGTATTGGGTCAGACGGCTGACCCATATAACCAAATATAATAGTGAAAAACTTCGGGAGGCTATAACTTTGCGCTTGGGTGTTGGATCGGGGCACATAATATGTCGAAATTGATTAATTTTTCGAGGTGAACGCAGCTGCAAATGCCCGAAGGGGATTTGGCCACCGAAAATCGCCAAACGAGACCTCTAAATGCCTCAAAATGCAAAAAAACGTATTTTGTCCATGTTAGTTACAAAACGTGTCCATGTTTTACAATATGTGTCCGTGTTTAAAAAATATGTGTCCAGGTTTACAAATAGTTATCTAGGGTTAACAATATGTATCCAGGTTTGTCCAGGTGTGTTCAGACTTGTTCAGGTTTGTTTATATTTGTCCAGGTTTTTCCACATTTGTCCAGGTTTGCATGTCCAGGTGTTTCCAGATTTGTCCATGTTTGTCTAGATTTGTCCATGTTTATCTAGATTTGTCCAGGTTTGTTCATATTTGTCCAGGTTTGTCCATATTTGTCCAGATTTGCATGTCCAGGTGTGTCCAGATTTATCCAGATTTGTCCATGTTTGTCTAGATTTGTCCAGGTTTGTTTATATTTGTCCAGGTTTGTCCATATTTGTCTAGATTTGCATGTCCAGGTGTGTCCAGATTTATCCAGATTTGTCCATGTTTGTTTAGATTTGTCCATGTTTGTCTAGATTTGTCCAGGTTTGTCCACATTTGTCCAGATTTACAAATGGTGTCCAGGTTTCAATTGTGTTCAGTTCTGTTTTCAGGTTTACAAATGTGTCCAGGTCTACCAATATATGTCCAGATTTAACAGCATGTGTCCAGGTTAAACACATATGTGTCCAGATTCAACAATATGTGTCCAGGTCCAGTGGACTGGTCTGACAGAAACGTTACTGTCAGACCGGTCTGACACAATACCTTCTCTTAATTTTATTCTCTTTTATCAAAACTATCGATTAAAAATTAATAACTAGCTAACGTTTGATAACGATCATTGCGAGTTAAATTTTTTTCTATAATTGTTTAAGTTTACTCCAAAATTTGTTCATACATGTTACCTTAAATTTAACCATTTTATATTAAATATATCGTATCACCTTATACAATATTTTTTGTTGTTGATTTCGTTGACTTATGCCACAATTTTTTTATTCTTATCCATATATTACAATAATTTGAAGAATTAAATTAGTAATCTTTTTTTTTTTTTATGCATTGATCTTGATTTTTAAATTATATTAAGCATAACAATTATCGAATTGAATATCAATTAAAAAATTACTAAAAAAATTATTACATATGTAGTACATATATGAATTACCGAGTGTTAGTGTAATGGTTACTTAATGTTCTGTATGGGGGTTAGTCAAGATTTTGTTTAAAGATTACTTATAGTTTTATATGGGTTTTTTTAATTAAAAAAAACTACGAGAATATTAATATAGGTTGCTATTCATAAAGTTAAAATTTTAATATGATGTTAAAGTCAATGAATTATACAAATCTTTACATTATTATTTACAAAGTTAATATTAAAATTTCCAAGTCGTGCATCGCACGAGTGCTATGCTAGTATCATAAACTAAAAGACAAAATGTCTACAAAAAATTAGTGGGAAGCCTAAATACAATCTGGAGCTCCACTCCCCTAGCTACACATACGAGTGAAGATGTGAACAACATCCTATTATTATTATTATTTTCCAACATCATTTTTCCGCTTGACATTTTCCGACATTATTTTTATTTCTGAGGTTTTTTTTGCCAATTTTTCCGACAATAGTTTTCGAGCTGACCTTTCTGACTGTGGTTTTTCGACCGAATTTTCCGGCGAAGATTTTTGGGTTCACGGGCGACTGTTTCCGTACGATTTTTCCGACAACTAACATTTTTTTGCTTGACTTTTTCGTCGATTTTTTCCCGGCCTACTTTTCCGGAGATGGTTTTCCGACCAACAACCAGATCAACTTTTTGACCAATTTTTCCGACTGAATTATTATTATTGTTGTTGTTGTTGTTATCATTGTTATTTTTTTTTATCAACAACAATTATTATTATTTACAAAAAATTAGATGGGAGCCGAGAAACAGGCTGAGCTCCCACCCCTTTTTTAATACAGAAGCTCAAACGATTAAAAATAAAAACACTATCCCTAGCATTAATTTAATGACTACATAGAAAGGACTTGATTCGAGAAAGTGTATCAAGAGCCTCCTTATCCAGCTCCCCAGACGTGGTAAAAGCAAAGGGGCCGGATGAACTTATTGTATCCATTTTCCTCACATTTGGACAAGTATTTCTTCATTTTCTTCTCCACGACATTATGCAAAGCTAGCCCAGGGACCCATGAACCCGACCACGTACCGACAAAAGGAGAAATACCAGTCACATCCAAGCACGCATCCTTGCCCCGATACCAATTGAAAAGTAAAAGATCTGTGGACTTAAGATCTCTCCCCTCCTATGAAAGGAATCCCATAGGGGCCTCCTTACGCACGACAATCCAAACTCTGGAGCAAATGTCAAAAAGAACATCCACCAAATTATGTCTGAACTTCACATCCACCTCATTAGAACAATGGACAACATAGTTTCCCCATTGGTCCATCTTAGGAGCATTACAACTCGGACCAAATTATTATTATTATTATTATAATTTTCGGCATCGTTTTTCCGCTCGACATTTTCCAACATAGTTTTTTTTGGTTTTTCCGACAATAATTTTCGGGGTGACTTGTTCCGGTGGTGGTTTTTCGGCGACGGTTTCCCGACCACTTTTATTAAAAATAAATATAAATATAAATAAAAGGAAAAATGGAAATAAATAATCCCACCTTTTGGATGTCCGCTGAAAATAATCCCACCTTTGCTTTATTTCAAAATAATCCCACCTTTCCACCTAGTATGCTTAAAATGGACCCAATGACTTGTAACCTGTTGTGTAGGTAAATCTGTTCAAATTAAAGCATTCTTCATAATTACATCATAACCACAACACTTCATCTTCAACCTTTTCCCAAAACTCCATAAAAACCTCCATTAATACATACCAAAAGTTTTAAAACTTCATAAAATCATCCCTTTACAACTTATAATCAATTTTAACTATTTAAAACATGAAAACTAGTCAAAATAACAATGTTTCTAATCAAGTTTAATCAAGAATTTAAATCTGAAATTTTAGACTAAAAAACCCATCAAAACTTGAACCAAAACCCAAATTAAAATCACAATCTTGAATCAAACCATGATTAATCACCCATCATAACCCATTAACTTTACATATAATAAACTCTTGAATTAGTAAAACATAAAAAGCAAAAGAAATTTTATTTATTTTTTTTTTAAAAAAAAACTCACGCACAGCAACATCTACGGCGGAGCAGGGCAGACAGCGGCAGAGGGGGATGACGGCGGCGCTGGCACGGAGGCAGGCAGGTCGACTACCGGCGGTAGCGGCTCCTCGGCTGGGCTGGCTGCTGCTGTAGGGTTGTAGGAGATGAAGTATACGACGGAGCAGGGCAGACAGCGGCAGAGGGGCGATGACGGCGGCGCTGGCACTGAGGCAGGCAGCAGGTCGACCACCGGCGGCAGCGGCTCCTCGGCTCGGCTGGCTGCTGTAGGGTTGTAGGAGATGAAGTATGGAGGTTTGTAGGAGATGAATGAGGATGAATGAGGATGAATGGTGTATTTAAAGAGGAAGTTGGGATAATTATTGCCAACAGTATAATTGAAGAGGGTAACCTATAACAATTTGAATGATACCTTCTACAACCGGTCAAATTTTAATTGGGTCTATTTTAAGCAGACTAGGTGGAAAGGTGGGATTATTTTGAAATAAAGATTATTTTGAAATAAAGCAAAGGTAGGATTATTTTGAGCAGACTGAGTGAACTGTTAGAGTTAACAATTCGGGAATTGCTTGTTACATAGTTGTAGCATTTAATTGAGTGTGTAACCTTTGTTATTCTTCAGAGTTGAATAATAATATTGTAAGAGAGTGGAGGACGTAGGCTTATTGAGAAGCCAAACCTCGTTAAATCCTTGTGTCTCTACTCTTTATTTTACTGTTCTTTCGTTGTTTCCAAAAAACTGATAAACAAACTTGAAAACGAATTTAAAAAGACACATAGGCCCCGTTCTTTAAGACTTTATTAACTTAATTTAAGTTAATTTCATTTAAGTTCAGTTAATTTAATTTGAGTTCATTTCAGTTCAATTATTATTATTTCGGGCATCGTTTTTCCGCTCGACATTTTTCGATGACGATTTTCGGACTGACTTTTCCGGCGATGATTTTTGGGACGACTTTTCCGACTGAATTTTCCGGCGGTGATTATTCGGCCGATTTTTCCAGCGACGATTTTCAAGCCGAGTTTTTTGGCGACAGTTTTCGGGACGGCTTTTCCAATGAAGGTTTTTGGATTAACTTTTCCGGCGATGTTTATACGATCGACTTTTTCGGTGACGGTTTGGTTGAATTTTCCGGCGGAACTTTTCCGACAATGGTTTTCAGGCCGATTTTTCCGGCGCTGTTTTTTCGACCGACTTTTCCGACTTCGGTTTATGGGGACGACTTTTTCGGCAGTCTTTTTTCGACCGACTTTTTCGGCGACAATTTTCGGGCCAACTTTTTCCGGCGGTCTTTTTTTGACCGACTTTTTCAGCGACAACTTTCGGGCATACTTTTCCCCCGATGCTTTTTCAAACAAATTTCGGACGGCAGTTGTCTGTCCGAATTTTCCGGCGATGGTTTTTTTGGACCAAATTTTCCACCGACTGAAGGATTTCAGGCCTACTTTTCCGGTGGACTTTTTTCGAACAACTTTTCCGGCGGCTTTTTCAGACAGATTTTTACGCCAGTGTTTTTTCAACCAACTTTTCGAACGATTTTTTCGAAAGTTGTTCAAGCATAGTTCACAAAGGACAATGTCACAAAAACATCATTTCGGACGATTTTTACGCCGGTGCTGCTGCTGGATAGGGTTTGCACTTTGCTACTTTGGAATGAAAATGAACATGAGATAGGTTTTAGGGTTACTTTGACATAAAACTAAAACTAAAACTAAAAGTAAAATTAAAAGTAAAATTTAAATATAAATATAAATATAATAAGAAATATAAATATAAATATAATAAGAAATATAAATATTTTTTTCTCAGTTAATTTAAGTTTAGTTAATTAGTTAATTTAATTTAAGTTTAGTTTATTTAATTTAAGTTCAGTTCAATTCATTTACGTTCAGTTAATTTAATTTAAGTTTATGTTTTCTCAGTCCTATAGAACGGAGCCTTAACCATTCCACAACGATGTATATTATTATGGTGTTGTGAGAAATTTGATTGTTTATTATTTGTCGTACTCAACTTTTGTTGATTTCCTACTTTATTCAATTGTTTTAGTTAACCATCCCACAACCTTGACCCTGTGATGACCCATACTATGGTGACTTGGTGAGCAGTCGTTCAGGGCCAAAGGTAATGCATTACAGGTTCTCAGGGATGATATGCATAGGCTTGACTGATGAGTGAACCCTAGAAATATTTATTCAATTGTTTTGAGTTGATTTTCATGAAGAGTGTTTTCATATTGATTTCCTATTTTGAATATTTTTAATTACGTTGTTCCAAGTTGTAATAAGTATTTTAGACTTATTTTGGGTTTAAATGTTTAAGTTGATTTCATTTCCACAGCATCATTATGAGTAAGCAGATACGTTTGTATACATAACAGTAATACTTTAATAATTCTCCATTATTTTCTAGAAAGAAAGATTTTAAATTAAGTGAGAATTATTGGGTGTTACGTTATACATTTATTAAGTTATTGTTCCCAAGTATTTTTTTCCAAACTCTCTTACTTTTGACTATTTATTTTCTCTCATTCCATACTCTTCCTCCCTCTCTCTCTCTCTCTCTCACTTGTGTATAGAACTTTTAATCTTCATTTTTTTCCCTTATTCCCAATTAGTTTATTATTTTTTATTATGTAAACTCAAGTGGATAAAACAATAAAAGGAGTAAGGAGTAAGAAAGAGTAAATGAAAAAATATACCCATTTTCCTTCTTGGTATGTTTCAAAAAGTTCTCTTCAGTTTTAATCTTTACATAATTGTTCTTTTTTTTTTTAACAAGTTCAACACCTACCCCCTCCCTCGCGACCCTCGTGACAAGGTATTTCCTGAGATAAGAGTCTTGTGTGTGAGAATCGTGTACCTTGCCTGTAATATATATATATATACGGACAATAGTGTAGGCGTTTGATCCATGAATTGTGCGCCGGGGTGCACAATAAATCCATGCACCTACATTTAAAACAAAATATACATATTATGCATGTAGAACATAATATTGAGCATTTAGAATATTCATGTTTTAATTAAGTGAAAGATCATAAATAATATATGAATATTTTAAATGCATAAGATAAATGTTCCATATATATAGCATAAATGTTCCAATTTAAGAGCGGTGTACGGTGATTAACATGCACCCCCGGGTGTAGGTCGAAATTTTCAGTAGTTGCAGCCTCCACACCAAATTCTCCTTCACTTGCTAGCTCAAACAAATAATTTATACTTCAACACATCATAGCAGCTCTGCTAATACATTAATTACACCTCCTTTGGTTGAAGACATTTACATGATAATTTCAGTAATATCTAGAGCTTAGCCATAGATGATGCAGGTAAGTTTGATCTTGCAGGGAGCTTGAGATCTGTCCATTCTTCATCATTCACTTTGGAGAAATAATGGCTAACCATCATGTCAGTGACCAAATCCAACCGAGAAGGATTCCACTAAAAACATCAAAACCCATAGCATCCAGAGAATCAAGTCAATTTCAGAGCGATTGATAATCTAGCCAACATAGTATCACGAAGTTCTCGGTTTAATCAATTGGTTTAACTCAAGTACAAAATTACCTTGGGATTTTTGTCCTTGTCAACCAAAATTGCCCGGCAACCCTGTCATTTAAGCAAGAACTTCAGTACCAGATACCAAGCCACATTTATGAAAAGAGAATAAAGTTTGTGATAACCTCGAAAAAATCTCTGCTGACTTCTCCTCGCAGTACATGGCAAACCATTCGATATTCACGGACAAGGCATTGACCAACCCCTTGAAGCCTCCCTTCTCTAAACTGAGAACACATAGAACACATAACAAATTAGAATATATATAGCAACTTCTTTCAGATCAGCAGAACTTCAACATGTTCAAATGTTCACTATACCAATAGTGAATTTTCTTAGGCAGATGAAATTGCCAAAAAGTAAAATTTATAGCCTATTTCTGGAAAAGGGAGCAACAAGTTAGAAATGCAACAAGTTCAAATTGAGGAGCTTGTGTCATTCTATCCTCAGAAGACCAAAAGACAAAGAGACATGTATGCACGCATGTAGTGTTAAAAAAAGCGAAAGGCGCACTAAGGCGATAAGGGTCTTAGAGCCTAAGCGCAAAGAGTAAGCGGGAGGCGCGCGCTTCATCAAAGTGAGGCGGACTTTTTAGTTATTAAATATTCTTTCCCTCATGCATCATAACTCATTAAAACAAATCATCAAAACACAGCGCGCTTCATCGAAGTGAGGCGGACTTTTTAGTTATTAAATATTCTTTCACTCATGCATATATAGCTCATAATAACAAATCACCAAAACACATAAAATTCAGCAAAAGATCTAATATCAGCATTTTCTATTAATATTCTACAAACAAAGCATATATGTCATATAAATACCATTTTCTTCATCCTATGCAACAAAAAAAATTATCTTTTATAATACAAAAGATCTTATTTTATTCATTCCTCTGTTAATTTTCTTACTATTTTCTTTTTAGCTAGGCTCTTGGCTCATTTTATGATGTTAATGTATGGCTGACATCAGCTACATGGCTGACAAAATAATCAATAACACACTTAAAATCATAAAATGGTATCTAAGCAAACATCATAAAATGGTATCTGAGTCTGAGCATCAAAATGGTTGACATCAGCTACATGGCGAAGTGGGAGAGTGTGTTAGAGGTTATGCTACTTTGACTCTGGAAGTGGTGTACAACACGGGTAGGTGTCTAAGAGTCAGACTCGGCTAAATTGTAAATTTAGTCCAAAATGAAGTGTCAAGTACCCATGTCGGAGTGTCGAGGATCTAATACGGGTACTTGAGGTAAAATGAAGAGTTCAAGTAGCATAGACTAGAGGTGGTAAGCGAAGTGATTGAATGGTCATATTCATAGCTTATTATAATGCATCATATTCATAGCTTATTGTAAGCGAAGTGATTGGTTCAGTGAATGTCTTTTATATTGCTTATTAAGATCATGAAATTCAAGCTAGGGTAATTAGGTATGATTGAATTTTTCCAGTGACGGAGGATTTCAAAGGTTGAATCACACTGATTAATCACACATCAAAAAATGTTTAGAAACCAAGAAAAGATCAAAATCTAACACACAATTTGTATATGGAAAATTCTCAACAAGAGCACAGAATCTAACTAGGGTCCTGTTTGCAGTAAAACCTTATGAAGTGGAATAGAGAACCGATATTGAAGGCTTACTGCTACAAATTTATTTCCTATATACACCCTTAGGTCATCAAGGAACTGAGAGATAAAGATAGAGATAAACCAACTAAAAGTAAAAGTAGCAACTAATCAACTATCAGCAACATAATAACAATTTACAGTGACAAGATTACAAGAACAACATAACAGAGTACCCAAATGATTAGTTCAAACAATTGGGTCAGTTAATTGATACAAAGGAGGTTTAAATTAATTGTTTTTATTCACAAGTTTCTCAATTATTCACAACTTTCCAATAACTGGTTTCGTGTATCCATCATATAATATTAGTTCGGTTAAATATTTCATTAAAATATTACTATCTTAACAACTGCTCTTCCTTTTTTCTTAAAAGCATTTTGTAAATGTCTTGGATTCTGATTTTGATGAGGCTTATTTAGTAAACATTGGTTGCACAAGATATGAGATTTGACTGGTATGGTTTCAATAATAATGGTTCTTGATATTTAACTAAAGGGCCATATAGCAAGCAAGCCTCCCCTCTTCCTTTGCCGTGGATCGCACCTTGACTTATTGCAGACTGAATGAAATGAATGGAGATCGTCCTTCCTCACTATTTAGCAAGAACTTCATTGCCACTAGAGGTGATGATAAATTATTTAATTCTTACATAAGAAATACCAAGGTCCATAATTTACATTGCATGAGATTTCTAAGATGGACGTTTGCTAAACTCTCATCAATCCAATCATAAATAATACTTTCTCCATTTCTTTTTAAAAGCAGCATTTCCCTAAAATAAAAATCTCATAATCAATAACACGCTTAACAGATTTTTCTTTTCAAAAATAAACATCCTAAAAATAGCATTAAAAGGTCAATCCTCACTTTTGTCCTTTTAAAAATGTACTTTCCCTAAAGTACTCAAACTTTTTACTTAAACAACTTTACTTTTTTTCTCTACATTTCTTAAAAGTTACTCACTTTTCTAAGTAAAAATACAGAAGAAGTGCTAATAGATAAATGCTCAAAAGTTTTAGCTGATTTAATTTAGATATGATCCTACCGACTTCAGAGATATTTTCAAGCTTGTAGGAGAAGCTTTCTTCAGCGATTCTATTGCAGCAGAAATCCAATCATCATTTCTCTCAGCATGTTCTTTCTCCTGCCAAAAGAGTAGTTTTTCTATAATAGAATGTACAAAGCTGAAAATTGTAACTTATGTGGGGAAAAATCAAGAAGGCTTAAAGCTTCTACCAAAAAAATGTTTATGGAGCCTGAAAATGCCAGAAGATGTATTTATCTTTTGCGCCAGCTTACCAGAGCAGATAAAATTTCTTCAACAGTTCGGCACGAAAAGCACTTGTCAATGATATGCAACCTGCAATATACAGACCCGATGTAAGTAATGCAATATACAAACCCGATGTCAACCTTATCAAATTTTGTTTTCAACAACAGAATAAGTATACGAGCGTATGTGAGATTTGTGATTCAGGCTTCTCCCAAGGCTTTCATGGTAATTTTAGCATGTACCACCATTGCTACACATTTTCTATTGCTTAGTACATAAATGACAAATAGGTAAAGATTTGAGTGAGAGGAGGAGGAAGAGAGGGGGGGGGGGGGAAGGGAGGCATTGCACAATCCTTACATATATTTTGTCTAGTGTCTTACTTTTTCTTATCACGTTTTCTGCGTTTAGGATTTGACAATGAAAAACCCATAATCTAATCATTTCTTTTTTGAAAAAAGGGTGACCATTATATATCATCAGCAAAAAAGTTACAGAGATGCCTCTACACACCTCAAGGCCCAAAGGCCAAAACCAACCAGGCCAACCCAAACTAGCCAAAGCAGAACAAGACTATACATAATCTAATCATTTTAAGATATAAGATGATTGGAGTAATAATTGGAGAGGAACACAAGAAAAAGAGAAAAAATCGGATCTAGTCTCCGCCTCAGCATGGCCAGGTAAGAAGGGAACACAGCAAAACAAGTACCTTTCGTTACAAAATTATGAAGCATGCCTTCTACAGTTCTCTTCTTTATTTGTGCTCTCTTTATATCTTACTTCCTCTTATCTCTTTTAATTGAAACATTTGGACTTTAGCACTATTCATACATCTCATTTTGACCAATCTTTATGATTCATACAAAAGGAAAAATTAAGTCATAAAAGATACTTTGAGTCTAGGACTCAATAATGCGTTTGTTAATCAAATCTAATTTTTAGAATTGTTTTACTAATATGCAACTGGCCTAGACAAAAAGGATTATTCACTGGCCTAGACAAAAAGGAGAGTACAAGCATCTCTCTAAGCCTCTTAGAAAGAGATTACAATCACTATTTTTATTTCTGACTTATAGTAACAATAAGGAAACATTTAAATCAAAGGTCCCAACCATTACAGATCCTCTTCTAAGGGTTCCAGCATTCTATGAAGTATAAAACGTCCCAAGTACTATGGCAATATTTTTTCAAATTACATACACACACATTTCAGGGCCTATTTTAATGCTTAAAATTACATACAACTACAATAATTCAGAAATATGCCCAAACTAAACACAAATCTTACATTCGAAAAGTACTGTTCTCTTTCAGAACAGGTTGCTCAGCATATTTATCAAATATTTTACTAATATTCAGTGGATCATCTAAATTACCCTCACAAAGTTCTTCCTCTAGCAGAGGCAGTTTCTGTAAAATTGAAGAATTAGAGAAGTTAGAAACTATAACTGAACAAAAGCTTGTGTTCAGTTGCTTTACAAAAGGGTCATGAGACATGAATTACTCTGTAGATACAACATTTTAAGAAATAAAGGCATTGAAGATGCAATTTTATATGCTAATATGAAAAAAGAGATTTTGAAAGTAAACATTAGAAGTTATTTTCAATAAGAGTGACAGAATACCGAGGAGTGAACAAAATGAGTTGCAAGTCCACATGCGAGCATTTCAGCACCATCCAGCCTTTTTCCAGTAAGACCAACATACTCCCCTACAAGGAATTTCATGAAAAGAAGAACAAACATATATATGCTAATTAGTGAACTAAGCTTTGGTGTCACTTCATAGAGAAAATCTGGACAAAAAATTAAGATTAAATTTAAGACTAAGAATGAAGAAATTCTTAAGGAAACATAGTAAACAAAATTAAATGGATATGTAAAATATAAGGCAATTTAATCACAATCATTGAAAAAATAATGGCACTTGTAAGTTGCAACTTAAAACTCACTGGAGGCAACAGAAAATTAAGCAGCCCCTTTTCTTGGATCTTCATAGGTCTTTTATTTCAATATGAAGCAAGTGCAAGGGTATGTTAAAAATTTGTAATTGTACGCGGTAGATTAATTGTTGTAGTATATGTTGTGATGATTAATTCTCTATTTTCCTAAACATTTTGAATAAGCTGCTTTTAGTCCACTTATAAGCCCCTTTTAACCCCAATTAAACCCTTATTTTGTTTGTTTCGTCCCATTTTTTGCTGTGTTTGTATATATTTAGCTTTGGCCTTGTTTTTAATCTATTTGAGTCACTGTTGCGGTTTTTGTGATTTTTGGTTTATTTGAGACTCATTTGGTGTTCCCTTTGGCCATTTTAGGTCCTCGATTCACTCTGGCGCATTCATATGGGCTCGGGACCAATTTTGGAAGCTTTGGGCCAGACTTGGGCTCGCCTGATCGGGCGTTTTGAACAGATCAGATGGAGACAAAATGTTTGAGACTCACCCCATCAGTCGGAGGCCCGCGTCAGATCTCGTAAAATTGAAATTTCCTGATGATGGTGTGTTGATAGCTTAATAGAGATGGCCTTCATTTTTCAATTGTTGAACTACTTCTTAGGGTTGACTTTAGGTTGCCCCTATTAACTTGAGCATCTTGCTTGAAGTTAAACATAATTTATTGAGTTAGAATATCATTATAAAACGCCTCAAAAATAGGTTTTTAGTTAAGATTAGACTGTGCAACTCCTTAACACGATTTATTGAGTTGAAACTAGTTCCCATGTAGACCCTCTTATCATGAGGCCCTTAATGTCATGTTTATGTGCATCAGATTAGGATTGGTTGAGGTGTACCTCACCTAAGAGTGGTCAAAGAGGTCCTAGGGGAATCAAGGGGGAGAACTACAGTGCATAGGGATACTTCGTGGTGGAATGAAGAAGTGAAAGCTGCAATCAAATACAAAAGGAAATGTTATATAGCCTTGGGAAAATGTAGGACCGATGAAACCCTTGCAGCGTATAAAGAGGCTAAAGGTAAGGCAAAGGTAACTGTGCGACAAGCAAAAGAAAAGGCTTACGAAGAGGTTTATGAAAGGCTCGACTCCAAAGAGGGAGAAAAGGAGATTTATAAGATGGCGAAGAGAAGACAAGAGGCGAGGAAGGCTATTGGCAGGGTCAAGTGTGTAAAAGATAAGAACCACAAGGTTTTGGTGCAGGATGAGGAAATACAAGATAGGTGGAAAGAGTATTTCGATGAATTGTTTAATGGAAGCCTAGGGGCTGGCACAAGGGATACGTCTGTGAGTAAAGAGGAAATCAATGTGGGAGTTTGCACGAAGGGTTAGAAGAGCAGAGGTGGAGGTTGCTTTGAAGAAGATGAAACCCAAGAAAGCGGTTGGGCCTAATGGCATATCGGTGGAGGTATGGAAGTGTCTAGGTAAGGTTGGTATTGATGGGTTAACAGATTTGTTCAACAAGGTATGGAGGACTTCGACTATCCCACAAGATTGGTGGAAGAGTACCTTAGTTCCAGTTTATAAGAACAAAGGGGATGCTCAAGATTGCTCTAATTATCGAGGAATCAAGCTTATAAGCCACACTATGAAGTTGTGGGAAAGGGTAATAGAACATCGGTTAAGAGCATGCACTAACATATCTGAAAACCAATTTGGTTTTATGCCTGGGAGATCCACTATGGAAGCAATTCATTTGTTAAGACAAATGATGGAGTATTATAGGATAAGGAAGAAGGACCTCCATATGGTTTTCATTGAACTAGAAAAAGCCTATGAGAAAGTGCCAAGAGATGTACTTTGGTGGGCAATGTTGAAAAAAGATATTTCCCGAAGGTACATTGACTTGGTTAAGGATATGTATCAGGATGTGTCAACAAATGTGAGGACTTGTGATGGGTTGACAAAGGATTTCCCTATAACAATTGAATTGCATCAAGGGTCGGCTTTAAGCCTTTTCCTTTTTGCATTGGTTATAGATGAAGTGACAAGCCCAATCTAAGATGAGGTACCATCGTGTATGTTGTTTGCAGATGATATTGTATTGGTGGATGAAACTAAAACAGGGGTTAATGCCAAATTGGAGCAATGGAGACAACGGCTGGAATGTAGAGGGGGGCAAGTGATGTTGTGGTGAGGTTAGACGGGAAAGGTCTAGCCCTGAGCGAGTGCTTTAAATATTTTGGGTCAATCATCCAAAAGAATGGAGATATTGACCAAGATATGGTTCACAGGATCAAGTCGGGGTGGCTTAAATGGAGAGCGGCCACAGGAGTGTTGTACGACCAAGATATGGTTCACAGGATCAAGTCGGGGTGGCTTAAATGGAGAGCGGCCACAGGAGTGTTGTGCGATTGAACCATCCCCTTAAAATTGAAGGGAAATTCTACAAGACCTCTATAAGACCGGTGCTAATCTATGTTACAGAATGTTTGGCTTCTAAGAAGAAGCATATCCAAAAGGTAGGGGTTACAGAGATGCAGATGTTGAGATGGATGTGTGGCAACACTCTACGGGATAGAATCAGAAATGAAGATATCCATAGGAAAATTGGTGTTGCGGATATTGCGAGCAAGCTAAGAGAAAATCGTTTGCGTTGGTTTTGGCATGTAACACGGAGACCCCAGGGAGCACCGGTACGAAGAGTGGAAGAGTGGGATCAGGGGAATTTCAAACGCGGTAGGGGAGACCGAAAATGACTTGGTGGGAAGGAGTTAGAAAAGATATGAAGCAGTTGGATTTACAAGAGATTGAGGCTCTAGACCGTTCTGGGTGGAGGAGGAAAATCTATGTGGATGACCTCTCGGAATAATCACTTTGGTTCATGTAGCCGACCCCACTTATAGGAATAAGGCTTTGATTGATTGATTGATATTATATTTGCCAAATTAGCCCACTTTTTTCCCAATCTTTTTTCCAAATTAACTTACCTTTAATATAGTTAGATTGGTGTTTTACGTTGGTGTCCAAATTAGCCCACTTTTTTTCCAACCTTTTTTCCCTGGCTTGCCTTCTTGTTATTTGGTTAGTGAGGCACTTCGATTAAGAATTTGATCGATGATGATAAAATTCTAAATCAATATGTAGCTCAAATAAATTTAGATTTTACATGCACTATCACCTAATCAATACTTATAAACTATAGTAATGATCACACCGGTCGATTGTGTTATATGATTAAAGAATAATGTATGAATTCATATTTATACTTCCCATACTTGGGTGATAAGAAATTTAAGAAAGAACACAAGCCTTTAGATTCATTTGAATTAATTTCTAGTTATAAGGTTTCTTTCTTTTATGTTGTCAAGACCAAAATAACCTAAATTATGAAATGACAAACACTTACCAAAGAACCCTGGTAGACGTGACAAGAAATAGGAAGCACCAACATCTGGGAAGAGTCCTAAAGCTGTTTCAGGCATCGAAAAAACCTGCAGAAAATCTGCTTTAGACAACAATATAATCCTTAAGAACCTCAAATACAAGGCATTAAGCAATATCTACACACACACACATATACACACACACACACACACATACACACACACACACACACACACACACACACACACACACACACACACACACACACATAACCCTATACCCTAAACCCAGTGAGAACGATGAGAACTTCTTTGTATACATTAGATTAAGTCTTTTTATAGTCGTTAGATAAAATCTAACACCTATGTTAAGTTATAGCTTAATATTTTATGCAAAAAATATTTTAATAACAATTTATTTTTATTACAAAAAAATAAATAAATTGCCATTGTAGAAAAAAATTCAGATTCAAATTAAAATCAATTCAGATAGGTATTGAGGTAAGAAGTTCCAAACATCATGGGAAAGAGGGAAAATAGTATAGGTATAAAGATACTTGGAAAGTGATCTTGACTCAATATGGGCATGAAAAGAGGATGGTTGTGAGATTTTCAGAATCATCATTTGGGTTAAGCAGAGGTGTAAGAGTGTGACAGAGATAAGAGATTCGAAGAAGGGGCAAAACATGTGATTTCGAGGTAGCAAATAGTAACTGAAAAGGAAAAAAAAAAGGATTTGTGTTGAAAATCGATTAGGCATAAGTAATCTGACTGTTTATCAAAGTTGACACACCCTCCCCAACCTTTTTGGGAAATAAAAAACACGAAAGGGTTATACTTCCTCCGCTACTTTTAAAACTGAAAGTTTCTCGTGTTCTAAAGTTGCAAATTAATTGCAGAATTCTTATTTTGGTAAGTTAAAAAGTATGTTCGCACTTGAATTTCCTAAAATACCCTCACAGCCTCACTTATACCTAATGCATAAGGGTGTATTGTCATTTTTTATTTTCTCCTCATTCCTAAAATCCTGGCCAAGCTTCAATGTTGCAATAAAAAAACAGATTAGGTATAAATGCCCAAACATGGCCTAATGGTTTCAATTCCATTCCTTAATTAGAACGATGCAAAGGGAAAAAAAAGGTAACATACAACCAAATTGAAGTAGTCAAAACCATACCGTATTCTCAGTTACGATTCGAAATCTACCATGAAGTGATGCCCCAGCTCCACCTCCCATGACAATTCCATTAAGAATTGAAACCTGAGATAATGTTCAAACAAAGTCACCATCAGAATATGAGATTGCATAACTTACTACATCAAAGGGCATTTCAAAAGAAGAGGGGTAAATTTTGAACTTTTCTGAAGATAAGGAGAGTTACACGAATAGAAGACATTATGACCTGGGGTTTTCGGTATGTCGCCAAGAGATAATTTAACGTGAACTCTTTACGAAAGAAGTTTGCACCTAGTCTCCAACCACCTGCTGCCAGGCAGTTCCAGCCATAGCAAAAGGCACTTGCTTAAAATAAGCAGAAGCTCTAAAGAAACACTTTTTCAGATAATTTTGTTTTAGTTCATATCTTAAGCCCTAGCATACAGAAGCATTAATGAGACCACAGTTGAAGAAAATAATAGATATAACAACATGAGAAGAAAGTCAATAGAATCATATTCTATGTTACTCAGACGTTTTTTATTTTACCTCAAATACCCATGTCGGACACTTGACCCTTGGAAATTGGTATGACACTTGGACAATTCATTTTAAACCCAAAACATTCATATTTTTCAGAAAAGTGCCATGTCCAACACTAGGACAAGTGCCCATGTCCAATACTTCAAATAGACTCCGAGTAACATAGATTAGACAAGAGAATTTTGCTGACAACATCGCTTGAAGAAGAATTTTATTTTGTTAACTTCAAACAAGTAGATATACGCATCAAGATAGATAGTCTCTCATCATCAGAAATCTTTCAACCAACATTTTATTGGACAGAGATTGTTCTTTGGACAAGCACCAGTAAAATACTAAAATGACCAACCTTCAGTAATATCACGAACCACAGCGGCAACATCACCTCCAGCACAAAATGCTCTTCCATTTCCCTAATATGATAAATCAAACAAAGCACAAGAATTATATACTCTCTAATAAGTGCATATTATAGATTCTTGACAGGAGAAGACCTCAGCATAATGAAACACATACGAAGTATGTCCCACTTTCCCAGGCATAAAGTGAGACAATGATCAAATGCATAAAGTGCAGGCCTGCAGGGCATTAAAACAAAGACAATGATGTTTTCGCCAACTGCTTTGGCTTGTTCAGCATCATTACCAACTTTCATTATTTTGGGTTGTGCATTTTGAAAGTTACACGATATCAATTGTTTTCTGAAATTAACATTTAAGAATATTTTCAAACATCACTGTTTTTTTTTTTGGTAAATGAAAGAATATATTGCACCAAAATACACCAATTTACAACCAAGCAAAACCTAGGGTGACAACCCTTCTAGGAAGGTTCCCCACCAAAGGCATGCTACAAACCAGGACAAAGCCCACTGGAAAATTGAAATAGGTCTGATTAAGTGTTAAGATTTGGAACAAATTTACAATCCCTAAGCATATATGTTCATTCCTTGGATTGCTAGAGTTTTCGTCTCAAAAAATACTATACCAACCCCACCCCCGAATAGAGAGAGGGAGAGGGAGAGAGAGTAAACAGATATTACAGTTTATACAAGCTAGAACTTCAAAACCTATACAAACAAGTGAGATTAGTCCTTCCAACTTCTAGGAAGGGGGAAGAAGATTACCTGTAACATTTTAGCATGGACTACAAGCAACTCTAAACATATTGTCTTTAGACACGAGATCATTAGGCTTAGATTTACCAATAAAAATCTGCCTATTAATTTGGAGCAAAATACAATAAACTGAGCATCATACAGGTTATTCTTGCAATCTCAATTTTCCTCAGGTTATTCTAATGTGTTAAGGGTTCATATAAATCCATGTGTTCGTCCACGAAAATCTCTCCTTTGTGCGTTCTTATCTAGAGATAAATGAAGTTGTGACCAATTTCATTGTGTCCTTTTCAACTCTTTCCATCCTAGTCTTTTGTAGACGCCCTCTACCTCTCCTGAAATTCTCAACATCAAATCTCTTTCTTATGACTGCATTGAAGTCTTTTCACATGAATCAATATAGGCACTTCTCCCTCGTCTTATCCTCAATTTTTGGAACTCCAACGTCTTCCAAACGAATTGAACATCATGCAACTCATACACCAAAGAAAAGGATGCTAACAAAAGAATGTACATTGTTCATCAATTGTAAGAATATTACCATTTGATCTAAGTAGTCCCAGCCAACCATATTCTACGTTTTAATGAATCAACAATATTACTACACCATTTCCATTGCCTACAAAACTTGTACTCCAGAATAAATTTTCTTGCATTTTCTGTTCTTTGACTCTAATTTGAAGCAAAGCAAAAACCCAAATTAAATGACTTGAAAGATGATGTTTAACTTCAACAACTTTCTAGAACTCATTCAAACCCCTAATATTCCAAGTACTAAATTACCATGAAGACGAGGAGGCAGACCCTCGTCATAATCCTATTCAAGCACATCTTCTACACCAGTTTGCTTAATATTATGCACAAAAAATGTACACATGGTCTATGAGTTAACTTTCTTTCCTTTTTCATAATTCTAGCATCCTAATTTTTTTGGGGGGGTAAGTAGCTAGTAGGGGTGTACAAAAATCAGGCTGGACCATAATTTGACCTAAATTGGACCAGATCCGGACCAGAAAACCAGGATTTCTAAATATTTTTTTAAAGAAAAATCTGACTTTATAGTTTATTATGTTATTTCTCTAAAATTGAAACCAAAAGGCAAAAACCATAACCATCAATTTTTTTTTTTTAAAACAAAACACCAAGAATACAAAGCATCACTCTCACTCTACCCTAGCCTCCACCACTTCACACTACCCTAGCCACCGACATCTCGCCGCCGCTCATTTCTCACTAGTGCTACACCGTCCTCCCGTGGCGATTGTCCTTCTTGCTCATTCTTGGGTCTCCTCTTTTTTTCCTGCTCATTCACTGCCTTACCTTTCTTTCTTGGTGCTTGAAGAGTTGAAAACTCAAAAGTAACCTTGTTTCGTTCTACGAAAATTCATTTTGAACCAAAAACGTTCATATTTTTCATAGATTTTTCATGTCTGACACTTGGACACATACCCGTGTCCGATAGTTTTAAGTTCTAACAAAGTCCGATTTTTTTTTTCCACTTTTCCCTACTTTGGTACATTACAGTACTGATAAAATTGTCTATATCAATGATATATTAGCACTAAAGATAGGTTATTTGCTATTGTTTGCTAACATCACTGATAGGTTATCTGTTTTTCCCTTGCTTTTTAAACCATTCGGTTCATAATTTCATATAACAAACTAGTCCAGTCCCAGACCAATTTTTTATGTCCCAATCGGGTCTTCGGTCCACAAAATCCTTAGATTTTGGTCTACTAGTCCAGAAGGACACAGTCCAGTCCAGTCCTGGACCTGTGCACAACCCTAACTAACTAGTGCATTAAAGTTAAAAGGACCAAACAAAGCCTTATCATTTACCCTTCAATCCCATTCATCCACATGTCCCATGGTCAATCAAAACTTTAACGAACAAGAAACAGAAAGAGAGACTTTATGGTGCCAAATCACAAATATCTTACTGCCACACCAGAAAAGAATATGTTCACTTTTATGTTTCTGTGTATGTTGAACCTCCTCCTCTTCATGAGGAGCCATTATCTCAGTAACACTTCAAAACAATTACAAAGAGAGAATTTTGGGGGCACCAAATTGTTACAAAAAAAAATTTAAAAAAATATTTGTTGGTAATAATCAAGCAGATGAAAAAATGTACTACATGAAACAATACCTTTAAAAGAACCAACTTGACGCTAGGATCCTCTTCATAGGCCAGAAAAAGTTCCAAGAGCCGAGAAATCTGTTAAAATGAATAGTAACTTCAAAATGTAGATCTTTACTTTTTAAAAAATAAACTCCAAATGCAGAGGATTACCCATAGGATTTTAATACCATTTTTCATATTATAATTCATTATCTTTGTATTTGAAAGTTGAAATCAACTTAGATTCATTCTAGCTGACTCCTAAGTAAATAGATGCTTTCAAGAATAAGGTGGGATTATTTTGGAATAAATTACAGGTGTGATTATTTTGAGCGGACCACCAAAAAGTGGGATTCCTAAAATCCATTTTTCCAAAAAAAAAAAACCACTTTTAGTGTCTCTAAAGGTGTTATCCTTATCTCACACCCCTAGTACACTAAACTGCAAACATATCCACTTAGACCATCTCTGAACCAGTACCTATTTGCTACAATGTTACTCAAGAAACCACAGCTAACTAGTCACAAAATGTGCAAAGATTCAACCAAAAACTCTATCAATCCAAGCAACACAATCAGTTAAAATAAGAGCAGTTAAGCCCTCCAACATAAGTTTACTCTATATATCTCAGTAAAACAATTATCAAAGAACTAGTAATCATGACCAACAATAGACCCTCGAAATCTTAAGTATTAAACAAAAATGATATTGGATTCTAGATACACCAAACAATATGGCCCATAGGTATCTCAGATGAAAATGTCTCAGTTGATGAGACAAAAGAAAGAGTGGAAAGTAAGCTGAAACTGTGGAGAAAGAATTTGGAATCTCTTAGTTTAAGTTAAGTAAGATTAAGATGGAGTATTTGGAATGGAAATTTGGTTTAAGTTGGATAAGAAGTAGTAGGAAAAACTCGATCAAATTGGATGGAATGAGTATTCATATTTTGACGCATTCCGTACTTAGGATATATATCATATATTATCCAAAAATATCGTGAATTAGATGATGATGTTGCTCACAGGTTTAAATCAGATTTGTCAAAGTGGAAAGGAGCTTCAGGCTTTCTTTGCAATCGGGATATGACACAAACACTTGAGGGAAAAATCTACCATAAAGCTATTAAAGCGGCATTGTTATATGGTACTACAGAGTGTTAGGCTTGGAAATAAAGTCAAGGTCAAAAGATGAATGTAACTGTATGCTACGTTGTAGGGGTGAAAGTAATTCGAATAAAAATCGAAAAACAAACCAAACCACACCGAATTATAATTTCGGATTGGATTGGATTGAAAATTTTAAGAAAATTGGGTATCTGATTGGATTCGATTTCAGCCTTTTAAAAACCGAGAACAAAATTACAAACCGAATTTAAGTTCCTATTGTTAAGTTAGGTCAATTTCTAGGCTTTGTATTAAGTGTTCATAAAAAAAATAAGCCGTGTTTTAAGTGTGCATAAAAAATTAAGCCGTGTTTTAAGTGTTCATTAAAAATTAAGCCGTGTTTTAAGTGTTCATAAAAAATTAAGCCTTGTTTTAAGTGTTCATAAAAAATTAAGCCGTGTTTTCAGTGTTCATAAAATATTTATATGTAAACTTTTCCTAGAGCGTTTGAGAGTGCATTATGAACTTCTTAATGAGTTGAATATCTTGTTATTTGCTAAAGCATTTTAGTTTATTTATGCGTTATTGAGTTGCAATTTTTTTATTTAAAAAAAACAGTCTCAAATGTTTGGATCGGATTAGAATACAAATATTAAAACCGAATCAGATCGTTTCGGTTTGGATTGGATTGCAAAAAATTGGTTTGGATTCGGATTGAAATTATAAAACGAATTATTATGGTTCGGATTTGGTTTAGGCAATAATCCAAACCGTACACCGAACTTTCACCCCTTCTACGTTGGGTGTATGGACATACAATGAAGGATAAATAAGAAATTGCTTATTAAGAAAAAGATAGGGGTAAAGTCTATGGAGGACAATATAAGGGAAAAAAACTAGGGAAGGTGGTTTGATCACGTGAGACAAAGGTCGATTAAGACACAGACACTAGTAATGAGGTTTGATGAGTGGAAAACAGATGAGGAAGACAAAAGGAAACCTAGATGAGGGTTAAACTAGGGATATGAGGCTTTTGGAGCTTGAGGAGGAGCTGGCGTTGGATAGGGATCCATGGAAGGAGAAAATTTGGGCAAATGAATTTTATCATTCCATATATGGATTAATGTCTAGCCAACCTCAACTTATTTTGGGATTAGTGCCATGTTATTTTGGATTTAATTTCTGATATTTCAGTACAGTTTTTTACAAATTCAGTTCAATTTAGCTTCTGATGAGTAGGATTTAGTTTAAATCAATACACTTCAGAGTTCAGAGTTCAGAGTTTAGAGTTCAGAATTCAATTCAGATTAATTCAGTCCAAAAGAGCAATGCCTAAGGCTTTTATCACTGTTATTGTATGCCTGTGATATTATGCAAGCTAATTCAACCAATAAAAATACAACATCAAGGTAGGAGCAATGGAAAAACATGTTATGGACAAGAGTACATCACAACAAACAGCAATAGCTTACCATATAATCAGAGAGTGCATTCAATTGCTTCGTCCTGTTCAGTACAAGTGTTTTCATGTATGGTTTACCTTGAACCAAAATCTGCAGAGAAAGGACAAAAGAATAAAAAGACAGCTAAGATATGTGGCAAATTTGGACAATAGTAGCAAAACACGGTAGATTTTAAACTTGGAAGTTAGAAATCCACAATACATTTTCAACAAGTTAGAAAACCATTAAAATAACCCATTGGCACTAAAATCTTCATGCAACTCTACTAACAAACATGATGGCAATCTGACACAACACAAGCAAAGAAAAAGGGATCCAAGTGAACGAATCCATATGCATAAACTGAAAGATATCCAACTGGGGAGGGTAAGTTTCGGAAACAAGTTCCAGTTAATTGAAATTAAACAAAGAAAATACCTGATTCGACTCAGGGCTAGCTGTGATATGAGACGCCATAATTGCTTTTGCAATGCTTGTTTAGCTCTGTAAGATTAAACAAATTCAGATAATTGAAAATTAATTCAACAAAATTTTCAATTCTAAACATTATTATCACAAAAAAAACAAATAAGACTCAACTGTTACATCAAAAATTCAAAAGATTACTCGTAATTAAATAAAGAATCAACGATTAAAGGTTTCGAAGCAGATTTACTAAAGCGGAACATATGATGGAGGAAAAAGCAGTAAATTTAAGATAGAAGACAACAAATAAAGAATTACAAAGAGGAATCGAGCTGGTGCTACAGTATCGTTTGAGCTACTGTACGAGTTGAAGACTTGAAGAAGCCTTGAAGGTGTAATTATTGGCAGTTTCCCAAACGAAACTGCAACCGGCAACTCATTAGCCGCAGATTTTTTGCCGAACCCGGGTCTGTGGTCTAGGTCCAAACGACGTCGTCCTAACGTTTTTTCTTTTAAATAATATCATTTTAAACACTTGCGGTCCGTTTGGTTGTTGGTAATAAATTGTGGTAATGATAATGAATTTATAGAGTAATTTTGTTAAGGATGAACCTTAAAATCTCTATGGAAAACAAATTTTCAATCTCAAGCTTTAATTTTTTTTCTCATTTTTCATTCTCATCCATTACCATTGGGGAGGGTGGTACTTGATGGGAATGGATATTTGTGAAGAAAATTAGATAAATTGGAGTTAAGATAGCACCACCATGATCTCCCTTCCAAATTTAGTTATAAATTCATTCCAATTACCATGATTTATAACCGGCTACCAAACGGGCCGTTAAGGGGTTGTTTGGTTCATCAAGGAAGAGTAAATTCCCATGAATTCTCAATGTGTAAGATTTGAATTTCCTAACTAAATTCATAGGAATTTAATAAACTTGTTTGGTTGGTAATGGGGGAAGTAAATTCCTATGGGAATTGTAACTTACCAAGGGGGGTGTGGTAATTAAATTCCCATGTTTTGTGGGAAGTCAAAATTTCCATAAATTTGTATTGCCCCCATTTTCACTTTTTTGTGTCAACCAAACAACAAGGCAAAATGAAATTCATGGGAATTTTGAGTGCCCATAGAAAAATTAGGCAACCAAACAACCCCTAAAACGTGTCTCTATCTTGCATTTCTTCTCTCTGCAGCTGCAATTACATTACAATTGTATCCATTTTTGAATTGTACCCATTTTTATTCTTATTAATCAAATCTTTAGCATTTTTTTCCATATTAATCAATTTTTAAAAATTTTCTCTTTTTTTTTCTGCTACAATATTCACAAGGTTTTTTCATCAATTGATTTAATTAAATGGGTGATATGATAATGTGTGTGATCATGGAGTTATTCAAATTATTCCAAGTGAGACGGAATTTATTTTTATTTATTTGTCAATTACGATGTTATAGAGAGAGAGAATGCAGAGAGAGAGAGAACAAGAGAGAGAGAGTGAGTGAGAAGAAGCAACCAAGGAGGCACTTGCCGCAGCAGTCGTGGCCAACGTGCTAACCCCCACCCTCCCCTCCTATTCAGAAGTACTTGGCCATAGAAACCATCCACTAACTCCAACCACAAATTGCCACCCTTTCATTTGATCCACTAAACCACCAGCAGAGTTTAACCATCTTAATGAAGCTTTCATCTCCCTATCTCCACCAGATCTCCAGCCACTAACCTCACCATGGACTTCCTTGATCATCTTCAAGGTTTTAGGTTGAACCTTCTCCACGGACTACATTATCAACAGAGCCAAATTAAATCACTTTGGAATTTAAAAGAAGATACTGATGGTTTTTCCCTAGGGAATGGATTCTTTATCCTGCAAACAACTACTCAGGAACAAAGCCGTGTAATCCATGGGGGTCCATGGTCAATTCACTCATGTTTCGTCTATGTGCAAGCCTGGAGCCCAGGTTTTAGACCATCTGAGATTATTATCTCCTCCTTTCCACTGTGGGCGTCCTTACCAGAATTACCCCTTGAGTTCATTAACCATGCCTTTTCTGAGACGTGTAGGGGATACACTGTAACACTGGGAGGAGCAATAAAACCAGAGATTAGAAGAGCAAAAGAAAAGGCGTCCTCAGTGGCATAGAAAAGAGTCCTGCTTGATTTCTCTCAATCCATCAAGGATGTCATTTGGATAGGGTTTCTTAAACAAAGTGTTGTTTGGGAGGACCTACCCCAGGCATGTGAGGTTTGTGCGAGTATTGAGCATAGGAAACTTTCTTATCCAACCTTGAGAGAGCTGAGGAATGATGATAACTTGAAATCCATAAAGAAGGTGCCACAGGAGGAATCATGGAATGTGATTCAAGGAAAGAAGAGTGATAGAAGGAAAAAAAGAAATCAATTGAGGAAAGAGAGAAGGAGACGAAGCAGAGCAAGACAGGGGATCGGAAAGAGGACAGTACACTCGAAGCTGAGGAATTTTGGCTCCAAAATTCGAATTTGAATTACGAAAAGGAAGCTAATGGGCCAGCACAGAAGGAAATCTCAGCCTTAGTTAACTCAACCCATCAGTCAGATTCGGAGGGTAATGGCCTTAAAGGAGAATTAGA
Organism: Salicornia ramosissima; assembly: GCA_951394345.1. Classification (NCBI taxonomy): domain Eukaryota; kingdom Viridiplantae; phylum Streptophyta; class Magnoliopsida; order Caryophyllales; family Amaranthaceae; genus Salicornia; species Salicornia ramosissima. The sequence goes on along the minus strand of OX596237.1, from coordinate 40,845,850 downwards.
CTTGGAATTAAGTAAAGTTTGGTCTTGGCTTGGTACTAAGTTTGTTGGGCCAGACCCACACCCAAGTCCTCTAACCCTAACCCTAATTGCTTCAACATCTCTTTCAACCCTTCAACCCTAGTTTTTGAACTGCAGTTGCCTCACTTCACCTCCCCCTCTTTTCACAGCCATGGATCACCTCAAAAACCTTTTCACCAAAGAAAACCCTATCTTCAAACAACCATACCAAAAGCATCCTATTCAACCACCATTCCCAATCCTCATAATTCCTCCCTCGAAAAACCCCTCTCACATGAAGCTCATGGAAAAACCAATTCTAGCATAGTGGGAGCTCGATCCAAACAAGTACGAGTTCTTCTTGAGGAATCATGGAGTCATCACAGGAATCACCCCAGCCCAGCTAAGGCAGTTCATCAGAGATCCGAGCTCTGCAGACGCGATGGCAGACTTGATGTGGATGGTACCAAAAGACGGGAGAGGGGAAGCCAATCCAGCTCATTTGCCTAATATCGACGATCTTTGAGGCTTGCTTCCTAGGGAAGCCGAATGGCGGGACCACTGGATGACGAGGACACCTTTCAACCCACTGGAGATTGTTTCAAGAATACATGGATTTTCTAGTCGACCCAGCTCCGATCCTTCCCCAATCTAGAAGAACCTACACCCTGACAGCAAGGTGTAGACACCTAAATGTGTCTCCCCAATATAGAGATTAATGATGAACGTACCATATTGCCATCAGGTCCAACTAAGGGTAATTGACGATGAAAATGCATAATACACCTCAAACATTTACCTAAACCGTGTTTAAAGTGCCTTGGAAGAAATTGTTAGATTTCGCAATGATTACGAGATTTATCTATATTTTTTCACCATTTTTAGGATTTTTTCATATTTTATATTCATAAAAAAATTAAAAAAGGTCATTTTGCATCATAAAATATTTTTAAAAATCATAAAAATAATTTTATGATTTATTCATATTTTTCTATATTTTTTATCATATTTTTAGAGCTTTTTATAAATATTTTAGGGTTTTTGCTTTCTTAGGGGCATTTTCGTCATTTTTGAATGTTGAAAATTGTTCCGCAAAGCATATTAGTGTTTTTTATACTTTTCCTAATTTTTCATAATTTTCAATAATTTTCTGTAATTTTAGATCTTCTGGAGGCTTCTTGAACATTCTAGAATGTTTTGGGACATCCCGGAACATTCTGGAACATTCTAGAACATTCCGGGACATCCCAGAGCATCTCGAGACACCCCTGAATATTCTGAAATATCAAAGATTACAGAATATATCCATAATTAAATAAAAATCGCATAATAATTGTGATGACCCAACTCGTATAGAACGGCGCGGAAGAGACCGACGAGTCGAATTGTCAACTAACATACAAACATACTTAAAATCTAAAACAAACCTCGAATTTTATTATTATAAAACCCAAAATGTACAAAACCACAAGTTGTATATAACTAAGTCCCAAATAGTCATTACTAAAGAAATAACTCCAAATCTGTAGTTAGGGTTAGAAAGTACACACTACAACTACTAAAGGCCTGAATACTAATAACGGGAAAATAAAACTATAAAAATCAGTCAACGGTGCTCGCCCAATCCCAAAGCTAAGCAACGCCGTCATCATCAGAGTTACCTGAAAACATAAATCCACCATCAGTGACGAGTAACATAACAGTCCCACCCTAACGTGGATACAAATGAACATAGAATAGATCAAACAAGCAAATCAGGCACTCATACATATAAACATGCAATATAAAAACAACAATAATAATAATAATAACAATATCAAAAACTCACTTAACTTTAATTAACTTAATCTTATCATAATCTTTGTCGCTATCATTTACATATTAGACCGAACTATGCTCGTACGAACACATCTTACGTGATCGAACTTCCTACTATGCTAGGAATGAGAATCTTACTCCCAAACCCATGAACCCATCTTACGGAATCCATATCATAAAGACGACATAGTAAGTACTAAGTATCCCAATACCGCGGTTAGGATAGTGGCCGCGTCTTAACCCAAGTCTTAGAATCCTACTCTAAGGTTAGGCGTCTACTATGCAAAATCAAGCTAATCTTTACGTTCTTTACATTTTGGTTACTCTCAAGTTCGCATCTTACGCCTTTACTCGAGACTAACTATGTACATCATAACCTTGGAACTTCTTTAGTCCATCTTTATACCTTTCTTTAACTTTCTTTAATTATCTTTAATAATCTTTAATTAAACTACACTTAAAGAATACATGATTTAATCAAAGAACTTCAAGATTCGTCAAAGAATTATAAAGAAACTTCAACAAACCTCAAGAATCATTAAATAAACATCAAGAACATATTCTTTAACTAAATTCATCAATTTAAGATTCAAGAATCATATAAAACCGATCAAGATTAATCAAGAACCATCATCAAAATCAAGACTGCCATACATGTATGTTACACGAAAATTCCAGCCACATCTTCATCAACTTGCATCAATTCTAAGCATCAAAACTTCATGAAAATTGAACAAAAACATAGCCAAACTTGAACCTATCATAATCCATCATAACATGCATGAAAACAAGTCAAAAACATCACGAAAACAACTCCCAAAACTGCCCAAAAATCACGTATGGCATAGGTTAGATTCATCAAACTTTTGGTCTAATTCGGTCATCAAATCTACCCTATGAATCATGGTATTCAAATTAGGATGAAAGAGCATGTTACCTTAATCAAACGGGATAATAAACAATACAAAAATCGCTGCCCGGAACTCGTTATACACGGTGCAAATAAACGGACCACCACCACCACACGGTGCTTCCACGCACGGCCACCACAAACACGCACGGCTGCCACCCCTTGAACACGGCTCCCATGCACGGCCAGCCACGAACACCACACATGATCCACACGAACCAATACCCACTCGATCCAACCCGGAACCAAACCAAAACTCGAAGTCTTGATTAATGGCAATGAAGGTTATTGTGTGTTAGTCACTTAAAGATCAATAGAGGTTGAATCTTTAAGTTTTGGGTTGAGAGATTAATGAACAAAGGTTGGTGATGGAATGCCAAAAATGGCGTGTGGAACGGGGAAAGAATGGAGAGTGTGTTTGAGCTTTTAATTGTGAGCAAATGAGGATTAAGATGGCAAAATTATCCTTAAGCCTTACTAACACTTCTATTTATAGAAGTTAGTTAAGGTGTGAACACAAGGCAAGTGGCAAATCAAGCCACATCACAAGGGGGCCGGTTATGGGCAAGCCTAAATGGGCTTTGATGATCACTTGGGCTAATTGCACTCAAGCATGACTAATTACGATTAAATTTGCTCTTGGCCCAAAAATAATTAATTAGAAAATTAAAATTAAAATTCTAATTAATAAAAATAAAAATAAAATAAAATAAATAATAAAACAATTAATCATCAAATTAATCACACTCAAGCAATAAAAATAGTCCAAACAAATTTAGACCATGCACAAATAAATACAAAAGCAAGCAATAAAATCAAATAAAATAACACAAAAAATCTGGGGCGTTACAATAATCCCGTAAATCACGCGCAAAATCAAGCAAAAACATCGACCCGAATCAGACCAGACCTGCGTCTAGACGCAGGTCTAAATTAAAAACCCTGACCTGCGTCTAGACGCAGGTCATATTATACTGACATGCGTGTAGACGCAGGTCCATGGTCCTTTCGGGTGCTTCGTTGCTGCTTATGGGCTATAAATACACGTCCTTCCAAGCTTTTCAACAGACGCCAACACCACCAATCCCTCCCTTGCATTGCATACTTCAATCCCAAACACTTATACCACATCAAACATCTCTCAACACTCATCTATATAATCGAATCCTAGAGTGTCGTGGCCCTAGTTGCCTATCAAATATACAATTTATAATACCTAACTAACTAATACGTAGTATTAGTGGAGCTAGGGTCGATCCGCAAGGAGGTTGGTGGATTGGAGTTGATTTTAGAAAATTTAGCGAATTGAGGTTCTATTTTTGTTTTCTTTGAATTGTGAGAAAATTAACTATTAAACGAATCAATTAAAACAAACAAAAATGCGAGAATCAATGTAAAAAGATTTAGGGAAAAAACTCCTTGAATATACCTCATTTGGAGGATTTTGATCATTGAAAACCATTTATGCTATGATGAATTAAATTGCCAAGTGATAAGTGGTATTTTGGTAGTTATTTTCTTAGTTTTTATTAGTTTATTTTCTTATTTTATTTAGCTTTCGTTAGCATTTTTAGGCCTTTTATCTTAGTTTTGCTTTTGTAGTCCCCTTCCCCTTTTTCTATGTGATTTCCTCTATTTTGCCTTGTTTCTGTGTTTGCTTCCCCTTTTGCAGGTCCCGAGTCAATTTCGGAACCTGAGGAAGCGAGCCGGGAACCTCGAGGAAGCCACAGAGTCCTTTATGCCATGGCATGTGAAAAGAAGGCCTCAGCGGGCGCTGGAAATCCCTCAGCGCCCGCTGGGATGAGTTTTGGGCATGAGCATTTTTAGGCTGAAGGCAGTAGCTTTTTGAAGGCCTCTCAGCGGCCGCTGATGGATTCCCAGCGGCCGCTGACCCTGAAGCTGCCAGAGCACTCCCAAACACCAAGTGAAGACAGCGGCCGCTGACCTCAACTCAGCGCCCGCTGTCCCCTCCCCTGTATTGAGGCAGTGGCCTTACAAAGGCTGGCAGCGGCCACTAACCCCAACTCAGCGCCCGCTGCCAATTTTCTTCCCAGCCTGCAAGCCTAGGAATATAGGGTTCAGCGGGCGCTGTCATCGCCTCAGCGCCCACTGAAGTGCTTTTTCTGCGTTTTTTTTATTACTTTTCTTTTGTTTTGGCTGACTTTTTGGGCATTGTATATATAGCCTCCTCTTCCCATTTCATGAGGGAGCTGAGGTTAGAGGCTCACTTAGGGTTTTAGGTTAGATTTTGTTGCTTTCTTCTTCAATTTCCTCTTGTAATTTACATTTGCTCTTCAATTTATGCAAGTTTCTTAGTTTCTCTTCCTCTTGTTCTTCAATCTCTTCAAGGTACTTTTATTGCTTTCTTTATTTGCTTGATTTCTTGTTCTTTGTTGCTAGTTATTGATGTCTAAGTAGTTGATAGTTGTTGTTTATTTAGTTAGTTTAATTGTCATTTTCATGTTTGTTTAGTTGTTTATTTTGATTTCATTGTTGTTCTTGGTAGTTTAGTTTGTAGTTTTCTAGGTTTTAGTTGTTGTTTTTGTTCTTCTTAGTTTTAGGTTTGATTTATGTAATTAGTTGTAGTTTTTATCATGCTTTTGTTAATTATGTTGAGTAGTTTAGTTTCTAGGGTTTGAGTGAAACCCCTCAAATTCCTCCATGATTGTGGTTTAGTTGTTTCTTGGCTTTTGGTTGTGATAATGTCGGTACCTTAGGATTCGGTAATGTTGAGTCTTGTGTCTAGCTAACATAGGATTCATTGAAGAATCCCCACCGAAGGACCGAAAGGTGAACATGGGTGATGACTTCCTTTGCCCGATTGATGGAAGCACCACGAAAGTTGGGCCTTCGATCAAGGGAAAGTTACTGGTCTTCGTGATTTTGTGCTTAGGACTCGTTAGATATGTCGCTGCACGAAAGTGAGTTGTATATGTCTTTCCGGTCATCGTACTAGCTCGAAAGAGTGGTACGATCATAGAACGACCTCCCCTTATCCACGACCTAAGTCTAAGTTTCGATTGATTCATAATTCATGGCGGTATGAGTTGTGGATCTCTTACCCTAGTCCCTTTTGTTTTTGTTTCCTTAGTGTAGCTTTAGTTAGTTCCCTTCGCCTCTCGCGACCATTATTTGACCTAGCTTGTTCGATGCTCACGCCTAGGCTAGTGCGAAGTACCTTCCCCGTGTTCGACACCCCCACTCATACTACGACGGGGTTTTTTTATTTGGTGTGAAAACCCCTCCTATCACCAAGTAAACTTCTAAAATAGTTAACAAATCCAATCCTAAGCCCTCTCTCTAATAGACATTAGGAAATCTCAAAACAAGCTAAATCAACCTCTCTCGAATATCTAATTTAACAAGTTCAAAAACCGAATTTGTCAACTCTTTTATTGATTTACAATTCCAAATACTATCTCTAGCAATTAGGAAAATTCTCCATAGAAAATCTTGAAAGCAATCATGAAAATTAATCCAAAACCACTAGAACTCAGCATGATTACTTCACCAAGCAAGCATGAAAAGCAACAAGAAATTTAGAAAAATTAACAATCTAATAAACTCAAGCATTCATGGATTCCGATCATCAACCTCCGAAATCTATAGAATCAAGTCATCCAATCCCTAGAAAACCAATTGGGGAAAAACATGAAGAAGAGATTAAAGTGGAATTCTAATCAAGAAAACATGAATTAAACCTAATCTAACAACAAACAAACAATTTTACTAAGAAAACAAGTAAATGTAGTAATTAAACACTAATCTACTTGCAAAATATGAAAGAAAGAAGAGTAAAAGCAAAAGAAATTGATTAAGTACCTTGAGAGGAGTAGATGACATGAAAATCAAAGAGATATTAAAAAAATCAAGCCTAAATCAAGCCTAATCTACTCTAATCTAGAGAGAGAAAGTAGAGAGTGAAGCTCCTAATACTAACCTAAGTATGGTCTAAAACTTCCTTTCATTAGTAATGAAAACCCCAAATATGTATTAAGAACACGGCCAAAACAGAGCAAAAACACGTGCTGTAGCAGTGCATGGCCGTGCAACTTATAACTCCTTTCACGAATTTGGGGCTCTCTGGATGCTGCACGGTCGTCCAAAGTAGTGTTGCACGGTCGTGCAGATCTGCGCACTCGGTCTTCAAATGCTCAGATCTCCTTCTTTTCTTAGCGGAATTGAGCATATAATATATCAAATTAAAGCTCTTGGAATAAGGAATCTTCTCCAAGTGGAATCACCTGAAAAAGAGTTATATAAAAAAGATATGAGTCTTTGAATCAGTCTATATATATATGCAAGAGCACTTGAAATGCTTCCAATTTTAGCCCAATTATTGAAAAAAACAAACACAACACAACATTATTGAATGAAACTATGAAATAAGCTAATTCTATACTAAAAGACTAAAAACCAATGAAATAAAGTCTAAAAGGCCCTACAGACAAGTGAAACGAAGCCGGAAAATGGGTCCAAAATGGACCGATCACTATACACATTGCAAATCATCAACTTAATCAACTTTGAACATTCATCAACATCAAACCCCCTTTGGTTGTGTCAATCAAAGGCATTATAAGGTTCAATTCCTGAAGTCTCTACTTCAATTCTATTCATTCTAAGCTTATTTTTTTAGTTAGGAAAAATTCATATGAATAATCCCAACTATTGGAGGTCTTCCAATATTAATCCCAACTATAGGTTATTACACTATAATCCAAACTAAGGGGGTAGTTTTATGATATTAGTCCATACTAATTTTTGACCGGCTCCGATTTCCTTCGTAGAAAGGGAGGAAGGTATAGTCAAGTACAATAAATAAGAAAAGAGGAAAGATAACGAATATTTTATGAATTGATGACCGATTACAATAGATTAAATATGTCAATGTACTAATATCATAAAATAACCCCCAAAGTTTGGATTATACTGTAATAACTAATAGTTGGGATTAATATTGGAAGACGTCCAATAGTTGGGATTATTTATATGAATTTTTCCTTTTATTTATAAATCAATCAAAATGATGATCTTTGATAATGGTTAATGAGTTCAGTAATCTGAAGGTTTTATGTGAATTTTAATACTTAAATTCATGTTTGTCATATAATGTTAGCACTTTAATCGTTATTTTAATCTGATCGGCCGTGGATATAAATTTTCAATATTGATGCATAATAATTTATGACTCATATTAATCAGATTTGTTATCATGTATTGATTTAATGTAAAAACTTCAGTTTTTATGTCGTTGATAAATTTTTTTTTTAATATAACGATTTATTCATTAAGTTGAATATTTCAAGCAATTATCATGATAATAATCCTGATTAATTTATGAGTCATATTAGATCTGGCCTGATTATGAATGAAATTACAATTGTTCTTGTTAACGTTGATATGACATCTGGTTTTAAGTAATAAAAGTCGCATATAATTAATTTATATATGTCTTATTTATGTTTATATTGGTTGATCGAACAACACATCAAACCACATATTCTTGGAACACACTTTGAACCTGCACATATTTTTTTTGTATTCTTTTATTTCTTTTATTATGTTTTTTATTCATATTTTATTTGACTTATTATTAGGATTTTTAATATGGACTTAATTCAAAGTGGTCATAATAATTAGTCCTAATTTGCAAATAATTCAAATCCACCTAGTAATATGCGCTTTTAGGATATAAAACTGAGATATCTATGTATTCGGGATTAATAATAATACGACCACAAAAAGAGACCTAGTAGAGACCACTTACAGGCGTGTGGGCCCAATGCACGATTGGCTCGTAATGTAACACCCATGTTTTCGAGAATATAATTGTAGGTAATTTAGGTTGTCTTTTTTGTTGCTAAAAAATTTTATTTCAAAAACAATTCCATGTTTTATAAAATGAAAAATATTTTAAAGTTATTATCGAGGATTTACGATATTAATATTTTTAAAGTTCTCAAATTTATTTATTTATGTAATTATATTACCTTTTTAATTATCTTTTATCTTACGTTCTACCTTAATTATTTTGTTTCCTAAATTCTCTCTAGTTGGTTATCAAGTACCACCCCATTTTTCTATACTCCTAACCGGCCATTATTATTATTATTTAAATCAATTAATATAATTATTTTATCTTAATTAAGAAGATAGGATAAAATAATATTTAAATTTATTTTAAATATTGTCTAATAATAATAATAATAATAACAAAATATCTTTTTCCTAAAATATTATTTTAAGTAGGCACTCATTTTCTTTTAGGTTACTTATTTTACATTTACCTATCTTCTTTATTATCTTGATTCCTCTTTTTCCTTTAGTTTGTTATATATCTTAACTCCTCCTCTATAAATACCTTTTTGATTAGAAAATTTCCACTTTCTTCTTCTCCATCTTATTATTTGTCTTTCAAAATATTCCCTTTTTTCCTCTTTGTTTGTTTCCTCTTTCATAATTTGGAATCCAAAAGGGTGAATTCGTGTGCATTGATTTGAAGTAACTAGACTTTTCCATCTGAACTTGTATTTAAATAATTGTAGTATAATCTAGATAATTAAATCAGGGTGTTTAATTATATATGTGTTGAATTATGAATTTAAAAATGCTAGCTTTGATGACTTTTATGGCACATGGTATGGAGTAAATAAGAGAATTTACTAAATTTGATATTTTTCATGACTTATTTCGTGGTGTAAAAGCATTAATTTGATGCTTATGTTGATTTATATTAATAAACATATTTAATATGAATATGAATATGATTATTTGTCTTACTTTTGTACAAATTGTTTGACTATGTTTCACACATAATTTCTTGATGAAATTTTTGTATACGTTAATATGATCATTAAAGGTAATCCATAAATTATTCAAAGGTTAAATTCGTTCTTAAGGATCTTTAAATAAATATTATTATTTAATCTGATAATCTGTCCAGTTTGAATGATTAAATTTATTAACCCATAAGATTGCATTCAATAGCCTCAAAAATTTACGAAGATGATAAATACTAAATCGAATTAGTTGATGAATTAAACAGAACATAGCCAGTTTTTGAATTTAATAAAATACTAAATCACGTTATATTGCTACGAAAATTTGTATGCGTATCAGAAATGGTATATGTAATTCATGCTAAAATTTCGTAATTTTTCGTTTTCGTTTACTATCTCATAAAAATCAGGAACCTTTTTATCTTAAATCTGACTAGTTAGTTATAAAATCCTTTAAAATAGGCTAAAGAAGTTATTTGATGACGAAATTTGGGTGAAACACCAAAATATGAATAGTTAATTACCACAAAAATATCATGAATTTTAGGATCCCTTTTGATAATTATTTCGTAATTAAAACGATAGGAGAAGATCCTGATTAAGAAAGATTATAAAATTTGTTAAATTATGTTAACCATATAATAGGCCACGAAAATAATTATCTAAGCACTAATATTGATTAGAAGAATAAGTTTAGGGATATGGATATGAACCTTGGTTTAATGTGATGTTTAATAAATTAATTTGGATTGATTTTATGATGATTAATTTAATTTATTTGAATTCTTAAATTCTAAAATAATATTCTTTAATTTATGCATGATGGCCGAATTTTATGATGGGTTAAAGATTGAATTTTGATCATGTTTTTGTATAGAATATAGATGTGTAATTATTTCTTAATTCTATATTAATTATTATTATGATTATTATTAATATGGATTTCATTTATGATTATTATGTGAATTAAATGTGAAATCATGAATTTTGGTTTTATTCTTGAGATGGCCCAATATAAAAGGATTAATTATAGTTAAAAAGTAATAATAGAATAATTGTAATTATATGTTGTAGCCTGTAGGAATTATTATTATTATTATTATTATTATTATTATTATTATTATTATTATTATTATTATTATTATATGTTGCTTGTAGTTATTGCCTAAAGGGATAAGACTGATATGACAATAGGATGATAAGACCGAAAGGAATTTACGGCTGGTATGAACACCTGTATAAATTGCATAACAAGTTGATAAGAAAAGAAATATAAGATTATTGGTCTCACGATGGCCATGTCGATAAGAAGATATGATATGATATGATATGTTATGTGGATTGCTTGTTTTATGTGATAAGATGATAAGATACTTTAATAAAGGTTTTATGAAGTGGACGCCCGCTTAGTGATACATGAGTCGCTAAACCGGGTTAAGTCGAGGCCACTGCCCTACTGCGGTCTCTAGGCAGTTCTGGATCTTAGAATATGTTGTCGTCCGATTTAGTAGTACACGGGCTACTAATCAGGGAGTGAGGGCCCCACTTAGACATGATCCTTGCAAAGGAGGGTTATGGTTAGGATACTCGGGTCCTACTTGGCATGTTCTGGGAAAGTTGGGATGTACACGGGCACCCTTACGAGCAATAGTGACCGGTCCACGGATTAAGCAAACGATAATAATTAAGATAAGAATAAGAATATGGTAGACTTTAGGTAAAGTCGTCACAAGAATAGATTCTTAAGGTGTTAATTGGATTGAATGATTGATGAGTTTCCACTGCGTAAGTTTATTGTCTATTGGTTGGATAATGCATGTATGAATGTTTGTTCCGCTGCATGTTGTTGATGTCTTGTGATTAATCTATGAATGTATGTTATGAATGTTTTGCAGCGTTGGACGCCAGGTATGTATTCTCTTATGATTGATTACGTGTATGTTGAGTGACTCTGTTTGATTGTTTGAATTATGCTTCAATTATTTGAATCCACTTTTAGGTGGGACAACCTAGTTACTCTCCACTGACAGTGGACCCAATTTTTCAGGTGACCAGGTTGAGTAGTTGGAACGTGGGCCTGGATGTGCGTGTGAGATTAGGATATTCCATTTGTTTCTTCCATTTAGTTTTGTATTAGGGTCTCGATAACCATTGTATAAGGTTTAGATTTACTTCCTAATGTATATTTTAGACTTTAGAGTTGTTCCTTAACTAAATTATGATATATTTTTAGTCGAGTATGTCGTATGGTAACAATCTATCTTGACGTTAATTCCGCTAACGCCGCTCCCAAAAGACGGGTCGTGACACGTAACCTGTCCCCGAACCTATACTCTGGCATATTGCATGTGACTCTACGAATAGGTGCCACACCATACGGCCTTGTCTCATATGAGCATGTTCTATGCTTGAGACCGACCCCGAGGGTTTGATTATGTTTACTTGTGGCGCCCGACCTTAATGATCATAACCGGCTCATCCCAACTATGGCGCGTGATCCTCATGCCCGATGAGGTTATAATAAGGGATTCCTAATCGTGTGTCATTCAACATGAAGAATGGCAAGAGCAGTTCAGTTTCTCTTTAGCCATGGTACCTTGTGACCACCCAAGACCGACCTTTTAGAGACTATACATAATGTTACGACCCTGATTTTATTGGTATTTCTGCCGGATGTTTATGTGTATTTATGTGTTGCTATGTATGGTTCAAATTTATTTTTGAACTATTTATTTTATTTTATGTGAATAATTTCGATTTAATTCGAATTATTTTATTTTGATTAGTTATTATTTATTTTAATTATTATTTAATTAATTAGAATTTTTATTATTTAATTTTCTAATTAATTATTTAATATTTTTGGCTAAATCGATTTAAGCATGATTAATCATGTAATTATTATAAATTGGCCCAATTAATCACGAGAGCCCATTTTGGCCCATTTTGCAAGGCCAAAACCGGCCCCCTTGTGTGCATGGCAAGGATTTGCCACTTGCCTCATGTTCACACCTTAATTAACCTCTATATATAGGAGGGTTAGTAAGGCTTAAGGGTCCTTTTGCTCATTTGCCATCTTATGCTCTTGCCATCAAAAGTTCAAACACAAACTCAATCCATTTGCCATCCACTTTTCACGCCATTTTTGGCCATAATCTCCACAAATTTATTCATCAACTTCTTAAACCCAAAACTTAAAGATTCATATCTTATTGATCTTTAAGTAACCTTAAACACAATAATCTCTTTGATTTACCATCAAGATTTCTAGTTCGGGTTTGGATTTTGGGGTTGCTCGTGTGGGTTGTTCGTGGTTCAAGTGGTGGTGCATGGTGGTGGTTCGTGCTCGTGGGGTGGTTTGTGTGTCGTGGCCGAGTAGCAGGGCCGTGGCCGTGTCATTCGAAGGGTGGCACGAGGTGAAGACAGTGGTGCAAGTGTGTGCAAGTCGTGGTGGTGCCGTGTCCGAGCCGTGGTGGATCATGTGGTTCAATTTTCCGGGCCGCAATTTGTGTTGATTTTGTGTGTTAATCTTCAATAAGGTAACATACTATCTCAACTTAATTGGTGTACAATGTTTCATAGTATAGATTAAATGAACAAGATTAGTTTATATGAAGTTTTGATCATGTTTTTGAGTATGAATTATAATCTGATTTTTGGAGTGGTTTATGATGATTTTATGATTGAATATGATGATTTTATGATTGAAATGTTAGTATTAAGTTTGTTTTTATTCATGTTCAAAGTTTGAGGAATTTTGGAGTTTAGGAAGATGATGATTTTTAAGTGTTGAATTGATTGAGTTATGCGTGTGTTTTGATGATTTGGGATGAGTTCTTGATTCTTGATTGAGTTCTTGATTGAAGATCTTGAATCTTGGATGAGTTCTCGATGAGTTCTTTAAGTTCTTGATGAGTTCTTGAAGGTTCTTTATGAGTTCTTGTTTGAGTCTTTAAAGTTAAAGAAAGTTAAAGAAAGGATTAAAAAAAGTGATAAAATGATGTAAGATGTTTGGTTTACATGTTATTTCTTGAGTCAAGGCGTAAGATGCAACTTAAGAAGTAACTAAGAATGTAAACTTCGGATTAAAGATTTAAAGATTTAATGATTAGCTTGATTTCGTAGCTAGACGCCTGAAACTTAGAGTAAGATTCTTTGTTTTTGGGTTAAGACGTTGCCCCTGTCCTGTCCGCGGTACTGCGATAGTTGGTGGTCTTACTATGTAGTCTTCGGATGTGGGTTTCCAGTAAGATTGGTTTCAGGGGATTTGGGAGTAAGATTCTCAATCCTAACATAGTAGAAAGTTCGAATGCGTAAGATGCGTTCGTACGTGCATAGTCCGGTCTAGTTTGCGAATGATTGCAACAAAGATAAGATTGGTTAAGTTAGTTGAGTCAAGCATGTATATTTGTATGATTCGCATGATTTGATGTTATGATTTGGGTTGTTTGATTTATGCTATGTTCATGTGTATTCCCGTTAGGGTGACACAGTTATGTTACTCGCCACTGACGGTGGACTGTTGTTATTTTTCAGGTAATTCTGATGATGAGGTTCTTGCTTAGCTTTGGGTTGGGCGAGCGCCGATAATGTTACGTTGTTGTATTTCTGTTATTTTACGATTTCAGTTAGTTTTGAACTATAGTGGTGGTACTTGTATACTTTACTATAACTCTGACATGTGTTTGGAGTTACGTACATTAGTATTAGTAGTTTGACTTTTGGATTAGTAATGTACAAACTTATGGGTACGTATTTGTACTTTTTGGTTTAGTAACACAATATTTTGAGGTATTGTTTTAAATTTTCAGTATTTTAGTTTGTTAGTTCTGGCTATTCGACTGGTCGATTTCTTCCGCGCCGGTTTAAGCGAGTCGGGTCGTCACAATTGGTATCAGAGCCGAATAGGTTTTAAGTGAAGTTTTAGGATTCAAGTTAAACCCGGGAGTTGAGAGCTTTACTATTCCCGAGTGATAAAACCAAACTTTAGGTTAAGTAAAGGGAGAAGAGTTGGGTAGAAAGACCGGGATAAGATCTTTTCTATTTTCTTTTTCTCTCTTATTTGTGTACTTGACTGTGGTGGGGTATATGACTGACATTGTTATTCTGGTATGTCTTTTTGTTGTGATGCGTTACAGCATGTCTACACCTCACTGGTTGAGTACTGGACGACAGAGGTTGCGGGCACTCGAGGAGGCGATCCTTACGTTGGCGCACCATAGTCTTCATATGCCGAGTACGCAGTCGACGTTCGATCGTATCGCACGTCATCGACCTCCGACTTACGACGGGGTTGCCGACCCCACTATTCTGGAGAGCTGGATCCGCGAGATGGGGAAGCTCTTCGACGTGACGTTTTGCCCCGAGCACGAGAAGGTGCAGATCGCCGCTTATTATCTACATGGAGAGGCCGATAACTGGTGGACGTTAGCTAAGGACGCGTGCTTGCCGTTGCATTCGATGTCGTGGATAGAGTTCGTCGATAAGATCCAGGAGCGTTTCTACCCTGACGAGTTGCGGTGGCAGAAGCAGGAGGAGTTTCTTACTCTTACACAGGGTAAGATGACCGTCCAGGCCTATACCGATAAGTTTACGGAGTTATCGAGGTTCGCTACGTCTGTGGTTCCGTCAGAGAAGGATCGGGTCAAGCGCTACATCAAAAAGCTAGATCCGAGGATTCGCGTTCACGTGATCAGTAGTGGAGCGACGACATTTCAGCAGGCTTACGAGGTAGCACTCGAGATTCAAGCATCGACGGCTGAGGAGGATGCGAGCAGGAAGAGAGCTCAAATTCCGGCGACGACAGCTTCATTTAAGAAGCCCCGATTTAGTGCTCCTAGCAGTATCCCTCCGACCACGAGTTTGCATAAGGGTTCCGATGGCTCGAAGTGCAGAGGATGCGGCCGAGACTTCCATCCAGGGAAGCAGTGTGACGGTTCGCCCATAGCGTGTTTTATCTGCAGGAAGGAAGGCCATAAGGCGTCAGTATGCCCCGAGAGGAAGCCAAACACTGAGGTTAAGCAACTTCCGGCACCGAAAAAGACTCCGGTGAAGAACTGAGTCTACTGTATGACCGAGGCGGAGGCCGAGGTTCAGCCTGACGTCGTATCAGGTAGATTCTTTGTTTCTGGTGTGTTAGCTTTAATATTATTCGATTTTGGTGCTACTGTCTCATTTGTGGCTAGTAGTTTTGCCTCGAGGTCTAATCTTTGTGGCAGCTTTCCTGTTAGTTCAGTTATAACTCTCCCTTCCGGAGAGGATTTTATTTGTCAGCGCGAGTTCCGAGGAGTGCCTATCGTGATAGCTGGGGAGCAAGCGACGGCTGATCTGAAGGAGTTCCCGCTGATGGAGTTCGACATAATACTTGGTATGGACTGGCTGTCGAGGTATCGAGCGATCATTCATTACCGAGATAAGTCAGTGACATTCCGAGGACTTCAGGGCAACCGAGTTACCTACTCTGGGTTCGTCCTTAAGAAAGGAGTAAAGGTAATCTCTGCCTTGAAAATGAGAAAACATCGCCAGAAGGGCGATATGGTGTACCTCTGTCAGGTAAGGGACTTGACTGAGGAGCGTCTGTTGGACGATATACCTGTAGCGAGGGATTTCAGAGACGTATTTCCTGATGAGCTACCAGGAGTTCCACCCGAGCGCGACGTCGAGTTTCATATCGACTTAGCACCCGGGACAGCGCCGATTTTGAAGGCACCTTACCGGATGGCACCATCGGAGTTGCAAGAGTTAAAAACGCAACTCCAGGATTTGATCGATAAGGGCTTCATTAGGCCGAGCGTTTCTCCATGGGGAGCACCTGTGCTCTTCGTAAAGAAGAAAGACGGTAGTATGCGCATGTGCGTAGACTATCGAGAGTTGAATCGGGTAACTATCAAGAATAAGTACCCGTTGCCTAGGATTGAGGACCTGTTCGATCAGTTACGAGTAGCAGGAGTGTTGTCGAAGATAGATCTTCGATCTGGATATCATCAAATTCCAGTCAAGAAAGAAGACATTCCGAAAACTGCTTTTCGTACTAGATACGGCCACTACGAGTTCGAGGTGATGCCCTTTGGCCTCACTAATGCGCCAGCCGTGTTCATGGATCAGATGAACCGGACATTTCACCACTTACTCGATAAGTGCGTCGTAGTATTTATAGACGATATCTTAGTCTATTTGAGAGATGAGTCTGAGCATACGGAACATCTCCGGATGGTACTTGAGATATTGCGTAGTCATAAGTGGTTCGCGAAACTCTCCAAGTGTGAGTTCTGGCTTCGCGAAGTAGCATTTCTGGGTCACGTGATTAGTAAGGACGACATTAAGGTAGACCCGGCTAAGATTAAGGCTGTAGTTGATTGGAGTAGCCCGAGAAATGTGGCGGAGGTTCGTAGTTTTCTGGGATTGGCTGGATACTATCGACGATTTGTCCAGGACTTCTCCAAGATTGCTAGGCCGATGTCTAGTCTCCTACAGAAGGAGGTCCGCTTCGTTTGGACGGAGGCTTGCGAGCAAGCATTCCAGCAATTAAAACAGAGATTAGTCTCTGCTCCTATTCTTACCCTTCCGAACGATGAGGAGGACTTCGAGGTCTATAGTGATGCTTCGAAGTGTGGCCTAGGATGTGCGCTCATGCAAGGCGGGAAAGTCATCGCTTACGCATTGAGACAATTGAAGGTGCACGAGCGTAACTATCCTACGCATGACTTGGAGTTAGCGGCTGTAGTGTTCGCGCTCAAAATCTGGAGGCACTATCTCTATGGTGGTTCGTGTAGTGTATTCACAGATCACAAGAGTCTCAAGTACATCTTTACTCAAAAAGACCTCAATATGAGGCTGAGACGATGGCTTGAGCTGATTAAGGACTACGACCTGACGCTTAACTATTGCGAGGGCAAGGCGAACTTAGTCGCAGATGCACTGAGTCGTAAGCATCGCTTGAGCTTCAGTAGAAGCCGTAGTTCCGTCAGAGTTCGTCTGACATCTATGAGTGCTGAACCTGATTTGATTCAGGAATTGCGCGAGGGTTAGCAGAACGACCCGCAGTTAGCTAGGATTCGAGAGGCTCTGCGGTAGGGAAAAGCCGTAGGTTTCGAGATCCCTTCCGATGGTAGTCTGCGATTCCGAGGGAGGTGGTGTGTACTGGACTGTTCTGATCTTAGGAACAGAATTATGTCTGAGGCACATAACTCGCCCTACTCTGTTCATCCTGGAGGTAACAAGTTGTACCAGGACCTCAAGGGCCAATTCTGGTGGCCTAAGATGAAGAGGGATGTAGCAGAGTTCGTAGCTCGATGTTTAGTCTGTCAGAAGGTTAAAATCGAGCATCAGAGACCAGGAGATCTGTTGCAGCCACTACCTATTCCGACCTGGAAGTTTGAGTCGGTATCTATGGACTTTGTGGTTAGCTTACCCATCTGTAATGGCTTGAATGCTATTTGGGTCATAGTGGATAGGTTGACCAAGGTCGCTAGATTCATTCCGATGAAGATGACCTGGTCTATGGAGCGTCTAGTAGAGGCGTATACTCAGGATATTATCTGACTTCAAGGAGTTCTGAGGGAGATCGTTTCTAATCGGGATCCGAGATTTCTGTCTCGTTTCTGGAAATCAGTTCAGGAAGCCTTTGGGACGAAGCTGAAGTTGAGCACCGCTTTCCATGCGGCGACCGATGGTCAGACTGAGAGGACCATCCAGACTTTAGAGGATATGCTCTGAGCATGTACTCTGGAGTACCATCATTCTTGGGTACGTATGCTCTGTTTGATAGAGTTCTCCTATAACAATAGCTATCACTCCAGCATCGAGATGGCGCCGTACGAAGCCCTGTATGGCAGGAAATGTCGGAGTCCGATATGTTGGAATGATATTAGTGATTCTGTGGCTTTAGGACCTGAGATGGTACGCGATACTATCGAGAAGGTCCGAGTCATCCGGTCTAAGATGCAGGCCGCTCAGAGTCGTCAGAAATCCTACGCCGATAATTGGCGTAGACCACTGGCTTTCGAGGTAGGTGACAAGGTCTTGCTTAAGGTTTCACCATTCAAAGGAGTGGCACGCTTTGGTCAGAAGGGGAAACTCCGACCGAAATATGTGGGACCTTACGAGATACTGGAACGAGTTGGGGAGGTGGCATACCGATTGGCATTACCACCTAGTTTATCTAGTGTGCATGACGTATTCCATGTTTCCCAGCTAAGGAAATATGTACATGATCCTACCCACATTATCCCAGGGGAATCGGCCACGCTTGAGCCGAATCTGACTTTTGAGGATCGACCCGTCCAGATCTTGGATCGGGAAGTGAGGACCCTTCGGCGTAAGCAAGTCCAGCTCGTCAAGGTGTTGTGGAGAAATCAACACCATGAGGAGGCGACTTGGGAGACAGTGGCGTCCATGAGGCAGAAGTACCCGGAATTGTTTGAGGGTGAGCTATCTCCTTTGCCTTAAATTTCGGGACGAAATTTCTTTAAGGAGGGGAGGTTGTAACGACCCTGATTTTATTGGTATTTCTGCCGGATGTTTATGTGTATTTATGTGTTGCTATGTATGGTTCAAATTTATTTTTGAACTATTTATTTTATTTTATGTGAATAATTTCGATTTAATTCGAATTATTTTATTTTGATTAGTTATTATTTATTTTAATTATTATTTAATTAATTAGAATTTTTATTATTTAATTTTCTAATTAATTATTTAATATTTTTGGGCTAAATCGATTTAAGCATGATTAATCATGTAATTATTATAAATTGGCCCAATTAATCACGAGAGCCCATTTTGGCCCATTTTGCAAGGCCAAAACCGGCCCCCTTGTGTGCATGGCAAGGATTTGCCACTTGCCTCATGTTCACACCTTAACTAACCTCTATATATAGGAGGGTTAGTAAGGCTTAAGGATCCTTTTGCTCATTTGCCATCTTATGCTCTTGCCATCAAAAGTTCAAACACAAACTCCATTTGCCATCCACTTTTCACACCATTTTTGGCCATAATCTCCACAAATTTATTCATCAACTTCTTAAACCCAAAACTTAAAGATTCATATCTTATTGATCTTTAAGTAACCTTAAACACAATAATCTCTTTAATTTCCCATCAAGATTTTTAGTTCGGGTTTGGATTTTGGGGTTGCTCGTGTGGGTTGTTCGTGGTTTAAGTGGTGGTGCACGGTGGTGGTTCGTGCTCGTGGGGTGGTTCGTGTGTCGTGGCTGAGCAGCAGGGTCGTGGCCGTGTAGTTCGAAGGGTGGCACGAGGTGAAGACGGTGGTGCAAGTGTGTGCAAGTCGTGGTGGTGCCGTGTCCGAGCCGTGGTGGATCGTGTGCTTGGCCGTGTGGTTCAAGTTTCCGGGCTGCAATTTGTGTTGATTTTGTGTGTTAATCTTCAATAAGGTAACATACTATCTCAACTTAATTGGTGTACTATGTTTCATAGTATAGATTAAATGGACAAGATTAGTTTATATGAAGTTTTGATCATGTTTTTGAGTATGAATTATAATCTGATTTTTGGAGTGGTTTATGATGATTTTATGATTGAATATGATGATTTTATGATTGAAATGTTAGTATTAAGTTTGTTGTTATTCATGTTCAAAGTTTGAGGAATTTTGGAGTTTAGGAAGATGATGATTTTAAGTGTTGAATTGATTGAGTTATGCGTGTGTTTTGATGATTTGGGATGAGTTCTTGATTCTTGATTGAGTTCTTGATTGAAGATCTTGAATCTTGGATGAGTTCTCGATGAGTTCTTTAAGTTCTTGATGAGTTCTTGAAGGTTCTTTATGAGTTCTTGTTTGAGTCTTTAAAGTTAAAGAAAGTTAAAGAAATGATTAAAAAAAGTGATAAAATGATGTAAGATGTTTGGTTTACATGTTATTTCTTGAGTCAAGGCGTAAGATGCAACTTAAGAAGTAACTAAGAATGTAAACTTCGGATTAAATATTTAAAGATTTAATGATTAGCTTGATTTCGTAGCTAGACGCCTGAAACTTAGAGTAAGATTCTTTGTTTTTGGGTTAAGACGTTGCCCCTATCCTGTCCGCGGTACTGGGATAGTTGGTGGTCTTACTATGTAGTCTTCGGATGTGGGTTTCCAGTAAGATTGGTTTCACGGGATTTGGGAGTAAGATTCTCAATCCTAACATAGTAGAAAGTTCGAATGCGTAAGATGCGTTCGTACGTGCATAGTCCGGTCTAGTTTGCGAATGATTGCAACAAAGATAAGATTGGTTAAGTTAGTTGAGTCAAGCATGTATATTTGTATGATTCGCATGATTTGATGTTATGATTTGGGTTGTTTGATTTATGCTATGTTCGTGTGTATTCCCGTTAGGGTGATACAGTTATGTTACTCGCCACTGACGGTGGACTGTTGTTATTTTTCAGGTAATTCTGATGATGAGGTTCTTGCTTAGCTTTGGGTTGGGCGAGCGCCGATAATGTTACGTTGTTGTATTTCTGTTATTTTACGATTTCAGTTAGTTTTGAACTATAGTGGTGGTACTTGTATACTTTACTATAACTCTGACATGTGTTTGGAGTTACGTACATTAGTATTAGTAGTTTGACTTTTGGATTAGTAATGTACAAACTTGTGGGTATTTGTACTTTTTGGTTTAGTAGTACAATATTTTGAGGTATTGTTTTAAATTTTAAGTATTTTAGTTTGTTAGTTCTGGCTATTCGACTGGTCGGTTTCTTCTGCGCCGGTTTAAGCGAGTCGGGTCGTCACACATACTATATCATGCTAGTGTGCTTATTTTTCTATGTGTGCATTTTTTATGGGCTCTAGCCGTGTAAATTGTTTGCTTTAATTCACTATTCACTCACACTTCGTATATTCATGGCCATCTTCTAGTTCATATTAGTCTAGTTTTTGGTTCACAATGTTGGGTCTTAATGTCCTTGAACTTGGTCCATTTACGTTTCACCTTTGACCAAACTTAAATTAGGCCCATTCATCAAACAATACTTCCATTCACATACATTGCATATTTCATGTATTTTTATGCCCTTTCAAAAAAAAATTCAAAAAGGAAAATTGAAAGGGCACCTTGCATTCATGCATTTTAGGGAAGATGACCATGAAATTAGGACATGCATCTGCATTCATTTCACATTTGTACAATGACCAAGGGGGTTTTGATTCTTTTCATTTCGGAGCGGTCTAAACAGTTCCAATTCGATCCAAAGTATTGCCGAGGTTCGAGTAAGCCTTAAGCCCAATCCAACCTTACTCACCTCGCTTAAACACCACCCCAGCCTCACCCAAACCTATCACTCATCCAAAACCAAAAAAAAGTCCATCACCTGAGCCCACATTCCAAGCCCATCACTCAAGCCCATATACCAAACTTACATCATATCTTTAGCCCACAACCCGAACACCACAAATGGACACTCAAGAGGACCAACTCAAACAACTCACTAAGCGTTTCGACGAATTGACCACTGTAATCGAAGGGCTCCAGGCCAAGTTCAGTGATCTAGAAAAAACCCTAAGCTCATCCATGATAAAGAACCTAGCCGAGCATGTCCAGAGAACAAGAGACTCTGCCTTCCACCAAGAAGCAATTTCTATTGAATCCAACCTTTCCTCCAAGCTTCCTAAGGAGTTCTCAAGCACTGATCTCCCAAATTTAAAGTCCACAGATGATCCTCGTTATCACCTCAAAGGATTTCGAGCCACCATGGTCCTTAAGGATATTGAACCAACACTATTCCCTACAGTCTTTCCACTCTCACTTGAACTAGTTTGCCAGAAGTTTACCTACTCTCTTTATGAGAAGGACACATCTACATGGGAAGACATTGTGCATGCCTTGATGACCCAGTACAAGGGGAACATCCAGGCCCATACCTCGACAAAAAACTTGAAATCTTGAGGCAAGGTGAGAAAGAAGGGTTCACTGCTTATTTGACAAGATGGAAGCAAGTTGCGGCCCAAATGGTCACTACTCCTGCTGAACCAGAAATGGTCAAGACCTTCATCTCCAGTCTATAGCCAAAGTACTAGGACCACCTAAAGTACTTAGGCCTCACCACCTTCCAAAAGGTCTATCACATCCGAGGAGACATAGAGGACGATTTGCTAAAGGGTGATACATCAAGCTCATCAAAACTCTATGAGCAGTAGCAACATCAGCCCACCTCACTCCTAGTTAAGAGTCAATCAGGATTGTTTCTTTAGGTTGAGTCGGAGAGTTCCTCTACATAGACATTTTCATTTCTTTCTTCTTTTTTCGAGTCTATGTCGTCAGGATTTTTTACCCCACTCTTAGCCCTGTAATAGTTTCATTGACATTAAAAAAAAATTATTCATTTTTATCCTTGATTTTAATTTGTGCTTTTAACTCAAAAATAATTCATGACCTCAAATTTTTACAATCAATAAAATTGAACATAATAAATGGACATTGCCCGAGAGGCCTTCTTTTCTTGAACTCCACAAAAATCATCAACCCTTTCCCATCACCTGTATTCATTTAATCCCTTGCAGCCCTTTGAGCCTTAAACACATACAAGCTACTTTCCTTCCTTGCCTACATCCATCTCACCCATGGGATTAAGTGATGCGTAGGAAAAGACATGTGCAAAAAAAATTATATATATATATATATGTATATAAACAGAAAAAAGAAATGAAATTCATACTCGACATACAACGAACCTAGTTCTGAAAGTCGAGTCAAAGCTTCCAACTCAAACACAATCAAATCCAAAATCCAGGTGCAAAAATTAGCAGTAAAAAAAAAAGACAAGAAAAAGTCAAGGCACATTTATTCACCACTGGGGGGCAACATGTTGGGACCTTTGAGCCTTCTTATCCTTTTCCTTCTTAACCCTGAATCTTAGCCAAACATTACAACCACAAAAGCCCTCTCACATGAGGCATTGTCCAAACAATCATCAAGAACTACGATGGTCTGATTCCATAAGGATACGTAGGAAGCCTTTTCTCGAGGTTCGACTCAATTAATGAATTTTTTAGGTCCACCCTTCCAAGTAACATGATTTACTTAGGGTTTTAAGCACAAATTCTTAGTTCATCACCCGACATAGACTTGAGTTTGAACCAATATTAATTCAGCCAACCACATTAATTCCCTACATGATCACCTTTCAGTCACAAATTTTTAGCCTTTCTTTTTGTTGCACCGATAGCCTTTTTTCTTTCACACACCCTGGGGGCTTTCTCTGACTCTCCTTAAGGTCATTGCTTTGATTTGACTCTTGTGTTCTTTTATTTGGGTGCGACATATCCCATAAAAAGCTTCATCATTTGAGTAATTTTCACCTCATCTATATCCTCGCGGGAAATCTAACTCAAGTTCATGACTTGAGCTAGCCTCTTTCTCAATGCTTTGGCCTTTTCGTGTAATCCACAAAATGACTTTAACCATGATTCTTCATCCATCCTTACCCTATAGGCTGGGGGTTTACCTATCCATCTGCCCCACCAAAAACTTGAGATCCACAAATATAACCTTACCCACATTCGTGCTATACTACCTATTCACCTACTCCACCACAAAGATAACCTTTTCCATGAGCTGGGGGCTTGCTCATGATCGAAAGTTATATCTTTGATTGATTTGGGGCTTAAGACCGCTCCATCACCATTTTAGGGAAGTATCGTACCATTGGCTGATCCCCTTGGTCATTCATTGCTTTGTCATACATAGCATATCATTCCATATGCATTACATTTCACGAACAATAATCATATCATGCATAATGCACCACAAGCATATCACTCATCATAATCATTTCATGCATATACATGCATAAGCATCACACACACTGTACATACGCACATCACATAGCACAATGCAAATAAGGCTAGAGCCCATCTTTGTTGAATCCTAGAATCGCTATATGCGATTAGTGTCTTGAATGTCTTTCGTGAACCCAAGTATGCCAATATGGCTATGTTAAACTTTCCCTCGACATCTTTTCTCATAATACCCATACATGCTATTTCCCTACCCCAGCCAGAATACTTTGCCTTTCATCTTGTGAGAACATTCATCTCTCCAGACTCAGTCAAAGTGGGGGCTTATTATCAGACACACACTTCATCACTCACATGTACTTTTCTCACAAGGTTTATGCTTACCCTAAGCTCACAAATATAACTCTAAGGGTTTATGCCTACCCTTAATTCACTTACTTTTCTTACGGGTTTATGCTTACCCTAATTCCTCTAAGGGTTTACCCTTAATTCCCTAGCCAGAATACTTTGACTTTTGTCTTGCGAGAACATTTGTCTCTCCAGACTCAGTCAAAGTGGGGGCTCCTTATCGATCGTATACTTCCTTACACATTTTTTACGCCTCAACGGCATCGCTCACAAGCACTTTTCTCATGGATTTTTGCTTACCCTAATCTTACAAATCTTACCTCTATGGGTTTATGCCTACCCTTAATCCACTTACTTTGCTTACAGGTTTATCCTTACCCTAAGCTTACAAATATTCTTCTCTAAGGGTTTATGCCTACCCTTAATCCACTCACTTTGCTTATGGGTTTATGCTTACCATCATTCCTTATCTCAAGAGCTTATGCTTACTCTTGGTTCTCCCTCTAAGAGTTTATGCTTACTCTTAATTGCATCATTTTTCTTATGGGTTTTTGCTTACCCTCATCCCTCAAGAGTTTTTGCTTACTCTTGATTCTTCCCCTAAGAGTTTATTCTTACTCTTAACACATCACTTTGCTTAGGGTTTATGCTTACCCTCATACCTTCTCTCAAGATTTTATACTTACTAAGAGTTTATGCTTACTCTTATCACATCATCCTTACCCATGGGTTTATGCTTACCCTCATCTCTCAAGATTTTATTCTTACTCTTGTTTCTTCCTCTAAGAATGTATGCTTACTCTTAGTTGCACATATCTTCTCACGGGTTTATGCTGACCCAAAGACACATCATACCTTTATCAAGAGTTTATACTTACACTTGACTTGTCACAGTTTCCACCAAGTGTTTATGCTTACTCTTGGCCCACAATGGTTTTATGTATACCCTGAGCTATTTTCTCGCGAGTTTATGCTTACTCACGCACGCCTTTTCAAGAGTTTGTGCTTACTCTTGATCAATCCCGTCTACACAACTTTTCATCATTGTCCTAAGGGTTTATGCTTACCCAAGGGATAGTTCCGAAGGATCCAAGCACATCCGGAGGAACCAGACACTTCGTCCACCATCATCCTGAGGATCCAGGCGCTTCTAAGGGATTAAACCGCATGGGGCGCAATTACAGGGAAAACTAACATTTGTTTTGCAGGTACCGGCGTTAAAAAGGGTGAACCAAGGTCGCACAACGTCTTGAGTTATCTTCTGTCCCGACAGAAATACTTTGACTTTCATCTTGCAAGTTTATGCTTACTCTCAAGACTCAGTCAAAGTGGGGGCTTCTGTAGACACCTAAATGTGTCTCCCCAATGTAGAGACTAATGATGAACATACCATATTGCCATCAAGTCCAACTAAGGGTATTTGATGATGAAAATGCATAATACACCTCAAACATTTACCTAAACCGTGTTTAAAGAGCATTGGAAGCAATTGTTAGGTTTCACGATGATTACGGGATTTATCTATATTTTTTCACCATTTTTAGGAATTTTTCATATTTTTTATGTGCATTTTTCCATATTTTATATTCACAAAAAAATAAAAAATGTCATTTTGCATCATAAAATATTTTTAAAAATCATAAAAATAATTTTATAATTTATTTATATTTTTCAATATTTTTATCATATTTTTAGAGCTTTTTATAGAAATTTTTTTGGGTTTTTGAATGCTTAGGGGCATTTTTGTCATTTCCAAATGTTGAAAATTATTCCAAAAAGCATATTAGTGTTTTTCATACTTTTCATAATTTTTAATAATTTTTCTGTAAATTTTAGAGCTTTTGGAGGCTTCTAGAACATTCTAAGACGTTTTGGGACGTCCCATAACATTCTGGAACATTCTAGATCATTACGGGATATCCCGGAGCATCTCGGGACACCCCGGAATATTCCGGAATATCAAAGATTACATAATATATTCATAATCAAATAAAAATTGCATAATAATCCCGTAAATCACGCGCAAAATCAAGCAAAAACATCGACCCGGATCAGACCAGCACCAGACCTGCGTCTAGACACAGGTCATATTACACTGACCTGCGTCTAGACGCATGTCCCTTGTCCTTTCGGGTGCTTCGTTGCTGCTTATGGCCTATAAATACACGTCCTTCTAAGCTTTTCAACAGACGCCAACACCACCAATCCCTCCCTTGCATTGCATACTTCAATCCCAAACACTTATACCACATCAAACATCTCTCAACACTCATCTATGCACATTGCAAATTATCAACTCAATAAACTTTAAACATTCATCATCATCAAACCCCCCTTGGTTGTGTCAATCAAAGGCATTAGAAAGTACAATTCCTGAAGTCTCTACTTCAATTCTATTCATTCTAAGCTTATTTTTTATTTATAAATCAATCAAAATGATGATCTTTAATAATGGTTAATGAGTTCAGTAATCTGAAGGTTTTATGTGAATTTTAATACTTAAGTTCATGTCTGTCATATTAATGTTAGCACTTTAATAGTTATGTTGAACCTTAGTTTTGATGATGACAATATAATAGGATAAAATAGATTTAAGGAGAATCAACTAAAAGCAATTTTGGTTGAAATTAAATTTATTTTATATTTCCTATATTTTATGTTATATATTTATAGAGAATGAATTTGATGAGTGACTAATTCATATTAAATATATTTCATTTAATATATTTGGTATTTTATAGAATATATTTATTGGGAATAAAATTAGAGGAGCATCTAATTTTTAAGATAAATATATTTTATATTCTAACTCTTATATATTAGGAAAAATTGCCAAGAATAAGCCAACCTTTGGCCGATCTTCCACATTTAAGCCAACCTTTTGAAAATCCAGAAATAAGCTAACCTTGTTATCATTTAAGCCAAAAATAGGTTAAACGATTATTTAATCTATTAGTTATCGGTTGTTTTAAGTTACTGTTATCATTTAAAGCAAAAAATAGGTTGAATGATTATAAAATAGTGATAAAAAACAATCGAAAATAACATGTTAAATAATCATTTGACCTATTTTTGGCTTAAATGATAACAAGGTTAGCTTATTTCTGGATTTTCAAAAGGTTGGCTTATTTGTGGAAGATCGCCCAAAGGTTGGCTTATTTTTGGCAATTTTTCCTATATATTATACTGTTTATTTTGAGATACTAATTTTATGTGTGGTACAGGTATTTTTGGTTGGCTCTCTAGTATAAGACTAGAATACTAATATATATGTTACTCTTATATTATGCTTAAGCTAAATTATGTGTATTTGGTTTATGTATGTTATTTTAGTAACCTATTATTTATAATTAGTAGTAGTAGTTAATTAATTATTTTTGTTTTTATCTAAACCGTGTTTTTTACTATTAGAGAGTCCTTAGGAATTTGTTAAGTGTTAATTAAAAATTCAATTTTTAATTATACTAATTTCATACGTGTAATAGGTTGCTTACCAAATTTATTTAGGTGCCTTTAGAATTAGTTTCTAGTAAACCCATTATAATAGGTAATAAGTAGTGGAATTATTTTCTCCTTGTTTTATGCGTGTGGTTTTAGTTTGTTAGGAATTAGTTTTAGTTAGTTTTGAGTCAATCCATCTTACTAGGATTGCTTAGTGGATGGTTGATTAGTTTTTGGTCATGCATAATATTAGGGAGTATTGTTAGTTAGTGGGCTTTATTTTTTCAAGTTAAAAATTCTATTTTTTTTCTTTCTTTAAAAATAAAACTCACGTATGATTAGTAGTTAGTGGTGTCTTATTTTAGAAAATAAAAATATATTTCTTCTTGGTCAATCCCACGTAAATAGCAATAGGTTAGTGGGAGTTAGTCTTAGTAATAGTTAGTTTTTGAAATTAAAATTAAAATTTTAATTCTTTGTTTTATTCCCACTAAGTTTTAGAATTAGTAAGTCTGACTAAGTATTTGGTCTTATATTAGGGTTTATTTCTTTGTTAGTTTTTGCAATTGTCTTGGTCAAGTTTTGTAGGTAGTGGATGACATGGCACTACTCCAACACACTACTCCATGATCACGTGCATTTCTTCTCTTCCAAGACAAAGCAGTTCGAAATTCTTTAAATAGAGAAAGCAACCAGAATTCAAGTGTATCACAATCAACCACAAACAAGAGAAGATTATAAGAGCAAGTTTTGAGTGTCAAAAGTATACAAGAGTTCTTTATAATTTTCTTTCTTTAGTATTTCAATTGTAATTCATTAGTGATAAGGGTTGTGTGAGAGAAGAAAAATCAAAAGAGAATATTTGATTGTAATCAGAAAAAGAAAAAGAGAGAATTCAGATTTCATTCGAAATCTGAGGTGAGAAAAATCGAACTTTAGTAAGTTCGTGGCATCAGTTCAGGGGGAACAGGTGTCAGGGGGAACAAGTTCCTAGTGGAACGATTGAGAATAGAGAAAGGTCCTTTATAGGTTGTAACAAAGTCGTTGGCCTATATTAATAAGAGAAGTCAAAGAGTCAAAATCCCTCGTGGTCAAGGTTTTTCTTCCTAACTGGGCCTAGGAAGTTTTCCTTGTAGGTTAAATCTCTTTGTCTTTATTTCTGTTTATTGTTTTATTTGAGTTTGAGTTTGAAATTCCGCTAAAATCTCTAAAACTCCCTCAACTACAATTCACCCCCCCTCTTGTAGTTGTTATTCAGATTACATCAATTGGTATCAGAGCCAGTTCCTCCAGGAACAGGTAACACTGCGGAGCAAAATCCTGAAAAATGAATACTACGGGAGAAAGACTCGAAGAAGGTTACTCAACCCAGAGACCACCTATGTTCAATGGAAAGCACTATCCATACTGGAAAAACAGAATGGAAATCTTCATTCAAGGAGAAAACTATCAAGTATGGAGAGTGATTGAAATAGGTGATTTCGAAGTCACTACAACAAATGAGAAAGGAGAGGTGGTTCCTAAACCTCTGGAAAGGTTTAACAAGGAGGACTTCGAGAAGAAGGAAATGAATAGTCTGGCAAAGAAGCTTATCGTTTGTGGTCTTAGACCTCATGAACACAATCGTGTCATGGGATGCAAAACTACAAAGCAAATGTGGGAACTATTACAGGTGACACATGAAGGAACAAGCGAGGTTAAAAGAGCCAAAATCGACATGCTCATGCACAAGTACGAACTGTTCCAAATGAAGCCAAAGGAGTCTATTCATGATATGTTAACTCGGTTTTCTAACATAATCAATGAATTAGATTCACTGGGCAAGAAGATCACTCCTGAAGAACAGGTACGAAAAGTTCTGAGAAGTCTGCCTCAAGATGATAAATGGATGGCTAAAGTCACGGCACTGCAAGAAACAAAGGACTTCACCACTTTCAACATAGAACAACTTGCAGGTTCCCTGATGACTCACGAAATTCATCTCGGATCTAAGGAAGTCGAACCTGTGAAAAACAAAGCAATAGCCCTGAAGGTCGAAAGTGAAGGAGAATCAGATTCAGAAGATGAAGAAACAGCAATGATGGTAAGGAAGTTCAAAAAGTTCTATACCAAAAAGTACAAACAGGCGAAGAAACCAACAAAGTTTAAATGTCACAAATGCGGTGAATCTGATCACTTCATAAACGATTGTCCAACATGGGAGAATGAGAAAGGTAAAGGGAAAACTAGAGAAAAGGGAAAGGAAATTCAGAAACCTTTTTCAAAGAAGGAAACGAGAAGGGCTATGATTGCTGCGTGGGGTGAATCTGACTCAGACGAGGAACAGGAACAAGATACAGAAGAAACAGCCCACTTATGTCTGATGGCGAGGACAGATGAACTTGAGGAACCATCCGATTCTAAGGTAAGTCTTCTTTCAATTAATAAAGAATTAAGTAAAATGTCAAAGAATAAAATTTCAGAATTACTAATTGAGACACTAGAGGACTATAAAGAAGTATGCTTAAATAGAGATCAACTTGAAAAAGCCTTGGAAGTATCCAAGGAACATACAACATGGTTAAGCACACTTCGGTCAGAAATAGAAACTAGATTTTTCAATCTATTTGACAAAAATAGAGAAATTCAAGAAAACTTTGAAAAAGTCAAAAACGAGAATTATCTCTTCAATATGAAACTGGCAGAACTACAACTTCTTGTTCCTGAAGGAACAGGTTCCTCTTCAGAGACGAGTTACGAATTTGAAAAACTGAAAAACGATTATGAAAAACTTTTACATGAAAATGAGTCTCTAAAAAGGAATCTAGATCCTCTCAAAAAGAAACTTCCTAACGTTGTAAGCTGGATTGAAAAATTCCAGAACAAAGAAAAGGAAGGTCTGGGCTATAAGAAAAACAAAAACAAAAAGAAGTATGTAGATTTGCCTAGTCAAAAGATCTGTTCCTTCTGCGGTAAAACTGGTCACTTTGTGGACAGTTGCACCTCTAAGAAAGAACAAGATGAGAAAAACTCTACTTTTGTCAAAAAGATCTGGAAAGAAAAATTGATTTCTGATTTATCAAAGGAACCCAAGCAGGACTAGGTTCCTCATTCTAACGTTTGATTGTGGATGCAGGCTGAAGTGAGGGGGAACAACCAGTGGTACCTTGACAGCGGTTGTTCGAAGCACATGACAGGAGACAAATCTGAGTTCCTTTCACTTGCAGTCTACCATGGAGGATCTGTGACGTTTGGAGACAACCAGAAAGGAGAAATAGTTGCTGTAGGCAAAATTGGAAAGTCACAGATGAACTCCATTGATAATGTCTTTTTAGTCGAGGGTCTCAAACATAATTTACTTAGTATTTCTCAGTTTTGTGATAAAGGAAACAATGTTAGTTTTACGAACAATAATTGTGTAGTTAGTGATAGTCGAACAGGGAACAAGGTACTTGAAGGAATCAGAAAAGGGAACACGTATGTTGTGGACCTAGATCTAGTTCCTAGTAACAGCTTAAAATTCTTGAGCGTGATTGAGGAGGATCCTTTACTCTGGCATAGAAGATGCGGACATGCAAGCTTTACTGTCCCAAACAAATTAAATTCAAAGAATTTAGTTGTGGGATTGCCTACAATGAAATATTCTATGAATGAGATTTGTGATGCATGCGCAAAGGGAAAACAGGTTAGATCCTCCTTCAAATTAAAGAAGATGGTGAGCACACAAAATCCCTTGGAATTACTTCACATGGATTTGTGTGGTCCAATAAGAATCCAAAGCAGATCAGGTAAGAAATATGTTTTTGTTATAGTTGATGATTTTTCTAGATTTACATGGGTTATTTTTCTTCATAGCAAAGATGAAACATTTGATGAATTTGTCGCATTTGCTACAAAAGTTCAAAGGGTCAGTGGTTTTAAAATTAAACACTTAAGATCTGACCATGGTAAGGAATTTGAAAACTCAAAGTTTGATGAGTTTTGCAGGGAACAAGGTCTAGATCATCATTTCTCAGCACCAAGAACTCCACAACAAAATGGAGTGGTAGAAAGAAAAAATCGTACTTTAGAAGACATGGCTAGAACAATGTTAATCGCTAGCGGTCTACCAAAGAACTTTTGGGCAGAAGCCGTGAATACGGCTTGTTACATTATAAATCGTGCTATGATCAGACCTATCTCAAATAAAACTCCATATGAACTTTTTAAAGGAAGGAAACCTAATATTTCTTACTTTTGTATTTTTGGCTGTAAGTGCTCTGCTCATAATAATGGAAAAGACAATCTTGGTAAGTTTGATCAAAGAAGTGATGAAGCAGTCTTTTTAGGATATGCATTGAATAGCAAAGCATATCGTGTCTATAATAAAAGGACAATGTGTGTCGAGGAAAGTGTCCATGTTATTTTTTATGAGACTAACAGTTTGCAGGAAGAAGTTGTTGAAGAAGATTTTGAGATTGGTCTGGCACGACCAGATGAGTCTCAAAAGGAAGACGAGGAGCAAATTGCAAATAAACAGAAGGATCTAGTTCCTGAGGAACAAGTTCCCGAAGAACCAGTTCCTCAAGATGATGAACCAGAAGAAGTTGAAGAAGAAGAACAGGTTCCTGAATCAAACAATGAGATGCAAAGAGGAAGAACTAGTCAAGTCTTTGAACCAAAACCATGGAAACACCAAAGTTCTCATCCTTTGGATCTAATAATGAGCGACATGGAGAAAGGAATACAAACTCGATCTCAGATGAGGAACTTTTACACGTTTCATGCATTCCTTTCCATGTTAGAGCCCAAAAATCATGAAGAAGCTCTAGGAGACTCAGCTTGGGTGACGGCCATGCAAGAAGAACTAAATGAGTTCGAGAGAAACAAGGTATGGCACCTAGAACCTAAACCTAAGTCTCAAAAGGTAATTGGTTTAAAATGGGTCTTTAGAAATAAATTAGATGAACATGGTACAGTGGTAAGAAACAAGGCTAGGTTAGTTGTCAAAGGCTATAACCAGCAGGAAGGTATAGACTTTGATGAAACCTTTGCACCTGTAGCAAGATTAGAGGCAATAAGAATTTTAATAGCTTTCGCATCTTATATGGGTTTTAGAATGTATAAGATGGACGTCAAATGTGCATTTCTAAATGGATATTTAAATGAAGACGTCTATGTGGAACAGCCACCTGGTTTCGAAAATCCAAAATTTCAAAACTTTGTTTTCAAACTAGATAAAGTGCTCTATGGTCTTAAACAAGCCCCTAGATCGTGGTATGAAAGACTGTCAAAATTCTTATTATCAAATAACTTTGTTAGAGGAAGAGTTGATAGAACCTTGTTCCTCAAGTCAAAAGGAACTGATATATTAGTAGTACAGATTTATGTTGATGATATTATTTTTGGAGCTACTAACGATTCTTTGTGTGAAGAGTTTGCAAGTCTCATGAGCAATGGATTTGAAATGAGTATGATGGGTGAATTAAATTTCTTTCTCGGTTTGCAAATTAAGCAAACTGAAAAAGGAACTATGATCCATCAACAAAAATATGTAAAGGAGCTCTTGAAAAAATATGGACTAGAAAATTCCAAGACAAATCATACACCAATGGGAACAGGTACAAGGTTGGATGAAGATATAAATGGTAAGTCGGTAAATGAGAAACAGTACCGAGGTATGATTGGATCTTTACTTTATCTAACCGCGAGTAGACCTGATATAGCTTTTAGTGTAGATGTATGTGCTCGTTTCCAATCAAATCCAAAGGAATCTCACTTAACTGCGGTTAAGAGAATTCTTAGGTATTTGAAGGGAACCGATGATTTATGTCTTTTTTACCCTCGAAGCGACATTTTTGATCTAACAAGCTATGCAGATGCAGACTATGCAGGAGATCTTGTAAATAGAAAAAGCACGTCTGGTATCGCACAATATTTGGGAAACAATTTGGTATCCTGGAGTTGGAAAAAGCAAAATACAGTGGCCTTGTCCACAGCTAAGGCGGAATATGTAGCAGCAGCTGCATGTTGTTCTCAGGTATTATGGATAAAACAACAAGTACGCGATTTTGGAATTAAATTTGAATGTGTCCCTATTTATTGTGATAATACTAGTTCTATATGTATTTCTAAAGATCCAGTGCATCATTCTAGAGTGAAGCATATTCACATTAGGCATCATTTCCTAAAAGATTATGTTGAGAAAGGTTTGGTAAAAGTATTATTTTGCGAAACTGAAAAACAAATTGCTGATATCTTTACCGAACCATTACCAAGAGAAAAATTTGAATGCATTCGACTAGAGCTAGGAATGCTTAAAATTCATTAACTATTTTTTGTCATAAAATAATTCTCCAAATGTTGTCAAATATATTGGTTATGATAAGCTTGCAAAATCAGTGTGAATTTTATAATTCATAACAATTTATGGATTATTTAAATCTCGCTGAGATCTTTATAATATTACCCTTATGGTCCAAATATTTGATAATGCTTGTATAATTAATTTGATGAGCAAATCTCTATAATAATTTCTTTGTTTTATTTAGTGACAAAAATAATTCTTTTGTCATAATATTAAATAATAATTATTATAATTAAAATAAAAAAAATAAAAAAAAAACCAAACAAACCGTGTTCAGCAAAAATAAAGGAAGTTATAATTCAAATTTAAAAGTAGTCCAAAGTGGGTACATGAGACTAGGAAACAAAATCAACCAAATATTTTTTCCTCCATTTTATTCTCCCAAATCCCACAAAAAGAGGAAAGAAATTTTTCCAACTCACTCCACTCCTCCCTCACGTCACTCTCCCTCCTTCACCCATCAACATCAACCACTTTCTATACTTCTACACTCCACCCATCACCATCAAAACTCCATCCTTCACACTACCCCATACTTACACAACCATCATTACACCCCTCACCACTTCCAATTACCGTCCTTTCTCTCTATCTCCTCACATTTTCTTTCTTCTTCAACACACCAACATCGTCTCTCTCTCTCTCTCCAAAATAATTTTCAGATTTTTTCTTCATCTTCAACCTTCATCTCCTCAACTTCAAACATCTAAAAATGGCACCAAAAAGAAAAGCCACTCTACCAAAACCAAAGTCACCATCACCAACTCCAAAAAGATCCTCAAGAAGAAAGATCATCATCAACGAAAGTGATGATGAAAAAACCCACGACGTTCAGCCTTCTCCCTCCTTTCAAGAATCAATTTCGAAACCACAATCGGAGGATGTTTCTCATGCCGAAAGTGACATGCAAGAGGATGATGATGCCACAATCTCCACAAAACGGGGTAAGCAAAAACGTTCTCTTAAATTCTTGGTTGGATGTCGAGTAGATATGGAGTGGGTGACACCAAATTGGCCTGAATTTTCACGCATAATTGCCAAACAAAAATGGGCCAAATTGGTTGACATTCACGCTAATGAAGGTCTTTATGAAAAGGAGATGGAAGATATAACTAGAGTGTTTGATGTTAAAAATGAAATGGCAATTCTCTTGATTAATGGACAACTTCACACTTTCTTTGAAAAAGATTTAGGTAAATGGTTAGATGTTCCTAACTTGAGCTTTGATGAGTTGGTAGGGGGAAAAGATAGAGTGAACTTAAAAGGAAAGAAAAATGGAGATATAGTCAACTTTTTTGGAGGTAATCCTAAGCTTAATTCGGTTCCTCAAGATGTGTTAAGTCCATTTCATAAAATGATTTTTCAGTTTGTAAAACGTTTTCTCCATCCCCGTCCTCAAAAACGTGGAATAGCAAATCTTCTTGATCTTTGTCTTATGTACTGTCTCATTCACTACATGCCCATAAATTTCCCCTCTCTTTTCTTGAAACAAGTGGCCCATACTGTCAAAAATAAAAATGTGTTGGGATATGGTAATATTTTCACAAAAATCTTTAAATGTTTAAATATACCACTTGCACCTCAACCTACATTTCCACTCAAGAAAGAGGATATATTGGACGAGGGAATGGTGGAGAGACATGGACTGTGTATGGACGACGGGGAGGTGATAACGACAAAAGAAAAGATTCGACGAGAGCTTGTTCGTACCTCGGCCAGTGGCTCGGCTGAACCCACGGCCTTCAATGAAAATTTGGCAAGTGGTTCGGCTGATCCTACACGAGCCAAGGGAAAGGCACCAATGGAAAGTGTCCCCACCGAGCAACCGAGCATGGATTGGGTTTTAATGACTAGCGGTGGTACGGTTGGCCGGGAGTTGAAACAACTTCAAGATCTGGTTCGAAGTGCAATTGTCAAGCTTGAGGACATGGATGGGCGGATAGGCCGATTGGATGAGAAGCTAGCCTCGGTTAAGGCCGATTTAATCAACAACATTCGGTTGAATCGCCTTCAACTAGAGGAGCAGATTGAGAAGACGGCTTCCCATTTTGTTCGATCCGGTTGAACTTTTACTTTCATGGATTGTAATTAACTTTTACTTTTGCTGAACTTATTCAAACTATCTCTAGCATCAGGTCCTCACGACCTCCTGCTAAGTACTATTTTCTTTGTTTTTGTTGCTCTTCTTTCATTTTGCTTCCTGACTCGAAACATCTTAACTTTGCTTTCTGTTCATTCATGCTCATCTTTAATTTTGCTTGCATATTTGATTCGTTTGGATGGCTAATATTATTAGATTATATGCTTGAGAATTTTATGATCCTAGAAAAATTGTTTGCTTAACATAGTTAAGTACTGCAGGTTTATCCCTAGTCATTTGATGATGACCAAAGGGGGAAGAAAAATGACATACATGGTTAAGTTTTTTTAAGTATATTCTATGCTGTTAGTATGATTACTATGATTACTTGTGATGTTTCCTTGATGTTTTTTAAATAAAAAAAAATGTCATTATATTTGCCATCATCAAAAAGGGGGAATATTGTTGAACCTTAGTTTTGATGATGACAATATAATAGGATAAAATAGATTTAAGGAGAATCAACTAAAAGCAATTTTGGTTGAAATTAAATTTATTTTATATTTCGTATATTTTATGTTATATATTTATAGAGAATGAATTTGATGAGTGTCTAATTCATATTAAATATATTTCATTTAATATATTTGGTATTTTATAGAATATATTTATTGGGAATAAAATTAGAGGAGCATCTAATTTTTAAGATAAATATATTTTATATTCTAACTCTTATATTATACTGTTTTATTTTGAGATACTAATTTTATGTGTGGTACAGGTATTTTTGGTTGGCTCTCTAGTATAAGACTAGAATACTAATATATATGTTACTCTTATATTATGCTTAAGCTAAATTATGTGTATTTGGTTTATGTATGTTATTTTAGTAACCTATTATTTATAATTAGTAGTAGTAGTTAATTAATTATTTTTGTTTTTATCTAAACCGTGTGTTTTACTATTAGAGAGTCCTTAGGAATTTTTTAAGTGTTAATTAAAAATTCAATTTTTAATTATACTAATTTCATACGTGTAATAGGATGCTTACCAAGTTTATTTAGGTGTCTTTAGAATTAGTTTCTAGTAAACCCATTATAATAGGTAATGGGTAGTGGAATTATTTTCTCCTTGTTTTATGCGTGTGGTTTTAGTTTGTTAGGAATTAGTTTTAGTTAGTTTTGAGTCAATCCATCTTACTAGGATTGCTTAGTGGATGGTTGATTAGTTTTTGGTCATGCATAATATTAGGGAGTATTGTTAGTTAGTGGGCTTTATTTTTTCAAGTTAAAAATTCTATTTTTTTTCTTTCTTTAAAAATAAAACTCACGTATGATTAGTAGTTAGTGGTGTCTTATTTTAGAAAATAAAAATATATTTCTTCTTGGTCAATCCCACGTAAATAGCAATAGGTTAGTGGGAGTTAGTCTTAGTAATAGTTAGTTTTTGAAATTAAAATTAAAATTTTAATTCTTTGTTTTATTCCCACTAAGTTTTAGAATTAGTAAGTCTGACTAAGTATTTGGTCTTATATTAGGGTTTTTTACTTTGTTAGTTTTTGCAATTGTCTTGGTCAAGTTTTGTAGGTAGTGGATGACATGGCACTACTCCAACACACTACTCCATGATCACGTGCATTTCTTCTCTTCCAAGACAAAGCAGTTCGAAATTCTTTAAATAGAGAAAGCAACCAGAATTCAAGTGTATCACAATCAACCACAAACACGAGAAGATTATAAGAGCAAGTTTTCAAGTGTCAAAAGTATACAAGAGTTCTTTATAATTTTCTTTCTTTAGTATTTCAATTGTAATTCATTAGTGATAAGGGTTGTGTGAGAGAAGAAAAATCAAAAGAGAATATTTGATTGTAATCAGAAAAAGAAAAAGAGAGAATTCAGATTTCATTCGAAATCTGAGGTGAGAAAAATCGAACTTTAGTAAGTTCGTGGCATCAGTTCAGGGGGAACAGGTGTCAGGGGGAACAAGTTCCTAGTGGAACGATTGAGAATAGAGAAAGGTCCTTTATAGGTTGTAACAGAGTCGTTGGCCTATATTAATAAGAGAAGTCAAAGAGTTAAAATCCCTCGTGGTCAAGGTTTTTCTTCCTAACTGGGCCTAGGAAGTTTTCCTTGTAGGTTAAATCTCTTTGTCTTTATTTCTGTTTATTGTTTTATTCGAGTTTGAGTTTGAAATTCCGCTTAAATCTCAAAAACTCCCTCAACTACAATTCACCCCCCTCTTGTAGTTGTTATTCAGATTACATCAAGTTATTTTAATCTGATCGGCCATGGATTATAAATTTTCAATATTGATGCATAATAATTTATGACTCATATTAATTAGATCTGTTATCATGTATTGATTTAATATAAAAACTTCAGTTTTTATGTCGTTGATAAATTTATTTTTAATATAACGATTTATTCATTAAGTTGAATATTTCAAGCAATTATTATGATAATAATCCTGATTAATTTAGGAAAATTTCATATAAATAATCTCAATTATTGGATGTCTTCCAATATTAATCCCAACTATTAGTTATTGCAGTATAATCCAAACTTTGGGGGTTGTTTTATGATATTAGTCCATTGACTTATTTAACCTATTGTAATCGGTCACCAATTCATAAAGTATTCGTTATCTTTCCTCTTTTCTTATTTATTGTATTTGACTATACCTTCCTTCCTTTTTTACGAAGGAAATCGGAGCCGGTCAAAAGTTAGTATGGACTAATATCATAAAACTACCCCCTTAGTTTGGATTATAGTGTAATAACCTATAGTTGAGATTAATATTGGAAGACCTCCAATAGTTGGGATTATTCATATGAATTTTTCCATTAATTTATGTGTCATATTAGATCTGGCCTGATTATGAATGAAATTACAATTATTCTTGTTAACGTTGATATGACATCTGTTTTTAAGTATTAAAAGTCGCATATAATTAATTTATACTCTATGTTTTATTTATGTTTATATTGGTTGATCAAACAACACATCAAACCACATATTCTTGGAACACACTTTGAACTTGCACATATATTTTTTTGTATTCTTTTATTACTTCCTCCATTTCAAAATAAATGCAACAATTTCTATTTCAGGAAGTTTCAAAATAAATGCAACAATTTTAATCTTTCCATTTTTGTAAGTATTTTATTTCTATCTCTCACATCCACTTTCTCTCTCTATCCCTTTTACTCTCACAACAAAAAAATGCCTAGGAGTCCGCACAACCTAATTTGTTGCATTTTTTTTGGAACGGAGGAAGTATGTGTTTTATTCATATTTTATTTGATTTATTATTAAGATGTTTAATATGGACTTAATTCACAGTGGTCACAATAATTAGTCCTAATTTGCAAATAATTCAAACCCACCTAGTAACATGCGCTTTTAGGATATAAAACGGAGATATCTATGTATTCGGGATTAATAATAATACGACCACAAAAAGAGACCTAGTAGAGACGGCTTACAGGCGGGCGGGCCCAATGCACGATTGGCTCATAACATGTCCCCGAACCCATACTCTGGTACACGACCATATGGGCCGATTGCTGCTGAAAGGCCATGTCATATTCCTCGGGAATTTGCTGGCATTGCTATTTCTTCGGTGTCCATGGGCCGTATAAACGCACGAGGACTCTTACTAACCCACATTCACGTGTGGTGTTAACGAGTATTCAAAACAACTTGTGACGTAGGCGGCCGGTAAAAACGACCCCTACACAAGGGGCATTCACCAAGAGATGGGAAACTTCACCAACAGCGTCTGCATAGCCCAAGTACAAAGAGCCTTCAACTAGATCGAACTGAAGGGATTCACTTGGTGGGACGCAGAGGTAAAAGTGGGGATGATAGATCTCAAATGTACACCGCTGGAGGAAAGGCTCTACAGCTGGAAGGAGAAGATTCCGGTCACGCAGGACGAAACCACACAGGAAGATCGGGAAAATCTTCAGAAGTTGGCCAACATCATTGAACCCATGACTTTCTCGACCTAGTTTTAAAACTAATGCCTACCATCTCTATAAGAGCACTTGTACTCATGAAGGAATTTTTCCTTTATCCCTCTCTCTCCACCACTTTCTCACTCATCATTTATCAATTTAAGAAAATTTCATTCATCTCCATCATAACCATGACCCAAAAAAAATCTTCATCCCTCTCTCTCTTACTTTTCTACTTTACCCCACAACACTTTATCTCTATTCCACCTCATTTTTTAATTATAATTAAATGTTAAATAACACTTATCTACATTAATTTATTAGGAAAAATAATAAAGTAAGATTAGTGATTAATTAATTCGGATAAATTAAAATCGAATTACGATCGGACATCAATAAGTATTATTTAAATCGGATTAATTTAAAAGTGCTAATTAATCAAAACGGATTAATTATATAAGTTCAGATTATTTAGCTAAATCAGATTAAATTAAGAAATTCATGAATAAAGTTTATTTTATTTTTTCCTAACTTTTTTTTCCTTCTTTTACCTATTTATAACTAATTTTTTCAATTTCTTTTGGAAGAATAGAGAAATTTTTAAGAGGGAGATATGGAGATGTGAAATAAAATATAACAAAATGGGTGTTTATTTATAGATCTCGAAAAATTATGAATTTTGGTTATTTTATTTTATTTTTATAATTTTTTTATAACTGAGAAAATTGCCAAATAAAATTTCAGGAATTTAATTAAATGGAACAACATGGACACGTGTCGCAAGAGTACTGGACCACGTGTCCATGCTGTGTCTGCCATCAAGATTGCTTCCTATTTAATGCAACAATTCAACCAAAGTCTCGTTTTGTATACAAGGACCCAAAAAAAAAAAAGATTCAGCTCTTTCAACGCGGGACCCACCACAATATTTTGCTTCATCTTCTTCGTCATTCTAAGACGCTTCAAATGACCGGTCATTCCAAGACCCAAAATTTCTCATCCATTTTCATCATAACAGCTCAAGACCCATTTGTTCTTGTCATGAAATGATTTTTTCCTTCATTACTACAGATGCTCTAATGAACACAAACCTGACCTCATGTTCATTTCAGAAACCCGAATTGGGCCTAGCCATGCTGAAAAAATCCTTGAACCATCACCCAATGATAAGTTCTTCTATGCGGAGGCGAGGGGTTTCTCAAGGGGGTCTTCTTGTCATGTGGGTGTAATGACCCAGATTTTATTGGTATTTTTGCCGATAATTATGTGTATTTATGTGTATTTCTGTGTTAGTTCAAATTTATTTTTGAACTATTTATTTTATTTTTATATGAATAATTTCGATTTAATTCGAAATATTTGTTTTTCAGTTTTTATTATTTATTTTAATTATTATTTAATTAATTAGAATTTTTATTTAAATTTTCTAATTAGTTATTTAATATTTTGGGCTAAATCGATTTGTGCATGATTAATCATGCGGTTTTTGCAAATTAGCCCAATGGATCACGAGAGCCCATTTTTAGGCCCATTTGTCCCTCTTGGCCGGTTTTCTTAAGTGGCATGGCAAGGATTTGCCACTTGCCTTGTGTTCACACCTTAACTCACTCTATAAATAGATGAGTTAGTAAGGCTTAAATCTCATTTTTGGCTCATTTGTCATCTTAACACATTTTGCCATCAAGTTTGATCACCAAATTTTCCCTCCACTTTCTCCCTTGCCTCACGCCATTTTGGAGCAATTGAGACCCATCAATTGTTCATCATCTTTCCTAGCCCAAAACTTAAAGATTCAAAGTCTATTGATCTTTAAGTATTCAAACACAATCTTAAACACAATTATTTCATTCAAAGATCTCTAGTTCGGGATTGGTTTTGGGTTCGTGTTCGTGTGCAAGTGTGGGTGTTCGAGTGAAGACGGTGTTCGGTGGTGGTGTGCGTGCATAGCAGCCGTGCAACAGCAGCACGTGGGTCGTGGTTGGTTCGTGCAGTCGTGTGGTTCGTGGGTTCGTGTGCAAGAACCGTGGTGCAAGCCGTGTGTGCCGTGTTGTGTGGCCGTGTGAGTCGAGTTTCCGGGCTGCATTTGTGTGTTGATTTGTGTGTATATCTTCAATAAGGTAACATGCTTTCTCAACCTTTTTGGTATACTATGTTGATAGTATAGATTAAATGCATGTATGGGTTATTCGGTGATGAATATTCATGATTTTATGTATGGTTTATATTCTGAATTTTTTATGTGTTTATGTGATATTTTGATGATGGATTCGATGATTTTATGATTGAATTTATGTTGTTTTATGATCATGATAATTATGTTAAAGTTTGATGAATTTTGGATAAGTTAAAGTTGAATTTTCGAATGATTGATGATGATGATAGGCGTGTGATGTTTGGTGTTTGGATGAGTTCTTGATTGAAGTTCTTGAATCTTGATTGAGTTCTTGATTGGAGATCTTGAATCTTGAATGAGTTCTTTATGAGTTCTTGATGAGTCTTTATGAGTTCTTGATTGAATCTTGAAAGTTAAAGAAAATGGTTTAAAAGATAAAGAAAGTTAAAGATTGTGCCTAATATGATTAAGGAATGGTTAAAGGTTGATGAATTATGGTTGGTTAGGCTCAAGATCAAGGCGTTAAGGCAATCTTGAGTATAACTTCGATGTCTTAACTAGTTATTTTCAAGAATCAAGGCATTGAGGCAATTCTTGAATATAATTTAGTGAGGTTGAGATAATAACATGATTAAAATGATTAAAGATTTAATTAAAGATTAGCTTGATTTCATTTCTAGACGTCTGATACTTTGAGTAAGAGTCATTGTATTTGGGTTAAGACGTTGCCCC
The DNA here is from genome assembly GCA_951394345.1 of Salicornia ramosissima. NCBI lineage: Eukaryota > Viridiplantae > Streptophyta > Magnoliopsida > Caryophyllales > Amaranthaceae > Salicornia > Salicornia ramosissima. The sequence goes on along the minus strand of OX596237.1, from coordinate 40,802,610 downwards.
TATTCCATCCGCGGTATTGGGATAGTTGGAGTCATACTATGTGATCTTTGTGAATTTCCAGTAAGATTGGTTTCACGGGACATGGATTTCCAGTAAGATTGGTTTCATGGGGTTTGGGAGTAAGATTCTCAAATCCGAGCGTAGTAGAAAGTTCGAATGCGTAAGATGCGTTCGTACGAGCACAGTCCGGTCTAGAATATGATTGATTGCGCCAAAGATAGTTGATTAGGTTGGTTTGAGTCAAGTTCACGTATGGGTTGATCTTGTACTTGGTTTGTTGATTTGATGTTGTTTATTTGATTTATGCTACGTGCATGTGTATTCCCATTAGGGTGAGTCAGTTATGTTACTCGCCACTGATGGTGGACTGTTGTATGTTTTTCAGGTATTTCTAATGACGATACTCTTGCTTAGCTTTCGGTTGGGCGAGCGACGTTTACTGTTGTTTTTTATTGTATTTGCTATTTCAGTTGTTTTTAGATAGTTTTTGACTATTGTGTGGACTTCTGTACGTTATGTTTGGACTCTGACGTGTGGTTGGAGTTACTCGTATTTTTAGTATTTTTAGTTTGACTTTTGGACTAGTTATGTACAAACTTGTGGGTATTTGTACTTTGTGGTTTAATAATAATATTTCGAGGAATTAGTTTTAATTTCTTAAGTATTTGAGTTGTAGTTTCTAACTACTCGACTCGTCGGTTTCTTCCGCGCCGATTTAAGCGAGTCGCGTCGTTACAGTGGGACTCATAGGTCATCACCTTTGAACCCATAGGACATGATCTGCAAATTGTTCTTTACTTTTATCTTGTATTTATGCTAGTCCTAAATTCAGAGATAGGGTAGATTTATAGGATGGCCTTAGAAGTTTTGCAAATTCTTTGAATGAGCAAATTCTGTGAATGAGCCTTGGTTAATGATTGATGATTTCAACGAAGTTCTTTATCTACATGAGAAAATTGGGGGTAAACCCACTAAACCCAGAAGACTCAAAGCCTTTGGGGATTGCTTGTATGACTATGGATTAATGGACCTAGGCTATACTGGCTTGAAGTTTACTTGGACTAATAAAAGGAAGCATAAACCCATCCTTGAAAGACATGAAAAAGCTGTAGCTAATATATCTTGGATTAACATTTTTCAAATCACCTTGTAAAAAGCCTAGCAAGGCTAGGATCTGACAATTGTCCAATTGTTATCCATCTTAAAAAACCAATGCATATTACTTATCAGCCTGTTACCCATTTCAAACTGGAATCCTCCAATTGTTATCCATCTTAAAAAACCAATGCATATTACTTATCAGCCTGTTACCCATTTCAAACTGGAATCCTCCAATTGTTATCCATCTCAAAAAACCAATGCATATTACTTATCAGCCTGTTACCCATTTCAAACTGGAATCCTTTTGGTACTCGGACCCTTCCTTTGCCACTCTTGTGGATAACTTCTGGGGTACCAATTCTCTAACCTTTATGCCAAAATAGGTCTCCCTGTCAAAGAAAATTAAAACTTGGGCAGAAAATCTTTTTGGTAATCCAGTTAAAACACTGAGGAAGCTCCATAGAATGGTCCTAGGAATCCAAAGAGCCCTAGAAACTGACCCATTCAATACCTTCCTCTGGCAGCTTGAAGGAACACTAAATTCAGAAAGCAGTAGCCTTGAAAAGTCAGAGGAAGAGTATTGGAAAGTTAAGTCTCGAGCTAATTGGATCAATGAGGGGGACAAAAATACCAAGTTCTACCATGATTCAGTAATCCATAGAAGGAAAAGAAATAAAATTTACTCCCTTTTTTATTCAGTTGGTAATGAACTTGTAAACCCAATTGAGATTACTAACCATGTGGTTCAATACTTCAAGAGACTCTTCACTTATGATAATTCTGTTTCTAATGACTGCCTTCCAGACCAAAGGAACCATAACATTCACATTGCCACCCCTCCTACCATGAACCAAGTTAGGAAAGCAGTTTTCAGCATTGCTCCTAACAAATCTCCTAGCTGGGATGGATTCCATAGCACCTTTTTTCAAAAACACTGGGAGACCATTAAGGATGACTTATGGGTTAGTGTCACCAACATCTTCCAGTCCCTATCTGTTCCTGAGCTTGCCAACAGAATCACAATTTGCCTTATTCCCAAAGGAGATAAACCCAAGACAATCAAGTAGTTAGACCTATTAGCCTTTGCACCACCTTTTATAAAATAGTGTCTAAAATTATTGTTAAGAGGATTAGACCCTTACTGATCCCCTTGATTTCAACCAATTAGAACAGCTTTCTTCCAGGAAGAGTAACTGATGTCAACTATATTGTTGCCTCAGAAATTCTTCCTTCCATGAGAGTTAGTAAGAGCAAGAAAAATTTCTTTGCTTTAAAGATGGATCTAGAGAAGGCTTATGATAGAATGGAATGGAGTTTCATTAAAAAATGCCTAACCTGGCATAATTTTGATGAAAATTCCATTACACTTATCATGAGTTGTGTCACTTCTACATCCACCTCTGTTCTGATTAATGGAAACCACTCCCCTATTTTCTATCCCTTAAGAGGACTAAGACAAGGAGACCCCCTTTCACCCTACTTGTTTATCCTCTTCATGGAATACCTCACCACCTAATTGCTGGTCAAACTGAACACCACCTTTGGGAACCTTTCAAAATCTCTAAGACTTGTTTCTCCATATCTCACCTGATGTTTTCAGATGACCTAATCCTTTTTGGTCAGTGTAATAATAATACCCTTTTTAGCCTACTCGAAACCCTCAAGGTGTTTGAAAACCTTTATGGTTAGAGAGTGAACAAATATCAGAGCCAAATTTATTTCTCAAAACAGACTCCCCATGATACAAGAGACCAATTTTGTGAAACCCTGGGAGTGGACGAATGTAATCACTTGGGTACTTATCTGGTCTTCCCTCTAACTGACAAGAGACCAAAACTGACCCAGTTGAAACCCATTATTGACAAACTTCAATCTAGACTCAACTCATGGAAGGCTAAATTTCTGTCCAAAGCTGGTAGAGCCACTTTAATTATCTTAACTCTCACTTCTATTCCTTCTTATCAAATGCAATGCTTCATGCTTCCCTTTCCAATCCTTTCATCTCTTGATCAAATATCCAAGAATTTTTTCTAGAACTTCTCTGTTGAAAAAAGAAGATTGCATCTAGTAAACTGGGATAGACTTACAGCTCCTAAGGAGGAATAGGTGTTAGAGTAGCCACCATTATCAATAGAATAGCCTTAGTCAAACTATGCAGGAAACTGCATTCAAAAAGTAATTTTGCCTATGACATCATCAGGGCAAAATACTACTCTAGAAGGGTTCCGAAGAGCTTCAAATATGGCTCACACATTTGGAGGGATCCGAGTAAAGTTTGGGACACTTTCTCAAAATACACCATCTTGGCCATATGTAAAGGGGATTGTGTTAGCTTTTGGGAGGACAATTGGATACCAATTGGGTCACTTAGAAATCTTCTGCAGGGACCTTTATCCCACCAGGAGAGTAGTGTCATTGTCAAGGACATACTCCAAGATGGGAATTGGAACCTACAAAGGATTTCTATGAACATCCCAATTAGCATCAGACACCACACAGATTATACTAGCACTTTCCCAAGTCAACCTGACACTATAGTTTACTCCCTGACCAAGGTTAACCATTTTAACTCAACACAGTGGAGGGAATCACCCAACAACCCTAGGGAAGGATGGGAACTGATCTGGGATTGTCAATGCCCCCAAAGATAAAATACTTCCTTTGGTTAGTTTCATGGGACAACCTCCCAACTAACCATACTCTCCAGACCAGAGGTCTTCCCCTATCTCCTCACTACCTATTTTTCCCTACTCAGCAAGAGTCAATTAACCATATCTTGAGGGAGTGTCCAAGAGCTTTAGAGGCCTGCCATGAGACTTTCCAACACACCCCTGAGCTTGGTGCAGACTTTACCTATTGGTTTAATGCTAATCTCAATTCTAAAAGTTGCTTCAATGGCATACCTTGGGCCACTTGCTTCCCATTCTAATTATGGAGAATCTGGATTAGGAGAAATAACTGGATAATGAATAATGTAAACTTGCCTTTGGGGAATTTCTGCTCTGACACCCATAGACTGATCTCTGAATTTTTCTATTTACTTCACCCACCAACTTTACCCCATCCACCTCACAACAATACCTTAACCAACACCCCCTCCACTAATTTCTTTGTGTGGATGCTTCTTGCTCCTTATCTAACTTTGAAGCTGGTATAGCTGCTATCTGTTATAATTCTAATGCATAGGTGCCAAAGAATGATCCTAAAGAGAAAGGGAAGAGATATACATTAACTAGAGGGATTTGCACATGGCATTCCACAACTATTGTTTCAGATGCTCAACAAGTGGTCCATGACCTAAAATGTACCACAACACATACTGATGTTTATATTAATTTATACAGGGAATGCCGAAGTATGATCCAACCTTCAATGAAATTAAAGTGGAGACCTAGGGACGTCATGAAGCATGCTGACTTGCTAGCTGGGGGAACCAGGAAGTCCACTCTGCTTAGAAATCTCCCTTTAGTTTTATCTTCTGAACAATGTAGTAGTTTAATTGAACTTCATAATCCTAGTACTATTAGTAAACATTTGGAGGGTTTATTCCCTAATCTAATTTACCCCTCCCCGGCCTGTAATCCTAACTCCTAATACTCTTTTAATTTAATGTACTTGCTCCTTATGACCAAAAAAAAAACAAACAAGTGCATAATTTTTTTATTGATCAAATCTTCACTATTTTCTTTGCTATTGATAATTTTTTTTAATTTTTTCGTTATTCTTTTCTTGTTTTTCTACTCCAACAATATTCACCAGAATATTTACAATGTTTATTTTAGCATTTGTGATATATGCAGTGAATATTTATATCCAGTTGATGATCTAAAGTGTTGTGAACATTTATTATTTAAGTGGTGAACATTGTTGTTTAAACTGGTGAACATTTTTAGTTATGGTGAACGTTGTAGTTTTTTGGGTGAACATTTGTGATGTATGTGGTGAATATCTATAATCTATAATTAAAACAAGAATTTTTTTTTCGGCCAAGTTCTATATTCTTAAGACAATTTTTTTAACTCTTTTCTTTTTTCTTTGAACAATATCAATTATAGCCTTTTTGATTACCACTTCATCAATTATCATATTCCCTCCAATTTCTAGTGTTTTATGCATTAATTTTGAAGCTAACTTGAGAATTCTCAAGGTGATCATTAGTTGATTTTGGCGTATGCATTAATAAATAAATACAATAATAGAATTTTATATCATTTTCTAAAATTAATTTTTATTTTTTGATATTTATTTTACAAAATAACTCGTGCCTTACACAGGCTCAAAAACTAGTTAATATATAATTAATTGGTGATCTGTAAGTGTTGTAAACATTTATGGTTTAATTGGTGAACATTATTGTTTAAATTGGTAAACATTTCTAATTATGGCGGTGAAGATTGTGAAGGAAATAATGAATAAGTTAATGTAAGGGAAGCAGAAACTTTTGAGTTGTTATATGTAACAATTAATGGTGATGAACAAGCCTATGATTTATACAATTATTGGTGATGAACAAGCCTATGATTTTATACAATAAGTATGTACATATTGTGCATTCTAACAAATGTCATTCTAATATATATTGTGCATTATGTCATGAACAATTCTGTATAACAACATAAGTTGGTGAACATTGTAAATCATAAGTTTATATGTGACATTCTAACAACCCCCCAAAAACATTCTGTCATTCTAACAGTATGTGATCAATATTATTGCATAGTAGTATGAACATTGCTCTTTTATTTTGTGAACATTTATAGGTTGTGTGGTTCCGGGTCTATCCATTACCTATTGCCACTCAACCAATAAATCAACAATGCAACCCAACATCTAATTCATACCCGATATATATCAGCGACTAATCTTTATATTAAATACATCGGATGGTAAACATGTAAAGTTTTGTAAATATATTAAAGGACATATGAGAAGGAAAAAAAAATATAAAACAACCATTATATAATTTTAAAATTTATAACTAAAGATGTGATGGGTCTACTACACACCCGGATGTACGTATAGGTAAGTACACACAAAGGTATTTTATGTATTTCTCATTTAGTATATTTTTCTCATTTTAAATTTTAAAATGACAAAAATCTATATAATAAGCAAAATTACCCTTGGATTCATCTTGCACCCAATTTTATATAAGAATTTCTACTACATATAGTATATGAAAGTCATACGGTTGAATATCAAACTCATGAGTTAAACAAATCTATCCTAACTCAACATTAGCTAGTTTGGGTTATAGAATTTGATGCGTTTAGTTGATTTAACATTTTGACACAATGCGTCCAATTTTTTAAATGGGAGGCTGGTTTTAATTTTTAGCTTAGATTTTAGGGTCCGTGAGTACATTCAACCTCTTATATATGCGAAGGAACACTACTCCACCCAATTATCCATCGCTATATGAAAATTTAATTTAGGACAACACATTGAAGAGTGAGATACTCTTAGGTGTAGTGTTTAAGTGTTTTTCTTCTCTTTTTGACTCTGTTTTAGTAGTTTTTCTTTAAAGAAATTAACAAAAATAATCCCAACTTTGGTTGGTCTTCCGTTTTTAATCCCAACTTTTCGAAAACTAAAAATATAATAATCCCAACTTTTGCTTTGGTTTTCCATTTTTGGACCATTATACCGGTAACCTGTTGCGACGGTAAGTAGCTTATTTCTATGATAATTAAACTCTTTCATTTTATATTAATTGAGTTTTAAACACAAAATACAGTTCCTCTCCCCTCCAAAACCCAAATTATGACATAAACCCTTTCCCTCCCAAAATCCTTTTCTGTTGTTAACCAGGCATTGAAGCAAAGTGAAGGTTTGTGAAGTTTACTCTCCTTCCAGTTGTCGGCCCAATTCATTCCAGTGGAAAAAATCACAAATAATCAAACCCCAGTTTTTTTTTTTTCCTCTGTAAATACAATTTTGTAGGTTTTGTAAAATTATACGAATTGTTGTTGGAATTTAGGGTTTTTAATTTATGAGTTTGAATTTAGGTTGTTAAGTTTGAAATTTTCTGGGTTTGAATTTATGTAGTTTGAAATTAGGTGTTTGCAAAATTCTGTGTAAATGATTTTTATTGGATGTTTATGGGTTTGAATGATGTTATTCTTGGTTTTTTTAAGGGTTTTTATTGCATGTTTACTTTGGTTGGTCTTCCGTTTTTAATCCCAACTTTTTGAAAACCAAAAATAATCCCAACTTTCGCTTTGGTTTTCCATTTTTGGACCCTTTTCAAATTTTAACCTACAACTACCGGTAAACCTTGTTAATTAGCCGATTAAAATTTGAAGAGGGTCCAGAAATGGAAAACCAAAACGAAAGTTGGGATTATTTTTGGTTTTTGAAAAGTTGGGATTAAAAACGAAAGACCAATCAAAGTTGGGATTATTTTTGTTAATTTTTCCTTTTTCTTTTTATTTCTCCCTTTTTATGCGTTTTTCCCCTCTCTATCTTTAAGGCTTTCGATGTCTTCTCTCGCATTTTGCTCCTTTTTTTCGGTGTTTCTTGAGACACGCTTTACTTTTGTACATCTTTTTAGGGGCTAATAGGAGGAGCAACAACTCAGTCGAGTAAAAGGCCTGCTCGACCGAGCCAAAGAAGCTTTAATGAGTGAAAACCTTTCTGTCCGAGGCATTAGGTCATCTCGGTCGAGCATGGGGTCTGCTCGGCCGAGCTATGCCACTGCTCAGTCGAGTAAGCTCTTAAACTCGGTCAGAGAGATTTGATGGTTCCAGGCCACATCAGCTCGACCGAGCCGACCTTATGCTAGAATAATAGTGTTGTAGAGGGCATTAGAACCTCATTAAAACTTGGATTACATTAGATTACACTTTCTCTCTCTCTACTTTTTAGCTTTGTCTTTTCCCTTTTTGTTTTCCATTGTTGTACAATTTCCTACCTCCATTAATGAAGTTTTAGCTCTTCATTTTGGTAATCTCTTGCTTTATTTACTTAAGTTGGTAGTCTAGATTTAATCTTGTAATCCATTTTTAGGTTTGATTATTTGTCTTTCTTTCTAAGTTCTCTTGCTTAATCTAGTGTTATTAAAGTAGTTATTGCATGCACAACGTTCCAAAAGTTTGTGCATGGGTGGAACCGGGGAATCAGGACTGACATGTAACCATATGTAGTGGGCATAATTCTGCATGTAGGCAATATGAAGCTCACTCGTAGGAGTTGTGATGAGCTGCGGGAGTCTCGTCGGCAATGCAGTACAACATTGTGCAATCGATCGGCTATTCCCATACGAATACAATATGATGGTACAATAATACAGATTTGCGATCGAAAATAAGTCGAACACGACTTCCATCCAATGGTTAGATCGCATCTGCCACCTTCCCAGGAGATACGCATGACGGCTTCAATGACGTATTGCTGCCCTCTATAAATAGTTGCGTAATCAACAATGTTTGCCCTAGGTTCATTATTGCGATGATTCTTCGAGCCATCAAGTAGTTGTCCTGTCCACCATGAAAAGCATCTACCACACAACGAAACCCACACTTTCCGTCTACTCTTACATCAGTCCAACCCTCCATAAACGGCAATGTCAAATGGGGAACATTGTCATAGTAAGGAAATAGTTCTCTGTTTATGTTAACGCTACCACCTGCATTAATAAAACAGATTTAGCAAATAATTGCATGTACTATTTAATAACTAAATTCAAATGAATTATGATCATCACCTTCCGCATGGGATCTTAAGTTTTCTCCCATAGAGGAGCTCGTGTTCCTGGAACGACGCCCATGACTGGTCGAACGACGTCCGTGGTTGGTCAAAGCATGCTCAAAGAAACTCCAGTCTCTTCGAGTAAACGAGCTATGTAAAAAACACATATTATGTACTACTTAATCCCATTAAAAAATATAAATGATAAAATCAACTTTAAATAAATTCACCTCCTTTCCCCAAAAAAAAATCACCTGGTACGGAGGTCTGCCCCTAACATTGGTGTTGGTCTCTGGCTCTTCTAGCAAGTCTGTATCTTGGAATATATTTTCATGCATAACTCGGGTTGCTTGCCTCATATAGTCGGAGTGTACCCATAATTTCGAGGTTTGAATTTTAAGTAGTTAGGTTGTCTTACCTGTCGTCTCAAAAATTTATTTCAAAAACTATTAATAAATTCTCTGTTTTATAAATGGAAAATCTTTTAAAAGTTATTTTCTGGGAATTTATGTTATTAATATTTTATAATGTGTCAAACTAATTTTCTTTATTATGACTATCTTATATTCTTTCATTTGGCCTCAACCCGTTAGGTTCCCAAATCTTCACCTTAAAGCAATTCAAGATTGTGGACCGACTCAAATTTAATGTTGAATTAATGACGAGTTGGCTAAGTAGGGGTTGGAAGTAATTTTAGTCTCTTCTTGGTAACCGGACTTGAATAACCTTTTCATACGATTTCTGGCCCAAGTTAAACGTTAGCTTTAGGATTCATAATCCAGTTTAGGAATTTATTGCAAACCCTAAAAAATATTTCAATGTTTGAACCATATTTGTTATCTTGGCCCAAAATAATTTAAGCCCACTTCTTTGCCCTCTTCTCAGCCCTCTTCTCATTTGATCAGTTTTCTATCTCTTTAATTATCTTATTTTCTATTTCATTCTATTATATCTTTTAATGGATGTAACCCCATATTTTTATATGTTCAATTGTAGTATGTATATCAATTGATGTCTAATTATATGTTGAAGTCGTATATCTACAAGAAAATATACTAAAAATTAGAGAACAACACATTCATGGATCTAAATAAATAATACTTACCAAGTGAGGAAATTCTCACTTTGTTAGTTTGTTATGCAGTTATATTCCCATCTTGATTCCTTTGAAGATGTGTGAATAAAAATTGAATCAACTATGCAAAATCAAGTATAAAAGAGTAAAACCCATCAATTAAACATAAATAGAGGGGAAAAAAGGGATTACGTACCTGAAAATCGTCGCCATCAACTGACTCCAACAATCTAATTCCTAAAAATCCTTGTGGAGATGGATATCGATGCAAGCTAATAATAACCAGGATAAGTGAAAGTTGAAGCGATCAAGTGAAATTGAAAAAATGATTAGATTAATTACTCTCAGAACTATGCCATCATAGAGTAAATTACTTACCTTCTTTAAAACTTTAGTTGAAGGTTAAATAAAAGCTGTAGAAAACAACACAAATGGGATTCAGGAGATATGAAACTAAATAAGTCATTTAAGAAGCACGCCATCAAGCTCATCATTTGGGGTTTCTTTAATGACTTTTAAAGTCCCACAAATCTTCAACGGAATACAACTTTGTGGTTGCTTATTAGCCAATATATTTACCTTAACTATTTTTTTTAGAAAATTTTTTCTCTCTCGAAAGCCATTTGGTTGGTATAGTGAAATCATAGGGTAAAAAGGAAGGGTGAATCCTTCATTGAGAGTGGAAAACGGTTCTCAAAAACTCTCAATTACTCTCCTTGCCTCATTATACATTCTATGAAGCTTGCAAAAAAAAAAAAAATTCCAGCCCCCTCTTCCTGCATCATCACCAGCCCCCTCATTATGTTACCATATCTTGACATAAAATGGTAAAAGGTTTTCCATCTCTAAGTCATGAAGGGTTTTAGATCAAAATTTATCCATTAGTATGGAAGAAAAAGGCTAATCCATTTGAACCATGATACAGGTACAAAAAAGACATGCATGACAAAAGCAGCCGATCAAAGAACACCACAGATAAAGCACAAGTCTCTTTGAATCAACGGGCACCAACTTCAGCAGCTAAAGAAATAAAAAAAAAATCTTACATGAGAGAGTTGCAGCTCAGAATACTTGCCTGTTGATTATGTAGCCGATTTTCATGCTCCAGCTCCTCAATTTCCTCCTGAATATAGAGTAAGAAAATCAGAAAATATACTGTGTTTAACTTCTTTATTAGTAATTGGGAGTTTGGCTACTATGCCAAAAAATCAATATGGACAGGAAAAATGATATGAAACAGTTACGGGACAGTAGAAATTAAAAGGAACATACCTGATAGAACCTTTTCGATTGTCTCCTTTGAGAGACTTGGTTCTGCAAATATAAAGAAATAGAATCAGATAAGAGATTTGAGGCAAAATTCAGAATGAACTCACAACAAAGCTTAGCTGAGGGTAGAGGGAAAATCCAGCTATGGATAGCTTCTTGGAATGTCTTGGCATTGGCAATAATAATAATAATAATAATAATAATAATAATGCATACAACGTCAAATTTTACAAAGAAGTACAACCACAATAAGAACGAAATCATTTTCAATGACACCAAGATGTTCTCCAACATCGACTGATCCAAAATGGAAACAAAAGTTTGGCAGGTACATAAAGCCATGCAGAAATCTAGATTACTGAACTGTTTCAAGCAGCATGATGGACAGTAAGCGAGCTAATAGTAAGCTATAAAATATCCCAAAAGCAAAAAGTCTATAAAGCACATAAACAACTAACAACAATGTTCATCATTGATAACATGTAATGCAAATACAATAAAATTTAACTTCTATTTTGCTCTATAAAAGTCATATGCAGTTCTCATAATGTAATCCACAATCATTTTGCACCCAAAATACTACATTACCAGTTGGCATCCAATCCTTTCAAATTGCATCTATATTCCTCCTGCGACAAACTAAAAGATTCTTTTTCATACCGATATCATCAATCCATGTAGAAAATTTTGAAATAAATCTCAAGGGTTGAAAATTTATTCCGATGATCCCTGATATCAATTATACATCGATATCATCATAACAAAATTCTCTAACATTGTGTTTGAATCAACAAATTACCAATCCAAACAATAATTAGGTCACTGAGCAAAACATGTATGTATTGCAATCGATCTTTAATGGAAAAGAATTCAATGATTAACGTGGGAACAAAAGAAGTTACTGAGTACAAAAATGATGGTGATCCTCTTCTCTGCGACTTCCTACAAAAATCCAAAAGCATGCCATTGCAAAAACAAAAAGTTAAAAAACGCATAATCTACAAACAAATGGGAAGAAAATTGGAAAAAACTGAAAATTCGAAAAACCTAAAAATGGAAAAACCTAAAAACCATAGATGGTGAAAATCGAAAATGGGAAGGAAACCTAAACACCTGAAAAATCGAAAAACCTAAAAACCCTAGATCGTGAAAATCGAAAATGGGAAGAAAACCTAAAAACCTGTAAAATCGAAAAACCTAAAAACCCTAGATCATTAAAATGGGAAGAAAATGGGGAAAAAACTGAAAACCCTAGGTCGTAAAATGGAAAATCAAAAAATCGAAACCCTAATTGTGAAAATACTAAAAGCCATAAGATATGAGAGTAAACATACTAAAAAACCAACATTCAGCAAAAGAAAGCTAAAAAAAGGAGCAATAAAATACCGTATTTAGCGGAGCTATGATTCCACCACCACCTTCCTCTGCGGGAACTTCACTCTTGTGAAAATCGCAGACGAAAGAGAGTGAATTACTGCTTTTTTTTCTACATAAAATTACTCGTAGATTTTGATGGAGAAGAGAGATAGGAAGAGGAGACGAGAAAGCTAGGGTTTTGGGTTGTTCATATGAACGTGAATTGATGGAGAAGAGAGATGGGAAGAGGAGAAGAGAAAGCTAGGGTTTTGGGTTGTTCATATGAATGTGAAGAGGGGGGACGCGATGTAAAATCAAGAATCGAGATGAAGATGAAGATAAATCATGAAGATGAATCATCGAGATGAAGATGAAGATGAAATGAGGATGAGGATGGATGAGATGAGTGGAGATGAAGGAAGAGTGTCACCATTGAAAAGGAATGAAGAGGAGACTGTGAATATCAAAGTGAAGTACATGGGGCTGGGAGGCGGCAAATAGAACGCGGCAAACAGGAGCGTGAAGTACAAACACAAAGAAGCACATGTAAAAAAAAATAGTGAAGTGTAGCTTTTATATAGTATATAGTATATATATAATATAATATATATATATATATATACACACTAGTGTTGCTCCGCACGTACGTGATGCGCGCGGAGCTCCAAAGGGTGATTTAAAGTCCGATTTTGTAGTTTTGAATGATGTAGGCTGCTATGCAATTGTTGTGTAAAATACGTTTGTAATACCCCGAAAATTTGGGATATTTTAAAATTTTAATTAATTAAATGTATAATTAATTAACTATTTAATTGATTATTATTTAATTAATTATTATTTTGTGTAGCAATCTAGTTATTTTGAGCCTGGCCCTAACCTTTTTATCTTGCCAAAATCCAAGCCCAATTGTTTCCTTTGATCAATATGTTACGCAGTCCATCCTTTTATTCTTTCTTTGTTCCATTAATTTTTTTATTCAATATTTAACATTTACCTATTGTTGACTAAGCCTTAAGCCTTAACCTTTGTTCATCTATTTTCACTACTAGATTTTAGGAAGGAAACAACCCTTTCCCTTCATTGTTACACTGCTTCCTTAATTAATTTCCTTTTTATTCTTCCATTTAATTTGTTTAACAGATATTATTAATTTTTTATCTATTTTGACCCTATTTCCAAAAATTCTATATTTATATCCTTGCCCATCTATTTTCCTCCTACTATTAAGGGAGCCTATTGTTCCTTTATTCTTTTTCTTTTCTCCTAAATATTTTATTATTCTAGGTCCAAAAAGCCTATATATACTTTGGCCTGTTTAATTTTATTTCGTTAATTTTATCCGGGAACCGGGTCCCATGCCCCGTCCCCTCTAGCTTGGCCGGCTCTGTTATAAGTTGGCCAACAATTATTTTCTTTTCTTTTTCTTTAATAATGGTTAATTAAATAATTTAAGTATTTATTTAATTAATTATTGTAATTTGTTTTGAATTAGTAAACTTGGTCTACCAATTTACCAAGTCCCCTAATTTTTCTCCCCTTCCTATTTCTTCTCTATTCCCACGGACCCCCTCCCTTCTTGTTATTTTTATTTATTTTTTCTTTTTGTTCCATACATTATAAATAGGGAACAAGTCTTTAACCTAAATTTATTTTACATATTTTTCCATACTCCAAAAAAAAGGAAACCTCAAGAACCCTAAAAACTCCTAAGCCTAGCCGTGTATATTCATTACCATAGAGGATAATTTTCCTTGGATTTTTCTTGCGAATCAGGTAACTAGACTTACCTTCTTAAATCTGGAACAAGTTTTCCATATAATTAATTAGGGTTAAATCATGAAAATTAATAGGAATAGTATCATGTTCACCTAGTATTTTTCGAACCATATAGTATGATTTATTATGTTACTTTCTTGATGTTTCTTGAATCTTTATTTGTTTTATGGATTTTTATGCGTGTATTAGGAGTATTAAAGGTTGAATTTTTATTTTATTTCTTGATCAAATCTTATTATTTCTTGATGAATTTTTCGTGGGAGTTTCTTTACTGTTTTATTATGAATCATGATTTATTTAGTGGCAAAATTCGTCCTTTTCTTACTTATAATAATTTAATCTTTCAAACATGGTAAAACTGTCCAGATTTGGTTTACGAATTTATTAAGATACTTAATAAATTCGGATGGCTACAAAAATTTATTTAGAAGTCACTAATAGTGTTTTACAGCTTGTGTTAAATTTTTGTAATTTTTAAAGTTCATTTTCTATGGCAGAAAAATCTGAAACTGATTACAGCCTAATCTGATTTGTTAGTTATAAAATTCCTCAAAAATAGTAAAGGACGTTATTTTTGAACGAAATTTATGCACGTTAAACCTTGAACCTATATCTAGCTTCCACCAAAAGTTCCAGATTATTCGAGACCTTTTAATGGTGGTTTTTAATTTAATTCTTTAAAAATCAGATTGTGTAAAATAGGGTGATTGAATTATTAAAACATATTATTATTAATTCTTGAAATGTTCTTGATATATCTTGGCCCTATAATTGCCGTGTGATTTTATACAATTAAAGGATTAACTTTTGATCTTGTTCTTGATTAATCTTGATGTCTTGATGTTGTTGCATAATTTATTTATTAATTAGGTTAATTTATTTAATTATTGATAAAGGTATTTAATTAATTTAAAGTGTTAATTTTGGTATTATTTCTCCAAAATGTCGAGTGATGTGAAATATGGAAAATAGGATTTTTATCATGTTTTAGGTAACTTATGTAGCTAATTGTTATTTTATATGATTTATTGAATTGATTATATGATGATTTGGTGAAATTATTTAATTATTATTGTTGTTACTAAAATGCCGTGTGGTCCTTATGTGATTTGGTCAACTTTTGTTTGATTTTTGCCTTACAATATTATTAAAAGATAATTTTAGGAATTATAATTATTACTATTATAAATATTACAATCAAAGGAATTATCAGGGATAATAATATGACAAAAGGGGTAAAGTTACAACATGATGATAACGAAGAGGATTAATTAGTATTATTTATTATTATTATTATTATTATTAAAGGAGTCAGTAAGTTGCAATAGGAAGGGAAAGTATAATAATATAATAATAATGAAGGAAAGGAAACAAAGTAAAAGGATATTGAATTGTTTCGATCTCTGGCTAGGAAAGACTTGGTATTTAAGATGGCCAATATAAGTGCTTCACCTCTCTTTCCTGGGACTTCGAACATATTGGTTCCAATTACGGCCACCTAGTACTTCCAAGTTTAAGAAAGATAATAAGTATTAAGGACGCCCCTTTGATGGCGCAAAGGTCATTAATCGGGTTAAGTCGTTGCCACTGCCAGACTGCGGTATCTGCGCAATTCTTGATTCTAAGATATGTAGTCGTCTAGGTAGTTCTCGCAAAGGAGGGCTATTTAGGGGTTATGGCCATAGCTTAGGCTTAGTTCTCGCAAAGGAGGGCTACGGGTTGAACGCAAAGGTTCACCCCGGCATGTTTTAGGAAAGTTGTGGTGCACACGGGATCCACAACGAGCTATAAAGACTGGTCCGCTAAGAAGATAAGATGTTAAGATAAGAAGTTATGTTATGATTATGTTACACTAAGATATGATATGTCATACGATAAGATATAAAGTTAACTAAGATATGATAGTCTATGTATTATATGAAGTCATTTACGATAAGATAAGGATAAAATGGAATGTATAAAATGATATGTATAAGTCTTCCGCTGTGTACGTCTGTATATGTATAAGTATGAATACGTATTTGTACGTTGTAAGTATTTGTGTATGTATGTGCGCGTATATGTAATTGTACGTCGTACGTATTTTGAGCCTGTATTGTACACGTATTTTGTATGTACTCTAACCGTATTTTGCAGGTATTTCCATACGAAAGGTATACGTATTTTTGTACTTATTTTTATACGTATCCCGTATGCATTTTTGTACGTAATGTTATATGTTATGTATGGTTTTCATGAATGATTCTATGCTATTATGTGGTTAGCGGTCCCTCATTTAAATGGGACAGCCTAGTTACTTGCCACTGACGGTGGACCCCCCCCATTTCCAGGTGAAGACGCAGAGACGTAAGTGGGCTTGCGGTGGTTCGGGATGTCTGTTTTGTTTGAGCGATAGAGAACCCATAGTTTAGCTTATGTCATATTTTTCTTTGTCTATTAAGTATTTATCCCAGCCTGTTGGGATTGAACAATATTTCAGTATGTATTTTGGAGTTTGTCTTTGGATTTTGAGACTAGTAGTTATTTCTTCAATTAATAAAAGAGCATTTAGACTTAAAATATGTTAATTATGTTATGTTTATGGTTGGTAATGATCCGATTGTCGATTTCCTTCGTCAATCGACGGTCCTTAAAAGTCGGGTCGTTACAACGTTAGATGCACGTGGCACCCCAAGGTGATTTCAGTCCGATGAGGCAGTGTTGAGTGATGCAAACTGCTATGATATTGTTGTGTAAAATACATTAAGAGTCTTGTAGTCCTAGTGCAGTAGTTACATACTTGAGTGAAATTAAAAAGGTAAATTAGTTGTATACATATTTAGAAGGTACTATTACAAAAGTAAAGTGATTATAAATTATTAATGGTGGTTGAACACATTTTTAGCTTCAATTCATGAATAGCAGCTTTCAACTTGTACGTATTGGGGGAGTTTTGCTGAAAAATGAAAAGCATAATGTCAGTTGTGTAGAGAAATTTATAAGAGTTATCAAACATAACTTTAAAGGACCAAAAAATTATGAGATTTCTAACAAAAAATATAGAACTGCACTTTTGAAATGTATTAGTGCCCTTCAATAAGCATCAAAATGAA
The DNA here is from genome assembly GCA_951394345.1 of Salicornia ramosissima. Taxonomy (NCBI): domain Eukaryota; kingdom Viridiplantae; phylum Streptophyta; class Magnoliopsida; order Caryophyllales; family Amaranthaceae; genus Salicornia; species Salicornia ramosissima. The sequence continues at coordinate 40,785,252 of OX596237.1, read as the reverse complement.
GAAAATAAAACCAAAAGATATCTAACAACAACAAATCATGTCTTAGTCCCAAAATATCTAACTTAAGGAAAAAACTAAATAAGAATACAATTGTTATCATTCTTTCATACTTCATAGTTTGATAATTTGAAGAAAATATCAAAATCAAAGCCTTTGAAGCGTTCACATACCACCAATTCCTTCATCAAATTGCTTCTTAATTAAAGTGCTCTAAATCCTCCCCTCAAAAACCTTAATCTAATTCATATACATACCACCAATTCCCAAATAATCAATCTCTAGATAATCTCTTGCATTTTTACCCTTATAAGCCAACCTATTTCACTTAGTTATCACCTTCATAAAATTCAAATTACTTCATTTACTTCATTCAAATCATAGCTGAAAATAAGTAGTAAAATAGTTGTGACAATTTCCTCATTTGGAAGTTGCGTAATAATGGCACCAATACAAATTTTGGCTATGTATCTATATCCTTCTCCTATCATATTGGTTTCTTTACCTCTATGACTCTATCACTCATCCTCGAAAACTGTGCACTAACTATATGTTGCAATTATAAATAATAGATTCTAGTTTGTCACACCTTATTGGACATGTGTAAAATATATTGAACTTATTAGACCTGATTTCAACTTATTTAAGCTTGACCAGAAACTTTTTTTCTTTGCCCTTAAATTGTATTCTTCATCATCTGATAGGTACCATCTTTACCTAACATTAATTAACCAAACAACTAAGGCTTCATCTTTGTGTGTAGACAATAACTTCAACAGTTATTGTAATTAAATATTAAAATAAAATGTAAAAAATAGCAAACCATCCAAGGAATTGGGAATAATTATTCAATTACAAAAGAATGAAAAGGTGACTAACTTGGCCAAATATGATTTTGCTCCTCTCGCGCTCTCTTAGTATTAAAAACATTATCAGAAAAACTGGATTTAGCTTCTAATATGCGGACAAACTCTTCAGGATTCTCTATTGTTTTCTTATCCTGCAGGTGAAATAGAGGAGCAGGTCAGGTATTTAAAAGTTTTAAAAAATCAAGTGGTAAGCTTGTCATCAAATGTTCTTAGGAAAAAACAAAGGGGTCACACCTTAAGTGTATTGTAATATTCCCACCCTTTAGACCTTTTGCAATCTTCCATTTGAACTCGTGCTAAAGAAGTATCAAATACTCCATTTGCAAGCAGTGCCTACAATGGTGCGTTTCTTTCGGATTTTGTTTTGACGAGGTATTCAGGTAGCCATGGTGCTTTTAAGGAAAATAATCTAGTGTATTAGCAATAAGTAATTTAACAAATTGTCTTAATTTGGTGTATGCAATATTGAAGAGAAACATCACATTAGCAGTAATATGTACATTGATAAAAAGCAATAGAATAAAAAAAATCATTCACAAAGCAAATAACACAAGGAATAAGCCGATATGAAAATCTGTTGAATGATCGGGATTAACTCTCACCACTTAATGAGTCATTACACAATAAATCATCAACCGACCCATCCCCGATCTAGATTAGCCTCAGAGAAACATGTAACTCTAGACCTGCTGCCAAAAATGTGAAGAAAGTTTAGCTTGAAGGATTCAATATACAAATTATCAAGTTATTCTTCCAAAATAAAGTTTTTCAAGTCACAAAACTTAATAAATTAATTTGATGCGACAAAATAACTTGTAATATTAAAAGATATTTGTTTCTGTTGATTTCTTGAAATAAGAAACCTCTTATGCTATTCCTTGAAGTATATTTGTTATGCTGCAAGCAAGAAACCAAGACGGATATCAATTCCTTTGCATGAGGTAGAGCTAAACATCAGCCTCTTATATAAGCAAAGAATACCCATCAATCACCTTTGAAAGCCCTTCGATCTTTTCAATTTCCACTTCTGCTTTTGTTGTTCATCAATGAATACTCACATCTTAATCAATAAAGGACCTAAAAATCATAAAAAAGGGGAAAAAAATCAGATCTACATTGGATTGTTTAAATATTACAACAAACAACATAGCATTGAACTAACAAACAAAGGACCTTATCCAACATAATCACAACAACAACTAACATATTATTAATCATAAAATGAGGTCTCTAGGGCATAAAACCATACACTTGGAAACTAAAACTCACATTAAGATGAACATCAGTACTCTCCTCTATAGATTCAAAAAAACGGAAATACATATATTTCTTTAAATACAAATTAATCTGTTAACTCGCGCTAAACTTGAAAAGTACAGACAGTAGGGAAAAAACCTTGTGCCAAGCGACATCAATTGTCCAGATTTTACTACCAAGTACAAACCTATGCTTGTTTTATCAATCAGAACATAAACAGTCTATTAAATATTTTAGGTTACTTAAGCTAAAGGCTCTGACTTTTATTAAACATGAGTAATGAGAGCTAAAAAGACAAGTCAATTCAATTTATGCAACCAGGAGCAAGTGCATCGACCTGGTCATTTATTCTTCCTATGATCAAGCAGTTAGTCAAAAGCAAGTTGTAAAATAGAATTTCTATCCGATTTAAAAGTTGAAGGGATCACACAATTACAAATTTATTTTCTAATCCTGTCATGTGTCGAAATGGCAGCATATGCTATTGGAATTTTAATGTTCACTTGAATCAATCTTAAAAACAAAGCAAATATTAATCAAATCACAGTTCATAAACCAATCAAATATTAATCATTCAAATGAACTATTTATGACTTTTATTCTTTTAGTTACTAACAAATTGATACATATTATAATCATCTCTAAAAAATACTTTTCAAATAGTTTTTCCTTAACAATGCTATCCTATTAGCTTTAAATTATTAAGATTGAGTCCAAAAGCCTATATTCTTAACACTTGGTTACAAAAAAGATACCTTTTGAATCTTAATAGTCGACATAGTTAATGATGGTTGGTGATCCATAATAAAGGCTTTCTATGAAACGATATAAGCCACTGCTTCAAATATCTATGTTCCAAATCTAGCACTACAATATCCTTCATTGATTGTTAGATTAGTGGATTTATCAACACTTGAACAAAAATCTATGTCTAACAGTAATATATTGAAGCTATATTCTAAGAATAGATCAATGATTACCTCTTGGGGCTTGAACCCTTGAAGATTGTTGTGTTTTTAGTCTTGTTAAAGCCTCTGAGTCATCCTACATCATGTCAATGATCAAGTCGGAAAAGCTAATGATTAGTTATGTTTCTTTTAATGTCATTGTAAGCATAAATTTGGACATAGCAAAGCTATTAGACTAATTGTCTATCAAATGAAAATGAACCAAGCTAGTAAGGAGAGCACATTTTCCCCTTTTATTGTCCTGTAAAATATAATAACCAGTTAGGACAATCAAATTAAAAAGAAACAAAGAACAAATGACATTTTAACTTTGTCAATCAAACTAATAACCAATAAATGAACAAATTCATTGGTATCTTGCAAACTAAGAAATTCATTCCAAAAGGAATATCAATTCTTAGGAACTAAACATGAGTACCAATAAAGATGTGTAGTACATATTCCTATTGAAAATACACATGTTAGATTGAACTTGCAGATGTAGAGGGTATCGATGGCTTCTTTTAAAAAAAGGTTTCAATTTAGGGTCATTTTATTGGTATATGGAAGAACGATGGATCCTTCATCAAGGGAGAGGGGCAAACGACCCTCAAAAACTCCCATTACCTCTCCCCACTTCATAGGTTTCGTTGCCATAGAGAAATCATAGGCTTTTAAAGAAGGTGAATCCTTCATGGAGAGTGGCAAATGGTTTTCAAAAACTTTAAATTCATTTCCTTGCCTCATTCTACATTCCATATAGCTAGTCAAAAGTGTTTCCATTCTTTCTCCCTGCATCACCATCATGAAAAAGGTTACAAATCGAAAATTTGTTTCGATGAACAACAAATCAGAGTAATTTTAAAGTTGAGATTATTGCTTTTCCGACTTTTAGATTATTATTTCATAAAGCGACTCAGGAAAAATGACAAATGTATTTAAATATTCTATACACAGTAGCAAATATTCTCTTAGGAAAGGTATGTACCCTATTCTATAAAAGTGGAAAGAAAGAAGGCTCTAAATCTAAAGTAGAACTAACTACTACACCTTGCTACATAGTACATTTTCAGTACACTTTTTCCCAGCTAAATCATCTCTAAATAAACAAAAACCACAATTCCACTTTAGATTTAGCGAGCACCAATATCTTTAACCTTTAAAAGCCTCTATCTCCACTTGTTCATTTTGAACAGTGCCATCATCCAATGGTCAGTTTCCTTGTAGCAAAGTCTGACCTCGTTTCCGATCCCATTCAACTCTTCGATCCATGTAAATATAGTTTCCAAATTAAAAACCACAGAAAAACACAAAAGCGTTCAGCTTTAGAAACTTATGTATCAAATTATTTACAAAAACTCAAATATCAATAGATAAGTAAGATGGATCAAGTGAATGCTATTTTTCTTGGGGGGGGGGGGTATTGATTACTCTCAGAACAGTGTCGTCATAGAGTAATTGCTTACCTTTTAAAAGCTTGATTTGGGAATTAAGTGAAAGTTAAAGGCAACAACACAAGTTGAATTCAGGGGACATGAAATAAAAAGGAGATTTAGCAAGCTCTCCATCAAGCGCATCACTTGAAGGCTTGCACAATATCTTTTTACTCCACAAGTCTTAACTGAATACAACATTGTGGCTACACTTCTAGCTTATCTCAATTTCCCATAAGAGCATGAGTTATTGTGTCTTCAAACATGTATAATAGCATAATAATAATAGAAGCATTGAGTTATATACCCATGGTGAATACCAGAATACATTGGTTATAACCATAAGCCCCAACTTTTCCAAGTAAAAGTTATTATGTTGAGGGTTGTTTAGTTGTTATAGACAAATCGTAAGCTGGTAAGTGTGGATCATTTATACAGGGAGAGTGGCAAACAACCCTCAAAAACTCCCATAACCTCTCCCCGTCACATTGAACAAAAACCATTTAAACAAGTTCGCCCTTCCTCTTCCTGCAACACCACCACGAAAAGATATAAATTAGTTGTGACGAAACTATATTTTCAACAAACAATGGGCAATGCTACTAAAATTTAACAATGTGATATGAATGGTTATGAATTCAGAAATGCCGATGTAAAAACATCAAAAGAAAACATTGTACATGATTTAAGTTTGAGCATAGGGATAATATGTGTGGCACTATGATTAATATAAGATTCAGTAGACATTGTTACTCAACCAATACCTTCACAAAGTAGGTTAGAACCTTGTAAAAGTATACAATAGCAAAATAGATGTATACGAAAACAATGCAAGAAAGTCAACAAAACATGCATGCTACTTACGACATCATACATCTAAGAGAGTTTCGATTAAAACAATAGATAGAATGAACCACCTTTTAATTTCTAATAGACTGAAACTGAAATTGGAAGCCCTAACTAAATGAAGCATACAATATAATGATGGCGAAAAGAAAATTGTGAAATAAACCCTGAAATTGAAAACCCTAAGTAAAAAACATAAAAGGAGCAAGATAAACATCGAAAACAAAAAATGAAACATCGATGGAGAATAGAGCAAGAGAGCAAGGTAACCATCCTAATTTTTTAAAAATGATGAAACATAAAAACTGAAACATGGAAAACCCTAGAAATGTTAGCAACCAAATTCAAAGAGAATACTTAAAAAAACAAAGATTATACCTCAATGATTTCAAATATATATGAGAGAGGCGCATAAAGAAGAGCATACACGAAGAGAAAAAATTAGGGTTTACTCATACACCGTTGGATGTGGAAGACATCAAGCACAGTGGAATATAACGTAAGCAAGAAGGAAACTCACCCGTTGGATGATGAAACTGTTCAAAATGAACAGCAAGTGGAGATAGAGGCTTTTCAAAAGGAAGCAGGCGATAGAAAGAAATGAGTCGAGAGGGGAGAGAGACGCACGCATAAGGACTACACTAAGAGCAAAAATTAGGGTTTCTCATACGCCGTTAGGTGGTGAATAAATCAAGAACAATGGAATTTGACGTCAGCAAGAAGGAAATTCACCGTTGAATGATGGAACTGTTCAAAATGAACAACAAGTGGATATTGAGGCTTTTAAAGGCTACAGATAAAGATAAATGAACAACAACTGTTCAAAGAATTACAGCATCAAAGTGATGTTCATGGGTGTTACATCTAAGCCAATCTACAATGAAGAGGGTGAGTTAGTGCATGATGGTAAGTTTGGGATATACCCATTTGTTTTTAAGGAAAGGGCAAAAAAAAAGCAAAAATAGACCTGCTGGAACCTGGGAGACTAAAGCTGTAACTAAAGTAAATCAACAGGTTACAAGAGAAATGATGATCAAAACTGTCATACCAGCAATAAAGGAGAAATGGCCAGCAACTATGTCCAAGGACATATTTATTCAACAAGACAATGCAAGGCCACATTTAAAGGACTCTGATCCAGCTTTTAGAGAAGCAGCATCATCAGATGGATTTAACATGCATATCATTAATCAACCAGCTCAATCTCCTGATTTCAATGTCCTAGACTTGGGGCTTTTTAGGGCTCTACAAAGTTTACAATATCAATCTTTCCCAAAGGATGTTGAAGACCTGATTGTGAAAGTAAAAAAATGCTTATGATGAATTTGAACCAAGGTTGATAAGGTATGCCTGGATAAGCCTTCAGCTAGTTATGGTGGAAGCACTCAAAGTTAAAGGGGCCAACAACTACAAGCTGCCTCACATAGACAAGAGAAGATTAGAAAGAATAGGTCAACTACCAGATGTGCTTAAATTTGACCAAGAAACCATTGATGAAGCAGTGGGATATCTAAATGAGCTTGACCAGAGACAATTACAGGAAGACACAACAGAACAAGAAGATGACAACAATGGCTACACACCTGAGTTTATCAATCAATACAGGGAAGAAGAGGAACAATGAAGTGCTTATCTTGAATCCCTTCACATGGTGGAAAGTGATGGTGACCAATCAGATGATGAAATGGATGATTAGTGGTTGACTTTTGGAAAAAAAACAACTTTTTGGAATTAATTCAGTGAATTAAGGAGGGCACTTCTTTTTGGGTACTACAATGGAGTATATATTAGGACACAGAAGATATAGTCAACTTTTTGAGACTTCTTCTTGGTCAAATCTAGAAAATGCAAAGCATAGGGACAACATTTAACACAGTTGCTAAGGACTGCCTCAATTAACCAGAGGAAAGGAACAACAGATTTTTAAAAACTCAATTCATATGTTATAATCTGGTTAGTTGAAGAGTACAATTATTTTTTGGGTACCTAAGGCAGTCTTGTAATGTAAGTTTTTGTGATGTAGCAACTTTAAGTTGTTGAATGAAATATAGTGATGATTTTAGTTTGATGTTCACACTTTGATTATTTTAGTTTCATGTTCACTCTTTCATGTACCACCCTTACACACTGCACACACCATCAGGACACATATGCATGACACCCATAACTATCAATGTATAGCTTCTCAATAGTTTTCAAAACTAGAGCAACATATAACATTGAAGTGGTTCATTAGTCTTGAGTCCCTTCATCATTTGGGTTGCAAGACAAATTCAAAAACTAGGAGGGACTCAAGATTAAACCCAAAACCAGCTATTATGAATCACCAAAAACACCTACACATGCACAACTATGTTGTCTTAGCCCTCCATTTTGTCATAAGGCAGTGATAACAGAATAAATTTCCAAAAAAAAAAATCATCATTCATCAATTTAGGCTTCCACCCCCAATTTAAGGGACTCATTTTGTAAAAGGGACTCATTGAAACAGAGGACATCCATATTTTTAAACACATCACACTTCATGTAAATGACAACATTAGTAGCACAACACAATCAATCATAACAAGAAACAAAAAAAAAAACCAATTCAATCAGAAAGCCATCCATAGTGACAAGCCAAACCAGGGGGCCATCCAAAGTCACAAGCCACACCAGAAAGCCATCCATAACCACAAATTAATCAGTACCATAAGCCACACAGAGGCCACACCATGGCCACAGCAGCAAGCCATCCACAGCCACATTTGAAACACAGGGACACAAATGTTAATATACACACAACATCAAAAAATTGAATGAATTTGTAAAAGCCAAAAATTAAAACTTTGAAATAAACATGCAAAATAAAAAATCAGAAATTAGTCATGGATGATTAAAAACAGGAGGACATACGTATCTGGGCTTCTTTCCAGTTTGGAAATACGGTCAAATTCCTCAGAGGGAACCTGCTTCAGTTGCTCAAAAAGGACCTCATTTACAAATTGAACCCAAGGGTTCTGCATCAAGTCTAGAGGATCCTCATCCATGGGTTCCTCTTTCATAGTTGTAGTCTGATGAACATCCTCTTCCATAGGATCATCACAGATCTTGACCCCCTTTCCCTTCTTCCTCCTAATGTCATCAGCCGTAGCTCTTTTGACATTGGGTAGTGGTGAAACTTTAACCTTCTCTTTCCCTTCCTACTCCTTTTTTTCTCAGCCACCTTCGACGTTTTGGAACTTGTGGTTCCACTCTCTTCCATCGACGGAGCTGCTAAACCACAGACCACGGACCACGCTTGAAACCTCTCATCAGCCTCCCTTTCCCTTTCCTTCTTCAGGTCCTCCATTACCATTTCAAAACACACCACACCTGGCCATCTTAGAAATTCGTGGTACCTTCCTTCGTCATAAATCTTTTCGACATGCTCAACCATTCCAGAACTCATTAGATCATGAAAAAGTTTCAGAAGAGCCCTTCGAGTGGGATCTTCTTCTTTTTCGTAAGCTAGTTTTAGAGGTTCAAGATCCACCATGGTTGAAGTTCAGAGGGACGAAGAGAGGAAGAAACGAAGAGCGGAACTGAAGAGAGGATTTAGGGTTTTCAGAGGGACGAAGAAGGTGGAGAGAGAAGAGTAGAATTAGGGATTTCAGAGGAGAGAGAAGAGAGGGACGGCGGTTTGGAGGAGAGAGAGGATGAAGATCTAGGGTTTGGGGGTTGAAGAACTCAGAAGGTTGAATACTGGGATGAGTTGGTTGATGATAATGACAAGGTGCAGTGAAGGGTTGAGAATTAAATTGGGATGGTTTTAATTGGGATGGGTAGTTGAAAGGGTGGTAAATTTAATTTGGTTGTTTAAAAATTGGTGGGAATCATTAAATTAAGATTGAATTAATATGTTTTAATTATTTGGTAATTTTTGTTTATAAATTTAAGTAATGGCAAATGTGTAAATTATATGAAGTTTTTTTTGCCATATATAGAAAGTTTTGTAAAAGTTGATATTTTTGTGTTACACCCATATTTGGCAAAAGTTTACATTTTTATGTTACGGAGGGAGTGTATATATATATATATATATATATATATATATATATATATATATATATATATATATATATATATATATATGAAAGAGGCGAGATCGTGGCACAACAAAGGCCAGGTTCAGGTGGAGCAAAAATTAATGTTACGCATGCACTGTGCGGTTGACAGCACAGTGTGAATACGAAGAAATTAATATAGTGGCTGACCATTACATGATGGAACTGTCCAGAATGAAGAAGTAGAGATGGCGACTTTATTTGGTGAAGATAAAGGTATACGCATGAAGCACATGAAATGCAAAGCCTGACGTTGGATTCAACCCCATTAAAACTCATGTACCCTGAAAAGGAACCATAAAAAAATAGATTATGCCTTTGGAATTTCAAATACAATTAAGCAATACCCTAGATTCATGTTTTTGGTAAAAGGAAAAAAACTTACAAAAACTAAAGATTATACCTCACGAATTTCAAATATAATATATATATACATACATACATATGAAGCGCATGAATGCAAAGTCTAACATCGTTTCCGATCCCGTTGCAACTCTTCCAAACCATGAGAAGGAAGTATCGAAACAAAAAAACACAGGAAAACACAAAAGTATTCATCTTTAGAAACTTTTGCAACAAATTATTTACAAAAACTCAAATCTTTCCGATCCCATAGCAACTCTTCCAAACCATGAGAAGGAATATCGAAACAAAAGAAACACAGGAAAACACAAAAGTATTCATCTTTAGAAACTTATGCAACAAATTATTTACAAAAATTCAAATCTAAATAGAAACACAAAAGCAAGCATATTGTGAAGTACAATTCAACCCTCTAGCAAAGTCGAAAACAAAATTAAAAATCGTAAGTAAATGAAGCATACATGATCATGATGGTGAAAAAGAAATTCTGAAATAGGCTTCAAATTGAAAACTATGAAACTCTAAAACAAATTGAAAATTGAACCTAAAAACGAAAATATGAAACCCTTAAAAGCTTAAAATGGAACCCAAAGCTTAAAATTTAAGAACCAACAACATCAAACCCCAAGTATAAATTTGTAACAAAAAAATCGGAAGGAATTCTTTAAAAATTGAATAAGAAGCGAAACTAAAATGTCGGGAAAAAATCCAGAAAAAATAGGCGGCAAGAATTTCAAATACAATCAAGCAACCCTAAAACCATGAAAAGGAAGTATCGAAACATAAAACCACTAAATAACACAAAAGTATTCGTCTTTAGAAACGTTTGGAACAAATTATTTACAAAAACCCTAATATAAATAGAAACACAAAAGCAGTAATATTGTGAAGTACAATTCAACCATCTATCAAAATCGAACTTTAAATTAAAAATCGTAAGTAAATGAAGCATACATGATGATGATGATGAATAAGAAATTGTAAAATAGGTTTCAAATTGAAAACTTTAAAACTCTAAAACAAATTGAAAATTGAACCAAAAAAAGAAAATTTAACGCCCTTAAAAGCTTTAAAAAATGGAACCCAAATGCTTTGAATTTAAGAAGCAACAACATCAAACCCCAAGTATAAATTTGTAACAAAATAATCGGAAGTAAATTGTTAAAAATTGAATAAGAAGCGAAACAAAAATGTAGGGAAAAAAAGCCTAAAATTTATAGGCCTAAAGAATTTCAAATACAATCAAGAAATCCCAAAACCCCTAAACAAATTGAAAATTGAACCAAAAAACTAAAATACAAACGCAGGGTTAAATCGGGAAAAAAATGACTCAAGAATTTAAAATACAATCAAGCAACCCTAAAACTCCTAAACAAATTGAAACATTGCTTGAACAAAAAAATGACAATACAAACGCAAGGTAAATTCAAAAAGGGAAAAATGTCTCAAAAAAGTATATGATAGCTCGAGAATTTCAAATACAATCAAGTAAGAGACCCTAAGCAGAAGAAAAATCCCAAAAAAATTGTACAGGGAGCTTGCTAATACGCAGTGAGAAATCTAAAAAAAAGAAAAATCGGACCAAATTATGCAGAAGCTTTAAAACCCATCAACTAAACAACACAGAGAGAAACAATAGGGATCTGAGTACCTGAAAATCGTTGACGTCGATTTCGAGCATTCAAAATTCCGAAAATGCTGAAAAATAGAAGATAAACCGAATTCAAAAAAACCAAAAAAGCAATTGTAAAAATGTCAAACCCAAAAAACGACTATTCAAACGGTTGTTAAATTCGGGGAAAAAAAATATGCCTCAAAAAAAGTAGACGATGGCACAAGAATTCAAATGCAATCAAGTAAGAGAAACCCTAATCAGAAGAAAAATCTAAGAAAATCGAACAAAATTATGCAAAAGAAGCTTTAAAATCCATCAACTAAACAACAAAGAGAGAAAATATAGGGTTTGAGTACCTGCAAATCACTGACATCGACTTCGAACATTCAAAATCTTTGAAAATACTGAAAAATAGTAGATGAACCAAATTATGAAAATTCTGAAAAACCAAAAAATAGAGAAAAATGCAAAACCCATGAATTAATCAATAGAAAAAAGTAAGGATGAAGTACTTGTGAATCGCCGCTGTCGATTTCGAAGTCCAATTCAACAATAGGGATGGTGTACCTGAAATCGAACGAAATTATGCAAAAGAAGCTTTAAAACCCATCAACTAAACAACAAAGAGAGAAAAATTAGCGATCGAGTACCTGGAAAACGTTTACGTCGATTTAGAGCATTCTAGGGCTTTGATTTGATGTCGATTATAGATCGATTTTGCGCGAAAATTCTCGCCAATGATTTCCAGGATTATAGGGTTTCGATTTGAGCTCATTGCCTTGCTAGGAGGAGCGAAGCTTCGTTAATAGAGAAAGAGAGAGAATGAGAGACGAAGAGAAGGAAGGAAGCAGGCGATAGTATATAGGAAGAAATGAGGCGAGGGAGGCACACATAAGAGAAAAAATTAGGGTTTCTCATAAACCGTTGGATGATGAATAAAGCAAGTACAATGGAACATGACATCAGCAAGAAGGAAACTCACCGTTGGATTATGGAACTGTTCAAAATGAATAGCAAGTGGAGATATATATATATAACGAACATATTTAAATGTTATTTTATACCTATTATATTTTATGTATTTTTTTTGACAAAGTGTTTTAAACTGCTATTATGTATTGCATTTATACAACAGATACATTAATTTGTAATTTTTTTAAAAAAAAAATTGACTATAAATTTTTTTTTTATAAAAAAACAATTGACTATAAATTTTTTTTTTAAATGTGTGCTACTCTTTTTATTAGTAATACTTCCATTTTTGAACTACCTTTCGCGTATAATTTGGTGAAAAATGTGATACGAGTAATCTGTAAGTTGTAAAAGAGGAATAACCCACAAAGATTAATAATAATCTAGGTAAATATTCAAATAAATGTTAAAAAAACCACATGCAGCTATCCAAAAAATAACATTTCATTACAAATAAATGTAATTTTTTAGCATGACAAATGAAAAAAATTACATTAAAAAAAACACTTACATAAGGATACACGTTGAAACATAATCTTTTAATATCTCCTGTATTATGCTCCTCTCTTCTATTAAAGATAAATGCAAAAGTATACACCACATATGTTGTTAGCCAGGATCTAAGGGTCAGGCTCAAAAAGTCAGACTTGTGATGTAGAATATGTGAATCATTTGAAATATCATCAGGAGGATTATGAGTCTCCTGAAATATTTGCAATTATCCCCTAATATTTGCAAATATGAGTCTCCTGAAACCAATACACCACATATGTTGCCTGCACATCTCCTGAAATAAACGAGCATAATTAACATGCATTAATATTTACATAAAACTAAAACATTGACAAGTAAAAAGTCAAATTAATAATTCAATTCACAAGTTATCTATAAGATTACTTAATACTCATTACCTTTTATGATATAAAATAAAAATATTTTTTTTATTGTTAATTAATATTTATTTAAATTTATTGTTATATATTATACTCATAAAGAGTGAAACATTAATTTATAAATTTTTTTATTGAATTTAACAACTATTTTTTTAATGCGTGTGATAACTTTTATTATATATCATATATATATATATATATAAAACCAACATATTTAAATGTTATTTTATACCTATTATATTTGATATATTTTTTTCACAAATGATTTTAATCTGCTATTATATATTGAATTTATAAAACGGATACATTAATTTGTAATTTTTTTTAATAAAAAAAATTGACTACAAAGTTTTTTAAAATATGTACACTCTTTTTATCACTAGTATTTCCATGTTTGAACTGCCTTTCACGTATAACTCGGTGAAAAATGTGGTACAAGTAATCTGCAAGTTGTAAAATAGGAATGACTCACAAAGATTAATAATAATCTATCTAAACATTCAAATAAATTTATAAAAAAAACCACATGCAACTATCCAAAAAAAAACATTTCATGACAAATAAATGTAAATTTGTAGCATGACAAATAAAAGTAAATTTGTAGCATGATAAATAAAAAAATTACATTAAAAAAATATCACTTGCATAAGGATACTTTTATAAAAAAAAAATGTTTATATTTTTAAAGTAAAAACTGTTTTTTGAATTTTATTTTTTAAAAAAATTAATTAATTTTTTAAAAAAAAATTTTTTTTTATAAAATTTTATAAAAGTATTTATAATAACTAGTTGTCGAACGCGTATAAGAATCGCTTTCATCTGTCGAGTTATTTTGTAGCTATTTTTTCCTGTGGAAGTTACTGAGTATGTCAACCTTTTAGATGATGAATTTTTACCTAAGAAACTTGAGCCTAAGAAGATATTAAACATAAAGAGTGCATACTATATGATTACATGCACCACATAGACCCAAAAGACATAGTTAGTTTTTGTGCCTCCAACAAAGGAAGCTTACATAATTGTTTGGTACTAAGTACCTTAAAGGAAGGTCCCAAAATACAGAGAGATGGTCGTCCCAAAGACGTTCTAGTATCATACATATGTAGCTAATACATCAACACATATAATATATGGGAGATCGTAATATGTAGATGAGGCAAAATGGTGTGTTGATGTTGTGAAAAGGCAACGTTAGGCATCACCTTGAGTGTGAGGATCTGCATGTCTAGATCAATGGCATCAGTTTCAACCTTGACATTTGCAGCTAGTTCTTTTGCTTCAGCTCTAACGTTTGGAGCATCTTCAACTTGACGCACTATCCACTTTAAGATGTAGCTTGTTGTTAACTCAGAACTTGAAGTAATTTGAAGTAGCATCTATTTATTTTCTACGGCAGCAATGGTGGCATTCAACTCGGATGGATCCTCCTACAAATCATGAAATTGTTAGATTAGAATTTATGCCTATGCTTTAGAAGTAAAAAATGTAAAGGTAGCTGACATTACATTGTTCTTTTGTTTCTCTATTTCTTCAGGTGGTGCACCAAGTACTTTCTCTGCTTCTTTTCCGAATTCCGCGACCTTTATGGACCCGTCTCCTCCATCAGTAACATAGAATTGGAATGACATTCTGCGTGAGGAAAGCAATAAAAATAAAAAAATAAAATTATACATGGTTGTAATGTATTATTATAAGTTATATAACCTTCTTAAGCTTCATTTTCAAAGAGTTTACTACATTTTCTTTTGCTCATTTTACATGTGACATTGACAAGAACTATATATATATATATATATATATATATATATATATATATATATAGTGTAGGGTAATTAATTATGTTCATACCTTGGGACAGTGACAGACTGCGCAGCTGTGTAGTGCTTACATTTGAAGGTTGCGTTTGCAGGGAGATATGCTCGGCGACTGCACTTACCACAACCATTGTAGTTGAATATATCTTTAGAGTAAACAGATGGTGCAGATACCTTGATCCAAAAAGTTTCTTCTTACCAAACAGTATTTGGCTGAAAAGATATTAATATACAATATATTGATCAGTTATTTGTATAGTGGGTTATGTAAAAAGCACCATATAAAAAAGGAGGCAATGTTGTATTACCTTTCTTTTCTCCATATCAGCAACAGTAGTTATAAGACGTGCGGAGCTAGAACCTTTTAGCGCATATGATTTTGTCACCCAACTATGAATAATTGTTGAGTTTTCTTCAATCCTTGTATATATATAAGGAAAAAAAAAAACAAGGAAAAAAGGTAACTCTTTGAAGCAGGCCATATATGGAAGAAGTAGTTTCTGTAAAAGTGAATCATACTTTAAAGTAGCAAATCAGAACAAATAGATTATATTTTTTATTTTTTAATATTGAGATCAAAGTAGTAGATTATATACCAATTGCGCATTGTCTCTACCACCGGTCCTTTAGGGTTGGTAACAAATTGTGTAGACATTGTTGTCTTCAGTGAAACTCCTGCAGTAATAATTATAAATGTTGTTGTGAGGATGAATATAAACGAGGTATTCTAAATGTTAGTGTGGTTACAAACCTCGGAAGGTAGCTTTTTGAACAACGACAAATCCGACCACATACAGCCCTTGTGTTGGTGTAGGAATAAACTCATCAACTTCTGTTGCAAACTTATTCCAAGAAGATAGAGTAATAGGACGCTGAACACTGTTAATAGCAAGAATAATTAATAAAATGGAAGCAGCAAAACAGGTTACTTTATAGTAAATAAAGGTAGTGGTGAAAGTAAATAGGAAGCATAGTATTTAACAAGCTACCTGTTGTCTATAATAGTCAAGTGCCGAACTTGGCCTTCACCAACAGCTTTGATATCATATATTGCAATAACAACTGCAGTGATATCTGCGGCACTAAAAGTGTCAATGACCAATAGTAGGGGTATGTGTTATCAGTCAACATATTGGATTATAGAGGCACCTAATGCTAGGAAAAAAAAGAGAGGAAATAGTCCAAACTCACCAAAGATGTCGCTTGAACAATCACGTGGTTGCAAGACAGATGATAACCTGGTGTACCGCGGCCGGTCAGTGCAATGCATAGTATTGAGAGGCGAGATCTTGACGCGTGAATTGAAATTCATTTGATATTCTCCAATAGCGCCTCAGAGGTTTTTTGGGACAGGTTGTATGGTAGCACCACTCAGTTCGTACTCTCCGTCTCGCTGCAAAGCCTCCTCATAGCTCTCAATATCGTCATTGAACAAAGTCGCATGCATTTTAATTAGTTCCCTACGATTTTTATATTATTTTTTTTTTCAGTCAAAAAAATGTTGTTGGCTATAGACTTTGGTAACTGATTCAGATACAAAAAAATTTAAATAATCCATTCTACTATTTACCTCTTGGTCTTGGAAGACAAGCTTTTGAAAGCGAGCCTTTATAGGGGATTTGGTTGATTGCTTTGAAGGTGATTTATGAAGCACGGTGACCTTCACCTTGTAGTCTTTGGTCTTGTCAGTCAGGTTTCGCAAGGGAATGTATGGTGGCTTCATTGTTAGCTGTGGGAATAAGATACGATAACAATGGTCAGTGTAACTGAGGCAATCATTATCACTTTGTTAAGAATGGCTTGTTTTTTTTTTTTGTCTTGAAAATGATAAATTGGAAAAGCTAATGGTTATGTATTTAGTAGCAAATGTCTATTTTTTTTTCCTGTCATATATATATATATATATAGTAAACTTTAAGAGAACAACAACCAATAATAGTGATGATAACTGTAAAAAGCATTTTACAGGTTAATCTAGCATCTTAGCAAATAGATCTTAACAATTTAAGTAGACTTGATCAAAGAGGTGTCTAGCTTTTTATTTAGATACTTTTAGAATTCACCATTTTTCACATCAGTAGTAGTAAATTTTGAAAGTATCATACTTGTGCTAATGTGTAGGAAAAGAAAATTATATATATATAGTAAACTCTGACAAAGTTTGAAGAACTTGATACAATCAAGCAAAATTGTTATGTACTTTAGTTTTTGTTCTACTTCAAAAGTATGATTTAAAAAAAAATTTGGAAAAAATGGCAACATGTTATGAACGAAGGGTTGTTGGCTCTGCTCTAAATGTTGCTTGATTGTAGGATAAATCATACTTTAAAGTAGTAAAGCAGAACAAATAGACTTTATGAACAAATAGTTTCAGTAAAAGTAAATCATACTAAAGACAATGTTGAAAGCAGTATATCCTAAAGAGAATCAAAATTTTTTTTCAGGAAAAAATGGCAACATTTATCTTTTAAGCGGTGCAAGAACAATTTAAATAAACCAAATTGCAATAATTTTTAAGAGACCAACAACCAATAGTAATAATGATAACTAGAAAATGCATTTTACAGGTTAATCTAGCATCCTAAGAGATACATCTTAACAATTTAAGTAGTAGTGGATTCTGAATACTATCATACTTGTGCTAATGTGTAGCAAAAGTAAATAAAAATTAGACTCTTGTAGAGGTGAACATACCTTATAACAGAAGTGTATTTTCCTGCTGTAGAAATGGAGAGTGGATAATTATATTTTCTTTGGAAATGAAATGATAAAGCAAGGAGTATAAAGATGCTAAACTAAGAGAGAAATAGGTGAAGTATATAGAAGCAAAAGAAAATAACCAGTAGAGCTTAAAAAGTAGACAAAGTATTGAGATTAGTGCCACAACAAAAGATCTCCTTTTGTTTACTTGGACGTTTTGTCCAATATTTTTGACAATCAAACAACATAAAGTATGTTTAGAAACTTTTTTCAGAGCAAAGTTGGCTAGCCTTGATTGATGTATGCTTTTGTTGCTATATTTAGCTTAAGTTTCTTTAGCTGAAAAAGATATATATAGCAGTCTATTGTTGTTCTATTTCTGGAAAAAAAAAAAACAACATAAAAAAGGTGACATGCCTAGAGTAATCTTTTCCCTCTTTTTCAGGTTTTTTATTTTCTGATTGATCTCTTCTTCACTGCTCTATATGTGATCTGTCTTTTTCAAAACTGATGCATGTATTTAGCAGCAATGCATAGGTTTTATTATAGTCTACTGCATACACAATGTATAAATATAAACACTGTTCTATATTGGATTTAAAATATGACTGCTTATAGCAAATCAGTAATACATAATAAATAATTTGATTAGTGTGATTATTAGTATGATTTATATAAGTGTGGTCATTTATATCAAATCAGCAACTATAAACCTGCTGAAATTTGTAGGGTTAGTTTTTTTTCCTTGGACATTGCCTTCTTGCCATTTTTTTTGGATATCTAATTCCTAACAATTGAGTTTGTTGTTGAGAAGTAACCGGTTTATTCTATATAATGAATGATGAAAATGTATAAAATATGCCTAATTGATTTATTGCATACAAAAGATTGTATATGCAATTTAATCACAATGTGTAGCATCAGAGCATTGTCGTACAAAAATATGCTTTAATGTTTAGGCAATACAAAAATAATAGTATTTTACGAATTATCCTACAAACTGAGATTAGCTACACTGACTTATCATTTGATATGGCATAAGTAGCAGCAGAGCAAAATATCCCTATATATATGAATTATCCTACAAGAATATGCTTTAATGTTTAGGCAATACAAAAATAACAGTATTTTATGAATTATCCTACAAACTGAGATTAGCTATACTAACTTATCATTTGACATGGTATAAGTAGTACCAGAGCAAAAGTTGCATTTAAAGATGTCACCCCCATGAATAATAGAAGGAATAGTAAAGTTGTGATTATGTGTGGCATGGTTATAATTCTAAAGAAGAACAAATTTAAAATGCCTGTATACCTTCTAATAGTAGACATAATGGTAGGAATAGCTAGGATTTCAACCGAAAAAAATTGGTAAAGGCAAGATTATATGATCTCGGCATACTTCAAAACGTCAAAGGAAACAACATTTAGAGCAGAGCCAACAACCCTCCGTTCAGTATCAGATCCACATACTACCTTAACCTTTGTGGCTGTTCGAGCTCGGGAGAGAGCCACATAAAGCTGGCCATGGGAGAAGCACGGCTGACGAAGGTATATACCCACAACGTCTATAGTCTGTCCCTGTGACTTGTTAATTGTCATTGCAAAGCAGAGTTTTATTGGGAACTGCTTACGCTCAAATTTGACAGGGTATTGCAATGAAGTAGATGGTTGTAGCTTGATCCTAGGCAATAATACTCTAACCCCTTTATGATACCCAGCTGCAATCTCACATTCGATGATATTCCGGTAAAATCGTTTACATGTCAAGCGTGTACCATTGCACAAACCAGAAGATGGATCCATGTTATGGAGCAGAATCACTGGACAATCGTGCTTTAAAATGAGCTCATGCAGACTCATACCACCCGGGCACAAAGTATTCAAAAATTCTGTCGGATAGATGTTGCAGTGGTCATCTATAATCGTATCAAAACTCTTAATGTGACAGGATCACCATGGAAATTACTGATGAGTATCGCATTGAGGCGATCAACATCATCATTTTTAGGTGTCAAGATTGCCCGACTTGTGAATTCTGTTACTGGACAGGAGATGTCATGTAGTGATGGGAATATGAATGTTGATAACTCATTCATTGCATCAAGTTCATCTTCAAACTCTGCTAAAATATGTCGTGGCATCTGTATATACTCAAATTCACTATCTTGTAACCTACCATCACCTAATGAAAGTAGGAAATCTGCAAAAGATGGATCAACTCTTGCGCGCATGTTCTAAGTAAAATGTAATTTTGTGAATTGCGGCCATACTGGCGAACAAACCAAGCTTGATAGCACAACTTCCCTTTGCCCCTGATGAGGGACAACAGGAAGAACCTGTCTAAAGTCTCCACCAAAAACTAAGATTTTTCCACCAAATGGCAGATCTTTTGAGCATATATCTCGCAATAGCAAGTCAAGTGAATGTATGCTAAGCTTGTTGGCCATTAATGCTTCATCCCAAATGATAAGTTCAGTTTTTCGAAGAAAACAAGCAAGATTACCTTGCTTAGGCACATCACATGTCAGTGAAGTAGAGAGATCGATAGGTAGCTTGAATCTCAAGTGAGCTGTTCTGCCACTTGGCAAATTAGCAGCAGCTATGTCCGAAGACGCTGTTGGTAGAACAATTTTGTTAAGTTGGCGGACTTTGCATACAGAGCACAATACAGGTATGTTTTACCTATCCCCCCATGGCCATCAATGAAGAAAACACCAGGTTGTTGGTGTTTTATATGGTGGATTATTTTTTTATAGGCCACTTTATGTTCTGCATTTAAAGACTTGCGCGCATGAATATACTCTTCAGGGATTGGAGCGTCAATTACGTCTTGTATATCTCTTATAATCTTGACACCATTTAGATGGTCTTCTTGCAAGTGGTCAAGGCCAAAGTCGAGTAGTGTTTTACCCATACCTTCCAAATAGCGAGCAGTATCGCTGATTGAGGAGCGTTTGATTCTGGTACACAGCCCTCGATACTGGTGGCTGTAGTCCTCTGACAAAGAGCGGTAATATTTTTCCCATAACTGTGCTGGATTTGCTGGCTGCGAAAAAATTAAACACATAGCAAATAAGCGACGCAAAGCGTGTGGCATATGTGTTTCAACAGCTTCATCAAGACATTGTTCAATAGCATTTCCATCCTCAACAAGACCATGGTGAATTGCTGCCTCTTGAAAAGTGAGGCATGTATGCCCATCAACTGTTAGCAAGTCAGAGAAGGATTTAGGAGAGTAGAGAGCACCGAGAAGAAGGCGTAAATAGAAGCGCTCTCCTTCCGAAGGACCGACAAACGCAATTCTGCCAATCATCTGCTGTTTTTTACGGTCCTTCCATTGCCGAGCTCGTACATCCCATGTGAAATACTGTGGAAAATCTGCATAGAGATACTTATGCTCTACTCCCCTTGAAGCATTAATGTTGAAAAATTCTGTGAATGGAGTCCTACACCGTCGCTCATCATTAACAATGGAAGGTAGTTGCTCATTTGGGTAGAAGTGAACTGGTTGCATATTTGGTAGATGGACTTGAAATGTAGTTACTGGTGGATGCATCTCATATAGGTCAAAACCAAATATTCTCCATGCAGCTTCTGGTGCATGATTGAAATTGTTGGATTTCATCGACAACTCCGTCTTCGTCTGACCGTGAAATATTGAAGGATATCTTGTCATGACATTTATAGACGTATTTGTATAGGTACTTAACAGCCTGTACAGTGGAGCACACTTCGACGTTGAGGTGACAATCAAAGAAATCGAGCAAATAAGGGTTATATGGAATAACCCATTGATTATCTAACATTTCACCTCTTGCACGTATTGAATCACCAGTGTTGCGCCGCATGTACGAAGGATAACCGTTTTCATTGTTTGTGGTATAATTTGTATATTCCTTTGGATATCCATACTTACAGACCTTCCTTCCTCGTTTTTCTTTCATACATGGGCAATCCTAATGACCAACTCCACAAGGGCCATGCATCATGTGCCGAAGAACCACCTTTCGCAAGTGAGGTTGGTTGGGTAGCGATATTTCAGCGCACACAAACTTATCAAAGTCATCAACACTTCTGATCTTATGTTGGTGGTTCAAAATACACAATATGTGTGCGTGTGGGAGGCCCCTCTTCTGAAACTCAACAACGTATACGAAAGCTGCAATTTCACCCATTACTTTTTCTTAGATCAACATCTTCTTCAGTGCTATTACCTTAGCGCAAAAAAACACGACTTATTAGGTCAGGACGGTCCTGAGGCTGTTCTCCTTGCTTGAGCTGCTGCTTTATTTCAGTCCAGTTTGGATTGCATGTTATGGTGATAAAGAGATCAGGCTTACCGTATTTTTGCACAAGCCTCATGGCATTTAGATACCGTTTACGCATATCGCGTGGCCCTCCGATGAAAGACGGTGGTAGGATCATTCGACGGCCAATTTCTGCACCTGAAGATTCTCCACTTTCTAAGGTATCTAACAAACCCTAGTACAAATCAGCACGAATTATAGACTGGTTGTTCCGAAGAAAATCAAGCCGTGTATTTTCAAGCTTGACATACATGTCCACTAAAAACAGCTACAGCAGCCTGCCCGTTCCCAAGAGATGATTGCCTGGCCGAATCTGGAACTGGTACGCATAATATTCTCGGCACGAGACATACTTTTCTGCTATTCCTCTTGCTTGCTCTGAGACTGCAGTATCATATAAGAAATTATTTGGATTATCACTGGGTACTTAATCGTGTCCTCGAATTTTTTGTTTATGTTTTCAGTAGTGGAAAAGGCATTTGTTTTCAAGTGCAATTCTGTTTTTTCTTTCATTTTTCAGGTATATTTCAAAATTATTGATTTTGTTTATTCACTTATTATATTCGATAAAACACACCATGTTTCTGATCAATAAAATGCACCACTTTTTTTTTATTGATCCTATTTATCCAATACATTTTTGTTGGATAAAAGTGATACTTTTAGAAGAAGTACTATACAGAAATATATATAAGCACAAACTAAATGATTTGAAAGGCAGAAACAAGAGCTGTAAAGCATAAAATTTCAGAAAAAAATAAAGACTATTATATAAGGGCACATAAACAACAACTAATTTAAAAGCAAAAAAATAAAAGACAAAGCCACACCTATGTGTTCATACTCTAGTAGCCCAGCTGCATCAACTGCTGCCAGAACAGGGTTATGGATGCCTGTGCAGAATGAATGGTCACCACGTGACTTTTGTATCCCTTGATGCCAGCCACTTTCGCCGTACGGGAACAACAATGGATACTGCATAGGATCATAACACCAATAGTAATGCATGATTCGATGTGTCTCTTTCTCCTTGCGAGTCAAGACAATTTAAGGGCTTGATGATTCAAAATCAGAGGAACCATCAGGCCAAATGACAGCTACCTCATCAGATGTTGGAGCGTTGTAAGTACGTTGGTCAAGTGTAGTGTTTTTATTGATGATTATTGTTGTTTGTTCATCAATGACCTTTTCACGCAGGGATCTGAAAAAGGTTGCATATGGATTTTTTTCCATAACACGCATGATCGTTGCAATACATCAGGACGCAAAATATCAAATCAGCTTGCACGGTTTTCACGCTCATGAGCAGGATCGTCGAAATAGCTTTGTAGATACTTCGGTTTCCCGTCCTCAAGGGACAGTGGAGGGATATAATGATATAACTGACCATGTAAAGAGAACACAAATATTCCCTTCTTCTTGGTACATTCAACTTGCCCCCCTAAAGAACTAAAGGCAAATAGGTTGTTGTACAAGTGCGCATATGTGCGAAAGTGGAGCGCATCTTCATCTTGTGAGTCAAACAATCGGACCAATTCTTCAGGGTATGGGTTTGACGCTAGCTTAACCCCACCGTCACGACAACAAAAATAGGGTGGCTCAAACTGGAACTTAGTTGCACCACAGTGCACACACCGAGCCGGTGGGTCAAGAAGGCCAGGAGCTGTTGGGATTAAATTAGGATTCAATGCAACACATGAATCTGCTGACAAATATGAAAAAAAAGGATGGTAAGGCTCTACATTTACAGAGGTACAAGTTTCTAAAGTTTTGGGTAGAAAGTCATTTAAGCACAAACCTTGTTTATGCTTCCTTTTTTTACGACGTCTTTTGACAAAATGACTATTTGACGAGGATGCATTTGTGGCTTGGTGTAGTTGCTCAACAGTATTTTCTTCAGGTGCTGCAGTAAAAAGCGGAATAGTATTTGTTGAAGAACTACCTCCTAACTCACACTGAACAGCAGCAGATGCATCCCCACTAACAATAAGCGGTTCGGTAACAGTTTCACAAGTTCGATGACCATGGTATGGACGCTTTTTGGGACAAGTAGTGCGCATAGGGCCTGCTTAATAACTGATAGTAAAGTTAAAAAAAAAAAAACAACCTCAATGCTTGCTACCATACATGGCATACTACGAAAGTAGCACACATCAGAAAACTAATCAGCAATTAAAAAAATCGCACAATTTTAAAGACAAAAGATTAAATGTAACACTGTACATAATATTAATAGTAGACTACATATATATTTAGATGAAATGAGAATTACACCCAGGAATAGCACGTTTAATATTTGGTGGATAACCAATACAAGAGCTAATTTTTGAAGAAGACTTTAAACTTTATTGAGTAGTACAAAATATGTGGCAAGTACAACTTGACTGAGACTACTAATATATAACTTAAACACTACTTAGCAGGAAAAAAACAAAAGAAAGAAAGACCACGCCACATATCTTGAGCTATAACTAAGCATAATTATAAATCAATTGAGGCAGCAGCCAACACGTCCAAAGCTTAAACAACGACTGAATGCGGAACAGTTGCTTCAAATGGTATCTTTCTGGTGGCCCTCCTCTTTTTGGGAGGTAGAGGAGGACCAGTAGGAGTGGAGATAACAAAGCGCTTTCCACGAGGTGTGAACTGATCCTGCTCAATAATGTGTGCAATTGGAGACATCTTTCCTTGAGAACCATAAACACGATCCTTAAGCGATTTGTGCATCTCTATTGATGCTTTAAGAGCAGCCTCTTCTTAGGTATAAGGCAGAAGCTTATGTCTTCCACAATGATTCCACAACAGGCTACAAGCATTGAAATTGCTTTCTTAGCCAACGATTGCTTAGCATCATCAATACATGATGCTCGATCACCAACAACACAACATGTTCCGCTGACCGAATCAAGATCAATAATAGTGAACCAAGTTTGAAAATCTTCATCTCCGTAACGAATGAATTCAATAGGAGTAACAGGCACCCGGGCATCGGCTGTCATTCTTCGAAGAAGGCGCATATAATCGATGTGGACAATTTTTGCATGGCCTGTGGCTGCCCGCACCCCCCGCAACATTGAGAGGCTGCATAACAGTTCCTTTCTCAATACAGTCAAGCTCAAAGAACTTAAGGGCATATAATCCACAACATTCTCTTAACCGAGTGACCCTTTCAAAGTTGACGTCATGAATGCAAACACTTCTGTTTCTAACAAAAAACAGAACCGCCTTCTTAGCAGCATCTTCACACAATCGGTCAAACGAAGCAAGGGCATCACCAACAAAGACGTATGACGAAAGGCCTATCTTTGAAGATACCCTTGCATACCCTCTATTGTTTGGTGAACTGACAACAGCATAGGCGGGGCTATCAAATCCAAGAACATTAGCTGTCTTTTCCAGTAAATCAATGTAAGACACGGTAAATGTTACGCGTTCCATGCTAGTAATCTGTAAGTGAAAATCAAACTGCTATGAAGCATTCCCTTTACTTACGTGTACGAAGTCAAAGATGACACGAATAACACAGCCATAAGTTCTAGTGATACGTAGAACAAACTATGCTTCATATATAAGCTGTGAAATTTTGTACACGTTGACTTATTATATGTTTAAGAAATATTATTCTCGCCACTGTCGTTTTTTCTTGTTGATATAGGATGGATTGTATTGTAGTAGGTTTTGTTATACAATTGTATGAATAAATTATTTTATTTTGAATTTCTAAAATCAAGAAGAAATTGATTTCCATTTGTTGTCCGTTGTTGTTTGTTGATATCGATGGTGGTTGAGATTTGCTGGGTGTTTACTGCTAATCATAATATATAGCAACCCATAAATTATACACTAACCAGTTTGAAATACAAAAGGCCAGAAAGAATTAGAAGAACAAAGGCATAACAGTGTAGAACAGTGTATATATATAATCCAAAGAACAGTGTAATTACACTCTTATCATCCTAAGGCAAAAATCTATTAAATGAAACTCCTAGACATATAAAGTACCATCTTCATAAATGCTAGCAATAGCAATAAGCACCCAATACAAAGGAAGTTTTACTTTCATAAATGATAGCAACAACAATAAGCATCCAATCATGGCTAATAAATAAATGCTATTGGCCAATACATGATGCACCAAGAAACACCAAAACACCAGAATAGCGTACAGGAATAAAATAGCATACCGGAGAATGTAGTTGAAGCTGAAGTTGAGTGTAATATCAACTCTCCACGCATAAAAGCACAGCCTAAAGATGAACCATATAGTTAAGACAAGTCAACATATATGCATTTAAGAGAGGGTTGTAAACACATACTAAGAAGGAAATGTATTTGAAGGTAGCAGCAAACAATAACAAAAAGAAAGCATGAAAGAGTTGAAAAGCTAGCACACAAAACCCAAAAAAAAAAAAAAAAAAAACCAGCCATGCTTCATTAAATGCACAGGGGACAAGAAAAATCAGATAAAATAACATAACCTAAACTGGCTAAAATCATCAAAATAATATATGAGGCATGTTTGACAAACTATAGACAAAATATCAAATTAACCTCATAAACTATTTTAGTGAAAGTATAATATTGTAAGCATTGTTTTATGACTAAACAACCATAAAGAAGTATAGTATAACATATGTAACACCCCGTATTTTAGCAACGACGTTATTAGTGTTAACGTCGTAAACAGGCAGTTACCAGTCGATTTATAATACAGAAATATAACTAAAACTCGTGGAAGTAATACTTAATATTATTATTAATGGAATCCCAATCACAAAAAGTTAAACTAAACCCAAAACAAGTCTTAAAAACTAGAAATAAAACCTATTGCAAAAGCAGGAAATAAAAATAGGGGCCTAGACGCTCATCAACTCATCCTGCTACTAGCTTCTATCCTGCTTACCTGTAAAATAAAATTGGGGGTCCACCATCAGTGGCGAGTAACTAGACTGTCCTACTTCGAAGTAGGACCACATTACATACAATAATAGGGATAGAGCACAGAAACAACAATGAACACAGGTCACAAGTTCAACAACATAGTTAGCAGCGGAAACATACTAGATATCCATTACAACATCAAACGAATCAAGCTAGAACACGTTCTTCCAAGTTTACATGCACAATCACAAATTCAATATCAAGACAAGACAACGCTCGGTCTACAACCGATACAAGACAACAACAAAGGACTTCCCCCACACGATTCATCACTTATGAACCGATAGACACGAGATCTTTAACCGCTCAACGCACGATCTTTAACCGTTTGACACGCCTCGACTCAACAAGACTCGAAAGACTCCAAACAAAACATCAAACAAGATCATACAACTTGTCATTCATCATTACGCATCAACACCCCATCAAGACAAGATCCAAAGGGACTCACAATCCAAACTTGACATTATATATACATGCATAAACTCAAACAAGATCATAATTTAAGATTCAACAAGTTTAAACAACAATACAACGATCAAAATCAATGCTTTAAGTCCTCAACCACACGCATGAACATACTCCACCAACCGAAACAAGATTCCAACTATAAACTTCAAGACTCACAAGGTTCAATAACAAGATTTAATAACAAGATTCAATTTAGAAATAACTTGAAAACTGCTTACCAAGATTGATAAAATCGGTTCATAAAACAAAGTAAAAATCGTTGCTTTTAAACACTAAGGTACACGAATAAAACAAGAGTTAATCAATACAAGGATACATACAAGAATCAAGATAAAAAATTCATGCCTTTAAACATTTAAATACACGCAATGATTAAACAAGAATCCGAGTAAAGGATAACAATGACTATCAAGATTAATCAAGATTCATGATTGAACAAGAAACGATCATAAAAATCCATGCTTTGAACATATAAAACACACGCATGACAAGGTTCAAAGATCGAACAAGAATTCATAACTTTTCACAGATTACTTTCAAGATTTGCAAGAAAATGCCATATAACATAAAATAGCATGAAAGATTAATTCAAGAACATGATCAAACCAAACAAGAATTCGAAAACAAGCAACTTGCATTACACGGCTTTCATACGAGCAATTCATCAACATTAACAACATGATTCTAAGCCTAGTATTCTATGGAACCTAATCTTATATCTAAGTAGAAGAGATCTAGTTACCTAATGAAGATTAATCACACAAAAGCACGAACAAACAACCGTCCACTCGTCTAAGGCAAGCCTTGGTCAAGGCTTCTATCATGGTTCTTGATATAATCTGAAATAAAAACAAGATTAGTTAGATAAGAAAAGATTGAAAGTTGGAAAGAAGAAACTTGGTTAAGTATGGCCATGGTGGCCGTGTGAATCAAGGGGAAGAATAGAGTTTTACTCTGAGTTTGATCATATGATTAGTAGTGAATAAAGGGTGGGTTTTTGTAATACAAATAGAATAAGGTTTTACTAAAACTTAGGAAAGCTACTAGATAATAGGAGTTAGTTTAGGAAAAGAAGTTAAAAGGAAATAGGGGGGCCGGCTAGGGTAGAGCAAAATAGGGGTTTAGTTTCCTAAAATTTAGTGAGGTGGTTAGAGGAATAAAAAATAGGATTTTTAGGTTAATTAATATGGATAGATCTATTTATATAATTAAGGTAGAAAAATAGGAATAAAAATAAGGGTAAAAATATGAAGAGGGCCGGCCATGAGGGGAATAAATATGGGTTTTGGGCTTGCTTCATCAAATATCAAATTAAGTCTGTTGGCCCAATTTAGAATGTTGGGCTTTAAGGCTTAATTTTTCACGAAATTTTACGGCCCAAAAATCCGGGTAGTTACAATCTCTCCTCCTTAAGAAAATTTCGTCTTCGAAATTTCATAAGGAAGCACACATAAACACCAAGATAACACCCACATAATGCAAGGAAACACCACCTATTGCCTGCAGTCTTGACGTTGGTCCTTTGCTTCTTCGGGCAGGTGGATATCTTATGGCCCGGTTGTCTGCAGTTGAATTGAGCATATAATATATCAAATTAAAGCTCTTGGAATAAGGAATCTTCTCCAAGTGGAATCACCTGAAAAAGAGTAATACAAAAAAATACGAGTCTTTGAATAAGACTATATATGCAAGAGCACTTGAAATGCTTCCAATTTTAGCCCAATTATTCAAGAAAACAAACAAAACACAGCATTAATAGTATACATTAATGTTACAATATACTAAAAGGTGCGCGAAGCACCAGTTATGCGACACGTAAGCTGACACATAGCCGACACACAAGCATCATCTCTCGCCAGAGTTTCGCTACATATGCAATATTTCCATGTAGGATTTTAGTTTGGGTGTTTAATTATTAAAAAAAATGTTCATAGTGAGGTTTGAACTCGAGACTATAAAACATTAATAGTATACACTTACCAACTCACCCAACATTCATTATTATCTCAAATTCCACTATTTTAAAACTTATTGTTTTATTGTTCGAGTACACTTAATGTTAGTTTATTATCTAACAATAAATTTAATAAATTTCTAGATCCCTTAATTTTTTAGGCGCAAACAAAAGAGACAATATTACTACTAATAAGGCAAAAGCTGGGCGTTGGATAAGATTTAATAATAATACTTACCTTCCATGATAACTATTTGACAAAAAAGTTACATTTAAATCACTAATCCATACTAATTATTCATATTAGTGTTCCTATAAAAAAAATTTAATATTATTGTTACAAGTTTTACCATCATTATGAAATATCTTTTGTCATATTTAAATCAAGGGAAACAATGGTAGTAAGAACAACAACACCAATAACAATACTTTTTTTATTTTACAGATAACATTCATTATTATCTCAAATTCCACTATTTTAAAACTTATTGTTTTATTGTTCGAGTACAATTAATGTTAGTTTATTATCTAACAATAAATTTCTAGATACCTTTTTTTTAGGCACAAACAAAAGAGACAATATTACTATTAATAAGGCAAAAGATGGGCGTTGGATAAGATTTAATAATAATATTACCTTCTATGATAACTACTTGACAAAAAAGTTAAATTTAAATCACTAATCCATACTAATTATTCATATTATTGTTCCTATAAAAAAATATTAATATTATTGTTACAAGTTTTACCATCATGATGAAATATCTTTTGTCGATCATGTTTAAATCAAGGGAAACAATGGTAGTAAGAACAACAACACCAATAACAATACTTTTTAATTTTACAAATGTTTTTTAAATTCAAAAGACTCACACTAATTTTTTTCAAAAGGAAAAATGATGTGCATTTTTTTCATTTAAAATATTATGTAATTACTCGCCACAACGTGCATAACGTTACAATTATTAATTATGCCATGTAGTCTGTACTCTTCTTCTAAAATGCATCTTCTAAGCATACTTGAACCCATAATCCCTTAAGTATAAAAGCCTTAAGTACAAAAGTCACAACTTAACCATTAATCCATATTAATTTCATTATCAATTATTCCATAAAGAAGTATTATAAATTTCATTGTTAAAAATTTTTGCTGCCTTTGTTTTCTGAACTTGAGTCTCAAAATCAAAAACGTAGTGTATCATTCGATCAAATTAATGATGTTGATACTTCCTCTGTTTCATTTTAAACTCATGAAAGGGGTATTTTTTGTGAAATATAAAATATTCATTTGTTGTGTTGAAAATGAAACGGAGGAAGCCATGATGATGATGATAACCAATTTTCAATACGTTAGTGAAAGTATCAAGTTCCATATTGTACTATCTTTCAAAATTTCGTTCGGTATTTTACAACCCTCATTATACTATATTACTTTCAAATCATAAAACATATTGAAGATGATGAAAAAATGTATGACCCGGGGCAACGCCCGGGCCTAAGTACTAGTTATTGAATGAAATCATGAAATAAGCTAATTCTATACTAAAAGACTAAAAACAAATGAAATAAAGTCTAAAAGGCCCGAAAGACAAGTGAAACGAAGCCGGAAAATGGGTCCAAAATGGACCGATCAGTACACAACTATTTTGGGTTCAACCGTTGAACTTTAAAATGATTGGGTATAAACTAAAAATAAACTGAAAATGCACCGAATTGAACTGTAGATATAAGTCAACTAAAACTGAACCGAACTGAAATCAAAATAAATTGAATTGAAGTGAATTGTTTCTAAAATTTTACTGATTTGAACTGAACGATAAAAACTGAACTATTTAGGTATAACCATAACTGAACTATTGAAATGAATTGACACCTCCAATGGAAAATAATATTTGCAGGCCTAAAATAAAGGCATAAGTAATTAAACCCTAACATGATACTAAAACAATAAATAAAACATGATTGGTATCACCAGATCCATAAAATAAATAAGTTAATCATGATACTAAAAACAAAAGTAACCTAACATGATACTTAAAGAAAAAACTAACTTGTTCTAAAAGAAACCGGTCATCTCAATAATAATAAAAAAAAAATCATATTTTACTTAGTTGGAGCCTCATATGAAATAACTGGCGTGTGGCGGTCACAGACCACTCTTTATGTCCACACTTCAACGGCTTGAATTCCAAACTTTAATATTATTATTTCCTTTTTTCTGATTGTTTGATTGCTTTTATGGTTGTTTTTCGAGAGTTATTGTTCGATTGTTTTTGGTGAATTATTTCTGGGACAGACTTTAATGGGAAAAGACTTGATTTATAATTGATGAGAAGGGAAAATAGAAGGGTGAATATAGAAGAGAGAAGAGTCTCGTAATTGTATTGTGGGAATTCGGCTGGATGAAGGCCTCTATTTATATAGAAGGAAACTGCAGGGGAAGCAGGAGGAATGTTCGCGAAAAGATTACCTGTTGTTGTAATACCCCGTATTTTAATCAATATATTTATCACTAATTAAACGTATAATGTGTCTTATTTATTAATTTTCCTAATTATTTTTAATATAAAATTTTCTAAAATTATGTTAGTAGGTAAGTAATCCCTTCCTTAAAGGAATAAAAATTATCATTTGGTGTTTGACTTGGTTAAACCCACAAGATATTTACCCAAATTATAACAAAAAGAAAAAAAAATTAAAAGGAAAAAAAATCGGATGTAAATTAGTAAAAACCCCAACAATATTCTTCTTCTTCTTTAATACTCCAACTAGGTTTTTGGCCTGAGCATAATGCACGGGTTTTATATCTATTAGGTTCATAGTTCTACGTTTTAGTTTTTATAAGATTGAAACTAACTAAGACTTGATAATAATTCATCAAAAAAATGAAAATATATCAAAATTTTTATTATTTTTAAGATTATAACATATATTTTCCTTGGGAAAAAAACATATACGAGTACATATTTTGAAGAATATTCATTTGCATAATTATAAAATAGTGGAAAATAATTTTGTAAATATAAAGTGTGAGCATATTTAGAAGAATTTAAAATGGTATAAAATAAAATTTAAAATGAATAACTTAAAAAGAAAGTGATGTAAGAAAGCAAATCTCATAATTTGAAAGTAATTGAAAAGGTTTGTTAAATGTAAATAAATTATTAATATTAATTGTAAATAGAAAATAAAAGCAATTTTTTAATTTAAAAAAAAAAGAAAAAGAAAACGAAACATTTTTTAGGATGACACATGGCATAATTTTAAAGATGAGATATCCTATGTGTCAAAATTATATTTTAGGGTGTGTTTTAATATATTAGGTATATATAGATTACTCTTACCCCTATTTTCAAACTAACAACCATATTCTTCTTCTTTAATACTCCAATTGCCCTAATTGTCAAAGCTTCAAATAACTCCCTACAACCAGATTTTCAGTCCAAACTGCCTATAAATAATGCAAATCTCATCTACAATTTCATCCTAAAACACAATTTCAAGTTTCAGACTTTTTCTTTTGAGAAGGTATTATGTCAGACTCGTCTGACACAATATTGTTGTCAGACGAGTCCAAATAAAAAAAAAATACCTAGAAAAAAAAACTCACCTCACTGGATTACTCAACTTAAAGACCAGTTCACCTGTTTATTCGTCGTCTTCCCCATTTAGTATTTCTAAATTCCATCTCTGCTTCTCCATTTCTGCTTCTCTGTATAATTCATGGTTCTCGAAGCTTAATCTGATGCCATTTCTGGAACGTTTTTCATGCTTTCCTTGGGTCAATTCAACAAGTTGATGATGACTAAGATGATTCTTTGGGGATTGATTTAGGTAACCTCAAACAAGATTAAGTGTATGCCGCACCATCATCATTCTTCCTTGATTTTCTCATCTTGTTGAGTGAACCTTCCTTTATTCGATTCCCTAACTAATAACAATCATAAATCATAATCATCAATGAAATCATTATGTACCATTGTTGGCACTATACCACTTTCTGATTTTAGGGTTTTCCGCTTACTCTTTGCTTTCGGCAGTGTACATCTTTTTTTCTTAATTTTCGACAGCAGAGAGCCTGAGAATAAGGGAGGTATATCTGTCTGACAGAAAGTATTGGGTCAGACAGTGTGACCCAATACTTTCTCTTTTCTTTTTACTTTCTTCTTTCTTTTTCTTCATGGTACCTCCGTCACCGATGACCCAGCAGCACCACTGTTGCCGCCGCCGTTGCTTCGGTGCTTCTCTACCCTTCCTCCACCACGGCCAGAGCTACTGCCGCCGTCGCTCCAGCTGCTACGCCAGTCTTCTTCTTCGTCTGAATTATTCATCTATTTCGTGGCTTGCAAGAAGAGCAGGCACATCTTTGCCTTGTTACCAATTGTAAAGTATGCTTTAGCAACTTTCCCTAAATTGTTCATTCCTAAATAGTATTCTAATAGTATTTTTAAGTCACTTCAATGATGATTATTATAATTATAATTATAATTATTATTTAATATTACTATTATTACCGTGACTACATACTAGTAGTGGTACTACCGTATTTCTATTAATATTATTATAACTATTTTTGTCATTGATTGTTTCTAACTTTAATAATGTTTCTAAGTTATTAAACGGTTAGTATATAAAATAATTACTGATATTATAATTATAGTGCAATTGTCATGAACAGCTATAGGTCAAATGTCAAAATAATTTATGTGCTTGTGTTATCGATCAAAAGTTGGCCGGGATTACTTGGTTGGTTTTAGGAAGAATATCTGATTCGGGATTAGGATTTCAACTTCGTGATTAGGACTCTTGTGTTCTATCTTCTATACGAGTATTAAGGTACATACACGTAGCTAGAATTTTATAAACGTGAATTTATATGCAAACATGTTTGGATATGTTAAATGATAAAATGTTGGTCGTTTGTGAAATATGCATATTTATATTTGCTGCAATTGTATTGTGAACATGTTATATGTTCAAAACTTGTTCATAAATATATTTGAAATATTTTGGTAGAATTAATTCTAAATTATTTTACCAAGTACATTACAAAATAGTTTTAAACAGGTTACCATCATATAGTAAATGAGTTTATGGATATCCCTTACACCGGAATTTGGAATTCCGTTTCATCGGACATTGTCTTCGGTAAAATTAATTATTTTACGAAGCATATATACTTATATTACAAAATAAATTTAAACATTTTACCATCATATTGAATGGGTTTATGAATATCCCTTATATGGGAATTTGGAAGTCCATTTCATCGGACATTATTTGGTTTTCTTGACTCCCATTATGTTGGAGATGAATTGATAAGACTATGAACTTTGTATGACCTAGTATTTCCCCAAGTATACACTAGTACAAAAAACACATTTTGCTGCACCTTATTTGCTGCGATTATTAGGCATAATCCTAAAACCGCAACAAATAAGTAACAAAAAATTGTGCTAAAAAATCGCATCGATTTGTTGCGGTTGTTGTTAAATAACCCCAGCAAATAAGATATTTTACATTTTTCGGTTTTTTCCTATAAGAATAATTTACGGTTTTCCCGTCTCATTCTTTTTGCCCCCTCTTTCTATTTTATCATTTCATTCTCTATCTCATGGAATCCTCTTTTTCATACGTTCTTTTTTTTGCCATTCCTTCAACAATGGAGTCTCTCTTTCTCTCTCTCTCATTTGTTCACCTTTTTTTTTGTCGAGGCAGTGGACGAAGGCAAAGACGTCGGTAGACAAAGGTTGGTTTTTCTCTCCTTTTCGTTGTCTAATTTTTCATTTTTTGAACCGGGTATTCAATGCTAGATTTCAATTTTTTTGAGGTTTGATGTCAAATTTTTTTTAGCTTAGGTTAGATTTCTAATTTTATACTCCGTAGATTTGAATTTGTTAGGGTTTTGTTTTTGATGTTTTCTGGTTTGTTTTTGTTTTGGTTTTTGTAGTTTTTTCAATTTTTTAAGGTTAGATTTCGAAATACGAGTTCCAATTTTTTTTTATTTTTTTTGTTTCGATGAAAATCAGATTCTTTAGCTTACTGGAAAGAATTGGAAAGACACAGTAAAAAAATCTGAAGCAAGCAATCTGACAAGAGGGAGGAGGGTTGGACAGAGGGATGGGGGCTGGACAGGAGGGAGGTGGACAGTTGTAGGAGCCACGGCCGGCTCCCCACTTTTTTTTTTGTTTCCTCCGTCCGTTGCCGCCAAGAGGCCGTTTTAGACCTAGGAATTAAACTCATAAACCATGTATTTAGATCAAAAGAACGAATGGGACACGATTTAGGGATGGACCTAAATAGCACGATTCCACCCCTTCGATCCCATGGGGATGACTCCAAAAATGGTCATACGAACCAAAGTTTGAATTCGGGAGCAAGGGTACTAATATGGCGGAATGCGTCATATTAGCCCGTAGGCGGCCTTTACTAATTTCTCTCAATTTCAAATATATAAGTTATATAAAAAAAAAAAAAATTATTTTAAATAAGAAATTAGCGACAAACAAAATTCAACGCTGATAAATCAGCGTTTTAAAAAATAATGCTCTTACAAGTCAGCGTTGAAATAAAAATCGCGTTAAAAAATAATGCTCTGATAAATCAGCGTAAAAAATAATTTATCGCTGATTTTTTATTAAAAAAAAAATAAATAAATAAATAAAGCATTCACATATTTACAAAGAAAATAAATAGAATGTAAGACTCTCAGGAAACTTACCACTTCTCGTTCGAAGATTTTTCCTTGAGTGTTTAGTTGGACAGAATTTCGCCTTATAAAACTTGATT
This sequence comes from Salicornia ramosissima, assembly GCA_951394345.1. Lineage (NCBI taxonomy): Eukaryota > Viridiplantae > Streptophyta > Magnoliopsida > Caryophyllales > Amaranthaceae > Salicornia > Salicornia ramosissima. Next base: position 40,748,994 of record OX596237.1, on the reverse strand, counting down.
GATTAAAGAACCTTAGCCAAAAAAATAAGATAATTGAAAAGAAGTGTTTTGAGAGAGAATAGTAGTAGGGAATTCGAGGAAATTAAAAATCGTCCCTAGAAATGAGAAATTGGGGTTTTTATAGAAAAAAAATATGTCAACGCGTCATTTGGGATCACGCTGATAAGTCAGCGCGTACCCATAAATAACGCTGCCAAGTCAGCTCAATTTATTAGCTTACGCTAATATCTTCAGCGCGAATCTTTTATTTACGCTCATATAATAGTAAAGAAATCAATTAATGAGGAAATAAATCATTGAAGTTCAAAGATTTGTGCTATATGATCAGCGAATTATCTTTTGACGCGCTAGCACAGTCAGCGTATGATGAAATAAATCAACGCTGACAGATCAGCGTATCCTAATTAGAAGCGCTGATTTGTCAGCGTATCCTAATTAAAATCGCTGGTTAGTGAGCGATAAAATATTTCACTCAAAATTTCAAAACGCCGTAACTTTTGATCTGTAACTCCAAATAGGACATGTAATATATCGTTTTGAAGCTCTTTCAGTCTACTGTATGATTGCAATATCATTTTGAAATACTTGTGGTTGAAAATAAAAAATATTTTAATAAGGCTTAATAATGTCCAGTAACACACAATTAGTCCATTTTCTAGAAAAGTGAGTTTATTTATCGTCATCGAGTTTTTCCTCGGGACAGGGGACTAAATCTGGTGTCAACAACATGGGATAGGATAGATAGGGGGTGGAAAGGAAGGAGGGGGAGGGGCTGGACAGTTGATTTGGTTTTATGTTCATTTTTATTTATGTTCAATTTTTTAATTAATTTGTGTTCATTTAGGATAATGTATATTTAATTTTTTGTTTTGAATTTTTAAAAGTTGTATTTGATTTTAGTTTATGTTGATTTAGTTCATTATATTTTGTTTATTTTCATTTTAGATGTATGTTTTGAATTTTAAAAAGTTGAATGAAATTATATTCTTGATTTTATTAAAGTCTTGTTTAATACAAATAAAAAAATGAATAAAATTGGAACCAAATTAGTTTTATTTTATTCATTTTTTTTTTAATTTTTAAGGAATCATATTTGTTGCGGTTATAGCTTAAAACCGCTGCAAATAGCAACCTATTTGCTGCGGTTATGATAATAACTACTTTTTGTTGCACCCTTTATTTGCTGCGGTTCATAACCGCAGCAAAAATCCCTTGTATAACCGCAGCAAAATGCATTTTTTTTCACTAGTGATAGGCTATATAAAGGAGTTACTAGCTTGGGGGTGTGCACACTTAGCTCGGAAATGAATTTCGAAAGTTATTATTACATCATTATTGAAACTTATCTTGCAAGGTTATTGATTTGGATTGTGAATTGTTTCCCATTTGGAACTTCCCTTTTTGGAATAATTTGAATTATTACTGTTGTTAAAGATTAATTCTTTGGAAAGCATGTTTAATTAATTAAATTATTTTTGACATGTCTAGTGCTTGTACGTACTTAATTAGCGTTTTCGCTAACCCGTATTATCTTTTGTTTTGGCTTGGCCCTACTTATCATTTGTGATAAGTAGATAAGTGACGATGATCTCAATATATTCTAAAGTGTTGCATTGGGGACAATGGTGACTCGATCACCTAGCCTAGGTTTAATATTTTGTAATAATCTAGTTTATTTTATTCAACATACATTTTGGTTATGCATTAAACTACTACTTTCATTATTATTATTGAGTTGGAATTCAACTGCAAAACTCTGCTTTGCCTTACGTAATCACGTGGCAGTAATACCCTTACGGCCCGTTTGGTTGTTGGTAATAAATTGTGTTAATGGTAATGAATTTATAGTGTAATTTTGTTCAGGAGAAACTAACCTTATAATCTCCATGGAAAACAAATTTTCATTCCCAAGCTTCAATTTTCTTCTCATTTTTTTATTTCCATCAATTACCATTGGGGAGGGTGGTATTTGATGGGAATGGATATATATTTGTGAAGAAAATTAGATAAGAGAGTAGGTATGCAATTTCTTGTCGTATATTAATTGTAATGGTATCAACTTTATAGGCTTGTTTTTTTTTTTAAATACACTGTAAAGTATGGCCAAGTGAAAGCGTAGGTTTTCCAAAACGTTGGCCAAGTAGAGGATTAAAGTCACGTCGTTGGAGGGAGAAACACCCAAATGAAAAACCTTATGCAAAAATTTCTGCTGAAATGTTACGTGTCGTCGAAAATAAGGCTGCCAATTCATTAGTGATTGTAGTAGATTGATGAGAGAATATTGTCCACTAAATTCTAGGCATGCCAACTCAAATATATGCATATGATGATTATTTTTGCTGAACATTATGTCAAAATGTTAATCACACTTTTTTGTCTATATTTCTAGATGTTGGAAAAAATGGAAGAATAAAAAAAGGAGACATTGTATGACAAGATACAGGTGATATTATCGTTCTTGTTCTTCCATTTTCTAATGGTGGTGTTTGGTGTTGTGTTGTTGTGTGTTATATGCTACTAATTTGTTGTTATGTTATTGAGTTTTGGGATAACAATGGATCAGCTGATAAACCTTTGTAAAAACACATTAGGGATGGTAACCCTTCTTGTTAGACATGGCAAGACATAAAAAGGAGTAAGTTATTCCAATTACAATTCTAGGAACATGCATGCCCAACTTATTGTATACTTAGCTAAAAGATGGAAATCATGGAATTCTCTAAACAAGGCAGAAATTTTCTTGTCAAATGCTATGCTCTGTTTGGTTGCTAATGCTCCCTTCCAAAATAATGCACATAAAGCAACCCAATGAAAATAGCATTTTATGTATGACAAGTATTTTTGCAGAGCGAGTGGAATTTGCCTCCAATTGTTGGTGAGTTAAGTGTGAAAAAGGTTTTAAGCTCTCAATGTGTAGCTCTTTATCGTGGTTGGCGTTATCGTCTGAAAGAAAGAACAAAATGGATACTCGACTGCGGAAGCAAAACAAAACAAGCCCGATGGAATAGATAGAACAAAATGGGATTGGTTGATTGATGACTATTGGAACGATCCAAAACAAAAGGTTTGAATTAGATAGATGTGTATCTTTATAATTATATGAATATTAATTTTGTATAAAAATATGAATGACTTTATTTCCCCTATTGCAGCGCATAAGTGCGAAGAACAAGAGGAATAAGTCAAAGCAAAAGATAAAGCACTCTAATGGAGCAAAATCGACAGCAAGAACCTATGATGAGCTAGTAATTTTCTTTAATAGTTTTCATATGATTGTATTATTTATATGCTTCATAGTGTTGAATTTGATAATTAATCCATTCGTTCCTTTTATCTCTAGATGACTCCACAAGGTGAAGTATAAGAATCACCAAATGGTGATGGTCCAGTTGGAGAACCTGTTAATGGTTGTTCAGAGGAACAACAACAAGATCCTATCTATGTCAAGCTATATGAGAAGACCCATAGGTTGTATTCTGAAGTTAATTTTTTTGTCTTCCTTAACTTAATCATCTACTTTTTGCTACTAAAATTACTGATGTAATTATAGGCATGTTACGACGGGGTTGATGGAACCTGATGCAGAAGCTAATTTAAAAGCTTTGAAGGATCTGCATGAAAAGAAAATTGAAGAACATGGTGAAGTCAACATGACACCCCAAGAAGCCTTTCCTATGGTATTGAAAGAATGTAGAGGGTACATTAGAGGGCTAGGAGCTGGACCAAAACCATCAAAGAAGGCAAGGGCTGCTTCTGAGGTTAGAGGTGAAATTGAACAAATCCAACAAGAAGCTTTTGAGAGGGAATTTTCATTACGTGCTGAAATTGAATGTGTGAAACAAGAAAGCTGGGAAGTAGGGAAAGAGAGAACAAGATGAGAGAAGAGATGATGGCAGAGTTAAGGGCAATGATGCGTTCATCGAAATAATGCTAAGTAATCCAGGTTCGTTTACTAGCAGCTCTACTTTTTCTCTTCTTAATATGTTCTTTTCCTATTTATTGGCTTCATGTATGATTTTGTTAATATCATAAGATGACAATCTCTTATTGTTGTAAACTGGATTTTTGATTAGTTTTCTTATCACAGCAACTTGTGTCTAGCATTCTGGTCTGTAGGTCTGTACTTAGATGTTGGCTAATTTAGCTTGTTTTTGGTCTGTACCTTGTGTATTGAATTGTTGTTGGTAGCCAGACAGCTGCTGGTTTGTTTGTTGGGGGTTGCTAGGTCTGTTGGTTTCTTTTGAGTTTATTTAGGCTGTTGTTGTGGCTATAGGTGCTACTGTCTGCTCATTTTATGGTTGTGGGGGCGTTAGTTGCTGCAAGTGATAGTGGATTTGGGTTGTGCCCTTCCTAGGAGGTGCCCTCCCCTTCCATATGATGCTTTGCAACTAGTTAGGATTTGTTAAGGTTGTATTTTCCTCATCTTTGTTAATAAAAAATTCCATTTACCCAAAAAAGGGATCAAAATCTTAGAAGAAGAAACTAACATTAACATTTGTTTTGTTTTGGTGGTTGTATTTTCCTTATCTTTGTTAATAAAAATTTCAATTTACCCAAAAAAAAAAAAAATCAGAATCTTAGAAGAAGAAACTAACATTAACAAAATTTGCTTATCATTTGCAGGTTTTCATTTAGGTGTTGACTAAGATAGATGGAATTATCATGAGGATAAAGTTTTTGCATAGCTAATGTATTTTGTGACGAGATAGGAGGATGAATTGATCAACACACGCCATATTGCCTCATTGACTACTTTTTGTTTAGCTATTTAGTATTATTATTACTATCTAAGTATGTTTTTGTACACATTGAATCATATGATATGTAAGTATTTTGGAGATGATCTATACAATGTGAATATACTCTTGCTAATGTATTGGTATGTTTATGAAGTGTTTTAGTTTGTTTGGTATGTGTGATTGACAACAATGAATTGAGCAACTAAGCTTGATGGAAATAAGATGAAATTTAGGCAATTATGTCCATTTTGCAGTACAAATGTTTGAAGATGGTTATGAATTTCGGCAACAAAATCATCAAAGCGTGGCCCAATTAATTGATTCAGTGAACCTAGTACATGACATTGGGCTATAATTATTTATAAATTTGTCGCCCAAACTGAATTTTTAATGCCTTAATCTGTAGCCTTGGGCCACAATTTTATAGCCTAAATTGCAGACTTTGGGCTACAAATGTTCTTTAAGTGTCGCCCAAACTATGGCATGGGCAACAATAAGTTTAATGACGCCTTAAGTTATATCATGGGCCACTAAATTTTAAAATTCGACGCCCAAAGTATGGGCAGCCAAAATAGTGTCGATGCCTAAAAATTGTACCTTGGACGACAACTTCTAGAAAAATTTTGCCCATACTTTGGGCCATGAGCATTGGGCGACACAAGTCGTGTCGCTTTAAATTTGTCGCCCAAACTTTGGTCGTCAGGTTTTGTACTTTGGGCCACAACAAATTTTGACGCCCAATGTCTTTTTCCTTGCAGTGAGCTAAAATAGCACCACCATGGGAATGGATTTTGATTTCTCTCCCAAATTTAGTTATAAATTCGTTGCCATTACCATGATTTATAACCTGCAGCTACCAAACGGACCGTTAAGTCACTCTCTAGACCGTATTTACAATTGTTATTAATAGAGAGTAATTTGGAGGTGTTACAGTCATATTGTGAGTACTTGCATGTACCCGCACAACATTTTTAGGGTTTTGTTATGTGCATGTACTCACAGGTTGCGTGCACCCACATATCATTAGCAGTTTGAAAGTTCATTTTAAAAATGTCATAACTTTTTCGTTACACATCAGAATTAAGCATAACTATTTGGAAAGATTGTAAAAAATAAGTCAACCTTTAGCCGGTCTTCTCAAATTAAGTCAACCTTTTGATTAATTCAAAATAAGTCAACCTTTTACACATATCCGCTCAAATTAAGTTTTTTCACACATTTATTGGTGGAGAAAGTTAATAATTTCAATGCAAAATTAAAGCGGTGCATTAACATGTTGTTGTTTATATGATATTTCATTGAAAATGTTAATTTAATCAACAAACAATTAGTGAAAAAACTTAATTTGAGAAGACGTGTATATTAGGTTGAGTTATTTTGAGTTAATCAAAAGGTTGACTTAATTTGAGAATGTCGACTAAAGATTGACTTATTTTTTACAATTTTTCAATGAAATTGAAATTGCATTAATCTGAATTTATATATCAAAAGATATGTTCGAAAAAGTGAGCACAAGTTATATATATTTTGGTCAAAGTTTTTTTTTCTACTACCAAAAAACGAGTCTAAACTGGCCTCACACGCATAGTGTGCATAAATTTTTTTATCTCTATTGATTGAAAATTTTGCATATATTATAAGGAAAAATCAAGAATGTCCTTTATTCATTTTAACTTTGACGGGACGGATGAAGGGATGTAGACATATGGTACAAGGTTCAAACCCAATACATACCTTTACCACAAGTCCATACTACTTCAACCTCATACATGCATCAAGAACCTAGTTTATTTTATTTATTTAGAAAACAATAGGATAATAAAGTGCATGAACCAAAATGTCATTACACGTATCAACCATGTGGCATAGACAACTAGGAAGTCATGACACGTATAAACCAAAAAAAATGTCCCTCTCTTTATTAATTTCCAAAAATATACATAAACTTATATGCAAAAGGTGTTGATTTTTTTAGAATGAATTCATAGTCTAGTAGTTAGGACTTCAGAATTTCAAGCACTAGGTCCTAGGTTCGATTCTCACTGCACGCATTTGCGAGTAATCCTTATTATTCCCCCTTATAGATGTGTGTATCGGCTAAAATTGGGTCGGGTGACTTGCAGTAGGGCCGGTTCCAAGGCCTAAGTATTCCACACATTATCTTTATATATATATATATATATATATATATATATGCAAATGGTGCAAGCAGGCAGGTCATTTTTAATTTTAATTTAACAAAAAAACAAACATATATAAAGTAGATCTGATCAGAGTGAGAGATTTTAATAAAAACACTAGAAAAATATATAACAATAATAATTAAATAAAAAAAAAGAAAAAAGAAAAGATGGAGGTGAATAATAATGGAAGAGAAGCAGTAGTAGGGGGAGAGGAGATGGTAGGGAGTGGTGCAGGATCAGGGAGTAAGGTGAAGCAGCAGGAAAATGAACCGTTGATGGAAAGAGTATTAGAGGAAGAGCAAAAGATGAAGGTGATGGTAGCTGTTGATGATAGTGATGGTAGCTTCTACGCCCTTGATTGGGCTCTAAAAAACATCCTGAATATGAAAAGGATAGCGGTAGCAAATAGTGGTAGTCCAGTTCAAGAGGAGCCTTGCATGGTTTATCTTGTCCATGTTCAACACCCTTTCACCAACTATGTCTACCCCGCCGGAGCCGGGTTGCACACGGGTATGTACTTACCTAATTAATTTTTGTTATTCCCTCTCTTTTTTTTTTTTTTTTCACTTCCTATATTTTATAAAAAATATACTCCCTCCGTCTATTATTATTTGTTCCAAATTCTTTTGGGTGAATTTTAAGGAAAGATTTTTTGTCTTCTTAATGTGGTAATAGAGAAGTAAAAAATTATAATTTTAAGGGTATAAATGTCTTTTTAAATATGAGTCATATACAAAAAAATTGAAAATCGAGCAAATAATAATGGACGTAATTCAAGGTATCACCTTCTTGCTCACTATGATACTCTAAGGAGAAAGATTGGAGTTTGAACACTTATGCCTAAGAAAATGAGAATGAGAATAGCCTTCTTAAAAATGAGAAAATCAAAAAAAATATGAGTAATTTTGTTGTGTTTTTATGAAGATGATGAACCAAAAGGATTTATAGGCATCATAGAGAATTGTAGAGTCTTTGTAACAATCAGAATGTTATTGCCACAATAAAGGCCATAATAAACATAACATGGATGTTACAAAGAAAAGATTCTCCCGTGAAACCCCAACGGTCACTACATCTCGACCCACGACCTAGGTCGCGGCCTGCAATGAGATATTGGATCTGAAATGCTTCTATAAGCCGCTTGGTCGTGGACCGCGACCCAGGTCGCGGCCAGCGACGCATGCATCATTGTCTCAGCAAACTTATAAACGTTATAACTCCTTCATTACTTGTCAGAATCGAGGTTATGACCTATCGTTGGAAAGCTCTTGAAGTCTGCTTTACAATGCGATTGAAATTAATTCAATCCATTTAGTATAACAAAAGTTATGATCAAAATAGTATACAATGGTCTTTTCCCACTTTTATACAACAGTCCACAATAATAATTACAACACTAATTAAATAGTATACAAGTATATAACCAATCAAAAATATTGGAACAAAGCTAAATTAAATTATCCTACTAGCTAGCTACTTGGATAGTGGATCTGATAATAGTTATCTCCATCCACGCTAATGTGGTACAAGACAAATTTGTTGTAGGGACCATCTGATTGTATATTCTTGACTAAGGACTTGATTCTTTGGATCGAATTAAATTGAACTAAAATTTGTCTGAGCCGAATTAAGTTATAACTAAGTTGTAAGCCCGTTATTTAGGACCATGCATTAAGGGTGGATAAATCTCTGTGTGGAAAGAAAGGAGTTGAAAAAGAAAAGAAAAACCAATAAATATATGAACTCTACCAGTCGAGTGAGTTTGTTGGGAAAAAAAAACATTCAAATTTTTAGAAAGTGGCCGGAAATATTTTTTTTGTTGCCAAAAATAATTTTACTAGCTATATTAGTCGTATACAAGGTTTTTTTTTTTTATCTACATGTGTTGCATTTTTTGTACCCAATATAGTCAATTACAAAATCTAATGTTAAATTGTTTAGTGGTGTGACAGAGTTTTTAGCTCAAAATTTTTTTAGGAAAAATTTATCCCGTAAATGTGTGTCATGGAAGACATGCAAATATGCAATATGGTCAATTGCACAATGTGGTATTATTTGTTTGTATGGTATGACTATGAAAATATGAAGCTAAAATTTTGTGTTGAATGCATTTAGCTGCATTTGCTGCATCATCTGTAGTAGAGTCCGTAAAGCAAGCACAAGGTGAGATTTCAGCAGCAATTCTTCAGCGTGCAGTCTCAATTTGCAAGCAGAACATGGTAATTGTTAAAGCCCTTTTGATTTCTCCAACGATAATTACTTCTAGTTTTAATATCAAGTTAGATTTAGTTATTGTTGAACTTGGTAATTAGCAGGTTGAAAATCAGTACAAGCTAATAGTGGGAATTTTAAGCGGGTCTACTATGCATCTGGATGCACGTAGACGTATGTCCATCTAATATAACGGTGTTTTATTGCTCATTTTAAATAATTCTGCTCATTTAAATTGTCAAATGAGTAAAAACTTTATAAAATTACCAAAATTATCTTTGGATGTATAATACACCCAAATATATATAAGAATTGCCATCCAAAGAAAAAAAAAAAAAATATATATATATATATATATATAAAGTCAGGATCTGCTAAAAACCTATGTTAAGTTGAAAATTAAAAATTTTTAGTTATGACCGTTAGAAGTAGATCAAGGGTTGTGATTAATTTTGGGGTAAAAAACAATAACCACCCAAAGTTACCATTTTTTTTTTTAAAAATATAGTTTCGCTTAAGTTTTTATAAAAACTAATTGATTGAACCAGTTCATTCACGTTAATTTCACGGATTTCACGCAAATTTCAAGCAACAATTTAGGTTTTTGTGCATTTTTTAAAAAAGTTTAATTTTTTTTTAAAGTGCAGTTCTTCGTATTTGATTTTGTATGTACCCTTGTATTTTTTCATGTACCCCTTTATTATTTACATGCACCCCTTAATTTAATATGTTTTTGCGCATTGTTTTATAAAGTTCGATTTTTTTTAGTGTAGTTATTCGTGTTTGATTTTGTATGTACCCTTGTATCTTTGCATGTACCCCCTTAATTTAGTATGTTTTTGTGCATTTTTTTTATAAAGTTCGAATTTTTTTTAAAGTGCAATTTTTCGTGTTTGATTTTGTATGTACTCGTGTATCTTTGCATGTACCCCTTTATTATTAACATGTACCCTCTTATTTTAGTATGTTTCTATGCATTTTTATTTTTTTTGGAAAGTTCGAATTATTTTTAAGTGCAGTTTTTCGTGTTTGATTTTGTATGTACCCTTGTATCTTTGCATGTACCCCTTTATTATTAATATGTACCCCCTTAATTTAGTATGTTTTTGTGCATTTTTTGGTAAAGTTCCAATTTGTTTTAAGTGCAGTTCTTCGTGTTTGATTTTGTACCCTATCATTGCATGTACCCCTTTATTATTATCATGTACCCCCTTAATTTAGTATGTAAGATTTGAATTAATTTGGAAATTAATATGTGCCTCCTTAAATTAACATGTAACCCTATAATATTAACATGTACACCTTAATTGTACTACCTCCGTTTTTTTAAAGTTTACTCAGTTTGACTTTGTCACTATTCACAAAGTCTACTTTGACTATCGTTTGTGATTTATACATAAGATAAAACATAGTCATGTGGGGTCTCGTTGGATTCGTTTCAACATGTAGTTTTTTAATATCTAGTTTTTATAATTTTTACAAATACACAATTAAAGATATTAATCTTCAAAGTTTTGCCCCGGCAAGTGTGAAAAGTGAAAAGAGTAAATTTAAAAAAAAAACAGATTTTTTTTCTCTGATTTTTGGTAAAATTAAATCGACTGTCATGATGGGCTAAACAAAAATCAATGGCTAGGATATTTAGTTTTTAGGTTTTTAACTTCTTAAAAGGTTTTTACATGATCCTGTTCATATATATATATATATATATATATATATAAGAATTTCTAGGAAATTTTGACACTTCTTGGTCCCTTGTAAAAAGGGTTTGTAAGAATAGTTTTTGTTGAAATTTAGGAAGTTTTTTTTTAAAGCATTTATGGGTTAATGTCCATTTTGACAAGAAAAAAGGGTTGATTTTTTTTTTTTTGGAAAAATTGCCAAAATTAAGTCAACCTTTGGCTGATCTTCCACAATTAAGTCAACCTTTCGAAAATCCAGAAATAAGCTAACCTTGTTATCATTTAAGCCAAAAATAGGTTAAATGATTATTTATCCTGTTTTTTTCTTTTGTTTTAGATCACTATTTTACAATCATTCAACATATTTTTTCTTTAAATGATAACACTAACCTGAAACAATAGGTAACTAATAGATTTAATAATCATGTAACGTATTTTTGGCTTAAATGATACCAAGGTTAGCTTAATTCTGGATTTTCAGAAGGTTGGCTTAATTGTGGAAGATCAACCAAAGATTGGCTTATTCTTGACAAATTTTCCATTTTTTTTAATAACCATTCATTTTTTTTGCAGTTTTTAACCAATGACGAAAGAAAGAAATGCATCTTTGGTATAAGAAAATAATAAAAACTATCGCGTTAAGTAAGTGGTTAGTTTTTTAAAAGGATTTTTTTTGGAATAATCGCTTTATGTATGTAACTTTTTCAAAATACTGAAACAGAGGTGGTCACAGTAGTGGTGGTGGTGGTGGCGTACGTTGATGAAGGCAAGGAGAAGAAACGGAGGAAGAAAGAGCGATGGCCACACTGGTGATGGCGGTTGTGACGACCCGACTCTTATAAATCGGCGCGGAAGAGACCAACGAGTCGAATTGTCGAACTAACAAACAAACATACTAAAAATCTAAAATCAATACCTCGAATTATACTACTAAAAATCCCAAAACTTACAAAACCACAAGTTTGTACAAAACTAAAACCTCAAAAGTCATTACTAACGAGTTAACTCCAAATCTGTAGTTAGAGTTAGAATATACAACTACTAATGATCCAAGTTCTAATAACAGAATATAAAACTAAACAATAGCAAGTAAATCGACGCTCGCCCAATCCCAAGCTAAGCATCAATATCACCATCAGAGTTACCTGAAAATAAACACATATCCACCATCAGTGGCGAGTAACATAACAGTGCCACCCTAAAGTGGATACATGTGAACATAGAACAAATCAGACAAACAAATTTGGCAGTCATACATATAAACATACAAAGTTAAAATAACAATAATAACCTCAAGAAATAAAACTCGCTCAACTTACTTAAACTTAACTTTACAATATCTTTTTCGCTATCATTTACATATATTAGACCGGAGTATGCTCGTACGAACACATCTTATGTGATCGAACTTTCTTAATATGCCAGGAATGAGAATCTTACTCCCAAACCCATGAACCCATCTTACGGATCCATATCATCAAGACGACATAATAAGTACTAACAATCCCAATACCGCGGTTAGGATAGTGGCCGCGTCTTAACCCAAATCTTAGAATCTTACTCTAAGGTTAGGCGTCTATTATGCAAATTCAAGCTAATCTTTACGTTTCTTTACATCTTGGTTATTCTCAAATTACATCTTATGTCTTTACTTGAGACTAACTATGTACTTCACAATCTTGGAACCTCTTTAGTCAATTCTTTATACTTTCTTTATCTTTCTTTAATTATGATTACATAATCTATACTTAAAGAATACATAAACAATATAAAGAAATTCAAGATTCATCATAGAAACCTCAAGAAACCTCCAGAATCATCAAATATACATCAAAAACATAATCTTTAACGTAATTCATCAATTATCAATTCAAGATTCATATAAAACCCACCAAGATTTATCAAGAACACAATCATCAATCAATGTTCAACTCACACGCATGACACACGAAAATTCCAGCCATATTCCAGCACATTTTCTTCAATTCTAAGCATCAAATCTTCATATAAACTTCATGAAAATTGTACATAAACGTGACCAAACATAAATCTATCATAATTAAATCATAAAATGCATGAAAAATAAACAAGAACATCACGAAATCGCCTCCCAAAAACAGCCCAGAAATCACGCATATTATGGGTTAAATTCATCGAACTTTTGGTCTAGTTTAATCATCAAATCTACTCTATGATCATGGTATTCAATCTAGGATGAAAAAGCATGTTACCTTAATGAAGCTTAATCACTAAAATACGAAAAACTTTCTGCCCGTAACTTGTTTCACACGGCCCAATCACACACACCAACACGAGCTTCAACACGACTTCAACACAAGAACATTGGCTCCACTACATGGACCACGTACACCGCACGGCTAGCCACGAACCACCACTCGAACACGACCTTCAACCCACACGAACACGAGCTCCCTTCGAACCACTCGAACCAAACCCAAAACCAAAAACTGACAATCGATCTTGATTGAAATTAATGAGAATTAACTTGTGTTTAAACACTGAAAGATCAATGGAAGAAGAATCTTTAAGTTTTAGGTTGAAAAAGATGATGAACAAATGTGGGAGAATTTTAGCCAAAAATGGCGTGTGGAAATGGAGGGTAAGAGAGAGTGTGTTTAACTTTGATTTGTGAGCAAGGATAATTAAATGGCAAATGATCCTAATGCCTTACTAACACTTCTATTTATAGAAGTTAATCAAGTGTGAACACAAGGCAAGTGGCAAGAGAGCCAAAACCAAGGGAAGGGTCGGTTTGGGCTAGCTCAAATGGGCCATCATGGTTACTTGGGCTAATTGCATTTAAGCATGACTAATCATGACTAAATTCGCACTTGGCCCAAAATTAATTAATTAGAAAATTAAAATGAAATCCTAATTAACTAAAATAAAATAAAATAAATAATAAAACAATTAACATAAAATAAAATAAAATAGTCACACTCAAGCAACAAAAATAGTTCAAATAAATTTAGGCCATGCACCAAAATAAATACAAATACAAGCAATACTATCAAACAAATAATTCAAAAACCTGGGGCGTTACAGCGGTGGTGGTGCTGGTGGTCGGAGATTTTTGGTGGTGATCACCATTGATGGTGAGAGGAGAGAGTGGGGAGTTGAAGAGAGAGAAATGAAAGGATGAGATTTGATTACTAATAGACCAATGGCTGAGATGAGAGTTCTCACTGTTCTCACCGAGAGAGGGGTTCTCATATGATCCTTTTCCTATATATATATATATATATATAACAGAGAAAACGGAAAGGGATGAAAGAAAAAGAAAATGGAGGAGAGTAGGCCTCACCCCCGTGATATTTTAACAAAAGTTCGTGTTAGGGGTGCATTTGAATAATTATAAACCCTTCTCAACTTTGTGGGAAAAAATTATTTACTCTCTAATTTATTTGCATTCCGTTTTTTTAATTATACCAAACAATAAATACTGATATATTACCCTTTGTGTGTAATTTGTTTCTATTCTATTTCTATTCCAAAATTTATTTATTTTTTTTTAAAAAAAAACTGCTAAATAGATTGAGAAACTTGCAGTTTTACCTTTTTTGGCGCTTAACTATAATAATAGGTAATCATGCATGTTTGTTAATTGTTAAGCAGATAAGAGCTGAAACATTGATCTTTGAAGGAGACCCCAAAGAGGAGATTTGCAAAGCAATAGAACAAATTCATGTTGATATGCTAATAATTGGCAGTCGTGGCCTTGGTGGAATCAAGAGGTAACGTAATCCACACATACATTTTCTTCACTTTTCGTTGTTAATTAAATCAATAAATAGATTACCCCAACATTAATCATGCATGTTTCGTGTTTTAAGCAGTTTGATGGTTGATGTTTTACTTGCTTTATTATTCCGCATTCTTTTCATTTTGTCTCGTTTCATAAAGTTACTCAACTATTCACTTTGTTCCACTTTAGAAAACCTTTGTACGTACTATATTTTTATTTTATAGGATTATTTTCATTGGTATAACTGAGAATTTGCATATTCACAGTGGTATACAGAAGTTTTAAAAAAATTTATTGGTTTACCTAAATAAATAATGGAATTCCATAAATCACTTTTAAAGGCTATTTCAGATTAGTAATGTAACAACCCCGTCCTTACAAACAGAGTATCTCAACGGAAGATAGAACATTGGACGGGAGTGCCACTAAATTCTAAGTGCAATAAAGTAATGATCAAAGACCACTATGAATAAACTTCAAAGGAAAACCCTGAGTCAATTCAACTAATAAACTCGTTAAGTTCATAATTCTAGGAAAATACAAGCCAAAAAGAAGTAAACAAGTCCAACCACAGTAATCCAAAGGTTCAAACTTAGAGGTACATCCACATAACTCTAGAAATTAGCTTAAATTGAAAATTATTAAGTGAAAAATCTTCCTAAAACTAGTTGCGTCATAGCTAGAAATCTAGGATGGCTAAAACAACGAGAAGGACCCTAACTTTAAGTCTCACACACCCAGCCCAAACAGTTATAATTTTGTAGTCATTCAGCATCTGAAAAAAATGATAACAACTCCACAGTCAGTGGCGAGTAACTAATAGTTCTCCCCAACATAGCAAACACAAGCTTAGAACCATAGATCAGACAACCAAATTAATATTATCAAGTAGCAAGATACAACAACAATAATTAATTTAAGATAACCATTTACTTACAACAATTACGTTCATAGTCCTCCTGCAAAATCAGTTACATTCAACACAATTGCCACAACCAACATAGGCATAAACCATAACGTGAGATAATTAACAATATTTAAGAAGACAACTAAACCACAAGTCCACAACTAGATACCAATTCACAAACAAGCTATATGAGTAAAATTACTTTCAACTACCCAACTTAAAACACATGATTGGAGATGGAACGAACACTAATGGTATCTCACAGTACCCCTTCCTAAGGTTTGTTAGTAGATGCCCAAAATATAGACTTACACTACCGACCCTAAGATACTATAAGTAGATGCCCAAAATATGGACTTACACTACCAACCCCAAGATACGTTAAGTAGATGCCCAAAATATGAACTTACACTACCAACCCTAAGATACGTTAAGTAGATGCCCAAAATATGGACTTACACTACCAATCCTAAGATAGGTTTAGTAGATGCCCAAAGTATGGACTTAGGGCTTGTTTACTTCAGATTATATTCAGTTCAGTTAATCTCTATTTAGTTCAATTAATACACTTCTATTCAATCCAGTTTAGTTCATCTCTATTCAGTTCAGTTCATCTCTATTCATCTAATGTAAACGAGCCCTTACACTACCAACGGTCAACACACACGATTGTGATTGTAGATGGAATGATCGCTAGTGGAAATCCCGCAGTACCACTTCCTAAGGTTTGTCAGGTAGATGCCCAAAATATGGACTTACACTACCAACGATCAACACGAAAGTGTCTAAGAATGGCCAAACTCCCGGTGCCGGATGGATGCCCAAAATATGGACTTACACCTCCAGAACTCCCGGACGACAACAATTAACCCAGAAAAATCTTATTCTTGGTCCACGCAGTCCAAGGAACTAAAACTGATCTGACCATTAGATCCCGCAGCCCAATGGCTCCAAATAACAATCAAAAGTAACTCTAACATGGACATAAACTACGGACGACAAATTATATCTTCGCTATTGACAGCATTCATATTCATTTGTTTACCATCCACAAGAATAAGTAAATTCCAATAAAAATTACCCAACACTCATCACACATCCATACTTAGTCCAAATAAATTCCAAGAATATTAATTTAATTACCCCCAAATACGCAACAAGAATATGCGTCTAAATACCTAAGCAAGAGTAATTATCAAAATGTCATTCAACCAAATTTACACCCAAACAATTCCTATTGATTAGCAATCACTAAACCCATAATTAAGAGTCAAAATTCATCAACAAAACATAAATTTAAGCCCTCTAAAAGTTGATGTCCAGAATGTTAAAAGATGAAAATCAACTACCAAAGCATGTTCGAACTTTTTATACATACACAATTAATTCTATACTTCACAAAGGACATAACCAAACATATTACAAGCCTCAAATAAAATTAAAAACATGCTAAACACTCACTTAAAGAACACGACCAACAGCTTCAATATTTAAGAAATAATTGCAAAAATTCCCTCAAATTACACAATAATTCAATTAATTCCAAGTTCAACAATTTTACAACTAGGCATAAACAACACCTAAAATTATGCAAATTCAACCATAAATTCTAGTATAATCCAGGATTAAATACATGATGATATCACCAACAATTTGGGCAGCAATTCGCCCCTTTTTAGGACTAAAAATCAATTACCGAAATAATTCATAAAAATTATTCTACAACTAATTACTTGGTAGATTATTAACACAAATTCAAACTCATCATTTTATACCCAAAACTCATGAAAAATCATCCTAGCAAGTCCACATATCCACATGAAAATTTGCATGCAACAATATCATAAAATAATTCTCTAACCAATTACCATCATCAATTAATTAAACATGCAATTGCAAATAATTATCCTATGAAATTCATACACTAAAATAGAATAAAAACAACTCTAATCTATGCCAAAAAATACATGAAAAATCAGAATTAAAACAAGTGGAACTTGCATGCAAAAACCGATTTTAAGGCTAAATAACATATAATTTGTTCTATTTTGTTTTATTAATCTTCCTTACATAATTTAAACCCAAATTCTATCATCCTAAACTATGTGGTTTCTAGATTAGAGATAGTGTTAGTTACCTTGAAAATTAGAGGAAAGTAGTGCATGCACAAAACAAATATGAAGTTGAAATGGACCAAAAAATAATCAAAGAGGATAGTGATTCATCAGTGATGTCTTTTTGAACTTATCAATTCATTATCAAAAAATGAATCCCTACCATCCCATCTATCTATAATCTATAACCTATAATATATACCAAAACAAAATATGCTGACATCATCTTCACCTCATAAAAAAGAGACATGGCATTTCCTCTTTTTTTTTTTCCCTCCAAAAACTGCATTAATTATTTTCTCTTTTCAATGTTATGTTTTAATTAATTTTTTGTTTTAAAAAATCCTTATAAGCCACGTCATTTTATGCAATTGATTATGTTATCTATGGCTTAGTACTCCAACCATCTTTTAATGTTCCAAAAGATTCTTTTAAATTATCAATGTTTTTTTATGTGTATAATTTAAATCATAGTTATGACCGTTGTTTTTCTTTATTTTTTTAAAGTTTTATAATTATTATTAGTATGATCAAAATGACTACTTATTATTTACAAAATTTATAATTTTTTTGTGTCTACCGTGCATTGCACGGGCATCTAATCTACTTTCAAAAAGAAAATTATCCATAATTTGATTTTGAGACAGATTTTTTTTTGGGAAATGTGACTATGAGAAGTTTGCTACATATATATATTGTCATATATTGAACATCATGAAAAATTAAAGAAGGAAGGCGAATGAGTGACAAACCGATCAACTGCACAGGGGAATGGAAGAGACAAATTGTCACTATCTATCTATATAAATAAATATAAATAAATATAACTAAAACAAAAACCACTATGTAAGAAACTATCCACGTGTCACTTGCATATTCATTGTTTTCCCGCCTATTGTCATACACCGGAAGTCTAGAATTGAAATGAGGTAGGATGTAATATAATAAAGAATGTGATGTCATTGTGATTGTAAAAAAATATTAAAGGAACAAAAAACAGAGACAGTACTATTGGGAATTGGGAATTGGGAATACTGAATATTTAATACTCCGTATTTGTTTTTCCATGCACATATTTACCTAAGTTGAATTTTTAATTTTTTTTAAAAAAAATCAAAATTATTTAACTTCCTAATACATTATACAAACAATAGAGCATTCCTTTACTGCAATGGTGAAGGCTAGATTTTTAGGATGAATGATGTGAATAGTGTATTTTGAGCTTAGGTTTTGATGCACAACGAAGGAATTTTTTTGGTCTCATCTATGTCCTCCGTTAACTATTATTGACAACGATTTAACATAAAATATAGAGAAAAAAATATCAAATCATTATAAATAGATAATGAGGTAGTATTTTTTATGTGTGCTCTAATGTTCATATGGAGTCTGCCTTCATTGTACATCAATGGACTAAGTGGTAGCATTAATTTAAGAAGAAAATTTTATGTATAAATTTGAATTCTTATAACTCAAAAAACATAATACTTTATATATCTTCTATCCACTATTTGTGTATCACATATGTGCTACAAATTAATATAAATATTCCATTTTTTTATATAAAAAAAATTTGACCTTATATTTTGATAGAAAATTTGCACAAAAGAGAGAAAATATGGAAAAGATAGAAAATTAAGTTATTTTATTATAGTTTCTTAACAAGATTAATAGAGAAAATATCTTGATAATGTAGTAAGTTAGCAAATTAAAAAAAAAAAACAACCGAAAAGGAAATTCACCAAATTAAATAAAAACAAAGGGCATATTTTTCAATTGCTGATTTTGACATTATGGCGCACAATTTTTACATAAATATTTTGTGAATAAACGATTCCTTCAACAATGAAAATTTAGCACACTTTGATATACAAATTCATTCTCCAATTTATAGATTTTTCTAATCTGATATGAACTTTTATGATCTATTCTGAAATTTTTCTAATTGTAGTTATTAGTAAGTTCATGGTGTTGTTAAACATAGCATACAAATTACTTATTAAAGCCCGTATTCTTTCTAAAATGCCCTTATATTCTAGGCAAAATTGACACCACCAGGCTATACTATTTGTCATCTTCCCATATCAGTCCGAACAATTGATTATCCTAGAGTAGGCCCAACTATTACGCAAATTTGCTAAAAACAGTCCGGCTTACCTGTTAACCTATTGTAGCCGGTAATCCACAACACGTGACTAGTACATGACTTTTAGTGGGGGTTAATTGTTAATCAAATTGTGTTTAGAAAATAATTAATTGATAATCAAATCATTTTTAGAAAATAATTAATCCACAACACGTGACTAGTACATGACTTTTAGTGGGGATTACCGGCTACAATAGGTCAACAGGTAAGCCGGACTGTTTTTGGCAAGTTTTTGTAATAGTTGGGCCTACTCTAGGATAATCAATTGTTGTGACTGATATGGGCAGATGGTAAATAGTATGGACCGGTGGTGTCAATTTTGCCCATATTTTAAAAATATTTTATTTCAACATTTGCACTCTTTCTCACCCAGCGTCCAGAAAAAGGCAATAACGGCGGAAGATGAGGTTACGATGCCGACGGCGGCCGAAGATGAAGTATTAAATACAAACAACACTTTGAATTAAATTTTAAGTTCTAAACCAGTGATACAAGGAACGAAATTCGATACGAAACGTGGGATGTAAACGGAAACGAGAAACGTTGTCTTGAGTGAATCGGGATCTTTAGGTGTTTAGTTTAATATATTTTTTATAAAAAAATCTGAAGAAATAGTATTTAAAATGTATTTAAAATTTTTCCAAAAAATGATTTATAAACTATAAGGATGATGTATGTGGGTGGAGCAAGTTGTATAGGGAATGTAAAAAATTAAATAAATAATAAAAATATAAAAAGAAGAGTGTTTTAACTTCCCAATAAAATAAATAAAGAATTTACTCCTATTATTGTTGGGAAGTGGTAACGTAAGGTCAGAAGTTAATAGGTTAAAATAATAATAATAAAAAAAAGAAACAGTAAATAATGGGTAACAGTTGTCCCACACCCATTTACGTTCCTATCTAAAAACATGATAAAATTTACGTATTTCATCTTCAAACTTTCAACTAAGAGAAAATAGGTCTACTTTCATGGAAGCTGGAAGTCTCTGTTGGAGATGGTAACTACCAACTTCAACCTTTCAACAATCAATGGCCTTAAGAAGCGGAGCGTAGCGTGGACATCACCGAACTGAGTCGCGTTTCCCAGCGAATTGCGTCACGTTCGTTCCGCGATTTGGTACGGACGACTCAGATCGGGAAACGTAGCTCCGTCCCGCGTTCCTTGTATCAATGTTCTAAGTTATGCATGCCCTACACTACCTAATAGATGACAAATATATTCATATTTATTTTCTGTTACTCCATAAATTTTGGTTTTGCTGATGTCAAAATGACTTATTAATCATTATTTTTATAGATTTTGAAAAATAAATTTTTTACAATCGTGCAACGCACGGGTACTATCTAGTTTGAAATAATAAAAAAAGAGGAAATTGAAAGGTGAGTAAATTGATTTTAGATGGTATTAAACAAAAAAGTTTTTTTTTTAAAGACATGAATGATAAGGAGGATTGATAAATGGTGGACATGTGGCAGCTAAAATTTCCCGTTTAAATATTTAATTTTAGATTAGTATATTATTAGGAACACATAATTTAGCTATCAATGATTGTACCTAATGGTTACCAAGTGAAAACAAGTGCACATTTTTTGTAACTTCAAGTGAGTAAAAAGTATATGAGAATTTAATTTATTTTTATCGGAGCGAATGCTATTGTTGTGCCAGTTATCAATCCTAGGAAGGGAAGGTTGTGCATATAGGAGGTGTTTTAAGATTTGCTTGGAGCAAGTAAACCAATAGAGTTGTCAGCCGAAGTAGAGGCCTGTTGTCCCCTATTAGAAGTCCAAAGAAGGTCATAATGAGGAAGTGTGTGACATATCCATATTGATGTAAAATTGGTTTTATAAAGAACCCCACCTAGCTTGTGTATCACCAGAATCTCATCCGGCCTAGGCCCATGTCTAGGCACATTGAAACGAGTGGGTATTCCTAAAAAAAATAGAAGGCTAAAATTGTAGTGAGTGTGGGCTACGCCGAATAAGATTGAGTGTTCCCAAAATATACGAGGCTAAAATTTCCTCACTTAAAGATTCAAAAGACTCTTCCAAAATATCCCCACAAGAAGACTAAATGAGATCAATGAGGGAGGATGGAAAAATGGAAGGGGCATTTCTGACAAAAACCTCATAATCAAAAGAAAAAGGTAGCAAAGTCCAATGCAATAAATGTTAAAAATTTGGTCATATGGAGGATGATTGTTGGGATAAGGGAAAACGTCTAAGTATTTTAAGTGTAAAAAATTTAGGCATATGGCAAGGAATTTTATGTCAAAAGATGAAGAGTATTTCAAGTGCTCCAATATCAACAGATTAGAGTTGGTGAGAATTGCATCAATACTTGAAGATGGTGAGGTGTGCATCACAAAATGAAGCTAGAGAAGTGCTTGACGATGATTTTCGCAAATTGGAAGCAAAGGGACTGCATTGAAAAATACTTCAAATTATTAGTTACTCCCTCCATTTCATAATAAGTGCTCCAGTTTGAATAGTGGCACTATTCACATGGTAACTTTGACTCTCTTTAATTTTATACATATAAGGAAAAACATAGTCACGCAGGATCTCGTTTGATTTATCATGACATGTATTTTCTAAATATACCATTTATATAGTTTTTTGTTAAATATAATTAACATATTATTATTTAAAGTTATACCTTGGAAGATGTGAAAAAATAAATGGATACTTATTTTGAAACGGATGGAGTACTATTTTTAAGGGAATGATATTTTAACTGAATTTTAAGTTAGTAAAAGTTAGTGGGTAATTTAGGTTGTTGGTGGGTCATATAGTTATTAGGAGTATGCAGATTATGTGTGAGAATGTGGGATCATGCTCAACTTTCTAGTTTTGTAGGGCCTTTGCTTTTGCTATATATATACATATGTGTTGGTAATCATTTTGTTTTTCTGAGGCAGAGGTCGCGGCTCAGTGGGAGCCGCGCCTCCGTTCCCGGGCCATGCCCCGGGTTCGAGTCCTCAACCCAGCGTTTGCTGGGATTTTCCCTCCCCTTTATACTGGCATCCTGAGATAGGACCAGTATAAGGGCGCACCCGTATATCTTTCTGTCTAAAAAAAATAAAATTTGTTTTTTAAATTGATGCACTATCATTATTCTAAAGTTTTTGTGTGCTTTACGTTTTTATCCCCAACATTTTTTTATGGAAATTTGTGACTTCAATTGTTTAATATCATCCAATCTAGTAGGGATTTAGATGATTAAATTTCAATCATTCTACTTTGTTGATGCTAGCACACAATAATGCCATAGTTATTATTAATGAGCTCTGGGTTTTTTTTTTTTTTTTTTTTTTGCTTGTTTGCAGGGCATTTCTTGGAAGCGTTAGTGATTACTGTGCGCACTATGCATCTTGCCCTGTTGTGATTGTGAAGCCACCGAAGAATATTAAGTAATGATAAGAGAATGAAATTGAGGGTGGTATACTTTTTTTTTTTTTACTAGACCAATAAGGACACCCTATACAAATTGTGTTTTTTTTTTTTTTTTTTTTTTGGCAAAGGGGCAAAGGGCTATACAAATTGTTAGTGTTATGTTTTTGATTTTCCTCCTTTCCAATGGATGTTTCCAGCTTCCCAAGTGTAACAAAATTCAACTAACAAAAATAAGGAAGCTAAGCAATTGTTCTATGTACCATATGATTTTACATTGCATAATGTTATTTCTTAATTTTAGTAAGGGCGGAGCCAGGAATTTATATGGATGTATCATTCAAGATGACTAAAATTTTCCTTTGGAACACACTTAAAAAAGAAAAAAAAAAAGGCCAACTCTACAAATGGCACTAACACCATTGGCAGACAACAGTATAAAAAGTCAAATTTCTATTAGGTTTTGTTTGATTCACCTGAAATTTGCTTATCTGATCTGATATGAATTTTTTTTTTCCTGATCTGATATGAACAAAACTTATTGTCTAATTTGACTAAACTTTGACCACATACATATAAGAAACTGATTTTCACACTCTATGTTTTTAATATAAACGCGCATTTATATGCCTTTAATGTGAGAATTGAGAAGATCGGAAATCACCGCTCGTATATATGCTAATTTCACTACTACAAAGAATGTTATTTACCATCACAAAAATGTGTGACGATCCCGTCGTAGAAAAGAGAGGTCGCAAACGATTTTTTCCGTCACAAAAATCCGACCCTGTTGTAGAAAATGTTGGGTCGCAAATGAGTTTTCCCGTCGCAATCCCGTCGTAAATGAGTCAATTTGAATAGACTTTCTATTACAATAATCCTTATTACCATTGGGGAGGGTAGTATTAGACTATTAGATGGGAATGAATATTTATAAGGAAAATTAAATTTATTAATATTGGATTTAAACTAGCGCCATCATGGGAATGAATTTTGATTTACCTTCCAAATTTAGTTATAAATTCATTCCCATTATCACCATCTATGATCAGCTACCAAATGGGCCGTTAAAGTATAGTCAAGGTAGTAAATTTGTGTATTTACTACAAGTTTTAACAAAGAAAGTAAATTCGCTTATTTACTTAAAGTTTAGTGAGTGGTAGAAATTCGCAAAGCAAGTAAATACGCTTATATACTTAAAGTTTAGCAAAGGTAGTAATTTGTTTATTTACTACGAGTTTAACAAAGAAAGTAAAGTAGTAAATTTGTTTATTTACTACGAGTTTAGCAAAGAAAGTAAGGTAGTAAATTCGTTTATTTACTTAGTTTTGTAAATATAGTAAATTTGTTTATTTACGACGAGTTTTAATATAGTAAATTCTCTTATTTACTACAATGAATGTCAATTTTCTTATTTCCTAAAAGATTAGCAAAATGTGTAGTAGACCCACTTATTTATTAGAAGTTTAAGCAAAATTAGTAAAAATTCTCTTATTTAATTAAAGTTTTAGAAAAGCAAGTAAAACCGTGTATTTACTTAAAGTTTAGAAAAGGTAATAAGTTCGTTTATCCATGACTCATCCCTAGCAGCCCACCTAAGCAAGTTGTGAAGGCCTGGCGATACCCTATAAGTATTGCATGCACAATGAGCTAGGGTTAAGTATGCAATAAGTTAGGTATACAAGTTACCAATATAAATTAGAGATTATGTCATTGTTTAGATATCAAAAAATTACTCTCTTTAACTCTCTCTCTCTCTCTCTCTCTCTTCTTAATTTTCTCATACCATACTGATTTGAGAAACAAAGGGTCTCTCCCCGGTAAAACCCCGAAATTGGATTAGTCACGTGTGTTCGTTGTGTAAGTTTTTGTTAGAAATATGTGTATGGAAATTGTTGATGTAACCCTCCAAAGCGTGGAATCTACACTTTCCTTCTAAACTTATTCGCCCCTTAGATCACCGGGTTACCGCGAAATGTTTAGTGAGATACAATGGAGAAAAATTGTACACTCTATATGATCTTAGAGTGTACCTTAAAAGGACTTTGTGTTTGTTATGTGTTTAGAACACACTTAGTATAAGTTGCAAGAGAATACTAAGTGCAAGCAAGTTGAAAGAAGTGTAGAAAATCTGAATATTTTTAGATACTCAACAATGAAGTAAGCAAGCCTATTTATAGGCATATAAGGCAAGAGGAATCAGCTCAAAAGAGCTGAACAAACACCCTCTTAAAGCTCCTTAAAATCAGAATAATGGTGATTAATTGTGTACAATTAACACCTTTGAAGATGCCATTCACTAGGCAACCTTCAAGGTTCTGATTTTAATCCCCTTCAAGACTTGTTTAATACTGCAATGAAGCCATTAAACACATGCTTAATACGTACAAACATCCTAGGAAAAAGCATACGAAAAGTCGAAAAAACTGTTCGAGTTTTCCAGAAGCAAATTGCGAGCCGCGAAGAAGAGCTCGCCAGTCGCGACCTGGGCTCGCGAGTCGCGAGACTCTTCTGTCTCGTGGCTCTTGATTTGTTTCTTCCCAGAAACTTTTCACGAGTCGCGACGGGTCCTCGCGGGTCGCGAGATACTCGTTGGACTCGTAGTTTCTCTTTGCCTAATGTTCTCTTTCCTTAGTTCTTGTAACCAAGCCCATTTAATCATAAATGTTCCAAAAATCCTCCTCCCATTTATGATATAAATGTTGACAAGCTTAAAACCACAACATGCATAATCAAAACACAAAACACATGTTTATGCATAAATAGAAATGTCTTAAAGATTGAATTTCTACTTAGTATATGCACACTTTACAATAATTCCATTTAGTATAATAGACTATGCTTTGAATTATACAAACACTACGAATTATTGAAGATACAATACACATAAACACAAACAAATCAACTTTTAACCCCCTACACCTATGTCGCCATGGTGTACATATCTATTCATGAACTTTTCAAGCAAAGCCTAGACTTGATGAAGCAGCCAAACTTCTTGCTCACATAGGTAGATCTTTTCGCACATGCTCCTGCAATTTGAGCCAATTACAAAGATCTATTAAGAATTGAACCAATTCAACCTCCTTTACATTGCAGTAAACTTAGCACTTACCTCGGGACGTAATATCTTCAAGTGCTCACAACCTCAAGTGAAAATCTATCCTCATTGAATTTGAGAT
Source organism: Salicornia ramosissima (assembly GCA_951394345.1). Lineage (NCBI taxonomy): Eukaryota > Viridiplantae > Streptophyta > Magnoliopsida > Caryophyllales > Amaranthaceae > Salicornia > Salicornia ramosissima. The sequence goes on along the minus strand of OX596237.1, from coordinate 40,722,672 downwards.
CCAATGTCTTATTGGACGTCAATTGAGTTTCATTTCATTAAGGTTGTACAATAGGCTTTAAACCCATCCCTAAATTCATTTTGTTCAACAAGTCTCTTGACAACGGTTTTGTAAATGCATCCGCCAAATTACCTTGTGACCGAACAAAATCAATGGTTATACAACCATCTTTGATCATCTCACGTACATAGCTATGTCTAACCCCAATGTGCCTTGACTTTCCATTGTAGACCACGCTATAAGCTTTGGCAATTGTTGCCGCACTATCACAATGGATAGCTAGAGGTGACATCGGTTTTGCCCATAAGTCAACCTCACTTAAAACATTCCTAAGCCACTCCGCTTCTTGACAACATGAAGCAAGAGCTATAAATTCCGAAGCCATTGTGGAATCGGTGACACATGTTTGCTTCTTAGAGGCCTAAGAAATAGCACCTCCTCCAAGAAGAAACACCCATCCACTTGTGGATGAAAAATCCTCCTTATTGGAGATCCAACTTGCATCCGTAAACCCTTCTAAAATAGAAGGCTCACCGGTATACGTCAAACCAAAATCTTTGGTTTTCTTCAAATACCTCAACACTCTTCTTAAAGCTTGCCAATGTACCATACTAGGATTACTAGTAAATCGGCTCAACCTCCCTATAGCAAAGGCTATATCCGGTCGTGTGCTAGCCATAGCATACATCAAGCTTCCGACCAAGCTTGCATACTCCAATTGAGATATTGGAGTACCACTACTCGGAACCAATTTAACATTAGGATCCATCGGAGTAGAAAAATGAGTAGAAACCGACTCATTGAACCTCTTTACCACTTTCTCAATATAATGAGATTGTGTTAAAGAAATAGTACTTTTACCTCTCACAATTCTTATACCAAGAATCACATCCGCTTGACCCAAATCTTTCATTGAGAAGCTCCTTGAGAGAAATGCTTTGGTTTTGTTCACTTCATCCAAATCAGTCCCAAAAATAAGCATATCGTCAACATATAAATAAATTATAACTCCTTTACCGTTGTTAAATTTGCTATATACACACTTATCGGATTGATTTATTTTAAATCCATTAGACAAGACTACATCATCAAATTTTTGATGCCATTGCTTAGGTGCTTGTTTTAGGCCATATGAAGATTTAACTAATTTACAAACTTTGTTTTCTTATCCTTTGACCACAAAGCCTTCCGGTTGATTCATGTACACTTCCTCCTCCAATTCACCATAAAGGAAAGCCGTTTTCACATCCATTTGGTGAATTTCAAGACCATGAATCGCCGATATGGCTATCAAAAGTCTTATAGTAGCTATTCTAGCTATCGGAGCATAAGTGTCAAAATAATCGATACCATATTTTTGCCTAAAACCTTGGGCCACTAACCGGGCCTTGTGTTTTAATATGGTTCCATCGACCCTTTTCTTCTTAACGAAGATCCATTTACAACCAAGAGGTTTACAACCCGGAGGTAAGTCCGATAAAACCCAAGTATTATTACCCATTATTGAATCCATTTCATCATTCACGGCTTCCTTCCAAAAAGCGGAATCATGAGACTTCATAGCCTCACCAAAGGTTTTCGGATCTTCCTCCATATGGTAAACATATGGATATTGAGTCTCAATAGACTCCCTTGACCCTTCAACTAAAAATAGTTGAAAATCCGGTCCAAAGTTTTTAACTTTTCTAGCTCTTTTACTTTTCCTAATTTCCGGAATTGTAGTATCATGATCTTTATTAAGATCATCTACATTCCCGGAACTAGTACTAGGTATTTGGTCTAGGAATCGATGAAAAGCGAGTTTCATAAAAATTGCATCCCTTGACTCTATCACGGTATGTATAGAGACAAAATCATTATGTTCAAGAGCATAAAACCTATAGGCATTGCTATTTTCCGCATAGCCTATAAATATGCAATCAATCCCTTTTTCACCCAATGTTTTACGTTTGGGTTCCGTCAATTTGACGACCGCCCTACACCCCCACACCTTAAGGTATGTAAGATTAGGCTTCCTTTTGAACCAAAGTTCATATGGGGTATCCTTGTTCCTTTTATTAGGAACCCGATTTAAGACATAACATGTGGTAAGCATTGCCTCGCCCCAAAAACCGTCACTTAGACTCGAGTTAGATAACATGGAATTAACCATTTCTTTTAATGTCCGATTTTTCCTTTCCGCCACACCGTTACTTTGTGGTGAATATGGCGCGGTTGTTTCGTGAATTATGCCAACGGAATTAAAATAATTTGGGTCATAATACTCTCCACCTCTATCCGTCCGAAGTACTTTAATTTTTAGATTAAGTTGTAATTCCACTTCGGTTTTATATATTTTAAATTTTTCAATGGCCTCATCTTTGGATGATAATAAAAATGTATAACAAAACCTCGATGAATCATCAATAAACGTTATTACATATTTTTTATTACCCAAAGAAGGTGAACTATGAAAATCACATAAGTCATTATGCACCAAATCAAGCAAATTTGTTTATCTTGTCACACTATGGAATGGGGTCCTTGTGATTTTATTTAACATGCATGTCTTACTCTTCTCTAAGTTCAAATTGAAAGGTGGGATTAACCCCAATTTAGACATGTCATACAAACGACGATAATTCACATGACATAAACGATTGTGACATAGAGAAGAAACATCAAGCAAGTAAATAGAATCAACATTTTCATTATTTATGTGGAATTTGAACATTCCATTATAATAATATCCTTGACCTACATAAATACCACCTTTAGAAACAATGAACTTATCGGACTCAAAAACAACTTCAAAACCAAATTTGTTCAAGATACCCCCCGAGACTAAATTTTTCCTAACTTCGGGTACAAAAACAACATCTTTTAAAGTTAGTGTTTTTCCCAAAGTTAAACATAATTCTACTTGACCTATACCCTTGGCCTTTACCGTAGAATCATTACCCATATACAAAATTGGCCCATTATCCAAATCTTGAAAAGTTTTGAACAAATGCCGGTCTTTGCATACATGTCTGGAGGCTCCTGAATCAATCCACCAAGAGTTGTCAACCTGCACAACATTAATTTCAGAAATCATAGCAACAAAATGAATAGGTTCATTTGAAGCTACTAGTGCAACCGTACCTTGGCTAGAATCACCCTTAGGTTGATCCTTCTTTCCCTTCTTGTTCTTTGAAGGGCAATCCCTCTTGAAGTGAGGTCCGCTACATATCCAACAAGTAACCGCATTTCGCTTCTTGTTTGTAGCATTCTTGGGTTTAAAATTCTTGTTGTTGGATTTCTTTGTCCCATTAGACACACCAACCCCTACCATGTTTATGGTAGATTTTTGTCCATTATTATTATTATTATTATTATTATTATTATTGTCCTTGTCCTTGTTCTCTTGAGCCCGGATATTCTCCTCAACTAAGAGGTGACTACCCAATTGCTCCATGGAAATTTCTTCTTTTTTATGTTTTAAAAGATTTTTAGTATCTTTCCATGCCGGTGGTAATTTATCAATTATTGATGCGACCGCAATGGCCTCATGCATCTCCATTCCGTGAGCCTGGATTTGATTTAAAATGTGATGAATTTCATGGAATTGTTCCATTATTGAACGGTCATTAGTAATTTTAAAGGAATTAAAATTGCTAACAAAAAATTTCTTACTCGAGGAATCCTCGGCGATGTACTTCGCCTCCAAAGCATCCCATAATTCTTTAGCACTCTCTACATTTTGGTAGAGATCGAACAACGAGTCGGAAAGAGTGTTGAGTATATGCCCCCGGCATATGTAGTCATCATTCTCCCACTTAGTCCTTTTCCTTGTAGTCTCGGCCGGTTCCGCTACTTCACCCTCCTTGGGATAAGGAGTCATCGGGGTGGTAAGAACGTACACCACGTTGAGAGTTGTCAAAAGAAAATGGACCTTCTTTTGCCAACGACGGAACCCCACACCTTCAAACCTTTCCAACTTTTGAATATTCATGGCAAGGTCTTTGAGAGTATACATCTTTTTGTAATAAGTTTAGAAGCTTGTTAGAAATATGTGTATGGAAATTGTTGATGTAACCCTCCAAAGCGTGGAATCTACACTTTCCTTCTAAACTTATTCGCCCCTTAGATCACCGGGTTACCGCGAAATGTTTAGTGAGATACAATGGAGAAAATTTGTACACTCTATATGATCTTAGAGTGTACCTTAAAAGGACTTTGTGTTTGTTATGTGTTTAGAACACACTTAGTATAAGTTGCAAGAGAATACTAAGTGCAAGCAAGTTGAAAGAAGTGTAGAAAATCTGAATATTTTTGGATACTCAACAATGAACTAAGCAAGTCTATTTATAGGCATATAAGGCAAGAGGAATCAGCTCAAAAGAGCTGAACAAACACCCTCTTAAAGCTCCTTAAAATCAGAATAATGGTGATTAATTGTGTACAATTAACACCTTTGAAGATGCCATTCACTAGGCAACCTTCAAGGTTCTGATTTTAATCCCCTTCAAGACGTGTTTAATACTGCAATGAAGTCATTAAACACATGCTTAATACATACAAGCATCCTAGGCAAAAGCATACAAAAAGTCGAAAAAACTGTTCGAGTTTTCCAGAAGCAAATCGCGAGCCGCGAAGAAGAGCTCGCGAGTCGCGAGACTCTTCTGTCTTGTGGCTCGTGATTTGTTTCTTTCCAGATACTTTTCACGAGTCGCGACGGGTCCTCGCGGGTCGCGAGATACCCGTTGGACTCGTAGTTTCTCTTTGCCTAATGTTCTCTTTTCTTAGTTCATGTAACCAAGCCCATTTAATCATAAATGTTCCAACAATTTTTCACTCATTAAAATCAAGTTCCCATAATCTCCGATTCGAAACAGAAAGGTATTTATATAACTTTATGTTCTAATCATAATTGCTAGGTGAGCGGATTTAATAAAAATTTGGGTGAAAAATAACGATTCAGTAATAAATTGCATATTAAAAAAAGAAACTAACATCTTATAATCCTCTTATAGTTACAACAGTTTTGAACGTTATAGTAAAGTAAAAAGATACAATATAGCTACACTTTGAATATCTCTCATCCTAAACACTTTTTAAGGCAGGGGTTTCTTCCTCTTCGTTTGCCAAATGCTTGGGTGGCTTTACAATCAAAACAGGACAATGGGCATGATGCGCACAGTAATCACTTACGCTTCCCAGAAAGGCCCTGTACACAATATTTTTACATTATAAGTTATAATTATTCTATATATATATATATATAAAAAACAACAAACAAACAAAAAAAAAAACTTAAACACTCAATTTTTGTTAACGGGAAAAACTACGTGCTCCCCTACATACACAAATTAACACTACTAGAAAAGATGTTATTTACGACGAATTTTCGTCGCAAAAATGTGATCCCCTTGTAGAAAAAGGGGTCGCAAATGATTTTTTCCGTTGTGAAAACATGACCCTGTCGCAGAAAAGGGGGTCGCAAATGATTTTTCCCGTCGTAATGGATGTTTCTTCTATAATCATCAAAAAAACGACCACCAACGTCAAAATAATCTAAACCGTCGATCTTAGTAATTAGATTTGGCTTTCTAATTTAAATAAAAATAAACATTTTCAAATTGTTTTAATGTAACATTAATTCATTTTTAATTTTCTGGATTTATCTAAATTAATTTCATATTTTTAATTTAATTTTTAAAATTATCAAACTCTAAAATTAATTTAGGTAAATATAAAAATATTTAAAATGAATCAATATTACAAAAAAATAATTTTAAATAATAGTCAAATCTAAATTACTAAAATTAACTTGATTAATATAAAAATCAATGGTCTAGATTATTTTGACTTCGGTGGTCGTTTTTTCGACGACCATAGAAGAATTTTCAAGAATTTAGGGCTTTAGCTGCCCAAAAATAGAGAGAGATAAAAATTCATGGGAAATGATCATTATTGTTTGGTTAAAGTTAAAAACTAAAAATATAGGAAGTTGACATCTATAGAAAATAGCACTTCCCAGGGTCAATTGAAATTCATGTAAGTTTCAAAGTCCTGAATCATATGCATCAACTAAACATGTTGAAAAGTTCCTAAGAATTGCATACATAAGGAAATAAAAATAATTTCCCATGATCAATAAGCAAAAATTATTCCTACATAGGAATTATTTTCCCATATAAACCAAACAAGGAAGAAAAATAGTGAAAAGAACATTGAAATGTAGAAAACAAAGGAAGAAATGTTAATGTTATAGGGTTTTAACCTTTTAAGCATGCCAAGACCACGGCTACCCACAACCAAAAGATCAACATGATTGTCTTCAGCAGCTTGACAAAGTACTTCCTTTGGTTCCCCACGAATACTCACTGCTTCTGATTTTACCTACCATACATATATCAACATTATTGCAAATTCAATTAAAAACACTTTATTATGACAATATTTTTATCTCGTTGGTCTTTTAAAAACAGTCCCAACTACTGATTATCATATAATAGTCCCAACTGTATGGGTGTTTGACTGTTTGATACATATTATAGTTAGGACTATTTTTGTCAAATACCTCTTAAGGTTGGAATTGTTAATTAGTTACATAATAGATAATCAATAATTGAAACTTTTCAATAATTGAAACTTTTTTGGAAGACAAAAATGGTTGGGATTATTTTTATCAATTTTCTCTTTTATTATCAATTATAAACAATATTGAACGACTTTGTTATGTTAAAATAAAAATATTGGTTAGTCAGTCGATATATTATTCAGCTATTTGTATTGTCTAACAAATAATACCTCCATTTCTTTTCTTTTTAAATGTAACGATTTGACATCAAGTAGAGAGGAAACATGTCAAATTGTTGCGTTTAAAAATAACTGAGGTACTGCCTCCATAACATACAACTTTCAACAATTGATTTTGCACGTCTTTTGAGGAAACGATTTAAGGGTGTAAATGAAGGTATTAGTCAAAATAATTTTTATTTTAGTAACTTATAATAATCACATTCTTGCTTCATTATATTAAAACCATGCATTTTGAATAATTCATTTGTTTACACACTTAAATTGTTTCCTTAAAATACGTGCAAAAATAATAGTTGGAAGTTTTATGTTATGGGGTGAGTAGTATTATTTGTCATTAGTATTAAAATAAATCAATCTCTAGCATATAAGCCAAAGGGGTCATGGTGTCCCCTATAAATGTCTTTTTTTAGCTAACTTATAGAAATTTAAATAATATTATCATTAAAACTAGTGATATTAATAAGAAGAAAGTTTTAGAAAAGAAAAAGAATATTAAAAATGAAAAATATTATTAATGTTATGATAAAAATGAATGTACTAGAAATAGCATTTAATGCTCATGAAAATTTTCCACCTCCTACCCTAAACCTAAAGTGTAGTATTGTTGAAAATGGTGGGTAATGTATGGTGAAATTTGCCTATAAATACTGAGTGAATTCCTCAGTTGAATTTGCATCAGAATACTACTGAATATAACTTCCTCCTTGATTTCTCATAATTTTGTATTTTTCATAACACGTTATCAGCACGAGTTTTTGCTCCTAAAGTAATAATATTTTTCTAAGAAACAAACAGGTAGTTTCTTTTACCCAATATAATTTTTTTTTTCTTTGTCTACTTCATAAAAGATTGATCACCAATGCAGTGGAATTAACACTACCCTAAATAACATATTATTTTTCAAGTATATATTTCGTTATAGAAGAAAAATGTTGAACCAATTGTCAACAACTCACATCTTATGCTACTAAGCCGCCTATATGGCCTGGCGACCGCCTTTATGGCTGGTTCTATTGTTCATTTAAATTTAACGCAATACATTATGCATCGAATCGCCTATATGGACGGACTACCGCCTTTATGGTCAGCTATATTATTTCAATAAAAAAAAAATAAAAAATGATGCAGCCTTTATAATTTTATATACTTTTTGTAATACACTTTTATGTTATTGTTTGTTTTCGAACCCACGATCTCTTGGATAGATTATGGGCCCTCGGACCACTACGGCTTGCATCCCAGTGTGATAACTCTTATGAATTTTTATTCCTTTATAACTCTTGTTTTTCGTTTTAATCTGATAAAATACAGTAAAACAGTATATGAAAACAGATCGGTATTATCCACTATAAATACCGGATTACCCACCCCTTTTTACCACACATCTCTTATCTTATCCTTATTCTCTTAAACTTATCACCACATATAATTATTTTTTTTTCTCCATTCTCCATCCTCCAAACATCCGGCCACCATGACTCCCAACAACAACCACCAACAATCTTCCTCTCCATCTTCTTCAGTGGAAGAAAATTTAAGAGCCATAGAAGTCTACTTATTTTTAATTGCCGCGTTATTTGTATTAATTGTAGCTATTATGTTTGTCATTTTGATAAACAAGTAAGTGTTTTTTTTGGTGTTTTGTTATTTTATCTATTTGTTTGTACCTTATTACAAACCTGGATTTTTTTTTGTTGTACTAGGTAAAGTATGTCATTGGTATTCCAGTTATTGTTATCTAAATATCATTGTCTTTCTTCTTCTTTCGTTTTTTTTTGTTCATTTGCATTAATTATTGTAGTTGATTCATTTAATCTCATTATATTACCTATGATACATAATAAACTAAGGGGGAGATAAATAGAGTAATAATAGTTTATTATTAAAATAATGACATGTTTAACATGAAGAAAATTAATTAATATGTACTTATTTTATTGTAGCAAAATGGCCGAAGTCATGAAAAGACAATTTAATGCTCTTGAATTATCCGGCACAAATTTTCTAGAATGGTCAGTTGATGCACAAATTAACCTTAAGGCTCAAGGGTTGGAACACGCTATTGCCAAAGATGATGACTCTATAAAGGCCACAGAACAAGAAAAAGCAAAAGTTGTTGTCTTTTTAAGGCACCACCTTAGTGACAGCTTGAAATCTGAATACTTGAGGGTTGATGACCCTAAACAATTATGGGAAAACCTCCATGACAGATTTGGGCACCACAAAGCAGTGCTCCTTCCCAAGGCCCAATATGATTGGTCCAGTCTGAGGTTTCAAGACTTTAAATCTGTCAGTGAATATAACTCATCAATGTTTAGAATTGTAACGGTATTACAATATTGTGATATTCTGGTCTCAGATGAAATGATGATTGAGAAAACTCTCTCTACTTTCCATGCAAATGACATTATACTCTCACAACAATATCGCAACAAAGAACTCAAGAAGTATTCTGAGTTAATTTCTTTGCTACTTGTTGCTGAGCAGAACAATGATCTACTACTAAAAAATCACAACCTTAGGCCTACTGGGTCTAAGGCAGTGACTGAGGCTAATTTAGTAGAAGGAATACAGCCACCTGAATCAAATTTTGTGAATAGAGGTGGGCGTGGAAAATTTAATCATCGGGGTAGAGGACGTGGTAATTACCGTGGTAGGGGACGTGGACGTGGTAAGCACCACTTCTCTACAAATAACAACAATTTTAAACATTTTGACAAACAAAAGGGAAAAGAAACCATGAGCCATAAATTTACTTCTGCTAAAGGAAAAGACACATGCAACAGATGTGGCATGGCCGGGCACTGGGTACGTACGTGCCGAACCTCTAAGCATTTCGCAGACTTATACCAAGCTTCCCTCAAAAATAAAGATAGAAAAGCAGAAGCAAATTTTATTGCCGGAACAAGTACTTCAATGCCTAGCTTGGATGTTTCTGATTTTTTTATGGATGAAGTTGATGACTCTATGTTTAATGGAAACAATAAAATATAAATGTATCTTTATATTATTATGCTACTAAAAGCCTCCCTTTTTTTTTATTGTTGTATTTTTTTTTTCTTCTCTTGTTGTTAAATTATCTATGTATTGCATTTTCCTACTTTTTATTAATAAATGTTTTTTTTTCTCTCTTTATACTAATTTCATATTTATTATGAAGATATGGATATTCGTGGATCTCAAAACCAATGCCTTTTGGACAGCGGAACAACACACACCATTTTGAAAAGTAAAGAATATTTTTCAGAATTAAAGATGTTCCAAGCAAGTGTAAACACCATATCTGGATCAACAAAATTAATAGAAGGTTCCGGAAAAGCATGCATGATACTCCCTAGAGGAACGACATTAATAATTAATGATGCATTATTTTCTAGTATATCTCAAAGGAACCTCATAAGCTTTAAAGATGTACGTAAAAATGGGTTTCATCTGGAAACAATGATTTCAGATAATAAAGAATATCTATGCATTACGGCTGAAAAATGTGGCAAGAAACACATATATGAGCAATTGCCGGCATATTCCTCAGGACTATATCTTATTTATATACGTCCAATTGAAATAAACATGGTATCTAATCAGAAGATAGATAATCATGAATTGCTTAATTTATGGCATGACCGATTAGGTCACCCAGGTACTGGAATGATGCATAGAATCATTGAAAATTCAGTTGGACATTCAGTCAAGAATATTAAAATTCCAAAGTATGATAAATTATCATGCACAGCATGTTCACTTGGTAAGTTGATAACAAGACCATCATTGAACAAAATAGCCACTGAATCTCCATCATTTTTAGAAAGAATTCAAGGAGATATATGTGGACCTATTAATCCTGCTAGTGGACCATTTAGATATTTCATGGTGTTGATAGATGCTTCAACACGATGGTCTCATGTAAGCTTGTTGTCTAGTAGAAATATTGCATTTTCAAAATTACTTGCTCAAATAATCCGGCTAAGAACTCACTTTCCAGAAAATGCAATCAGAAGGATACGGCTTGATAATGCTGGGGAATTTACGTCCCAAACATTTAATGACTATTGTACTTCAATTGGGATTGAAATAGAGCACCCTGTTGCTCATGTCCATACACAAAATGGCCTCGCAGAATCTCTAATTAAAAGGCTACAATTAATTGCAAGGCCATTATTAATGAGGTCAAATTTACCTTCATCTGCTTGGGGTCATGCAGTATTACATGCCGCCACATTGATTAGGCTAAGACCAACAGCTTATCATAAGTTCTCACCACTCCAGTTGGTCTCTGGGCACGAACCAAACATATCCCATCTGAAAGTTTTCGGTTGTGCTGTGTATGTCCCAATCGCTCCGCCCCAACGCACAAAGATGGGTCCACAAAGAAGGCTGGGAATTTATGTGGGATTTGATTCTCCGTCTATCATAAAATATCTCGAGCCAGTGACTGGTGATGTTTTTACTGCTAGATTTGCAGATTGTCATTTTCATGAAACTGTATTCCCAGCCTTAGGGGGAGAGAAAGTGGACCCACAAAAGAAAGGAATAGAAATTACATGGAATGCAACACAACTACAATTTTTAGATCCAAGAACGAATGCTTGTGAACAAGAAGTTATGAAACTTGTGCATCTACAAAGTGTTGCTAACCAACTGCCTGATGCATTTACAGATGCTAAGAAAGTTACAAAATCACACATTCCTGCAGAAAATGCACCTGCATGCATCGGGATTCCTGCAGATAATAAGACTAACGAAAATGAGTCTATTATGCGTAGAAAGCGCGGAAGGCCGCCTGGTACAAAAGATTCTAAACCAAGGAAGTTGAGGAAACAAAATGAGATGGAAAATGGGACTAACATCATCATCTCTACCGAGAACCGAGAAAATAAAAATAAAAATGACAACAAAGAGAGTGAAATCCTAATGGATGAAGACAAGTTTATTGATAATAATGAAATGTCAATAAATTACATTACTACAAAGACACAATGGAATAGAAAAAATGTTGTCATAGATGAAATTTTTACTTACTCCGTAGCGGTTGAAATGACACATGATGAGAATGATGTCGAACCAAAGACAGTGGATGAATGCCGTCGTAGAGACGATTGGCCACGATGGAAAGAGGCCATTCAAGCAGAATTAAATTCACTCGAAAAGAGAGAAGTCTTTGGGCATATCATCCAAACACCACAAGGTGTAAAACCAGTTGGATATAAATGGGTGTTTGTAAGAAAAAGAAATGAGAAAGATGAGGTAGTAAGATACAAAGCAAGACTTGTAGCACAAGGTTTCTCCCAAATGCCAGGGATTGATTATAATGAAACATATTCTCCCGTAGTTGATGCAACTACACTAAGATTTCTGGTAAGCTTGACAGTGTCTGAAAAATTACAAATGCGCTTAATGGATGTTGTGACTGCATATCTATATGGGACACTTGATACTGACATTTATATGAAAGTCCCCGATGGACTTAAATTACCAGAAAACCACAAACCCAAGGAAATGCTCTCTATAAAATTGAAAAGATCACTCTACGGGTTAAAACAATCAGGGAGGATGTGGTATAATCGACTCAGTGAATATCTTCTGAGAGAAGGATTCAAAAATGATCCGATTAGTCCCTGCGTATTCATCAGACGATCGCAGTTAGGTTTTGTTATTATCGCAGTCTATGTGGATGACCTAAACATTATCGGGACTCCTAAGGAGCTCGAGATAACTGCAAAATATTTGATGAAGGAATTTGAGATGAAAGACCTTGGAAAAACTAAATTTTGCCTCGGATTACAGATTGAACATCTAAAGAAGGGAGTTTTCATCCACCAATCGAACTACACTGAAAGGGTTCTGAAGCGTTTCTATATGGACAAAGCACACCCAACAAGTTCTCCCATGATTGTTCGATCTCTAAATGTGAAAGACGACCCATTTCGACATCAAGAAGAAAATGAAAAGGTTCTCGGTCCAGAAGTACCTTATCTCAGTGCTATCGGTGCTTTGATGTACTTAGCAAATAACATACGACCTGACATTGCTTTTGCAGTTAATTTGTTAGCCAGGTACAGTAATGCACCAACCAAACGACATTGGAATGGAATCAAACACCTATTCCGTTATCTTCGCGGAACAAAGGATCTCGGTTTATTCTATCAATCAAGTGAAGGTGCTACCCTTGTCGGATATGCAGATGCTGGTTATATGTCAGACCCTCAAAAGGCAAAGTCACAAAATGGATATGTCTTCACCTTTGGAGGAACTGCAATATCATGGAGGTCAACAAAACAAACATTGACTGCTACATCATCAAACCATGCAGAGTTGATGGCCTTATATGAAGCAGGGCGCGAGTGCGTCTGGTTGAGATCAATGATCAGTCATATTCAAGAATCATGTGGAATGAAAACAATTTCAGAAAATCCAACGATAATCTATGAGGACAACACTGCATGCATCACTCAAGTCAGTGAAGGTTTTATCAAAGGTGATAGAACTAAACACCTATCACCAAAACTCTTTTTCACACATGATCTCCAGAAAGAAGGGAAGGTTAACATCCAACAAGTTAGGTCATGCGACAACCTTGCAGACTTATTCACTAAGTCCCTTCCATCAAAGAAGTTTGAAGAGTTAGTTCATAAAATTGGAATGTGTCGCTTAGGGGATATATGTTAGATTCAGGGGGAGTATTATATGCACTGCACTCTTTTTCCCTTGTTCAGGTTTTTATCCCACTGGGTTTTTTTTCTAACAAGGTTTTTAATTAATGAGGCAGTATACCAAAACATGTAATTACTTATAACTTATTATATGTACATTCAAGGGGGAGTGTTATGATAAAAATGAATGTACTAGAAATAGCATTTAATGCTCATGAAAATTTTCCACCTCCTACCCTAAACCTAAAGTGTAGTATTGTTGAAAATGGTGGGTAATGTATGGTGAAATTTGCCTATAAATACTGAGTGAATTCCTCAGTTGAATTTGCATCAGAATACTACTGAATATAACTTCCTCCTTGATTTCTCATAATTTTGTATTTTTCATAACAATTAAATCTATTATTCAAAAAAAACAAAATAAAAATATAAAAATTTATATTTTTGAACTTTCTACAACTAAAAATCCACATTAATATAGATTTCTTACAGAAATTTTAAGGTTTTCTTCTGTCGCAAAATGAATCTCAACTTATAAAATTTTTTTATTTTGATTTGTTTGACTACTCTTTAATATTTCAAACTAAAATGGCATACATAGATAGCGTGTACAAAAGCTATAAGAATAAGACGAGTAATACTCACATTCATCTGTTCACAACTACTTATAGCTCGGGCGAAGATACCAGCAGATATTTTCTCTTGAGCTTGCTTCACTGACTCGATCACCGGAGTCGCAGTATATATAACTGCATTTACATAAATCATAATCGTATTTATTATATATATTCAATTTTAATTATGCTATAAATATCAACACTTATTGAACAATAACAAAAAAAGCTGGAATAGCTCAGTTGGTTAGAGCGTGTGGCTGTTAACCACAAGGTCGGAGGTTCGAACCCTCCTTCTAGCGATATTTTTAAATAATGTACTCCATTATGTTCTTATATTTAGAACTAAATGCTATGTTTAACATTTTCATTTTTTTAGGGAATTTGTTATCATCTTCGTTTAAAACTATTTCTAACTAACTTAAAAGGGAAAAATAAAAGGTTGCATTAAAACGGGTACGAGTTTGAGAACGGATATTCGGTCACTTTTGAAAATAAGAATACAAGTACGAATTAGAAAAATAATACAATAATTTATAAAAAAAAAAAATATTAAAAAAATTAATGCAACTTGGAAATTATATTCGAAAAATACAAAAAATAAGTAAAAAGATAAAATCCTTACTAAAATAAGGTATCTTTTAAAAATATAATCAAAAAACAAAGTAAAGTATCAGTATCTATGAATTATCGGTATGGACGTATAATATCGGTATTTGACATGTATGGCTCCTTAATTAAAGTATTCATACAAGTAAATTTTTTTTTTTAAAAACAAAAAAAACGCCCATTTTAAAGAAATTACTGACGAAATACTTGATTTGAGAGGCACGTCTCAAAATTTAAAACCAAAATTATTCAATTGGATTATTAGAAACACCATTTAATTTATAATTAATAAATAAGCATTATAATTATAATTAAAATAAGAAAGAGATGGGATGGGATGGGAGATGGAAAAGAAATGAAGAAAAGAGAGTAAGTAAGAGACCAGGTCCAGCAGGATAGACATAAGTCTGAAATGGAAGGTTAACATGAACCAAGTACACCATGTTTTGTTGTTCTTCTGGTTGATCCGAATCAGCTCCCATAATTACAGGCTTCATTATTCTTGTTAAAACCCAGTTTAGTGCATAGAAACTCCCTTTACTTTCATCTAAAGCTACCATCACCTTCATTTTTTTCTTCTTTTTTGTTTTATTATGTGTTTAATTATTTTTGCGTATGTATACAAACAACAACGAATGGGTGAAATAAATATATAAATAAATACTAAAATAAAGGTGAAGGCCGGGAAACGAATATGAATTGAATTTAATTTAATATAAAGTGGTATTGGAAAACGATGGGTGCCCATAATACTATATTGCTATACCTGCTTGAGGATGTAGTCATAACCTAGTGGTTAGGGCTTCAGAATTTCAGGCACGAGGTGTTGGGTTCGATTCGCACCGCACGCATTTGTGAGGATTCAAATTCCTAATGGAGGGAAAATGATTTTGGCACCCTTCTCTCTCTCACATGAATATGGTTACTATTCATGTGAGAGGGGGAGGGGTGCCAAAATCACCACCCCTAATGGAGGCCTCTCAGGGCTTGTTTACTTTAGATTATATTCAGTTCAGTTCAGTTCATCTCTATTTAGTTCAATTAATACACTTCTATTCAGTTCAGTTCAGTTCAGTTCAGCTCTATTCAGCTAATGTAAACGAGCCCTCATTAATCTACTTTTATTTTTTAAAAATAAAACTTCATTACACAACTACCTACTCTATCATCAGACTATTCATACACAAATAAATTAAACTTTATTATTTGAATGTACAAAAATAATAATTAATGGTAGTCAAACAATATAATCAAACCGATCCGTACTTGATCCAAACGGCCCGTTTGCACCACTACATATAAAATTAAACAAAGAATATAAAGTTTTTTTTTTTCAAATCATATACCCCTAACACTTTAAAGTCAAATAACATAATAACTTAGCTTCATGAACCTTAAGATAAAATAACTACTAATATACACAATTTCCAATATAATTTACCATCTAATTTAATATTCATAAAATTTCCAAATGAAAATTATGGTAATTATCTTTACCCTAAATAACTACAATTTCCAATTAACTCATAAGTATAAGGCAAAATATAGTTTGATTTTTAAAATAACTAATGTAACCATGTTATCACAACATTCTAAATTTATAAAATTCCCAAATGATCATTTTGGTAATTATCTTTACCCCAACTAACTGCAATTTCTAATTACCTAATCGGTATAAGGTAAAATATTTTATGATTTTTAAAATAAATGATAAATAATGTAAACATGTTATCACAACATTATAAACATTTTCGGTGCATTATTTGCACCGATTCACTCTAGTATCCTATTAAAAAAAAAAAAAAACCACTCTCCCAAGCCAGCAAGAGGTGTCGTCGTAAAAGGCGCTCCTGGTTTAACACACAACAAAGGCAACCGAATAACATCAATTCAACAACGCACATACATACAACAAACGCAACGTGTCTTTTTCGGTGATGCATGTATATCCATTCTCTTTACCCTTTTGTCATTCAAGATTGCTGTCTACTGTCTGTTTTGGGTACCACTTAACTAGCTTTATGTAGAGAACCGGCTTATTTCATTTAAATATCTTTAAAATATGTAATTTATAATGTATAATTTTAAAAAGTTATTTTTATTTATAATTATTGAAGAGCAAAAAGAAATAAGACGCAAAACATTATTATTGTTTGGGCCTTAAACCCAATGACAATACAGTTATCATTATGCCCTTGGACCTTCTTGGTAATTGACCGGATTTCCTTTGGACAAGTGTCATCATCTGCCCGCTAGTCATGCAAATTGGATTAAAGAATGCACCTCAGATATTCCAAAAGAAAAGGATGGATAGTATATTTAAAGAGTTAAATCATTGTTGCCTAGTATACTAATATTTTTAAGAAATCTTGAGTAACATAAAAATGATTTAAAAGCAGTAATAACTCAGAAATGCATTGATCATGGAATAATGCTTGGAAAAGATAAAAGTGTTTTTGCTAAGAAAGAAATAGATTTTTTAGGAATAGAAATAAAACCTAGACAAATAGAGTTTTTAGGAGTATTAGAAAAATAAAAAAAATTCTTGATAATATAGAAGATAGGAAACAACTAGACAGGTTTCTCGGGTGTTTAACTTATGCTTCTAATTTTATTAAAGACCTTGCTCTATTGTGAAAACCTCTAAAGCAAAAACTAAAGAAAGAATAAACGTGGAATTGGTTGACTGAAGATACTAAAAACGTTAAAAACCTGGAAAAAAAATTATGTAAAAACCTGCATGTTCTAACATTACCAACTAATGACGATGAATTAATATTATAAGCAGATGCAATCAATGAATACTGGAGTGCCATCTTAAAAATAAAAGAATGAGAAAATCTCTGCAAAATAGTAGTGGAAGTTTTAACAAAGCTGAATGCAATTATCCAACAACGCAGAAAGAAATCCTAGCAGTAATAAGAGGAATAGAGAAGTTCCTAATATTCTTGGTACCTAAACAATTCCTAATAAGAACATATTGTAAAGGAATATTAGGTTTTGTCAACAAGAATTCATCTAACATGCAACCGCAAGGGAGCTCCTGCGTCGGCAATTATAGCTGAATCAATTTTCTTTTAGTGTTGAACATATACAGGGATCAAAGAATTCTCTAGCTTACAGTCTAAATAGAGAATTAGGCAATGCCAACATTATCCAACCTACGACCAATTTACAAAAATTTCAAACAATAACCTTATACATGTTGAGTTTTGAATGATGACAAACACTGAACAGGAAACAGTTGATTATTACAAGTGTTATATAGTTGGTTAAACCAGCTAAGATTGGTTCTCATAAATGTTACAACATGCCTGTCTTGAAGGGAACAGGTTTTATAATTCATTGAGATAACTGGTATGGAACCAATTGCAGTGTTCTCTAGTCTGTACTGAAACAGCCTTATAAACATGTTATGCTTTAACCTTGCTGAATGTGCAGCAAGTATGAGATTATCCAAGTATTGAAGTCCAAAATCAAAGATGAATATACTCAAAGAAGATTCACAAGACTTGGATGAACATGAAGATAGATTAGGATCTTTTTTTAAGAACATTAGATCTTCATGTAATGTTTGTGTATATGCTTGGTAGACCATTATAAATGTTTGTGTGTGATTAAGTAGGATTATGAATATTAGAACCAGAAGGTATAATATTCATAACGTTACTAAGTAGGGAAACATGTTTGGGGACCACTTCCTCTACGAGTTGTCATTTTTCGAAAAATAGGATTTTTGTCCCATATTTTTCGAATGGGCTTTAGGATTTTAAAAATAAGTGACAGTTGATGATTTGTTCAGGATTTTTGAGTTATTCCCTTAATGATCGGAAGATCTGTTTTAAATTCCACAAACTTTCTAAAAGTTTGTTGAGAATAAAAAGATATTCTTTCCTATTTTTAGGGAAGAATATTTGCTAATAATATCCTCACCAAAACTAGCGGATTTATGAGCAAATTGATAGCTTATAAATGCTTAACACCATACATAAAAAAGCCAAGAATCACTGACGCAAAAATTGAGAATTATTTTCAGAGAAAAAATCACACCTTGCATAATGTCTTTATCGAGCAAAATACACGAACCTTAAGAGCTTTAACTTTACTCTTTAATCTTTATGAGAAAGAAAAATCAGAGTGAAAAATATTGTAATTCGTCTCCAACAAAGGGGTTGGAGATTGGGGGTGTGTTTGTGAGTTCAAACACGAGTGAGTCCGCTCAGAGTTCAGTGTGGGGACTGGTCCCTTGAGTTAGGGACAGTTGAGTGTGTAATCTTGTTATTTCTGAGTTGATTTAATAAGATACATAGGGTAGGAGGACGTAGGCCTTAGTTGGGACGAACCTCGTTAAATTTGGTGTGTTGTTTTGTAATACCCCGAAATTTCGGGATATTTTAAATTTTTCTTAATTAATTAATTATTAAATTAGTTGTAGCAATCTAATTATTTTATCCTGGCCCAAACCTTTTCCCCTTGTCATGCTAAGACCCAAGCCCAATTTCTTTCCCCTCTCCTCACACCACACGGCCCATTTCATTTTCTCTCCAAATAATTGTTTTATCCTTCAACCTAAATTACCAAATATATCTATTTTATACCTAATTAAAAATATTATCTTTTGACTCCTAAAATCTCTACTAGATTTTAGGAAACCATTAACCACCTAACCCTACAAAAACCACACGGCAATCACAACAAAAAAACAACAATAATTTGCCTCAACATTTTATACTCTCAAGAACAAATCACAAGACACCTAAAAATCTTTTTCTTGGATTCTACCCTCAAGATTGGAACAAGAAGCAAAATAAACACTCAAGGAGCCGTGTCACTTCCTTGGAATTTTTGAACCATAATCTCCATTGCTAGGTAATTAGATTGCTTTATTTAATCAATAGGATAGATTAGTTATATAATTTTTAGAATAGGTTTAATCATGTTTAGAATAGGTATTGAACTAGGTAGAATTGCTTAGAATCATGCTAGATTAATTTCGAATTGTATGTTGATGTTAGTCATAAATGTCGAGTGCTTTAAATATTATTCTATGATGTTTTAACAAGTTTACTTCATGTTCTTGCCATGTTCTATGATTGATTTATGTTTCTTACTAGATTAGAATTGGTAAAATTAATTATTGAGCAAGCATGATTGATGATGCCGTGAATAATACCCATGGTTCGAATATTTATTTTGACTTATAGAATTTATCTTTCATTAAAATCTTGACTTAATATTAATCTTTGATGATAATCTTGAATTAATCTTGAATTTAATCATGATGGTATGGTTTCTTGAATTTAATCTTGATATGAATGTTTTGCCATGAAGCTGTGTAGAATATGTACATAAAGGAATTGATTTTGATCTTGTTTTAGTCCATGTTTGATGATTTAATGTGTAAAGTATAATTTTATGATTTATTATTAAGTTTATGTGATTAATTAATGATAATTGTATTTAATTAAATTGAAGTGTAAATTTTGGTTGCTTGCTTCAAGAATGTCGAGTGGTGTAGTGTTATAAAAGGAGGATTTTTATCATGTTTTGAGTAATATTTGTTGATAATTGTTAGTTTATATGATTATTTGTTTAATTAATTGATCGATTGAATTGTTTATATGATTATTGTAAAGAATTGAATTAATTATTGTTTTATATAGTGAATGTCGTGTGAGTTGAGTTTGAGATTAGAGTTATGAGTCAAGTTAAGTTGGACTAGAATTGATTAGAAGTCAAGTTGTGTCAATAAAGGATTGAATTGTGAACTAGAATTGAGAACAGAATTGTAATATGGAAAAGATGATTAACTATGAAGTGACCGCCTATCTAGTGGCTAAAGTGCCATGAACATAGGTATAGTCGAAGCCACTGTCCTATCTTCGGATTTGGGACAGTTCTTGATCCCAGTGCTCGGGAAGTAGATCAAACATGGTTGACCCGGCATGAGCAAGGAAAGTTGGGGGAAGTAGATCTTCGTGGTTGACCCCTTACGAGCATATGACTGGTCACGGATTAGCACCTGAACTGAATAGAACTGAAAGGTCAATAGTGGTGTCAAGAAGTCTAGAACTGAATAAGTTAAGTCGGAGGGTCTCGGTTTATTATGTTATTTCGATTGTTTCCGCTGCGTACTTGAATGATAATGTCTATGTATGATTTCTTGTTGACTTGTTGACTGTTTGGATTATCTGTTCTAATTGTTATATTTCTAATTGTGTTCTACTGATTAAGTAGAATAATCTAATTACTCACCACTGACTGTGGACCCCAAAATCCCTTTTCAGGTACAGGTGATGATTGATTGAGTTACGCAAGGGCTGAGATTGTGTACAAGATAGCTTAGTAGTTTATCCTGATGACCATTTCTAGCCTTTGTATTATTATTATTAGTGGACTTTTCCTTATTTTGTAGTAACAATGGACTTTGGAATCTTATTAATTTTGGATTATTTAATGGTTTATTTGAATAATATGAATTAAGTTTAGAGTTTCCGCTGTAATTAATGAATCTGATAATAAAGGTTTTTAGATAATAACGATCTGTATTGTTGTTTTCTCCGAAAAAACGCTGCCAAAATACGGGTCGTTACATATTTCTTGCTGTTTGTATTTAATAATTTCGTTGCAGGAACCAGCCCAATTGGTTCCTCCCTAAAGAAATAGAAAAATTTTAAATTGTTAACCAATACGCCAAATACTCAATTCACCCCCCTCTTGAGTATATTCAACTCTTCAATTGATATCAGAGCCTCGACTTCTCGTAAGGGTAACACTTAGAAGAGTAGATCATGAGTTCTCAAGAGATGAATGTTGTGGCCCTGTAGGGTACGACAACCAGACTCCAAAGTTCAATGGAAAAAATTATGCGTGGTCGAAAAACAGATTGAAGAACATAATCATTGGTATTGATTATGAATGCTGGCTGATTGTGAAGAATGGACAATTAACTGTAACTGAGAAAGATTCTGATGGAAACATTGTGCCCAAGAAAGAAAGTGATTACACCTCCGTGGATTTCAAGAAACTAGAGAAGAATGCCAAGGCGATGTCCATCTTACAACAAGCAATTGCAGACAACGAGACAAATCGAATTTCTACTTGTGTAAGTGCAAAAGAAATCTGGGATACCCTCAAACTTGCATATGAGGGAACCAACGAGGTAAAAAGATCCAAAATTGATTTACTAATGTCAAAATACAAATTGTTTTCTATGAATAAAAGTGAGAAAATAAATGAATGTTTTGGTAGATTCATGGTTATAGTAAATGACTTAAAATCTCTTGGTAAATGTTTTTTTGATGAGGATCTTGTGAGAAAAGTATTACGTAGTTTGACAGATCAATGGACAGCCAAGGTAACATCAGTCTATGAAGCCAAAGATCTCTCGACCTTGAGTCTGGAAGAACTGATTGGTTCCTTGATGACTCGTGAGATGCTGATCGAGTCAAAATCTGAAAAGGAACCAGTTAAGAGTATTATACTAAAGGGAGCAGTAGAGAAAGAAGAAGATGATTTAGCTATGATGGCTAAAAGATTCGAGAGACACTTTAGAGAGCAAAGAAAGAATATATTTTGAGAAATAAAAGCTTTAAGAAAACTAACCCTTCTACTATAGGTTACTTCAAATGTGGAGAAGTAGGACACGTCATACGTGACTGTCCAAAATGGAAGGACAAACAATCCAAGAGGATCGATAAGAGTGCCTTCAAGAAAGCTATGATTGCATCCATGTGGGGTGACTCTGACTCTGGGTCTGATCATGAGGAAGAAGAACTCCAAGATTCAGAGATTTGCATGACTGCATTGACAAAGGCAGAAGGAAACAGTATATCCCCCAGAACCAGAAGGAGAACAAGTTCCACAAACAATTGTTTCATGGTCAAGGAAGATGTTCTCCAAAAGAGAAAGGTAAGTTTTGATAAAATTCGTGAAGACATGCATAACTATGAAAGGGATAATATGATTGAATGTATTGACTCCCTATTAGATGAATGCTATCAACTGAGTGAAGTGTACATGTCTAATAAAACTAAGTATAAAGAAAAAATCAAAGAGTGTAAAATTGCTAATGACAATTGTGATCATTTAGAAATTATGTGTCGTCGACTAAAAGATCAAATAGCTGAACTCGAAGTTGAACTAGATAAGTGTAAGGAAGTACTGGAAACAGTTAAGTTTTCTTCATCAGATAAGGATGAGGAATGTCCTAGTGATGATGAAGAAAATTAGACTGCCTGTTTCCCTTGTAACTTGTCTACTTTAAGTGAACTATTTAATCTTTTAAAAATAAAAGGTAAGGCACAAACTTTAAGTAGATCAGACTTGCTTTCTAACTTTGATCCAATGACTAATGATCTTGCTGATCTACAAAAAGAATTTGTTTTACTCAAAGACACACAACAGACTATTTCCTCAGTAGATAATCAGGCTTTGATTGATGAATATGCATGAAGGCCAAATATGTGACTTAACTGTTGAAATTCATCAATTAAAGCAAGATAAGCAAATAGTAGTTGTTGACATGCCTAACGATTCCATAGTTTCAAAACTCAATCATGATATTAAATACTTGAAAAAGGAATTCAATTTTATGAATGATAAAAATGACTTTCTTCTTAAAACTCTTGAAACTAAGGACAAGGAACTTCAAAATAGCCAAAGACATGTGGATAAATTACTGAATGCTAAGATCAGTCTGAACCATCTTACCTCTTTATGTCTTGGATTTTCCAGCAAGAGAACCAAGACCAATTGGCACACTCAGGATAACACTTAGATCAAAGAATTCAAGAGAGGTAAGTGTGTTCTAACAAAAGATATGCAGGTTTGCTTTCATTGTGGCATGGAAGGGCACAAAATTCACAATTGCCCAGCCAAGAAGAAAAGTGTTAAAAAGAACAGGAAACATATTGAACTGGTCTAGGTTAAGAAGAACCAGCCTGGACCAACTATTTGTGGAAGGGGACCCAAAAAGGTTTGGGTTCCCAAGACTAACCATTGATTGCGTTTTGCAGGCTAGAGTGAAAGGTAGTACCCATTGGTATTTGGACAGTGGCTGCTCAAGACACATGTCAGGAGATAAAAAGCAATTCATTTCACTAATAGCCTTTGATAGTGGAAGTGTTACCTTCGGAGATAACAATAAGGGAAACATTACTGGTATAGGTAAGATAGGTAAGACACTTTCACAAGCAATCGGTGATGTTTATTATGTTGAAGGCTTACAACATAATCTTTTAAGCGTTTCTCAACTATGTGACAAGGAAAACAGAGTAGAATTTCAAGCCAACCTTTGTCATATAGTTGATTCACAAACAGGTGAACTTGTGTGTAGGGGAACCAGGAAAGATGATGTTTATGTTACCTATCTGGATTGCATCCCTGAAAATAAGTCCATTTGTTTGAGGGTTGTTTCTGATGATAATCAATGGATTTGGCATAAAAGATTGGTCATGCTAGCCGAACACTTTTGAATAAACTAAAAACTTAAGATTTAGGGTGTGTTTGGCACCACTTTGGTTTTAGGTTTTATTGTTTTTAAAACCAAAATAAAACAAAACTGTGTTTGGCAATAGTTTAAAAAACAAATTTTTAATAATTTTAGAAAAACCAAAACAATTTTGACAAAACACCAAAAAGGTATTTTTCTAGGTTTTGTTTTAAAATTGGGTCTTTTCCATTCTCATCTTTAACAAGAGTTAATTTCTCTCTTTCTGGTTCATCTTCAACTGAAGGATTCCTTGTTCAACCTCTTCACCAACCCTTGTCTTTCTTTCTCTTTTTCACTGATCTACTACAAATAAGTGTTCATCCTTCAAAATTTTGATAAGTAGTTCGCAAAAATATACAGATTTGTCTTCAAATTTTTTATAATTCGTTTCAAAATTAACAATTTGTTTGTAAAATTGATAATTTTGCTATATCTACCAACAATAATTTAAGTGGGAATTTAAACTCAGATGATAATGAGTGAGAACTATTCTTGGTAGATTTAAATTCGTTTGATTATCAAACGAATAGTTGGTAGATAATCAATATGCAAATAAGAATGTCGAACTTGAAGATGATGACATTGACACCAATGAATCAAAGGACCTAGTAACTCCTTGTGTTATTCAACAAGATCAATGGCTCAATTTCGAGATCATTTGGCAAAACGTATGTGGGGTAGACAAAATTCATATTGAAAACTATTGTTAAGAGAAAAACAATATATTACATTATATTGTATTTGACATTTTTATATTGATAATTTTTTCTCGGTACTTTAAATTTCGTTATAATCTTATTCAATCAATAAATATATTTTTACTATATATACTTTTTTGGTGTGAAATAGATGATATAAGATTTTGTGTTACTAGGTCCTTAGATCCATTGGTGTTAATGTCATCATCTTCAAACTATTTTGGTTTTTTAAAAACTGTTTTGGTTTTTCTAAAGTTATTAAAAAGTTGTTTTTTTAAACTATTTTGCCAAACACATTTTTGTTTTATTTTTGTTTTAAAAACAATAAAACCCAAAACCAAAGTGGTACCAAACACACCTTAAGTTTTAGGTTGTAGTTTTGCTTCTAATTAATGTTTCTCTTTTAGAATCCTTTTATATATAGATTAATTATGTCATAAAATTATTCTAAATACACATATAGTGATAATATAGATTTGATTTTATAAATTTAGCATACGATCTTTTCTCGTTTATTTTTTTTTAGAAAATTCTATTCTTACGTACAAACAAAACAAAATTATGATACACTCAAAATTGAAACATACAAAATAATTACTTTGAGCTAAAACTTGTTTTATCACAATTGTTAGGGGAAAATATTGTACATTATTGTTTGTTGATTTTCCAATTAGATTAGAATCCAAAGAAAAATTAATAAGTTAATATGTAGATCCTTCAAATTATATAAGAAGTCGAGTAATGCATGTCAAAATACTAAGCCAATCATGATACTTATTGCCCCTATAAATATACGGGAAATTTTGTTATGAGAATATGTATATGCAATAAATGTATAATGGAAAGTAAATTTTGATCATAAGAATATGTAGTAATGAGTATATGATCAAAACTAAATTTTAATTAAGATAAAAGTATTATTTATAGGAATTAAATCACATAATAGTTCTAAAGGTAGAAAATATTTTAAGATAGAATATAAAAAATGTCTTTTTAGGTTTGAGGAAAAAGGGCGGAATTTTTTTTAATGAAAGATAGACATGCATGTGGCAAAATATTATTTTAGTTGCTTCTCTTTCAATATATATATTGAGTAATATTGAATTATATTCTAATATAGTATCTATCTATGTAATAGTTTAGGAGCATGTTTTTATGAGAAGCCTCCAAAATCCAAATGGGGGCTTCTCATGCAATCACTCTTAAACCAACCTAAGCTAGTATAGTGCTCGTGTGATGTACGGTACGGTTTATAAATCAAATTATTAATTATTAATCCTGTAAGGGAAAAATCAATTTGCTATTTATAAATGGCTCATTTAAAAAAAAAAAATATTATTCACCAGACACTAATACAAAAGTTAAATAATAATGTGATTTCAACAGTATTTTATGACACTTGCATTTCTTTTATTTCATTCTAGCTCTTTCATTTTTTATAATGTTATTTATTTAATTTAAAAATAAATTATAATCCCATTACAATTTTATTTATTTAATCTAATATGAAGAACCTATTTTACCCGTCGTCACATTCATTAATTGAAGGTATCATGAACGTATGATCGTAACAAAATTTTAAAAGATCAATAATATTTTTTGGTAATATTTTTATTGAAATTCAATTCAATAATAGTTATGCTTAATATAATTTAAAAAAATCAAGATCAATGATAAATAAGAAATAAAAGATTAGTATTTTTTTCTTCAGCTTATTGTAATATATATATATATGTATAAGAATAAAAATAATTGAGCAAAAAATCAACGAAATCAGCAACAAAAAATATATTGTGTAAGGTGGTACAAAATTTAATATAAAATGGTCAAATTTAAGGTAACATGAATAAATTTTAGGGTAACTTTAAACAATTTTAGAAAAACTTTAACCCGTAATGAGAGTCATAAAATGTTAGTCATTAATTTTTAAAGGATAATTTTTATAACAATAATAAAATTACTTTTATATACATTATGAGTGTTTTTTAATGGAATGGATCAAATATTAAACATGAAAAATTCACGGCATAAAAAATAATAAACAATAAGTTGTAGGTTGTAGTTTTGCTTCTAAATGCTTCTCTTCTAGTATTTTATATATATAGATTAATTATGTCATACAATTATTCTAAATACACATATAGTAATAATATAGATTCAATTTTATAAATTTAGCATATGATATTTTCTCATTTATTTTCTCAGAAAATTGTATTCTTATATACAAATATAAAAATTATAGTACACTCAAAATTAAAACATATAAAATAATTTGTTTAAACTAAAACTTATTTTATCACAATTATTAGGGGAAAATATAACTAAAATGTACATTAATAAGTTAATATGTAGATCATTAAAATTTAAGGGTCCAAATTTTTATCTTCTTCTTTACCAATCCTCTATTAAAAACATAGTCTGCTTCCATTTTTTAGAGTGGGTAGTTCATAACTTGTTAACTCACATTTTTATCCACATATAAACTTCTAAGAATATTGGTACGGTATTCAAGGTTATAATTAGAGATGACAATAGGACCCAGACCCGGCCCGGATCTGTGGACCCATATCCTTTTTACGGATTTGGATCCTTGAAATTTGGACCCGTACTGATTCGGGTCGGATTCGGGTCCATCCCAAAAATAAGGGTCTGGGTCCGAGTCTAAGATTCAGACTCGGATCCGGACCCGTACACCCATTTTATATGTAATAATAAAAAAAAAATGCATAAATTACAATTCATAATTTTTTTTTTAAAACTCTAAAGTCATAAGCCCAAATTGTAAATTTGCAATAATGTTTTGACTCAATTTTTTTATTCTTTAATAAAACTTATTACCTTTCCAAAAAAAAATTGAATTTTCATACTTATGGAAAGGAATTACGGAGGACCCGTTTTGGACCCAGACCCGTTGGATCGGATTTGGGTCCAGTGTTTAAAAATGGATCTGGGTCCGTGTTCACACAGACCCGGTCCAGATCCGACCGGTTGCCATCACTAGTTATGATCGATCTAATATAAGTGCTCGTGCAATGAAATAGTATACAATTTCTTATAAACGATGATTTTAACAAAATTTAAAAGATTAATGATATTTTTTAGTAATATTTTGATTGATATTGTAATGGCCCAGGTTTTTCGGTATTTTTGCTATTGATTTATTTGTTATTGGGAAATTCCCAGTGGTATACCCGAGCTTTTTCGAAATCCCACTGGTATACCCGAGTTTATTTTAATCCCAGTGGTATACCTGAAATTATGTCTAATTCCCATCCGTTACATTTAGAAGGTATATTCCATTAAATTTAATGGAATATACCTATTTTAAGGTTAGATTTAACTTTAGTTAACAATTTTTTAAAAATTTTCTTTAAAAAAAAAAATTAAAATTAGTAATATATTAAATTAATGGGTTTTTGCAAAAAATGATCCGATTGCCCCCAATTTGTGTTTCTGATTTGCATCGATTTGCGCGCATTGATCTACGTGAAAAAAATAGTCCGCTCATGGTTTCACGGGTCATTTTAATCCTTACAGGATCCAATTTGAGGTCGGATTTTGCAAAAAATGATCCGATTGCCCCCAATTTGCTTTCCCAATTCGTCTCGTTTTGTGCGCATTGATCTACGTGAAAAATAGTTCGCTGAAGGTTTTACGGGTCATTTTTACCCTTATAGGGTCCGATTTGAGGTCGGATTTTGCAAAAAATGATCCGATTGCCCCCAATTTGCGTTCCCGATTCGCCTCGTTTTGCTCGCATTGATTTATGTGAAAAATAGTTCGCTCAAGGTTTTACGGGTCATTTTTATCCTTAAGGGTTTCGATTTGAGGTCAGATTTTACAAAAAATGATCCGATTGCCCCCAATTTGTGGTTGTTTTTCCTTTATTTATTTTTTTGTTTTTTTTTTCAATTTATTAACCATGGTTAGTGTTTTTAACAATTTTTAACCAAAAAGGTTACTTTTGGGAATTATGTTTAACATTAGGTACACCTCTGGGATTAAAAAAACTCGGGTATACCAGTGGGATTTCTAAAAAGTTCGGGTATACCACTGGGAATTTCCCTTTGTTATTTATGTGATTTTATGTATGGTCCAAAATTTATTTTGGACTATTTATTTTATTTTATGTGAACAATTTCGATTAAATTCGATTATTTGTATTTTTGGTTGATTATTATTTATTTTATTATTATTTAATTAATTAGAATTTTTATTATTTAATTTTCTAATTAGTTAATTAATATTGTTGGGCCAAATCGATTTAGGCATGATTAGTCATGCAAGAGTACAATTAGCCCAATTATTTATCGAAAGCCCAATTTGGCCCATTCTTCTTAGCCATAACCGGCCCCTATGATTAAGTGGCCTAATTGTGCCACTTGCCTTGCATTCACACCTTAACTAACTTCTATAACTAGAAGTAGTAGTAAGGCTTTGGGATCATTTGTTCATTTAATCACCTTTTCCACATTTAAACACAAACTCTCTCCATCCTTGCCCATCATATTCCACACGCCATTTTTGGCTTGTTCACCACTAACCATTGTTCATCCATTTGTTCAAACCCAAACTTAAAGATTCAACTTCCATTGATCTTTAAGTATCAAAACACAAATAGCCTTCATTACCTTATTCAAGACTTGGGTCTTTGGTCCGGTTTAGGGTTGGGATTCGTGTTTGGTACGTGTTCAAGAGAGGTGCCTCGTGTGGGTGGCCGTGTGGTGGTTCGTGGTGAAGATCGTGCAGCGTGGCCGTGCAAGAGGTGAAGCCGTGCTGTGCCTCGCGTGTGTGTCCGTAGTGGTGCCGTGGTGGACCGTGCTGCTGGGCCGTGTGGTTTGGGTTTCCGGGCAGCGAGATTTCGTGTGTTGATTTGTTTATATTCCAATAAGGTAACATACTATCCAAATCCTAGTAGGTATACTATGATTCATAGGGTAGATTAAGTGATTAGATTAAACCGGAATAGATGTTTATAACCTTGTTTATGCGTGAATCATAGGCTGATTTGGGTGATGGTTTTGTGATGATTTTTCCTTGATTATATGTATTTTATGATTGATTATGTTAATTTCATGCTTGATGTTGATCATGTTCAAGTTTCGTGAAGTTTTGATGTTTGGAAGTTGATGAAAAAGTTATTAAAATTTGTCATGATTATGCGTGTATGTTGATGATAATTATGAGGTTAAGTTCTTGGTTGAGTTCTTGAATCTTGATTGAGTTCTTGGTTGAAGTTCTTGAATCTTGAATGAGTTCTTGGTTGAGTTCTTGAATCTTGGTTGAGTTCTTTATAAGTCTTGGATGAGTTCTTTATGAGTCTTGATAGTTCTTTATGAGTTCTTGGTCGAGTCTTGAAAGTTAAAGAAAGTTAAAGATAATTAAAGAAAAGTTAAAGAATGATATATGAAGTTCCAAGATTTGTTGATTTACATGTTATTCTTGAGTCAAGACGTAAGATGCAACTTAAGAATTAACTAAGAATGTAAATTTCGATTAATGATTTGCTTGATTTTACTATTAGACGCCTAATCTTAGAGTAAGATTCTAATAATTGGGTTAAGACGTTGCCCCTATCCTATCCGCAGTATTGGGATAGTTGGAGGTCTTACTATGTTGTCTCTTGATATGGATTTCCTGTAAGATGGGTTTCATGGGGTTGGGAGTAAGATTCTCAATCCTGGCATAGTAAATGAGTTCGCGTAAGATGTGTTCGTACGTGTGTAGTCCGGTCTAATATGTAAATGACTGCGCCAAAGTTTAAGATGTGTTAATTAATGATTAAGGTTAGTCGAGTCAGCATGATTACTTGTTGTTATTATAATTTTGATGGTATGATATATTGGTTTGTAAGATTGTATGTTGTATGTTTGATTTGGTTGCTTGATTTGTTCTATGATCTTGTGTATCCCCGTTAGGGTGGGACAGTTATGTTACTCGCCACTGACGGTGGACTGTTGTTATTTTTCAGGTAATTCTGATGATGAGGTCCTTGCTTAGCTTTGGGTTGGGCGAGTGCCGATGTTATTTAGATCTTGTATTGTTGTTTTACGAATCTAGTTTAGACTATAGCAGTGATACTTGTATATTCTAACTCTGACGTTTGTTTTGGAGTTAATACTATTATTAGTAGTAGTGATATTTGGGATTTAGATATGTACAATCTTGTGGGTGTTGTACTTTTGGATTTAGTATACATTCAATTTGAGGTTTTGTTTTAATTTTTAAGCATGTTAGTATTTTAGAACTGACTATTCGACTCGTCGGTTTCTTCCACGCCGGTTAGGGTTTAAGCGAGTCGGGTCGTCACAGATATTCAATTCAATAATTATTATGCTTAATATAATTTAAAAATCAAGATCAATGCATAAAAAAGAAATAAAAGTTATTAATTAATTTCTTCAAATTATTGTAATATATAGATAGGAAATAAAAAAAATTTGGGAGAAGTCAACGAAATCAACAAAAAAAAAAATTGTACAAGGTGACACATTATATTTAATATAAAATGGTTAAATTCAAGGTAACATGAATTAATTTTGGAGTAAATTTAAACAATTTCAGAAAAAACATTAACCCACAATGATCGCTATCAAACGTTAGCTAGTTAATAATTTTAAAGGATAGTTTTGATAAAAAATAAGAGTGTTTTTTTTAAATATATCTCTTATTAAAAGAAAAAATCACAGCTTAAAATATCTAAAACATGATGTTTTAGATTATACTGTACTCCCTCCGTTTTTTTTAATTTACTCAGTTTTCTTTTTTGGATGTTTTTTTTTAATTTACTCACTTCTCACATTTATTCTCCTACATTTATTAATTTATGATTTCCAAGTGCTTTTTTCATACACTCTATCTTTTAACTAACTTCGATAAAATTAACCTCTTTTATATACTCTCTCTCTTATTTTTTTTATACAACTTTTAATCATCATTTATTTTTTTCTCACTCATAAAAACACTAATGAGTAAATTAAAAAAAACGGAGGGAGTAATATTATTTCTTCTAAATACTTCTCTATTAGTATATTTGTATATATAGATCAATTATGTCATACAATTGTTCTAAATAAACATATAGCAATATTATAGATTCAATTTTAGAAATTTATTTTCTCGTAAAATTATAATCATACATACAAATAAAGAAATTATAATACACTCAAAACTTAAACATACAAAATAACTGTATTAAGCTAAAACTTGTGTTATCACAACTGTTAGGGAAAAATAAAACTAAAATGTACATTTTTTAATTTGTTGAATTTCTAATTATTAGAATCCTAAAAAGAAATTGATAACTTAATTGGAGATCCTTCGAATTATATAAAAAAGTCATGTTGTGCATGTCAAAATAATAAATCAATAATGATACTTATTTCCCAAAAAAAGTAGCGAAATTTTTATTATAAGAATATGAGTAGGCAATAAATATATATATATAAAACCACTGATAATACATCGGTTATGTTTATTATTTTATGAAAACTTGTATACATTATATTATAAAAATAAAAAAGTATTGAAATATATTTAGTCTTACATCGAATAGTAAATATGAAATGTCATTTTTTATAGTCTTTAATTGTCATATTTTAACAATATCTATATTATATATATATGGTTAAGAAAATCCAATTAGTTATGGGGATATATGGTTATCATATTTGTTTAATTTTATTTTAGTAACATAGTAAATTATTATGAAATTATGAGTAGTTATTGTGGCTAATGATTAATTATTGTAGCTTAATTTAACTTGTATTTTATAGTCTAAAATTCAGAATGTTTGACTTTTTGGTAAAGTAAAAAGTACTAAAAGAAAATGGATTAAAATGAACTAATACATATTTTATATTATAAAATAATGCAGATGAGTATATTGAAATTTTTTTAAAATTTATTTTTAGAGTATAAATGTGAGTATAATTTGTTATATTTTTTTCCAATAAATTATAATCTTTACTTTATGGTAGTTATGTAGAAAAGTATTTTTTATTATATAGGAAAAAAAATTAGAAAGAGATATGGTTTTTTTTTTTTTTTTTTTTTGGTGCTAGAGAGAAAAATGGTAGTTACTTATGTAGAATTTATTTTTTAAAATTATTTTTTGGGTTGGATTAATGTAAGGCCTCCATTCAAATTTTGGGATGCCTCTCATGCGAGTTTGGATCTAATAGAGTTTATAATGAACTTTATCAAGTAGAGTTCAATCAATCCTAACCATTGATTAAGGAATTAATGATTTATATATTTTTTTATCAAAAATCCCCACAAATCTTAAGCCATTGATTTTAAAATATATGACTAGGATTGAACTCTACTTGGTAGAGTTGTTATAAAACTCCACCAGATCCAAACTCTTCTCATTCAAATTGACTCTTAAATTATAATATAGAAATAATAAAACTACCCATCTAATTATAACCACCTTCACACTACTCTTTCTTTTTTTATATATTTTTTTTTTGTGAGACCTTCCGACTTTTTCAAACAAAAATAATAAAGCTATCCATTCAATAATTATAATTACCATAGGGATTTTATTCCTATTGCAACCAAATAATACCTTATTAAGGCACATGGGGTATAACTTTCCCACATTTTACTATTGTACCCTAATTAGTTAACACATACATAAACTAGCTTGATATGCACGCTTTGCGTGCGATGATATTTTAAATGTAACTTTGAATTCGGCTAAACAAACAAAAAATGATGTTGTTTGTTAGAAAAATTGAAATATCTTTAGATTCACATAATCATAACAGAATTTTCCCTTTTCATCAGGTCATTTGACAATAAGGAACAAAAGACAAGGTTTATTTACTATATTCTATTTGCTATCAAATTTCTACGATAATTGAAATGAAAAAAAAAATTAAGTCACATTTTTTATATAGTTGTTATTAAGTAGTAAAACAAACAACAAACAAAATAAGGTTCGAACCTGAGATCTCCTTTATTTTGTGATAGTCTTAAAATAGGGAAAAAATACCGAATTGAATTTCTTTCATACCAAAAAATGAATTGAAGAAAACGTTGATCCACTATATATATTTGGAATAATGGAATCTAATAATCCCACCTTTAGTCGGCCTGAAAGTAACAAACCTATTTTTTGATTAAAAAATAACAAACCCACCTTTAAGGTTTATTTATTTTCGGTGCACCCTACTGGTTTGTGACTTGATTTAAGAGGTTGAATTACGACATGACAATCCCTCATTGGTTGAATTTTTTTTAGTTTAATTAACCTATTAATTTTTTTAAAACCAATGAGGAATTGTCACGTTGCAATTCAACTTCTTACAATAAGTCACAAATCAGTGGGGTTCACCGAAAACAAATAAACCTTAAAGGTAAGTTTGTTATTTTTTGATCAAAAAGTAGGTTTGTTACTTTCAGGCCGACTAAAGGTAGGATTATTAGATTCCATAATTCCTATATATTTTCCCTCCTACCAAATTTCTACTGTAATCAAATTGTAAAATTTTTATGTAAAAAACTATATCAATATAGGTATCTATTTGTAGAAAATAAAAAAAATGAATTTACATTTTTTTTAACTATATAATTCGTATTATTTTTATTTAGAAGAATAAAAAAAAATGTACAAATTTTCCTTAATTATGTAGCTTATGTTTTTAGAAAATTCAAAGGGGTATTAAAGACATTTCTAGGAGGGACACCATAGCTCCCCCCTTGGCTTATATAATAGAGATTATTCTAAGCACATTAAAAATACCTTATGTAAATATTAATTTTATCTATTTAACTTAAATTTTAATATTTTTATGATAACTTTTATTCATTGTGCATTAATTTAGCGTACACTAAATATACATTATTTTTTTAAAACACAATTTATTTTACTTTCGTGTTTCTGTAATTTCTGACTTCGTATGTCTCCCCTCCCTATTTTTTTTTAAAATAATTGGGTCTGTTACTGCCACCTTCAAACAACTCAAATAGCTATAAAAAATATTTTTTAGAAGGAATAATCATCAAGCATCTTATATATTGTATTACTAAAATAAAATAAAATCACTAACCAAAAAAATGAATAATTACCTAACAGCAAGTTTAGCTGTTTTTTCTTTCCTTAAAATATAGCCTACTAAAATATCAAACTAATATAAATATAAAATGATCCCTATCAAATAAAGACATAATTTATTGTCATGATAAATGACTGATGATATGTATCATTAAATTAATATTCTAATTTACTTCCTCAAAAAAATAATGACATAATGCATGAATACCTCTAATTTATCCAATTTTCTTCAAAAATGTATATTCTAATCCAACACCCACATTTCCATTGTTAATGAATCGTAATAGAAGATATGAAGAATATTCAAGCTTGAGAATGAGAATATGTTCTCGTAGAGATTATAAAGTTTTTGCTAAAGGATTGTATAAACCAAAAGCTTAAACTAACGATTGAAGCCTAGGAATTGGTTTTATACTTTATCATGTCCCTTATATGAGAGTTCGTTGGGCTTAACGCATGGATACATCATGAGCATTCCCTTACTCAACGTTAAATATACCACTTTGAAAAGAGGGGTAGATGAGATTTGAACCTGTGATTTTTTGTAATTTGTCATGTTGGCACAAATACCATGTCAAAGGACCTTTTGAACTAAAAGTTTAAGTTGAAGGTTAATGTCCATGAGTTGGTTTTATACTTTATCAATTTTTTCCCTTTCTAAATCATACTTTAATTCATTCCATTCCCAAAATTTATTACTAATTAACTATCAAATGATGTCAATATGGTAGCCGGTCATAAATGATGGTAATCGAAATAATTTATGTGTAAATTTGGAAAGAAAATCAATATTTATTTCCATTGTTGTGCTAGCTTAACTCCAATTTTTAATTTTATTATTTTCACAAATATTTTTTCACATCAAATACCACCATCCCAAATGATAAATATTAGGTCTGAGTGCGGTACGGTTTGGAACTTTGGATGTTAAACCACACCAAACTGCAAAATTACGGTTTGATTTTTTTTAACTGCACCGCACCACAATTTATATCAAATCGCACCAATTCAAACCGCACTGCAAATACGGTTTGGTGCGGTGCGGTGGTTTGCAATTTATCACACTTTTTAAATTTTTATTTTATAATTAGTAATTAATAAAGATAAAAACCTATGTTTCTTTTTTTTAGGGCCTTAAAGAGTTAGAGAAATCTTAGGTAGGATTAAACAACTAGATAAGACTCAAGACAAACAAAAGGCACAACTTCAATAATGCAGTAGGCCAATAAGTCACAAACAAAAAGTATGAAATTCAATATTTCAGAATAATTAAAAAATTACGGTTTACACACTATAAAAAATTGACCCATTAACGACGAGTAAACATTAATGACAGGCCTAAATTCCGTCACAAATGTAAATCTTTTATGACGGTTTTTTGATCCCGTTGCTAAAATTCACTGCACACCTAACCCAAACTCTGTTAAAATTGACTCATTTTTATGACGGGATTGCGACGAGAAAAATCATTTGTGACCCCTTTTTTCAACGACGGGAATACGCGTCGTAAATAGAATCATTTCTAATAGTGATGATTTGGATTGGTTTCAAAAATTTCGAAAACTGCACCGCACTGCAAAATTATCGCTTGGTCAACCGTGAACCAAACCGCACTTTTCAAATTGTAAACTAAACCAAACCGCATAATTGGTTTGCGGTTTGGTGCGGCTTAGATCGCACTATACTCAGCCCTAATGATAATTGATGGTAACATGAAAGCATAAAGAAAATTTAATCTTGAAATGAAAAATACATTTTTCATTGGGAATTATAATTAAGGTTCTCCCCTTTACAAAATTACACTTTAAATATGTGTTCCGGCCCATGATGGGAATTCAACAGACCCATAAGAGCTAAAAATTGTTGCCCTTAAGATACTGGGGTTTGTTACTGAACAGAATCAATACTGAGAGGACATGTGTCATGGGCCAAGCCTATATACCAGTTGTCACTGACTCAACACCCCAAAAATACCGGGAATACACCCATATAAAAGAACCAATCAAATCACCTGCCAGGTATCCAATTCATTATTCACAGACTATGTACTTCTGACTTCTTTTCATTCCAATCTCTAACTTCAGCATCGAAGGGGCGTTCCCGGATTCCACCCCGAGTTAGCAATCTTTCATTGTTTTGCAGATCAAACCCTCGAAGAGAAGCACACATAGTCAACCCAAACACAATCAAACACACTCAATCAAAGAGAGAAGTTTCCGAGGACAAATTATATGTTTTGATTACCATGACTCATTACTAAAAAGTAAAAAACCAAAAGGGAGTGTAATATGCGAAAGCATTACTTCCTCATGACGTACCTCTTTTTTTTTCTTGGCGCTCATTTTAAGCACTCCTTTAGGCACACATCTTGACACACATTAGTCAAGTACTTGAAAATGTAGTATGCATTAAAAAAAAAGGCCATGTGGCCTCTCAAATCTCCATCACTATTGCAATGCGTAAGTATGTTAAATATTTAGATATTTTTTTTTATAGGTTCCTTTTTTGATAATTCAGGTATTATCCAATAAAATTTCAATTTTCACCCAATTTCCTAGAGGTTTGGTTATATTCATAATTAAGGAAGACAATAATCATCACTAATTTCTGTCGGTAATTTTGATTACAGTTCACATGATACTTTTCAAATTCCTTTAAATCTGATGGTGTCATGTACTAATGTCAAATATGCTCATAATTTGATATTAAAACTAACAAAAACAAGTAGTAAAAATTTACGTACAGTTGCCTTGATTATGAATTATTATCAAAGCTCAACTGCACTGGATGGAAATTTAAAATTTATACCATGTGAATTATTAAAAACTACGAGTCAATGGCATTTTGAATTAAAGTGGATAGAAAATCAAGTCCTTCAACATTTAGAAATTTGAAGATCAACTTTACACAGTGTTACAAAAGACCACTCCTCATCCTCGAAATGCTTGATACTCAATGACAACAATTCCTCCCTCAACCCTTGAATAATGCTAGTGTGATATTATTTTGAGAGAATTCACTAAATTAGGCCCATCCTATTACGTTGTATAACTTTATTTAAAATTAAGTACTTTGCCCATTTTCAATTTCTTGCAACAATTGTACTTTTTACGCATGCCGAGATAAAACTTTGAAGATTAATATCTCTATTTATGTATTTGTAAAAAATTATAATTAGATAATGAAAAAACTAAATTTTGAGACGATTCCAAAGAGACCCGCATAACTATGTTTTTTCTTATGTATAAGTGAAAAATTAAGATAAAAATGTAAATTATAAACAGTGACAAAAGTCAATTGTTGCAAGGATTTGAAAACGGAGGAAGTAATACAACCCTAAATCAATTCTATCCATACAATGAATATGTAATGCTAGTACTTGTCCAACTAGAAACCCTATAAAGATTAGAGAGCTATGTAAAGATGACAGTGAGTCATGTTGTGTTGTGTGTTTTATGTCTAGCCTACGTATTTGAGCTCAGGCAAGGTGAACACCGACAATAATGTCTGAATGATAAGTCATATCATAATTAGTCGGATCAAGCATTGGTCCAACCTATGCATCTATCATATCTTACTTTTATTTCTTAGTTAAAGGAAAATTTGTCAAAAAAAATTCATTTATAGAGAAATTTATGTCAAAACCAACCTTCCCTTGCCTTCAGCTAATATTGCCCTATTAAGGAGAGTCATGAGTATTACTTTGTACTTCTGTTTGTTTACTTGATTTAGCAACCTCAACGTCCATGGCATTAACTAACAAAATTAAGTATGCATTGGTCATTGCCAAAAAAAAAAAAAAAAGTATGCATTGGTCCTGACTTTATTCTTTTGTGGACCAAATCCATTATTTCTTTTTTTTGTGGACAAATATATGTACAATACAATATTTCGCATACCTAATTGTTGTAGCCCTAAGTAGGAGCCCACTCTATGTTGAGCCTAAACCACCACACACCTAATTGTTGTAGCCCAAAGTAAGAACCCACTCTATGTTGAGCTTAAACCATTTACCACCGAAAAAATTCCGTGCATCCTCATAATTATAAACTTATTTAAACTGAACTTATTAAATTTGATTAAAATTTATATTAAGCTTATTGAAAATAATTAACCTTGATTATAAGAAATTATTGGTCCCCATTACATCTAATTGGACATAATCAAATCTTATTGAACTTATTACACTTTATTAAACCTGATTTCAAATTATCTGAGGTAGTGTTTGGATATGTAAAATTCATTTCAAATTGGTAAATTATAGGTATTAAAGGTACATTGAGGGATTATTAAAGGTACATTGAAAGATTATTAAAGGTACATCAAGTGATAATCATAGTACTCCTTCAAAAAAAAAGTTATAATTATAGGTACACTAATCAAACAATGGAGATACATCAACTAACCATAACAAATGCATCAACTAATAAATGTAAATAACATCATGTACATAAGCCGTTAAATCGTTATAATGAAAAATTGGTACTATAATAAAAATTAACGAATATGGAGTATCAAATTAATGAAAATTTAAAATTAAGACAACTAACTTTACTATACTATCTTCAACTATTTTAACTTTAATTTTTTAATTTAGCTACATTAAACACCGTTTTTGGGTACAATAAAAGTTTACTATGGATACATAAAAACATGAATTTTATTTTGACAAAGGTTGAAAAGACTGAATTAACATAGATACAATGGTAAACATTAAAGCTACATTAAGAAATTAATCTAGGTACATTAAGAAATTAATCTTGATACATTAGGATAACAAACCATACTCTGATAAAATCATTACTTATACCAACGTTGTCTTGGTCTAGTGGTGTCAGGGGTTAGACTTTGTAGGGAGAACCACAGTTCGATCTCCCGCAAGCACGTTGGGAAAAGTTTAAAACCTTAACCCCGGGACGCGCTCCGAATCTAGATTAACCTAAAAAGGGTGAACCAAGTAGGTACACCAAAAAAAAAAAAAAAAAATCATTACATATATGCTTAAACAAGTGTCAAACTTCATTTAATGGCTTAATTTATCTACTTACAAGAACAATTTCAACAACCATCAAAACATCAAACAACCCTGCATCTTCTTCTATATCTCCACAGGTAAGATTTGCAACTCATAATATTCTTCAATACTTAAACCAAAATAATGTTAGTAACTAATTTCCTATATATAGCTTCTAACAGGGGCGAGAAATGGCTTGATTATGCCAAAAGCGAGGGGAAACCCCATCCCTCTCTTTCCTTTTTACTTCCCCATGTCCCCCCGGGTGGCAACATGGAGGCAAAAAAATACTCCCTCTATCCCAAATTACTTGCTACATTCTCTTTTTCACATCTCTCAATACACAACTTTAAATTAAAATATTCTGAACTACACATAATAGAAAATTATATGTTTGAAAACTACATAGTAAGATGAATCAAACTAAATCCATCATGACTATATTTTTCTTTATGTACATGAAACTATAAGCAGTCAAAGTTTACAAATGAATAGCGTCATTTTTCAGAATGTAACAACTAATTTGGGACGGAGGGAGTACATGTTAAATACAAGATTGGGCCGCACCTAGGGTGTCAGTTCAGTTATGGTTTGACCCAAACGGTTTGGTTGACTTCAGTTCAAGTGACTTCAGTTCAAGTGACTTCAGTAGATCTTTCCCAAAATAACCAATTTGGTTTTAACTTTATCAGTTTCAGTTCTAACCCAGTGCAGTTATTTTTATTTTCAGTTCAAATCAATTCCGTTATGATTGGTCTAAAATGATTCTCATTTTGGGTTCGTTTGTTAGCTAGGGCGTAAAACATTTTTAATCTAAAATGATTTTTCATGAAAATCATTTTAAAACCGGAAAACTCATTTTCAAAAGAATTTTCTGTTTTTTGGTTGAATGAAAAATGATTTTGTGAGAAGAGAAAAAGTTACCGAGTTATGTGGTTAGTGAGGAGAGAGATAATATGTAAATAAGGAGGAAGAGTGTGTTGTGAGGTCTCGAGAATTTTAAAAATGAAAAACAGTTTTCTTTGATTTTGAGATGGAAACTTTTTGGGCTCTTTTTCATCAGTACATTTGTCAATCTATCACATTTTTTTTTTTTTTTGAAGGAGTAGCCTGCTAGCTAGGGACCTCGCTATTTCCACCTGTAGTGACTCTGACGAGCACCACCCACCACTTTCTTTGGGCCACTTGCTACGGATTATTCTTTTTTTTTTGTTTGTTTTTTTGACGATACGAGTATTGTTTTTGATTTATTGCATGCATGCCAATATGCCATGGGCATTTTCGACCATTTGTATTGGAGACATTTACAACACAGCAAATATTCCGTTTGTATTTGTTTGCTACATAAGGACTTTCGAGCCACTTATTTTGTGCTACTTTCTCCACCACTTTTTTGGGCCACTACGTCCATTGGCCCACCACTTTTTTAGGCCACTTCCATGTCCTTATTTGTTTGTTGTATAAGAACTTTTGTCATTATTGATTGTATAATTTTGACTCTTTCTAATTTAATAAATGCATATGAGAAAAAATATGTACTCCCTTTGTTTCTATTCAAGTGCTCCATAAGGGTTTTGCCTCAATTTTAAAACGGGCTCTACTTATGTCTTGTAGTAAGAGTGTTGGAGTTTTTATGTAGCGGAAGTTGTAGTGGGTTGATTGAGTATTGATATTAGGAGAGGAAATATTAAGATGATAGTTGAATTGGAGTAGAGGATGATTTTGAGAAATGATTTTCTTGTATTGATTGGTTTCTTGTTTCTTACCTCCTCCATCAACAACTATGGCCAACTATTTATAGGCCTAATTAGAATTCTCTAGATATCACTAGTATAACTATAATCTAGATTATTTTAGGATTATCATGTCTTAGATATTTCTTAAGATATTTCTAGATACATTTATTTCCTAGATTTTTCTAGATATTACATGAGATATTTTCTAGGAGTAATAATCTAGACACTAGTATTCTAGATTTTTCTAGATTACTATTTTAACACTCCCCCTTAATCTGAAAAATCTTGAACTCTGAGTTGTCTTCTGAACTCGATAAATTTATCTGCTGGAAGTGCCTTAGTGAACATGTCTGCGAGTTGTTCTCCCGTCTTGCAGAATTGTAGCTCGATCTCTTGCTTCTCGACTAGCTCCCGGATGAAGTGATGTCGTATCTCGATGTGTTTTGTGCGACTATGGAAGACTGGATTCTTCGTCATTGCTATGGCTGACATGCTATCACAATAAAGGATAGTTGGATCTTCTCTGGCTTGTTGTAGATCTTTTAGGATTCTCCTTAGCCATACTGCTTCACATGCTGCGCTCGTAGCTGAGATATATTCTGCTTCTGATGATGAAAGTGCCACCGTTGCTTGTTTCTTCGATGACCATGAGATGGACTTGGATCCCAGTTGGAACACATAGCCACTTGTACTCTTTCGATCATCTATGCATCCGGCCCAGTCACTATCAGTGAATCCTGTGAGCTTGCAATCATCATCTGCTTCGTACAATATTCCATAGCTTTTTGTTCCCTTGATATACCTGAGAATCCTCTTAGCTGCTGCTAAGTGAGCTTTACTTGGCTCACTCATAAACCTCGAGATAATGCTGACTGCATGAACGATGTCGGGTCTTGTGTTTGTGAGATAGATAAGAGATCCGACCAAACTTCGGTAGAGTGATGCATCCACCTTCTCTTTGCCGTCATACTTCGAGAGTTTCTCATTTGTAGCCATTGGTGTAGCCATTGGCTTACAATCGCTCATGTTAAATTTTTTGAGCATATCCTCGGCATATTTTTCTTGTGAGAGAAATATTTTGCCTGGACTTTGCTTGACTTGCATGCCAAGGAAGTACTTCATAGCTCCAAGGTCGGTCATTTCATATTCCGACATCATTGCCTTCTTAAAGTCTTCTAACATCCTCAGATTAGTGCCTGTGTAGATTAGATCATCTACATATAGGCATAAGATGAGAAAATCTGACCCTTGGGTCTTGATATAGAGTGATGGCTCACTTGGGCTTTTTGTAAATCCATTTTGAAGAAGATAGCTATCAATCTTGTTGTTCCATGCCCGAGGAGCTTACTTGAGCCCATAGAGGGCCTTTTGAAGGCGATATACTTTATCTTCTTTGCCTTCGACAACATATCCTTGAGGTTGTTCAACATATACCTCTTCTTCCAGCTCCCCGTTGAGAAATGCTGACTTGACATCTAATTGATAAACTGATAACTTGAATTGTGCAGCAAGAGCGAGAACTGACCTGATTGTCTCCATGCGGACAACCGGAGCATACGTCTCGTTGAAGTCGATGCCTGGTTGTTGTGAGTAACCTTTTACCACGAGACGTGCCTTGTGCTTTTGGATTGAGCCATCCTCATTGAACTTGGTCTTGTAGACCCATTTGAGGCCTATAACTTCTTTGTTGTGTGGCTTCTCCACGAGCTTCCATGTGTTATTCTTCTCTATCATCTTGATCTCTTCAATCATGGCATTGATCCATTTTTCATCTTGAGCAGCTTCTTGAAAGTTTTGTGGCTCGCCTGCAAAGAGTGCCATGATTGCATGATTGCATTGATAGTCTTCTAAGTAGCTTGGAGGACGTCTGTCTCGATGTGATCTTCGAACTTCTTGTGTTGGGCTTGATTCCTGTGTTGG
The DNA here is from genome assembly GCA_951394345.1 of Salicornia ramosissima. Taxonomy (NCBI): domain Eukaryota; kingdom Viridiplantae; phylum Streptophyta; class Magnoliopsida; order Caryophyllales; family Amaranthaceae; genus Salicornia; species Salicornia ramosissima. The sequence continues at coordinate 40,679,089 of OX596237.1, read as the reverse complement.
ACTTGAGCTTGATGTTGATCTTGGACTTCTTGATGGTGATCTTGGACTATTTGATGATGATGGACTTGCAGATGATTGAGTTGGTGACTGAGTTGGGCCTTCTCTTTGATCTGGGCTTGGTGGTGGAATGACTGCTGCTGGATCTTCTGGATTGTTCTCATTCCATCGCCATTGTGATCCTTCGTCAAATATGACATCTCTTGAGATGATCAACTTCTTGGATTCGGGCTGATATAGACGATATCCTTTAGACTCGTCACTGTATCCAATGAAGATACATTTTTCTCCTTTTCCGTCCAACTTATCCCGATTCTCCTTCGGGACGTGGGCATATGCAATGCACCCGAAAACTTTGAGGTGCTCAACTGTTGGCTTCCTTTTGTGCCAAGTTTCATAGGGCGTCATGCTTTTGATTGCTTTTGTGGGAGATCTATTGAGAATGTAGACAGCTGTGTGAACAGCCTCGGCCCAAAAATATTTAGGTAAATTTTTACCTTGCATCATACTCCGGGCCATTTCAGCAATTGTTCTGTTTCTCCTTTCGGCCACACCATTTTGTTGTGGTGTGTATCTGACTGTGAGCTCCTTTTTGATGCCATGTTCTTTACAATATTTGTGGAATTCATTGCTCGTGAATTCTCCCCCACGATCGGTTCTTAGAACTTTTATTGAATGCCCACTTTGTTTTTCTGTGAGGGCTTTGAATTGCATGAAGCGGGATAATGCTTCTGATTTATTCTCCAAGAAATATACCCACATCATGCGTGAAAAATCATCAACGAACAACAGAAAATATCTTTTTCCTCCAAGAGACGGATTCTTGGTAGGGCCCCATATGTCTGCATGGACAAGTTCTAATGGAGCTCTGGCCCTCCAAGATGAGGTTGAGAATGGTGATCTATGCATTTTTCCATAGATACAACCCTCACAAATTTTCCTTTCATTAGTGATTGGTGGTAGCCCAATCACCATTTCTCTATTTTTTAACATTTTTAAATTGTCAAAATTTAAATGCCCGAATCTTAAATGCCACAAGGTGGATTCATCAATTATTGAACTGAGGGCAGTATTCGACTCCAATTTCATTTTAAGTGGAAATATTTTATTAGGAGCCATTTTAGTAGTAGTGATTAATTGCCCCTTTTTCTTATCATATATGTGGCATTGATTATTATCAAATTTTATCATGTAGCCCTTTTGGACTAATTGGCCCACACTTAATAAATTTTGTGCAAGTCCAGGGACATAGAAAACGTCGGGGATGAATTTAGAGGAGCCATTTTTAGTCTTAACAACGATTGTTCCTTTTCCGGCAACTTCTTGGTTACTCCCATCACCAAGTGTTATTTGTGATTTTATGTTTTCATCAAGATTAACAAATGAATTTTTATTGCCAGTCATGTGGTTGGAACAACCACTATCTATGTACCATACATCATTTTGCTCTTCTTGAGCATTTAAGCAGGTGTAAAATAACTGATAATGAAAGTTATTATTTTCTGTGAAATTAACCTCTTCTTTTTGCCGGAAATAACAATCTTTTTCAAAGTGAGAATGTCGTGTACATTTTTTGCATTTGTACCGACAATCTTTTGTGTTGTGACCATTTTTCTTGCATAGTATACAATATGAGTTGTATTGATTATTATCACGGCTCCCTTGATTTTTGTAATTTCCTCTCCCCCTTCTACGGTCATTAAAATTTCCTTTTTTTGATTGAAAACTTTTTCCGTGGCCATTTTTATTTTCACCATTATTAGAAAATTTTAATTTAGCTTGAAAAGCTTGTTCTACTGGCTGGTCCTCAAATCTACGTATTCTTTCTTCGTGAGCTAATAGAGAGCCTATTAGCTCAGTCATGGTGAGTGATTTTAAATCTTTATTAGCTTCTTCTATAGCGGCCACAACATGATCAAATTTTTTATTAAGAGTTCTTAATATTTTCCGGATTATTTTAACATCTTCAATAGTGTCCCCATTTGATCGAATTTGGTTAACCACATTTGAGACTCGATCGACATATGATTGAATTGACTCATTTTCGGTCATTTGCATACTATCAAATTGACCCCATAGAGATTGTAGTTTAAAGAGTATTACCTTTTCCGAGCCTCGATATTTTGTCTCCAATGTGCTCCACGCCTCCTTTGCCGTTGTAGCGGCCATGATCGTAGGTAGTATTGTTTCATCTACTCCACGATATATTATAGAGAGGGCATAATGATCCCTTCTTTTGTTTTGCTTGAATTGACACTTTTTAGTGTCATCCCAAGAAGCCTCTTCATTGGCATCTTTGGGTTGTTCATATCCATCTTGAATGATTTCCCATATATCTTGGGTGATAAAGATGGACTTCATTTGCATACTCCATTGATCATACTTCTCCCCCTTAAATGTAGGTACCCAATTAACTTGGGGATTGAAAATGTTTGTGTTTGTGTTTGTGTTTTGGTTAGGGGAGGCCATTTGTATGTGTATGGAGTTGGTATTGGTTTAAAAATAGTAATGGAGGCTTTGGAATAGATCGGCTCTTGATACCAAATGTTGGAGTTTTTATGTAGCGGAAGTTGTAGTGGGTTGATTGAGTATTGATATTAGGAGAGGAAATATTAAGATGATAGTTGAATTGGAGTAGAGGATGATTTTGAGAAATGATTTTCTTGTATTGATTGGTTTCTTGTTTCTTACCTCCTCCATCAACAACTATGGCCAACTATTTATAGGCCTAATTAGAATTCTCTAGATATCACTAGTATAACTATAATCTAGATTATTTTAGGATTATCATGTCTTAGATATTTCTTAAGATATTTCTAGATACATTTATTTCCTAGATTTTTCTAGATATTACATGAGATATTTTCTAGGAGTAATAATCTAGACACTAGTATTCTAGATTTTTCTAGATTACTATTTTAACAAAGAGTATATATGTAAAATTAAATGTTAAGTAAAGGTATATGGAATGAATATTAAATGTTAAGTAATGGTATATGTGTGAAATTGTGTGTGGGCCAAGCTACCAAAAAAAGATATGGAGCAATTAAATTGAAATAGATGAAAAAGAAAAGTGGAGCAATTAAATTAAAATGAAGGGCCGGGAGTACTTTTTAATTCGGCTTAATGTGTACTTTTTTAATATATAATATATAATTTTTTACGATAAAAATCTAAAGCTATATATTTAAATTTGTGTTTTGAAAAGTATGAAAAGACAAATGTAACAAATATAAAAGGACCGAAGGAAGTATATAAATATAGGAAGTATAATGTATTATTCCCTAACAAAAAACTCTTCTATTTATAGTAATAAGTAATAACTTACATCTAGTACTACTACAAAGGGTATTTTTTTTTAGGGGACTACAAAGAGTACATCTAAATCCAAAAACAACACTCACACTTGCTAATTCTATTACACCCTACATTGCCCCGTCCTAAGATGGAGCTACCACAACCATTATGCAATGGTGAGTCTAAAGACCATGCAATATGCCTTGACTCACCGACGACAGGCGGGGCCCACTCGAGTAATGTGCGACGATCGGAAACAAAGCACCCCGTCTTCCGGGGCATCCGGAGACGACAATGGGGAAAATGGGTGTCCGAAATACGGGAGCCTGGAAAAAAAAACTCGAATATGGCTCGGGACATTTTCCAATCCTGAAATGGCCGCTCAAGCCTATGATGTAGCGGCCTATTACTTAAAAGGTTGTAAGGCCCGATTAAATTTTCCTGAAGTAATAAAATTACTTCCAACACCTACTTCTGTTTCTCCTAGGGATATCCAAGCAATTGCCATCAAGGTGGCCCACACGACGGTTGAGGAAAAATTGGGTAGTCGTGCCCCTTCCGATCATTATACCAATCGCGATCATCACAATAATGATAATGATGATCAGGGTTTTTGGAGTGAGATTGAGCTTCCAGATTTGGTTACAGATCACTTTGATATTTAGTCAAGGATATAAATTTATTGATCACTATACATACAATCAATTTCATTTGATGATATCATTCGACAGAATTGTAGGTGCGTTGGAATACTATTATTATTATTATTATTATTATTATTATTTTTATTTTCTTTTGGAAGAGCGCGCACACACACATATATGTGTACTGTTCCTATAAGGTTTTATGGAAAAACCTTTAGAAGTTATATATATATATGTATACACTTCCCCCGTTCTCAAAAAAACGCAACAAACCATTTTGCATGTATTTTAAGAAAATGATTTAAGGGTATAAATGAGCAAATTAATCAAAATAATTTTAACACAAGTAAGAATGATATTATAGGTTACTTGTCTTATAATTACATATAATAATTTGATCGTTTACACCTTTAAATCTCTTCCTTAAAATGCCTGCAAATAAGTTTGTTGCGTTTTTTTGAGACGGAGGAAGTATAAAGTTATGAGTAGTTTTATACATGTACATATAAATCTATTTATATATTTTGCTACTGAGACTTGATCTTATGGTGAGACTGGTCTCACATCACAAGTTAGGCCTCTTGAGCTTGCTGGTTGGACTAGATATTATTTGTAGCTAGCTACATACTACAACAAACAGCAAAATGGATAGGAGACGCTGGCAAATACCTTGTTGTAATATTATTATCCTTCATTCTTGTATTACAAAATAAATATTGAAATATATATGTGTATTCTTGGAGCTGTAAAACACAACTTTATTTATACTTGTATTCCAAAAGCTAAAGCTCTCAATAAAAGCTTTACTATGGTTAGTTGGTTTTCCATTGGGTTTTATCAGTAAGGTTTTTAATAGGACAACTTCACATACGTATTGAAGGTGCGGCGTGTTGTACTTTTTTACCTTTACTATATTTTTGTCCCACACTGATTTTGATAGTAAGGTTTTAAGAGACAAGATCTTCAATAATGGACATTATTCAAAGGGAAGGGTTATGTAACGATGGATATATATCCATTATCCCATTACTTTTCATTGTTAATTTAGTCTGAATAAACATGACCTTAATGATATTTTAGGTTCTGCAAGAAATTATGGATGCATAGTTGATATGTATGAGCTGCCAAATAGTATGGCATATTTGTAAATACACGGAAACAAGGTCCCTGCCATCACAAATTGTCCCACAACCCCCAAAGCCTTTTTTTTTTTAAGCGAAATGATAATTTATTTTTTTTTGCACAACATACAACCCTTTGCTTATTATGGACACAATAAAATTAACTCATGACAAAACACCCTACATTTGCGACAAGACTTAAGCCACACATGACAAAACTTATATGACTTGGTCTCACCATGTGCAACCCATTGCCCCATTCCCACCTCCTTCTGGACACAATAAAATAAACTCCAGACAAGACCAACTGCACTTGTAACAAGGCTTAAGTCACACACGACAAAACTTATATTGCTTAGTGGCACCACATGCAATAGAGATAGCAGTGGACCGAATCCCGATGGATCCAGATCCTTTTTTTAGCTTGGATCCAAATCCGCTCCAAATCCCCCATGAATCCATAAAAGGAAATCCAGATCCCGCGGATTCATATCTAGAACGGATCCTCTTGTATTATACCTACTTAATGAGATAATTTAAACTTCCAATGCATTAAAATTGTCATTTCATCAAATGCACAATTAATATGCAAATTAAAACCCACTATTGCCATTATCGTAAATTATATCAGAGTAATAAGACTATCAGATCAGTAATAAGACTATGGATCTGCGGATCTGGATACAGATCTTGTCCAGGTCCGCATTTTTCCAGAGGATCCGGATCCGGGCAGATCCAAAATTGAAGATCCGGATCCTTAAAAAATGAATTTGGATTCGCGGATACGAGGCGAGACTAGGATCCGCTGCCATCTCTAGATGCAACTCTTTACCCCATTAATTTAATCCTGTAGGACATGATAAAACCAACTTAGGACAAGACATCCTACACTTGAGACAAAAGTAATAATAAGTTTTGTACTGTGTGGATCAAATCTTGTCTCTGTTTTCCTGATTTGGTTTTATTGTGTCAAGCAAAGGGTAGTATGCAGTACAAAAAAAAATACCATTTTCCTTTGAAAAAAATAGATATTGTTTGTCATGATGCTATTTGTCGTATAGCTAATATGCATGCATATCAACTAGGGCTGAGCATGGTGCGATTTGGCATCTAAACCGCACCAAACCCTAAAACTACGGCTTGCCATTTTTTGAAACCGCACCGCACAACAAATTATATCAAACCGCACAAAAACGCACTACCAAATACAGTTTGGTGTGATGGTTTAACCCACATCCACATCCACATCCACATCCACATCCAATCCAACACTAAATTAACAAGCCAACGAACAAATCACAAATAATCATTCCAGGAAATTATTGAGACATAAATCGAAGTACAGTACATGCATTAACGGGGAAAAAAAGTGAAACTTGCTTGATGGAGATTAAACAAAGAGGAAAACGAATCACTAACCAGTAGGCAGTTAGGCACTAATTAACCACACTAATCTTCACTAAGCAATACTATTTTATATGGCTAAAGTATGAAATTAAATAGTTTTGAATAATTAAAAAAATTACGGTTTGTTGTGGTTTCAAAATTTTTGAAAACCAAACCGAACCGCAAAATTACAGTTTAGTAAAATTAGAAACCAAACCGAACTTTTCAAACCACAAACCAAAACAAACCGCACAATTGCGGTTTGGTGCGGTTTAAACCGAACTCTGCTCAACCATAAGAAAAACAATGCCCGAAAATGTGGGACGGAAAAATGATACCAGAAATTAATAATAATAATAACAATTCCAATAATCATGATAATAATAAATAATAAGATAATAATAATAATTTATATATTACTCCCTTTGTAACGAATTACTAGCAACAATTTTCATTTTTAGGTATAACAAAATACTTGCAACAATTTTTTCCAATTTCATTTTATTCTTTTTTTGGCAAAAAAAACAACACAATACCCCACTTACTTTTCTCTCTCTTACTTTTATCATCATACCACATTAATACCCCATTTACTTTTTCTTCTCTTACTTTTATCATTATACCACCTAATACCATATTAACCTATTTCATCTAGCACTCCGTGCTAGTCCAAATGTTGCTACTAATTCGTTACGAATGGAGTATATACTACTAAAGCAACAACCAGCCAAAAGTACAACATTTGGCATGCTAGGAACAACTGCCACTGGCATAGTGATTGTTTTGATGTAATTAAATATTAAGCATATCAAAAGTTTTGTAGGTTATAGATTAAAGGTGGTAAATATAGATAAAGCTAGTAATGTTGATAAAAGCGAACTCTTTCCATGAATAATGCTGGGAAGTTTCCTAATTCCCGAAATGCATTCACTTTTATATCAATTCCCAAATTACCGTCCACGTCAGCATAGGAAAAAAATCATTTTTTTAAAATGAAAAACCGCTACTGGCAGTAGCGGTTTGTCTAAAAACCGCTACTACCAGTACCGGTTTTCTCAGATAAAGAAACCGCTACTGGCAGTAGCGGTTTATGTGCAGTATTTTTTTTTAAAGGTTGAAAGCCAATAGATTACCTAGGAAACTTGTATTATTTTTTTAACTAGGACAAACCGCTACTGGGAGTAGCGGTTTTCTTAAGTAAAGCCGCTACTCCCAGTAGCGGTTTTGTCACAAAAATTGGAAAAAAATAATTCATTGAACCGTCTACGTGGACGGTAATTTGGGAATTAAAGAAAAAGTAGCAGCATTTTGGAAATTAAGATTATTCTTAACATTATTTAGGGAAAGAGTTCGATAAAAGCTGGCTTAGGAGCCTTAGGGCTTGATACTAGATCTGTTTCCAGGATAGTGAACAGCCCCAGTGGTGCCTCTAAAGTGGTTTCTCTTAGGTTGGCTTTTGGTATAAATTGTCATTGGTTTTTGGAATGAATTAGCTTACATACCAAAAAAAAAAAAAAAAAAAAACCAGCCAAAATTTTTCCTTCTAATTTCACTACTAATCTCCTGCCCAAAACTACTAATAATTTGTTTTTTTTTTTAATTTTTCGCCTACAAATCTCCACACAAACTTCGCAGGATAATGTTTTTTAAGTAATTTTTGCCCATATAATAACTTTCTTCCTATTTATTAAGCTTTGAACTTCAACCACCAAGTCCTTTTTTTTTGGGATAAAAAAAAAACCAATTCCTTTTTATTTAAATTTTTACCTACATTAAATTCCCTTTGATGTACCATATGAAAATTATCATAAAACAAAGCTAAGCATAAACTCAAATAGATTTCTCAAATTTTATCACCATTATAACCTTTCTCACATTAGCCGATAATGATTTTTATGTGAGAAAATATAACTAGTCTGCATAGCAAATATCACTAACCTGGATAAGTCTAAGGGTCTAACTAATCTAGACAATATTGTAACTTATTGAGACTAAATTACACATTGACCCAATAACCTGGACAACATATAATATCCTGGACAAAATATAACTAACTTGGAATTTAATTGATAAAGGGATTTTATCAAATAAAAACCCCGTCGTAGTAAGAGTGGGGGTGTCGAACACGGGGAAGGTACATCGCACTAGTCTAGGCATAGAGCGTTGAACAAGCTAGGTCAATGGATAGTCTTGGGAATAGTGGAGAGAACTACAAAATTAACTAAAACTAAACTATGAAAACAAGAATAAAAGGGACTAGGGTAAGAGATACACAACTCATACCACCATGAATTGCGAATCAATCGAACTTAGACTTAGGTCATGGATAGGGGAGGTCATTCTAAGGGTCATACCACTCTTTCGAGCTAGTATGACGGCCGGGAAGACGTACACAAACCTACTTTCGTGGCGGAACATCTAACTAGTCATAAGCACAAATCACAAAAACCGGTAACTTTCCCTTGATCGAAGACCCAACTTTCGTGGTGCTTCCATCAATCGGGCAAAGGAAGTCATCACCCACGTTCACCTTTCGGTCCTTCCATGGGGATTCTTCAATGAATCCTATGCTACCTAAACACAAGACTTAACATAATCGAACCTTTGGTACCGACGTTACCACAATCCAAGTCCAAGAAATAATTAAGCCACAAACATGGAGGATTTGAGAAGTTTCACTCAAACCCTAGAAATACACTACTCACACATAACTAATAAAAACATGATTAAGACTATAACTAAATCATGAATTAAACCTAAAACTAAGAACAACAAAATGAAACTAAAACATAAAAAATAAGAACACTACTAGAAAAACCAAGAATAAGAGCATAAAAACCAATAAATTAACAACTAAAACCAAGAACAAACATCGAAAGAAGAACAAATAACTAATTGCAACAGCTACATACAACAATTAAACAACAAAAAGCAATAAAAGAAAGCAATAAAAAATACCTTGAATCTATGAAGAACAAAAGAGGGAGAAGAAGAAGAGCAAACTAAGATTACTTGCATAAATTGAAGAACAAAAATGTAAAATTACATGAGGAATTTGAAGGAGAAAGCTAAAAAACTATCTAAACCCTAATATGAGCCTCCAACCTTAGCTGAGTACAAAAATGAGGGGAGGAGAGCTTATATAGTGCTCCCAAAATACAAAGAAAAACAACCCAAAAATCATTAAACAAAATGTACAGTATTGCGTCAGCGGGCGCTTGGACGATGGCAGCGCCCGCTGAAGATCCCTTTTAGTAGGTTTGCAGGCTAGTTGGACTAATGGCAGAGGGCTCTTGGATTGGGTCAACGGCCGCTGCAACCTCTTGAACTAATCTACTAACTTCAGGGCATAGAGTGCAGCGGGCGCTTAAATTGGGCTCAGCGGCCGCTGCACTCATTTCTAATGCTTCTGCCTCAAAACAGGGGAAGTACAAGCGGGCGCTGGGATGGGACCAGTGGCCGGTGTACTCAGGCTGGCTGCTACTGTCTTGGAAGAGTAGGGTACAATGGTCGCTTGGAATTTTCCAGCGGCCGCTGCACCTCATTTGGAGCTCACTGCCTTGTTTTTCCTCGAAGGTGTCTATCTTTGGACACTGAATCACCCAAGCGGGCGCATGGGAATTCCAAGTGGCCGCTTAGGGCCTCGGGCACACATAATACTTCCTTCCTTGCCATGGTTTCCTCGGGGTTCCCGGCTAGCTTCCTCGGGTTCCGAAATATACTTGGGACCTACAAAAGAGGAAGACAACGCAAAAACAAAGCAAAATAGAGGAAAACACATAGAATATGGGAAGGGGACTACAAAAGGCAAAACTAAGCTAAAAAGCCTAAAAATGCTAACAAAAGCTAATTAAAAATTGAAAATAAACTAAGAAAAACTAAGAAAATCACTACCAACATACCACTTATCAAACAACTAATATCACTTACCTGGACAGCTAATTTAATATCACCAACCTGGACAATAATATAACTAACCTGGTCAATATTGCAACTTACCTGGACTAAATTACACACACGACCCAATGACCTGGACAACATATATTAGCCTGGACAAAATACAACTAACTTGGACAAAAAAAATCACTAACATGGACAAGTAAATAATTAACCTGGATAATATTGTAACTTACCTGGACTAAATTACAATGAAATCAATAAAATGTATTTAACCTGGACAAAATATAACTAACTTGGACAAAATATAATGAACATAGACAAAAATATTACTAACCTGGACAATATTGTAACTTATCTGGACAATATTGTAACTAACCTGGACAATATTGTAACTACCTGGACAATATTATAACTAACCTAGACAACATGGTAACTAACTTGGACAATATTATTGTAACGCCCCAGATTTTTTGGGCTATTTTCTTTGTAATTATTTTTATTTTGTGCATGGTCTAAATTTATTTGGACTATTTTTATTACTTGAATGTGGCTATTTTATTGATTTATTATTTCATTTATTTTATTTTATTTTAATTAATTGGAATTTTATTTCTTAATTTTCTAATTAATTAATTGAGTTTGTGTCAAGTGCGGATTTAAACATGATTAGTCATGCTTAAGTGCAATTAGCCCAAATGAACTTAAAAGCCCATTTGAGCCTAAGCCCAACTGGCCCTCTCTCTTGATTAGTGGCTTGGTTTGCCACTTGTCTTGCATTCACACCTTAACTAACTTCTATAAATAGAAGTAGTAGTAAGGCTTGATGATTCATTTTTTCATTTGATCATCCTTTGCCCACTTTTAAACACAAACACTCCCTCCTCTTTAGCCTTTTTCCACACGCCTATTTTGGCTTCCAAACACCAAACTTTGTTCATCAATCTTTTCCAACCCAAACTTAAAGATTCATATTCCATTGATCTTTAAGTAACTAAGAAATACATTAGCCTTCATTGCCTTATTCAAGACTTGGGTTTTTGGGTTTCGTTTCGGGTTTTGTTCGTGGGGGTTCAAAGAATGATCGTGTGTTGGAGCCCATGAATGGTAGCCGTGTGAAGGTGGTGCACGAGTGGTGGTTCGTGGTTGAAGCCGTGCAAATCGTGGTGGGAGCCGTGCAAGAACGTGGGGTTGCCGTGTGATCTAGGGCCGTGTAGTTTGGTTCCGGGCAGCAAGTTCTTGGTATTTTTGGTGTGTAATCATCAATAGGTAACATACTATCTCAACCTAGTTTGTATACCTTGAATTATAGTATAGATTAGATGACTAAGTTAGACCAAAATTTGATGTTTATGGACCATTTTATGCGTGATTTATAATCTGATTTTGGGTGATAGTTTTGTGACGTTTTCTACTTGATTATATGAATTTCAAGATTGATTATGTTAGTATTATATTTGATGTTGTTCATGTTCAAGTTTCGTAAAGTTTCGATGTTTGGAAGTTGATGAATTATCGTTGTATTATGTTATGATCATGCGTGTATGTTGATGATGAGTTTGGGATCAAGTTCTTGAATCTTGATTAAGTTCTTGATTAAAGTTCTTGAATCTTGGATGATTCTTTATGAGTTCTTTATGAGTTCTTTATGAGTCTTGGTCAGGTTCTTTATGGTTCTTTATGATTTCTTTATGATTTCTTTATGATTCTTTACGATTTCTTTATGATTCTTTATGAGTTATTTATGGATCTTGATTGTGTTATGATGAGTCTAGGACTCTTTATCATGATTGAGTAGTTTAAGTATGGGTTATATATAAGTCTTGGTTAAAGAAAGTTAAGATAAGTTTAAAGAAAGTTAGATGAGGTTCAAAGAAAGTTAAGAAAAGTTAAAGAAATGATTAAGATTCATTAAAGAAGTAGAATGTTTTTGGTTAGACTCAAGAAAAGGCAAAGAAAAGGCAATCTTGAGGATAACTTTGATTGTTTACATGTTAGTGTGATACCCCGTATTTTTTGTACATTTATACATGTATTTTATAAGCTATACACGTATTTTGTACGCCTAAAAGAATATTTTTATATGTTTTACGAATTAGGATTAATAAAATGGTTTTAAAGTCAATATTTTACAAAAATATTATTGATTGGGTATTTAAATGATTTCTATATATTTATAAAGGAATTTTACAAAATCATATTTAAAATAATATTAAAGGTTTTAATTATATGCTTTGGGCATCGTTTATAAAAATAAAATATTCCGATTTGAAAAAGGTAAAAGTTTTTATAACAATTGTCACAAGCCCAACCCAGCGGGAAACCCAAATCTGACCCAAGTTGTATATATACCCATAGCGTAAACCCAAAACAGAACAAAACCCTAAATCAGGAAAAGGAAAACAAAAAAAAAAAGAAAAAGAAAAAACCAAATTCACAACAATTCCTACCTTCTCTCTCCGATAAAAGTGTAAAACAAGTAAAATATATTAAAAAAAAAATACAAAATCAAAATCAAAAACAACAACAGCAACACAGCAAAGGCGCATCAGCCCAGCACCACCGGGAGACTGCCGCCGCCACTGCCTGGAGCCCCTCGTCGTCTGCCACTGCCGCCGGTCCTACCCCTTTTGGTATTTGGTATATTTAAAAAAAAAAAAAAACTTTCATCTCTTTTTAATCTTCTTTTTGTTCTATGTTTGCTCTTGATTTAAATCTCAAGTTTTATGTGTTAATCTTATGTTTAGATCTTTGTTTTAAGATGGTTTTTGTTGGTTTTAAATTCTGATTTGTTTATAATTTTTAAGGTTGAATTTCAGATTTCAGTATATATTGTTTAAACCCTAAAATTCTGTTTTATATATATGTAATTTGTGCCGTTTAAATCTTATACCCGGATTTATTATGGGGAAATTAATTCTAATTTTATATGATAAATTCCAGATTTGAAAAGGGGTTAAAAATTCAAAGAAACATATTTGATATAATTTTTATGATTTCTATGTACCGAAATTGTTCAAAACGAAGTAGGGTTTGAATTATGATGTTTTTATGATCTAAAAAGTATATTGCAACCTTAAGGAAGTGTTTTTAATGGAAAATAATATTCTGAAATTTTATTTAAAATATTTTATTTATTGTTTTCTTAGTATTTTTGGGGTAAAATTATACCCTGCTTATTGTATGATCTTTTTATGCGAATATAGGACTTTAAACATTTATTTTGTGGGTTTTAAAGGTTTTTATATTGCTGTGATTTTTGGAAAAGTAGCATAATTTTAAAGCTTTAAAATTGTTAGTTGCGTATAAGGGTTTCCAATGGTGTTAGGAACCTGTCGGGTGTTGTTAAAACTTTAAAAATTGATTTTCGGGACGTTTCGGAAGGGTTTTAAATGTTTTATCGGGGCTGGAATTTTTGAATAATCACGCCTACTCGATATTTTATCTATTTATTTAAACGTCGGCTTGGTATTTTAAGTAGGGGGCACAATAGTGTAATTTTTGAATTAAAAGAAAGGATTAAAAATATTTTTAAAATTTTATAGAAGCTGGAATTTTGTAATATATACTTAGGATAGTTTATATGTTCAAAGGAATTAATTAGTCCCGATGTTTATATGTAGGAGAGTTTGAATTCGGGCAATTTGAGTAATTGTGGCTAACCGGATATATTATACCAGGTACGTATGTACTCAGTAAACTGTCTGTATGTAGTAGCATGTCTAGGACATGATGTGAACTGTGATGACTGGTTGTATGTTATATCTGTGATTGTGGAACGGAAAAATATATATTGTTACAGCATGTTGTCCTGGATTGGGTATTTTATCACAGTTTGGAATATGAGTTCAATTATGAACCTTTCTACCACGTAATGTGGGGCCAGTAGGCATCAATATTATTTTACCACCAATGTGTGGGGCCATGGGCATTAAAGGACTGGGTAATTATGTGATCGCTAAATAAAAAGATAAATAAACTTGCAATGGTGTGGTTTCGAGTGTGTTGGTTTGTGTTGTATTTTTAGGGAAAATTAAATTAAATCAGATTCTCCTTAATACTGTAAACCACGTAAAGTGAAAGAGGATTCACACCAAAACTCTTGGAACGTATATACCTTGAGTATGAACACATGGGGGAGGCTATTTAGCATCCTACAAGTGGTACAAGACGCTGTATACTCTTGTTCTTTTTTGTTTTTATTTTTGGGATCCCACCCACCTTACGGTGGATTTTCGGCTCGGCTTGCAACCGAGTGCGTGGCCTGGTGGCGCCTTGACAGACAACTTTTCTATATTTTATTTTTGGAAACCCGTTCGATGTGAATCCAATCTCTTAAATAAATAAATAATTAACATGCATCTCACCATTATCTAATCTGACCACTGTCTTTTCTTTGTCTAATCATGGAGTCCGTATTCTTAGCTCAGTTACAACTAGTTATTTATTTATTTGTTCATTTATTTATTTATTTATTTATTTATTTATTTCTCGCCCTGTTGTATATATGTACTCAGCTTTTGCTGATTACGTGCTTTTGCGTGTGCTTTCTTTGGTCATGGCCCTCGCCTTAATGACCCTGTGATGAACCAATTTATACACTTGTATTATTGGGGAGCAGAATTTACACAGGCCAACTTAATGATGTGAAGTTCAAGTTTTCAGCATACGCATGGTCTTGGGATTGGTGTGAAGAGAGAATTTTTATTAATGTATTTGAGCTTATTTTAAAATATTATTTCGTTTAATTTATTTGGTTTAAATAATTGTTAAAGTTTTTCCGCTGCAAAAATCTGAATAAGCCGAAACGTTTTCACACGTGGCGGTAATACTTTGGATTTTCTCTTTAGCGTTATTTTCACAATAGATTTTCAAATATTTAAGTCTTTTCAAGTAGGGAATTTCCAGGGTGTTACAAAGTGGTATCAGTTTAGCAAGGTCGATTCTGAAAATACGTTAGGATCTTCATATCTTAACGTAAGTTTTTGTTCTTCCAAAATATTTTTCTTAAATCAAATTTTGTTGTTTAATTGTATATATATATTTTTTCCCCACTTAAATTTTGAAATCTATATTTTCAAACTAAATATATTTTTAATAAAATTATCGTTAAGTACGGTGAGAATGGGTAAATTTTAGGATGGGCATATAGAATATAAGAGTTATCTTTGCATTTATAATAATTTGGTTGATTTTATATGCTATTGATTCTAACTGTGATAATGATGTGACTTGCTCGTGCATATATGTGAACTATTCTTATTTTATCTATTCATTTATTATTTTTCTTTTTCTTCTGTTGTTAGATGTTATTAGCTAGAGTATAAAAGTTCTATTCAGAATAATAAGGTTAGATATTTGATATGATTTAACCAATATCATGTCAAGTTGGATTTTATTAAGAATTAGAATAATTTACTATTCAGTGGCCATTGATGTTATTGAAAGTTATATATTTTTGGAAAGCAAGGTTGCAATTTAGGTATTTATTTAATGAGAGTCAAAGTTTGTCATAATATTTTGTAGTTATTGTGAGGTTATGAAAGTTTATTGGGATATTTATTCTTATGGTATAATTATTTTCTAATTTAACTTTTTATCGAGGTAGAGTGCGATCAATATATTTTTATTAATTTAACAATGGTTTTCTATATAAATAATTGTTTTGCAATGGGTAAAATTCAAACTATATATTTTAAAGCATTTTAAATTTTAATTTTCAATTTAATTTTTATTTATATAAATATCAAATACAGGACTCTTCATAATTTTCTAAAACAATAAAATATTTGTATTTTGTTTTCAAAAGTTTTCTTTAAAGATAAATTTTCTCTTTAAAATAAATTTTATTTATTTCCTCTTTAAAGGTAAATGTTATCTATAATATAGTTAAAAAAAATAGAAGGAGAGCTATTGTATTTGGGGATAAGGGAATAAGTGTTACAAGTGGGTATACTTAACTTATTGGAATACAAATTAATAAGGATTAAAAGTTTATATGAGAAAGGAACGTGGATAGATTCATCGCAAAGAAAAATTTAATTACTTATATTATGCTTTGGGATGAGTTAATTTGATTGAAGGGATTAGATATACTTGATGATAGGGAATTTTAAGTCATAATATGGTAATGAGAAAACATTGTTATGGATGAAATCTTTATAAGGTTACTTAGTCAAAGCTATTTAGGACAACAAATATTTTGAGATAGTAAAAACAATCAATGAGAGGTAGATGTTCATAAATTTTGTACATGTTTATATATGGAAGTGAACTATTACTTAAGTGAGAACAAGAGAGGACTTATATTGTTGAAATTTGCATATGAGAAAAATCAAGGAAAGTTAAAATAAAATTATTAAGGAGGATATGTAAGAAAGTAAAGTTGTGGAGTTGAGTTGTTTATATTAACTTTAATTCTTTGAGATTCGTAGATGTATAGTTATATTTGAGGATGAGTGAAGTTATGACTATTTTAAATGTTATTTGTGCATTTAAAAAGATCTTAAGGTCGGATGATAGGAATATGTAAGTTCTGTAATTACTTGAGGATAAAGTTTGTTATAAAAGGATAAGAGTACAAGTAATAAGAAAGGAATAATGTAAATTTGAATGGTCACCAATAATGAATACTGGGGAATTGTATATGATAGTCATAAAATTATTTGATGGGAAGTACAATTAGGTATAGTATTGTCATTTGGGATATGAGTCATAGTCAGATTTGAAGTTTTATAGCGTTTTTTCATTTGGGGACACATCATTTCAAGGAAAAAAAAATGGTTGATAAGAGTGCTCAAAAAGAGAGTTTGGATATATATAATTTAAGTATTATTAAATAAAGATGGTCTATTTGGGTGATGTTTAACTATACGAACGTGATAATTTATATTTATTAAGGAGATATTAACAAATCAGAGATTTTTTTTAAGGTTAAGTAAATTTGTAACTCAATGAAAATTTTACCACTGAGGAAGGATATAATTTGGTGTTTGGAAATATGAAGTCTGTAGGGTATGGATTAACTTATACACGGATTTAGGGTCTAATTGGAGGTTGGAATAAATATTTTAGGATATAAATTGTTTTGTCACTAAATTTTAAAAGGATACTTTTTATTTTCAAAAATAAACAAAATCATTTTATGTTGCGAGTTACGGGGGCGTAACTCATTTTAAGGGGGGTAGAGTGCGATAAATTTATGAGCAATAGAGTTAAACAAAAATACTGTCATTTTATGTCATTGCATTGGAAAAGTCAATTAGTGTTACAATTCGAGCAATAGAGTTAAAGATATTATTATAAGTTAAAAGTTTGAACATAAATTTGTTCATTTCAAGGATATTTCGCACTCCATTTGAGGTTTTTCTTCATATCTTGTTAATTATAAGTAGAGTTTGTCTCAGCAACATGGTTGCTATGATTTCGAGAGCACAAATATGTTCATAGTTAGAGTTAAGTAGTATTGCAGGTTCCAGCTGTAAGGATAAAAATATGCACCTCTAATTGGAATATTATATTAAGATTGTCCAAAGTTTCGGGACAAAACTTCTTTTAAGGGGGTAGACTGTAATACCCCGTATTTTTTGTACATTTATACATGTATTTTTATATGTATTTTATAAGCTGTAACGCCCCAGATTTTGGAATAATCTCGTAATTACTTTATTGTAATTTTTGTTGTTGCGGTGCATGGTCTAAAATTTATTTTAGACTATTTTTAATGTTTTAGTGTGACCATTATTTTTAATGGTTTATCATTCCTTATTTTATTTTATTTTATTATTCAATTTTCTAATTAAATTAATTAATTTTGGGCCGAGTGCAAAATAATCATGATTAGTCATGAATTAGTGCAAAAGGCCCAAGTGATCAATTTGAGCCCATATAGTAAGCCAACCGGTTTTACCTCTTTATTTGATGGCAAGTTTTGCCACTTGCTTCATGTCCACACCTATACTAACCTCTATAAATAGAGGAGTTAGTAAGGCTTTGAGTTCATTTTGCTCATTTTATCACTTGCCATCACTTTTAAAAGGCAAAGGCTCTCCTCTTGCTCCATTGCCAATCTCACGCCACATTTGGCATCTTCAACCCCAAGTTTGTTCATCCATCTTTCTAATTCTAAACTTAAAGATTCTATGTCCTTTGATCTTTAAGTATTAAAGCATGTTTTAAACCCCAACAATTTCTTACAAGATCACTAGTTCGGGGTGGTTTGGGTTCGTGTTTGTGGCTGGGCGTGTGGCTGATTTCTGGGCAGCAGGTTAGGGCCGTGTGGGGCTGGTCCGTGGCTGGTTTCTGGGCAGAACGGTGCTGGCTGGGCAGCAGTGGTGGGGCTGGTTCGTGGCTGTACAAGGCAGCAGGTCACGGGCAGTGGTATGAGGCCGTGTTGATTGGTGCAAGATTGTGTTCGAGTGCGTGTTGCTGCGTGGGCTTTGTTCGTGCAAGACTCGAATCTGGGCAGCGGGTTTTATGGTCTTAATGTGTGTTGATTTGTGTGTAATCTTCAATAAGGTAACATACTAACTCAACTTAATTGGTAATACTATGTTTATAGCTTTGATTAAATGCATGTTTGGTTGAATTGATGATGATTGTTCATGATTTTGAAGTTATTCTTTAAATCTAATTTTTAAGTATTTTAATGATGTTTTAATGGTGGTTTTTGTATTTTAAGATTGTTTCATGATATTTTGGAAATCATGGTGATTGGGTTTAAGTTTGATGAATTTTTGATGAAATATTGTTGAAATTTCGTGTGAGATGATGATGAATATGCGGGTGATGTTGAGTTTGTTTGAGTTCTTGATTGAAGTTCTTGAATCTTGATTGAGTTCTTGATTGAAGTTCTTGAATCTTGAATGGTTTCTTTATGAGTTCTTTAAGTAATAGATGAGTTCTTTAAGGTTCTTGATTGAGTTCTTTAGAGTTCTTGTTGAGGTTTGATGAGTTCTTTAAGAGTCTTGAAAGTTAAAGATTTGGGATATGTTGATTAAAGATTGAGTTAAAGATTGATGATATGATGTTTGGTTAGTCTCAAGAGTATGGCTATAGGCAATTCTTGGGTTAACTTCGATGATTTAGTTGTTAAATTCAAGAGTATGGCTTATTCTTGTCTTTAATTAACTATGTTAATAATGGTATGATGGTTAGCTTGATTTCTTTTCTAGACGCCCTTGACTATGTGTATGGCTTATGCTTAGTTTTTGGGTTAAGACGTTGCCCCTATTCCGTCCGCGGTATCGGAATAGTTTTGGAGTCTCACTATGTTATTCCTAGTACGCTCAAAATGATTTGGGGATTAGGGACACGAATTTCCAAATATGAAATGGGTTCGTGGGATTTGGGTGTATGGCTTATGCCCGGTCCTGACATAGTAGAAGTTTGGTTGCGTAAGATGCTTCCGTACGAGCCTAGTCCGGTCTAGAACTAGAATGATTGCACCCGAGTTAGAATTGAGTATAGTGATGTCGTATGATGACGATGTCGAGTGATTAGTCGAGTTTGGATTACGAGCTTGAGGTTGTCTCGTGTCTTCGAGGTTTATGCGTGTGATGTTATTTGATTATTGCTATGTGCTTGTGTATTCCCGTTAGGGTGAGTCAGTTATGTTACTCGCCACTGATGGTGGATTATGTTGTGTTTTCTTTTCAGGTACATCTGAGGATGATGCTCTTGCTTAACTTTGGGGTTGGGCGAGCGACGCTTTGTGTACTTTGTTGTTGTTTATTACAGTTGTTTCACAGTATTAGATTCTATAGACGTTGTTTCAGACGTATGATATTACATTTGTTGTATAAGACTCTAGCATGTGGTTAGAGTTGCACTTTACTTTTTGTTTTAGTACATTTGACTTTTGGATTTAGTTTTTGTACAAGTTTGTGGGTTATTGTACATCTTTGGTTTAATAATAATAATTTGAGGTATTAGTTTATTTTCTAAGGTGTTGAGTTTTAGATTATAACTACTCGACTCGTCGGTTTCTTCCGCGCCGATTTAAGCGAGTCGGGTCGTTACATAAGCTATACACGTATTTTGTACGCCTAAAAGAATATTTTTATATGTTTTACGAATTAGGATTAATAAAATGGTTTTAAAGTCAATATTTTACAAAAATATTATTGATGGGGTATTTAAATGATTTCTATATATTTATAAAGGAATTTTACAAAATCATATTTAAAATAATATTAAAGGTTTTAATTATATGCTTTGGGCATCGTTTATAAAAATAAAATATTCCGATTTGAAAAAGGTAAAAGTTTTTATAACAATTGTCACAAGCCCAACCCAGCGGGAAACCCAAATCTGACCCAAGTTGTATATATACCCATAGCGTAAACCCAAAACAGAACAAAACCCTAAATCAGGAAAAGGAAAACAAAAACAAAAAAAAAAGAAAAAGAAAAAACCAAATTCACAACAATTCCTACCTTCTCTCTCCGATAAAAGTGTAAAACAAGTAAAATATATTAAAAAAAAATACAAAATCAAAATCAAAAACAACAACAGCAACACAGCTAAGGCGCATCAGCCCAACACCACCGGGAGACTGCCGCCGCCACTGCCTGGAGCCCCTCGTCGTCTGCCACTGCCGCCGGTCCTACCCCTTTTGGTATTCGGTATATTTAAAAAAAAAAAAAAAACTTTCATCTCTTTTTAATCTTCTTTTTGTTCTATGTTTGCTCTTGATTTAAATCTCAAGTTTTATGTGTTAATCTTATGTTTAGATCTTTGTTTTAAGATGGTTTTTGTTGGTTTTAAATTCTGATTTGTTTATAATTTTTAAGGTTGAATTTCAGATTTCAGTATATATTGTTTAAACCCTAAAATTCTGTTTTATATATATGTAATTTGTGCCGTTTAAATCTTATACCCGGATTTATTATGGGGAAATTAATTCTAATTTTATATGATAAATTCCAGATTTGAAAAGGGGTTAAAAATTCAAAGAAACATATTTGATATAATTTTTATGATTTCTATGTACCGAAATTGTTCAAAACGAAGTAGTGTTTGAATTATGATGTTTTTATGATCTAAAAGTATATTGCAACCTTAAGGAAGTGTTTTTAATGGAAAATAATATTCTGAAATTTTATTTAAAATATTTTATTTATTGTTTTCTTAGTATTTTTGGGGTAAAATTATACCCTGCTTATTGTATGATCTTTTTATGCGAATATAGGACTTTAAACATTTATTTTGTGGGTTTTAAAGGTTTTTATATTGCTGTGATTTTTGGAAAAGTAGCATAATTTTAAAGCTTTAAAATTGTTAGTTGCGTATAAGGGTTTCCAATGGTGTTAGGAACCTGTCGGGTGTTGTTAAAACTTTAAAAATTGATTTTCGGGACGTTTCGGAAGGGTTTTAAATGTTTTATCGGGGCTGGAATTTTTGAATAATCACGCCTACTCGATATTTTATCTATTTATTTAAACGTCGGCTTGGTATTTTAAGTAGGGGGCACAATAGTGTAATTTTTGAATTAAAAGAAAGGATTAAAAATATTTTTAAAATTTTATAGAAGCTGGAATTTTGTAATATATACTTAGGATAGTTTATATGTTCAAAGGAATTAATTAGTCCCGATGTTTATATGTAGGAGAGTTTGAATTCGGGCAATTTGAGTAATTGTGGCTAACCGGATATATTATACCAGGTACGTATGTACTCAGTAAACTGTCTGTATGTAGTAGCATGTCTAGGACATGATGTGAACTGTGATGACTGGTTGTATGTTATATCTGTGATTGTGGAACGGAAAAATATATATTGTTACAGCATGTTGTCCTGGATTGGGTATTTTATCACAGTTTGGAATATGAGTTCAATTATGAACCTTTCTACCACGTAATGTGGGGCCAGTAGGCATCAATATTATTTTACCACCAATGTGTGGGGCCATGGGCATTAAAGGACTGGGTAATTATGTGATCGCTAAATAAAAAGATAAATAAACTTGCAATGGTGTGGTTTCGAGTGTGTTGGTTTGTGTTGTATTTTTAGGGAAAATTAAATTAAATCAGATTCTCCTTAATACTGTAAACCACGTAAAGTGAAAGAGGATTCACACCAAAACTCTTGGAACGTATATACCTTGAGTATGAACACATGGGGGAGGCTATTTAGCATCCTACAAGTGGTACAAGACGCTGTATACTCTTGTTCTTTTTTGTTTTTATTTTTGGGATCCCACCCACCTTACGGTGGATTTTCGGCTCGGCTTGCAACCGAGTGCGTGGCCTGGTGGCGTCTTGACAGACAACTTTTCTATATTTTATTTTTGGAAACCCGTTCGATGTGAATCCAATCTCTTAAATAAATAAACAATTAACACGCATCTCACCATTATCTAATCTGACCACTGTCTTTTCTTTGTCTAATCATGGAGTCCGTATTCTTAGTTCAGTTACAACTAGTTATTTATTTATTTGTTCATTTATTTATTTATTTCTCGCCCTGTTGTATATATGTACTTAGCTTTTGCTGATTACGTTCTTTTGTGTGTGCTTTCTTTGGTCATGGCCCTCGCCTTAATGACCCTGTGATGAACCAATTTATACACTTGTATTATTGGGGAGCAGAATTTACACAGGTCAACTTAATGATGTGAAGTTCAAGTTTTCAGCATACGCATGGTCTTGGGATTGGTGTGAAGAGAGAATTTTTATTAATGTATTTGAGCTTATTTTAAAATATTATTTCATTTAATTTATTTGGTTTAAATAATTGTTAAAGTTTTTCCGCTGCAAAAATCTGAATTAGCCGAAACGTTTCCACACGTGGCGATAACACTTTAATAATTCTCAATATTCCTTGAAAATAGCATTTATAACTCGATGAGAATTATTGGGGTGTTACATTAGTCTTAAGTCAAGGCGTAAGATGCAACTTAAGATTAACTAAGAATGTAAACGAAAGATAAAAGATTAATGTTTAAAGATTAAAGATTTAATGATTAGCTTGATTTTACTATTAGACGCCTAACCTTAGAGTAAGATTCTAATGCTTGGGTTAAGACGCTGCCCCTATCCTGTCCGCGGTACTGGGATAGTTGGTGATCTTACTATGTCGTCTTCGAATATGGATTTCCAGTAAGATTGGTTTCATGGGGTTGGGATTAAGATTCTCAATCCTGACATAGTAGAAAGTTCGTTCGCGTAAGATGCGTTCGTACGTGCCTAGTCCGGTCTGATATGTAAATGATTGCGCCAAAGATTAAGTAAAGATAAGTCTAAAGGTCGAGAGTAATGGGAGTTAGTCGAGTTTTGGATAGTATCGTTGAATGTCGTTATTATTAGTGTTATTGTTGTTGATTATTATTGATTTGATATGTTGTTTTACATGGTCGTATGTGGTATGTCTGGTTTGGTTGTTTGATGTATTCTATGATCATGTGTATCCACGTTAGGGTGGGACAGCTATGTTACTCGCCACTGACTGTGGATTGTTGTTAATTTTTCAGGTAGCTCTGATGATGTCGGTGTTGCTTAGCTTTGGGTTGGGCGAGTGCCGATGTTCTTTTCATTTGTTTAGTTTGTATTTCGTTTTTTTTTAGTTTTGGATTTAGTATTTGTAGTTTGTATATTCTAACTCTGATCGTATTTGGAGTTACTTATTAGTATTGATTACTTTTGGGTTTAGTATTGTACAAACTTGTGGGTATTGTACGTTTTGGGTTTTAGTAGTAATATTTTCGAGGTTTTGTTTTAATTTTTAGTATGTTAGTATGTTAGAACTGACAATTCGACTCATCGGTTTCTTCCGCGCCGGTTTAAGCGAGTCGGGTCGTCACAATTGTAACTAACCTGGATAATATTGTAACTAACCTTTACAATATTGTACTCACTTGGGCTAAATTACACACTGAGCTCAATAAAAGTAACTAATCTGGAGAAAATACAAGTAACCTGGACAAATGTAACTAACCTGGACAAAAAAAAAGAGAAAGACTTGGACATATATATGAGCACCTGGACAAATATAGGAAGAGATGGACAAATGTCAGATTTTAGACATTTTTTGACATTTTGAGGCCTCTAGAGACTTTTTCTGGCATTTTACTTTGGCTAATTCCCCTTCGAATATTTGTAACTGTGTTCGTCTCGAAAAAATAACTAATTTGGACATAATATATGTAACGACCCGTATTTTAGCAGCGTTATTTTCGGAGAAAACAACAATATAGATCATTATTATCTAAAAACCTTTATTAGCAGATTCATTAATTACAGCGGAAGCTCTAAACTTAATTCATATTATTCCAATAAACCATTAAATAAGCCAAAATTAATAAGATTCCAAAGTCCATTATTACTACAAAATAAGGAAAAGTCCATTAATAATAATAATACAAAGGCTAGAAATGGTCACCAGGATAAACTACTAAGCTATCTTGCACACAATCCCAGCCCTTGCGTAACTCAATCAGTCATCACCTGTACCTGAAAAAGATTTTGGGGTCCACAGTCAGTGGTGAGTAATTAGATTGTTCTACTTAATCAGTAGAACACAATTAGAAATATAACAGTTAGAACAGATCAACCAAACAGTCAACAAAACATCAAGAAATCATACATAAACATTATCAATCAAGTACGCAGCGGAAACAATCGTAATAACATAATAAACCGAGACCTTCCGAATTAACTTATTCAGTTCTAGACTTCTTGACACCACTATTGACCTTTCAGTTCTATTCAGTTCAGGTGCTAATCCGTGACCAGTCATATGCTCGTAGGGGAAACCTTAATTCTTCCCCAACTTTCCTTGTCTCATGCCGGGTCAACCACGTTTGATCTACTTCCCGAGCACTGGGATCCAGAACTGTCCCAAATCTGAAGATGGGACAGTGGCTTCGACTATACCTATTGTAATAACCTGAAATTTAGGGCCAGAAAATTTCGCGGTTAATTAATATTATTTTATTTTTCTAAGTCCAAAAGGCCCGTTTAATTGGACTGTTTGTTTTCATTTCTTCTCCTTATCTCGAAATTGGGCCCAAAGACCCAATTCCTCTTAGCTTGGTCGGCCCCCATGTAGTGGCCAAAGTTATTTTCCTTTCTAATTTATTATTAATTAGGTAATTCTATCTTTATTTAATTAATAATATTTTAATTATTTTGATTTGGTAAAACCTATTCCTAACCATTTGTACCAAGTCTACCTAAAACTACTCATCCCCCTATTTACTCTCTCTCTCTCACTGCCCTTTCTTTTTTTTTTTTTTTTTATTTTCTTTTTATTTCTTCCTTTATTCCTTAAATTTAAGTGGGAACAACAGTTACAATCTTTTACCCTAATCTCAAAAGCTCTCAAAAGCTCTCTCTCATAAACCCTAGCAGCCGTGTGTTCTTGAACCAAACAAGGATTTTTCTTTGTTTTCTTTCCTAATCTAAGGTAACTAGTCTATCCCTTTTAAATTTGGTACAAGTTTCCCATATATAGTTAATTAGGATTAAATCATGAAAATTGTTAGGATTAGTATCATGATGACCTAGAATTTTCGAGTGATATGATGATAATTGTCTTGTTATTTTCTTGATATTTTATGTAATTTTTCATGAATCTTTATTGTTTTAATTAATTTTATGCTTAGATTAATTTATCTAAATTATATATGGTATCGAATAATTGCATGATAAACTGTCGAATCTTGCTCTATTTTATGCGTGTGAATTTCGAGTGAGGTAGGGAAGATTATGATGATTTTTGTGATATTTTCTTGAATTAATATGATAATCTTTACTTTTATCTTTAATTTAATCATGTTGTTGTAATTCTTGAAATTAATCTTGATAGTATTGATAGTCGTGAGGTATATGCATAATAAAGGGATGATTTTGATCTTGCTTTTGTCCATGTTTAATGATTTAATGTTCGAAGTATAATTTTAATTGCTATTGTTAATTTTAATTATTTAATTATTGATGATTGCACTAATTTAATTTAAATGATTAATTTCGGTATTTTTGACATAAAAATGTCGAGTGGTGCAATGTATGAAAAATAGGATTTTTATCATGTTTTAGGTAATATTTGTTGTTAATTGTTAATTTGGATGAATTATTTAATTGTTTATATGATTTTATGAATTTATTTAATTATTATTATGTTGTCAAAAATGTCGAGTGGTCCCTTTTAGTTTTGATCAATTTTAGTATAGTTTTGACTTATAATAATATTATAAGGTAATTTTAGGGATTAATATAATTTAAGGAATTAAAAGGAATTAACAGGGATAAGTTGTAATATGAAGGAAAGTAATAATATGACTAAAAGGAAAGGTTATAATATGATAAGAATTAGTGGTCTCACGATGGCCTCTAGATAAGATGATAGATAAATAGTGGTCTCACCATGGCCTTTAGAAAAGACAAGATACGATACGGACACCCATTTGATGATACACGAGTCATCAGATCGGGTTAAGTCGAAGCCACTACCCTACTGCGGTCTCTGGGCTATTCTAGATCTTAAGATATGTAGTCGTCTAAGTAGTAGTACACGAGCTGCTATTTAGGGTTTATGGCCATAGCTTAGGCTTAGTTTTTGCAAAGGAGGGCTACGGGTTGAATACAGGGGTTCTTCCCAGCATGTTTTAGGAAAGTTGGGATGTACACGGGCATCCTTACGAGCTATAATGACCGGTCCAATAAGATGGTTAAAAGAAGGGTTTTGAGTAAAATATGACAAGATAAGTATTTCCAGGAAGGATTCTGTTATATGTGTATTTATGTGTATTTTCGTGTGTATATGTAGTGTTTACGTAAGGTTAAGTCTTCCGTTGCGTACGTCTGGTAAGTCTGTATTTATATGTATTTTTTGGTGTACCTTGTACGTGTATTCCATGTATTCTGTACGAGTATCTTTGGCCTGTATTTATATGCGTATCGTATTCGTATTTGTCTGTATTTGGTATGTATTTTTATCCGTATTTTATATGTATATTGTATGTATTTCTAGCCGTATTTTGCAGGTATTTTATACATATTGTACTCATATTTTGTACGTATTTTTATATGTATTTTCCTACGTATTTTTCTACGTATTTCGTATGTATTTTTATATGTATTGTACTCGTATTTTTATACTTATTTTTGTACGTATTTTTATACGTATTTTTATACGTATTCTCGTATGTATTCTTGTGTATTTTGTATGATTTTCCTGGTTGATTCTATGCTATTATATGGTTAGCGGTCCCTCATTTAAGCGGGACAGCCTAGTTACTCGCCACTGACGGTGGACCCCCCCCATTTTAGGTGATGATGCAGACGCATAAGTGGGCTCCTATATAGTTCGGGTTGTGTATTGATGAGAGCAGTATAGTGTACCCGGAGTCTAGTTTATGCCTTCTTTTATTTATTAAGTAGTATATCCCAGCCTGTTGGGATGGAACAGTATTATTAATACGTATTCTAGTATTTGTTTTTGGACTTTTAGAATATTATTTATTTAGTTTGGTTAATAAAAGGAGTATTGGATTTTAATTGTTAGTAATGCTATTTAGTTTATGTTGGTAATGATCCATTTGTCGATTTCCTTCGTAAATCGACGGTCTAGAAAAGTCGGGTCGTTACACCTATGTTCATGGCACTTAAGCCACTAGATAGGCGGTCATTTCATAGTTAATCATCTTTTCCAGTTCACAATTCTAGTCCATAATTCTGGTTCACAATTCAACCCTTATTGACACAATTTGACTTCTAATCAATTCTAGTCCAACTTAACTTGACTCATAACTCTAATCTCAAATTCGGACCACACGACTTTTCCAACAGTAAAACAATAATTAAATCAATTCCTTAAATAATCACATAAACAATTTAATAAACCAGTTAAATAATTAATCAAACTTGTTAGCTAACAATTATCAATTAATATTGCATAAAAAAGATAAAAATCCTCTTTTTATTATTTAATACCACTCGACATTTTTACTTAAGCAACCAAAATTGACACTTTAAATTAATCAACACAATTATCAATAATTAATCATATAAACTTAATAATAAATCATACAATTATACTTTAAACATTAAATTATCAAACATAGACTATAACAAGATCAAAATTAATCCTTTCATATACCAATACCACACGGCTTCATGGTGAAACAACAATAACAAGATCAAATTCAAGAAACTATCATATCATAATTAAATCAAAGATTAAATTCAAGATTATCATCAAAAAATAATATTAAATCAAGATAATAGCAAAAGATCAATCTTTATTACGCAAGAACCTTCGAAGCACACCATCATCACACGGCTTTCTTGATTATTTCCATTCAACAATTGTTCTAGGATTAAATCAACAAATTCTAGATAGCAAGAATCACATATCCATCATAAAATAAGATTAAAGCATGAAATAACTTATCAAAAATTCATGGAATCATACTTATAATACTCGACATTCATGGCTAAACATCAATATACAACTCGAAATTCATCTAGCATGATTCTAAGCAATTCTAAATAATTCTAAGCAGTTCTAAACCTATTCTAAACATGATCAAACCTATTCTAAAAATTATACAACTAATCTATCCTATTGATTAAATAAAGCAATCTAATTACCTATCAAAGGGAAAGAGAAAGTTCGAAAATACTCAAGGCCACACGGTTTTCTTGAAGTTTCTTTGATTTCTTGTTCCAATCTTGGTTGATGATTGAATGAAAGGAATTTAGGTGTTTCTTTGTGATTGATTTTGGAAGAAAGACAATTGAATAATTTGATGTTGTTGTTCTTTATCTCCCTTTTTGGCCGTGTAATATATGGGTTGGAAGAGGGTTTATGGTTTCCTAAAGTTTTGTAGTCAAAGTAGGAGAAGTTGGAATAAAAGTAGGATTTTTGGAAAGGTCAAAATAGATATGAAATTATATCTTTGGTAGAAAGTAAAATTAAAACAATAAGGGGAAAAGCAAATGAGGGCCGTGAGGTAGGGAAGTAGAGAGGGAGAAATTGGGCTCGGGTTTAGCAAGATAAGATAAGGTTCGGGCCAGGATAAAATAATTAGATTGCTACAACAAATTTAATAATTAGTTAAATAATAATCAATTAAATAATTAATTAATTATATATTCAATCAATTAAGAAAAATTTAAAATATCCCGAAATCTCGGGGTATTACAATATATGCCCTGATCGGACATCCGAGCGTAAAGTTATGGCCTTCCGAAGTTATTCGTCACAATAAATGCAAGTTGGCTCGGTTAAATTCGTCAGATAGAATGAGGTTGGAGGCTGAAGGAGGAGAAGAAGAGGTTGGCCCTGCTGCTTCCCTCTGCCGCCGCTGTTAGGTTGCTTTCGGGTGGCCATCTCCTGCTGCCTTCCTGGCAGAGGCGTGGTGGTGGACCCTGCCCTGGTGGTGGCTGCTGCTAGGGGAAAGGAGGTGCAATATGTTCTATGTTTTAAAGAAGAAGAGAAATAAAAGGAGAGAACGAAGAAGAGAAAACGATGGGGATATAGTCCGTCTGATAGAAATTATTGGGTCAGACGGTCTGATACTTTCTCTTTAATATTTTAGCTGCTTCAAATAAACCCAACAATAAATTGGAATTTTTATACGCAGATATACGTATTAAGAAAATTTCTTATAAAATTTGGAACGTGGTTTATAAAAGTTAGAACATGGCTTATAAGATTGGAAGATTGGAAACTAGTAACCCCACTTTTCACACTTCTTCAACTAATAACCCCACCTTACGTAAATTCAAGAATAATCCCAACTTTTCATATCGTATTCAATTGTTGGACCTTTTACAATAATATTGACCTCGTTTAAGATTAGTTTTAGAGTTGTATTGGGCTTAGGGCTCGTTTACATTAGCTGAATAGAGATGAACTGAACTGAACTTAATAGAGATGTATAATTGAACTGAACTGAACTTAATAGAGATGAACTGAATGGAACTGAACGGAACTGAATTTAATCTGAAGTAAACAAACCATTAGAAACATGTGCCAAGTCCTTTTGTCAAGATGAATTTGTATAATAGGCCCAAAAGACGTCCATAAACATGTGCTACAACAGTTTTTTTTTTTTTTATTGTTGAACGTGATATACTATCAATTTTATTTAGGATTAATTGATTTTAATAATATAACCTTTCACCCATTCGCAATGAATAATCTAACCTTTTTAATTATTATGGAATAATATAACCATTGCATCCCATTTGCATCCAATGCACCATAACCTAATATATCAGGTTATTAACCTGTTGGGGACAAGTGTCAAATTTGACATGTTCTCTTTCTATTTTTTTATAAAAAAAATGAAAAAAAGAAAGAAATGGGGTGGCAGCTGGGACTGGGGAAGGGGTGGGGGGAGGGCGGCGGGGGTTGGATGGGCGTGTTGGGGTTAATTGGGATCGAAATGGAGCGGGGAAGGGGGTAGCGGGGTCGGAAAGGGGTGGGGGATCTTGTCGGGGGGGGGGGGGAGGGGGTGGCTGAGGTGGAAGAGGAGGGTTTCGGGGTGGGGTGGCTGTGATGGGGTTTTCAAGGGTTGGGGTTTCGGGGGGTGGGGGATATCAGGGGCGGGGGTTTCAGGGGTCGGGGAGGGTGGGGTGGGTAGAGGAGGTCGGGGGAGTGGTTTTGGCGGGTGGAGGAGGTGGGGGTGGTGGTTTTGGGCGGTTGGGGAGGTGGGGCCAGGATTTCGGGCGTGAGGGAGGTTTGGGAAGGGGTTCCGGCGGGGTAGGGGTTGCGGAGGTAGGGTGGGGGTGGGGGCGTTTGGTGGTGGGTGGGGGTGGTTTTGTTTTTTTTTTTAAATTTTAATTTTAATTTTGTTTTTAATTTTTTTGATTTTAAAAAAATAAAAAATATATAAAAAATTGATAATTTTAACCTTAATAGCAAGTTGAAGGTAAAATGGTACATTAGATGCAAATGGGGTGCAAAGGTTGTATTATTCCATAATAATCAAAAAGTTGTATTATTCGTTGCGAATGGGTGAAAGGTTGAATTATTAAAATCAATTAATCCTTTTATTTATCATTTTTTAAAAAAATTCCAAATCTACAAAATATATATATATATATATATATATATATATATATATATATACATTTTTTACACACTATATGGTAAAAATAGAAAAAATATGTTTTCTTTTATATATGTAGGACAATGTTTGTTTATTTTAATGTTACTTTTATACTACCTCCGTTTCGAAAAAAACGCAACAAATTGGATGGCACGGACTCTTAGTCCATTTTTGTTGTGAGAGTAAAAGGGACAGAGAGAGAAAGTAGGGTATGTAATGATGAGAGACATAGGAAGAAAAAACTTACAAAAATGGAATGATTAAAATTGTTGCATTTATTTTGAAACTTCCTAAAAAATAAATTGTTGCGTTTATTTCGAAACGGAGGAAGTATACAAAATGTGATATATATTGATTTAATATTTTAGGTACTCCAAATACACCCAACAATAAATTGGAATTTTCTGTGCACATACTCATATTTAGAACATTGCTTATAAATTTTTTAACATGCCTTGTTAAATTTAGAACATGGCATAGTTACAACAAAGCTTATAGAATTTTGAACATTACTTATAAAATTTAGAATAAATTAGGTAGTACCTACAAACAAGTACTAGTTTTATATATGCACGCAATGCGTGTGATCTTAAAATTCTTTAATAACATAATTTGGAACTAAAATTAATAAGTTCCGTAAAAAACTTCTTAAATAATATCTTTTTAAAAAAAAAATTTAATCTAGTTTTTTTCGTTTAAATATATGGAAAATTGAGTAAATAATTTATTTCTCTAAAAGATTTATCATTTATAAATAAATTTTGATTAATTTTATAATTAATTGTAATTTTGAATAGTTGTTTTAAATAAGGCTATTAATGATTTCAAAAATCAAATATCGATATGAAAGATTTTGTACACAAATGACAAAATTGTCCCTAACTTGACTAACTATTATGAAGGATGAGTAAGAGTAGTGTGGTAATCCACTTGGACACCGCCGCGACATCACATCTTTCCTTATATAATAGAGATATATATAACCGATTAAAGGGTAACCAATTTCTCATTCCTTATCAAAACTAAAATGATATAAAATTAACCGTACCCAATCATAAAAAAATAATAATTCAATTGCTCTAGCAATATTACTTATCCTACCTTGAGCTTATCAAAGTATTTTTTAATAAATGTCTAGTTTTTCATAATGAAAAACATACAAAACAAATTAAATGGTACTTTGTACTAATTTGAGTCAAAACCATAGGTATATACGTTCAACCAAGTAAAACAGCGGATAGAGAAGGAAGTCATAGCCCAGTGGTTAGGGCTTCAGAATTCTAGGCACGAGGTCCTGGGTTCGATTCTCACCGCACGCATTTGCGAGGATTCCTTATTATCCCCCTTACAGATGCGTGTGTTGGCTAAAATTGGGCCGGGTGACCTGCAGTAGGGCCCGGTTCCAAGGCCTAGTATCCCACACATTATACTATAAAAAAAAAAGTAAAACAGCGGATATGTAACGACCCGACTTTTTGGACTGTCGATTTACGAAGGAAATCGACAAATGGATCATTACCAAACATAAGAACTTAATAATAATATCATATTTAAAGTCTAATAATCCTTTATTTAACTAAATAAATAAATAATATCCCAAAATCCATAATCAAACTCCAAAATACATAATTAAATACTGTTCAATCCCAACAAGCTGGGATAGATACTCAATAAAAGAATAGAAAACATAAATAGACTCCGGGTTCACTAAGCTAAACTCATCACATCTCACAACCCGATCCAAATGAGCCCACTTATGCGTCTGCATCATCACCTGAAATTGGGGGGGTCCACCGTCAGAGGCGAGTAACTAGGTTGTCCCGCTTAAATGAGGGACCGTTAACCATATAATCGCATAGAATCAAACAAGGAAATCATACAAAAAATATGGAAATACGTACAAAAATACATACGAAATACGTACAAAAATACATACGAAATACGTACAAAAAAATATATAAAAATACGTACAAAAATACATACGAAATATGTACAAAAATACATATAAAAATACGTACAAAAAGACATACGGAATACATACAAAAATACGTAGAAAATACGTATACAATACGTATACAATACCTATAGAATACAGTTAGAAATACATACAACATACGTATACAAAACAGGTACGAATACGTACAACATACGAATACAAATACGTACAACATACGAATACATACATCATACAAATACTCAGAAATACACTAATAGAATACAGACTTACTAGACTTATGCAACGGAAGACTTAATATTACAAAAATAATACATATATACACGAAAATACGCATATACACATAACCCTTCCCGTGAACTACTTATTTATCATATTTTACCCTTAAACCCTCTTTTAACCTTCTTATCTGACCGGTCATAATGCTCGTTGTGGATCCCGTGTGCACCACAACTTTCCTAAAACATGCCGGGGTGAACTCGTGTATTCAGCCCGTAGCCCTCCTTTGCAAGAACTAAGCCTAAGCTATGGCCATAACCCCTAAATAGCAGCTCGTGTACTACTACTTAGACGACTACATATCTTAAGATCCAGAACTGCCCAGAGACTGCAGTAGGGCAGTGGCTTCGACTTAACCCGACCTGATGACTCGTGTATCACCAGATGGGCGTCCTTACGTATCTTGTCTTTTCTAAAGGCCATCGTGAGACCACTAATTAACAAGCAAAACTATGGGCCATCTTGAGACTCCTAATTCAAATCATATCTTATTTCTTTCTTTCTTATTCATATTGTTACTTTCCTTCTTATTCCTTCATATTACAACTTATCCCTATTAATTCTTTTTAATTCCTTTAAATTATATTAATCCCTAAAATAATAATCTAAATTATTATAAGTCAAAAATTAAACTAGAAATGAACTAAAATAATCTAGTCCATTCGGCATTTTTAAATAATAAACATTAATTAAGTAAATTCATATAAAAATCATATGATAATTAAATAAAATCATTTAATTTACAACAAATCATATAAATCTACAATTATCATAAAAATTACATAAAACATGATAAAAATTCTACTTTTCATATTTTGAGTCACTCGAAAATTTTGAGAGGAAAACACCGAAAATTATACCATTAATTCAAGAAATATAATTAACAACAATTATTCTTATAAACTTCATAATAACAAATAATTCATGCTTAAACCTTTAATCATCAAGATTGAACCAAAACAAAGTTAAAATCAATTCTTTTAATACATAGATCCACACGGCATTCTTGGCATAATAACAATACCAAGATTTAATTTCAAGAACTAATAATATATTAAATTATAGATCAAATTAAAGATTATTAATTCTAATTTAAAGATTTAGCAAGATTCAATCATAAAAATCAGATTTTATTTCCTTTTTAATACATGAGACTCTCGACTTTCATAAAAAACATGGACAAAATAATTATTTTAATTTTAAGACTTTAATTTAACAAATAAACAATCAATACTATTATATTAATTCAAGAAAAGATCATTAAAATCATCATATAACCTTAGAGACCACTCGACAATCTTAATAAAAAATTTAAGAACATAATTCGAAATTATCATGTAATTATTTATCATGATCATACAATTTAAAAAATTAATTCATACATATAATTAATTAAAACAAATAAAGATTCATGAAGATTACACAAAATAACAAGAAAAATAACATAATAAACATCATCATATGGTTCGAAAAATATTAGATGATCATGACACTATTCCTACCAATTTTCATGATTAAATCCTAATAAATTATATGAAAAACTTGTTCCAGATTTAAATGAGAAGTCTAGTTACCTGAGTCGCATTAAAAATCCAAGAATCACCCCTTTGGGATTCGAAAAACCACACGGCCCTCTTGAGAAAAATATTAGGGTTTCTTGTGAGTTTAGAGTGTATAAAAGACTTGTGTAAAAGAAAAATAGGTTTAGGGCTTGTTCCCTATTTATAATATAAGGAACAAAAAGAAAACAAAATAAAAAGAAACAAGGAGGGGGAGCCCTGCAAGAGGAGAGATAATAGGGGAGAGGAGAAAAAGGTGGGGAGACTTAGTATGGGGTAGACTAGGTTTTACATTTAAAATATTATTAATTAATAAATAATAATATTATTAATTCAATAATTAAATTAAAAGAAAAACAATCCTAATTGATACATAAGGGAACCGGCCACAAGAAAGGAAATTGGGTCATAGGCCCAATTTCAGGACAAGCTGAAAGACATAAGATAAAACAGTCCAAATCAACGGGCCTTTTGGACCTAGAATCACAAAAATAACATTAATAACCGCGAAATTTTCTGGCCCTAAATTTCGGGTTATTACAGTCACCCCTCCTTAAGTAAATTTCGACCTCGAAATTTACTTAACGGAGCACAAAACATACACGGAAACACACCAACAACAAACAAAACAGAACAACAACCAAAAACGACAACTTCATACCTGCTTCGAAAAGCTCAGGATACTTATCCCTCATCGAAGCTTCTGTCTCCCACGTAGCCTCCTCGAACTTCTGACTACGCCAAGGTACCTTAACCAAAGGCACCACCTTACGACGCAACATCCGATCCTGGCGGTCCAGAATCTGCACTGGCCTTTCTTCAAAGGTCAAGTTCGGCTCAATTGCTGACGACTCTACCGGAATAATATGAGAAGGATCATTCACGTATTTCCGTAGTTGAGACACATGGAATACATCGTGAACCCTCGATAGATCCGGAGGCAAAGCCAACCGATAAGCAACCTCACCAACTCATTCCAGAATCTCATATGGGCCGAGATACTTTGGCGTGAGCTTACCCTTCTAGCCAAACCGAACCACACCCTTCGTCGGAGACACCTTCAGCAACACCTTATCCCCAACCTAGAACTCTAACGGCTTCCGACGACGATCAGCATAAGACTTTTGCCGACTCTGAGCTGCCTGTAACCTTGCCCTGATGATCTTCACCTGCTCAACCGTGTCCCTGATATGATCAGGACCAATCACCAAAGCATCACTGATGTCGCTCCAACAAGTAGGGCTGCGACACTTGCGCCCATACAACGCCTCATAAGGAGCCATCTTAATACTGGCGTGATAGCTGTTGTTGTATGAAAATTCCACCAAGCTCAAAGATTTAACCCAAGTCTGCTGGAAATCCAACGCACAAGCCCGTAGCATATCCTCTAGCGTCTGGATGGTCCATTCTGTCTGCCCATCCGTAGCTGCGTGAAAAGTTGTACTCAAATTAAGCTTAGTCCCAAAAGCCTCTTGTAACGACTTCCAGAACCGAGACAAAAATCGGGGATCTCGGTCAGACACGATATCCTTAGGCACACCATGTAACCGTATAATCTCCCTCGAGTACGCTTCCGCCATCTTCTCCATCGACCAAGTTATCTTCATCGGAACGAACCGGGCAACCTTGGTCAAACAATCCACGACAACCCAAACAGTATCCAAACCCGTAGATGTCGTAGGTAAGCCTACCACGAAATCCATAGATATGGAATCAAACTTCCATGTGGGTATCGGCAACGGCTTCAACAGTCCACCTGGTCTTTGGTGCTCGATCTTAATTTTCTAGCAGGTAAGACATCGTGCAACAAAGTCCGCGACTTCCTGCTTCATCCTCGGCCACCAAAAATGTAATGACCCAGATTTTATTGGTATTTTTGCCGATAATTATGTGTATTTATGTGTGTTTATGTGTTAGTTCAAATTTATTTTTGAACTATTTATTTTATTTTATGTGAATAATTTCGATTTAATTCGAAATATTTATTTTTAGTTGTTATTATTTATGTTAATTATTATTTAATTGATTAGAATTTTATTATTTAATTTTCTAATTAATTATCTAATATTTTGGGCCAAATCGATTAGTGCATGATTAATTATGCGGTTTTCGCAAATTAGCCCAATTGAGCACGAGAGCCCATTTAGGCCCATTATAGCCATGATGGCCGGCCCCCTCTAATTGCATGGCAAAGTTTTGCCACTTGCCTTGCTTTCACACTTAACTAATTTCTATAAATAGGAATGGTTAGTGAGCCATGAGGTTCATTTGCCCATTTGCCTTTTTAACACTCTTGCCATCAAAATTCAATCAACACAAACTCCCTCTCAATTGCTCTACTTCACACGCCATTTTTGGTGCTTCCAAGTTGAACATTTGTTCATCAATCTTTCCAACCCCAATCTTAAAGATTCAAAGTCTATTGATCTTTAAGTAGCCTAAAATACAATTTAACCCATTCGCTTCGATCAAGATCATTAGTTCGGGTTGAGTTAGGGTACGTGTTCGAGTGGGGGATCGTGTGCACGTGTGGGGTTCGTGTGGTGGCAGCCGTGTGGTGGTGCCGTGCAGGTGTAGCCGTGCAGTGGGCAGCAGTGGTAGCCGTGCTGACTGGGCAGTGGTGTTCGTGGGCCGTGTGTGCGTGGTGCAGTGGCCGTGCAGAGTAGTTCGTGGTGCTCGTGCGGTGGTGCCGTGTTGAAGAACAAGGTGTCCGTGCTTGTGCCGTGTTGTTGTTCGTGTGTGTCTTATTTCGGGCAGCAACTTTTTGTGTAAATTTGTGTGTTATCTTCAATAAGGTAACATACTTTCTCAACCTTTTTGGTATACTATGTCTATAGTATGAATTAAATGCATGTTTGGGTTGTTTATTGTTGATTGTTCATGATTTTATGTATGATTTTATAATCTGATTTTTATGTGTTTACATGGTGTTTTGATGATGATTTTTCATGGTTTTATGATTGATTATGTAATGACCCAGATTTTATCGGTATTTTTGCCGGTATTTATGTGTGTATTTATGTGTTTATTTGCTAGTTCAAAATTTATTTTGAACTATTTATTTTAATTTTATGTGAATAATTTCGATTTAATCGAAATGTTTTATTTCTTAGTTTTTATTATTTATTTTAATTATTATTTAATTAATTGGTCCAAGTGCCTAAGAAAAAAACCGGCCACCACTAAAAATAAAGAAATAAATTGGGTCTTTGGCCCAATTGAGACTTCAAGATGAAGCTGCCAATTTAAAAGATGAGGCTTCAAGCTGCCGGTTTGGTCTTCATAAACCGCCGGTCTTGGACCTTGCAAGCTGCCAGTTCTATACCGCCGGTTTGGTCTTCATAAACCGCCGGTCTTGGACCTTGCAAGCTGCCAGTTCTATACCGCCGGTCTTGGACTTCACAAGCTGCCGGTTCCATACCGCCGGTCTTGAACTTCACAAGCTGCCGGTTATTGCATGATTTTTTTCGTGTAAAATTCTATAATTGGCCCAATGGATCACGAGAGCCCATTTAGAGCCCAAGCAAGCCCATTTTTCTCAAGAGGGCCGGTTTTCCTAAGGCTTAGAGTGGCTTGCCACTTGCCTTGTGTTCACACCTTGCTAGCTCTATTTATATGTGAGTTAGTGAGGCTTAAACTCATTTTGCCATTCTAAACTTTGCCATCAATTTGCTAAGCACTTAAACACTCTCTCTTTTACTCATTCTCACGCCATTTTTGGGGGATTTGAACCTTCAATTGTTCATCATCTTCCTTTGCCCAAAACTTAAAGATTCAAACACCATTGATCTTTAAGCATCCTAAACACAATCCTAAACACATTATTTCAACCAAGTGCAACCCAACAAGTGATCTTGGTTGAAATAATGTGTTTAGGATTGTGTTTAGGATGCTTAAAGATCAATCAAGAAACTATTCAAGATTCAAGAACTTCAATCAAGAACTCAATCAAGATTCAAGAACTTCAATCAAGAACTCATACAATTCAAACTACACGCATGAAACATCATCATCAACCACACGGCATTCTTCACGATTTTAATCAAAATTCAACAAATTCAAACCCAATCCCCATGATTTCCAAAATATCATAAATCAATCTTAAAATATGAAAATCTACCATTAAAACACCATTAAAATAATTCAAAATCAGATTTAAAGAATTAACTTCAAAACCATGAACAATCATTATCAAATCAACCAAACATGCATTTAATCAAAGCTATAAACATAGTATTACCAATTAAGTTGAGTTAGTATGTTACCTTATTGAAGATCAATACACAAATCAACACAAATATGCAGTCCAAGTACAACACCCTCACGGCACACACACACGGCCTGCACACGGCTTGCACCACCACTCGAACACGAACACACACACACGAGTGCACCACCAATCACGGCCTGCTGCACGGCTCCCTTGCACGACCCTGGCTCGACACGGCCTGCACCACCACCACGGGCACCACACGAACACCCACACACGAACACAAACCCACGAACAAACCCGGAAACAACCCAACAAGTGATCTTGGTTGAAATAATGTGTTTAGGATTGTGTTTAGGATGCTTAAAGATCAATGGTGTTTGAATCTTTAAGTTTTGGGCAAAGGAAGATGATGAACAATTGAAGGTTCAAATCCCCCAAAAATGGCGTGAGAATGAGTAAAAGAGAGAGTGTTTAAGTGCTTAGCAAATTGATGGCAAAGTTTAGAATGGCAAAATGAGTTTAAGCCTCACTAACTCACATATAAATAGAGCTAGCAAGGTGTGAACACAAGGCAAGTGGCAAGCCACTCTAAGCCTTAGGAAAACCGGCCCTCTTGAGAAAAATGGGCTTGCTTGGGCTCTAAATGGGCTCTCGTGATCCATTGGGCCAATTATAGAATTTTACACGAAAAAAAATCATGCAATAACCGGCAGCTTGTGAAGTTCAAGACCGGCGGTATGGAACCGGCAGCTTGTGAAGTCCAAGACCGGCGGTATAGAACTGGCAGCTTGCAAGGTCCAAGACCGGCGGTTTATGAAGACCAAACCGGCGGTATAGAACTGGCAGCTTGCAAGGTCCAAGACCGGCGGTTTATGAAGACCAAACCGGCAGCTTGAAGCCTCATCTTTTAAACTGGCAGCTTCATCTTGAAGTCTCAATTGGGCCAAAGACCCAATTTATTTCTTTATTTTTAGTGGTGGCCGGTTTTTCTTAGGCACTTGGACCAATTAATTAAATAATAATTAAAATAAATAATAAAAACTAAGAAATAAAACATTTCGATTAAATCGAAATTATTCACATAAAATTAAAATAAATAGTTCAAAATAAATTTTGAACTAGCAAATAAACACATAAATACACACATAAATACCGGCAAAAATACCGATAAAATCTGGGTCATTACAACCTCCCCTCCTTAAAGAAATTTCGTCCCAAAATTTCAAGGTGCAGGAGATTATTCACCATCAGTAACCCGGGCTTGACACACAAAAAGTCAGACGAAATCTGACAGAACTTCGGCTTCCACCAACGTTCAACCGATCCTTGCGACTTGATGCTTCAGCCACTCAGCTCACCTTGCATGCACGACCGAAAAGCGTTCGTCGAAGTCCTGAACAAACTCCAACACTCTTCGACGCACCACTAAAGATCTCGGGATCCTCCTCGTTGCTTGGAAGGTCAAGATAGATGCAAAGTCTATCCTTTGCTTCAATGACGAACCCAGACCTACGGACTTCGGTCACATACTCAAGTACTCCCCTCGACTACAGACTTAACTCTTAGAGGTGTAAAAACGATCAAACGACCGAAAACTGGTATACGGATTATGATCGATTGATCAGAAATGAACTGCAGATACCATCGGTCGATCAGGGTAAAAGTAGGAAACAATCAGTTGTCTTGGACGATAGAATAAAATTCCAAAACAAATAATTAATTTCAAAATTCCATATCAGGTTTGGATCATCTGGATTAGAATGCGGGGATCGAAACAATGCCCACCTTCGAAAGATGAGAATAGCAAGGATATAAATAAATACCTGATATGAACATCAAATATTATATATAGAAATTAAAGAACGTCTCGATGAAGTATATCGATTTACGAGAAATAGGATAGC
Source organism: Salicornia ramosissima (assembly GCA_951394345.1). Lineage (NCBI taxonomy): Eukaryota > Viridiplantae > Streptophyta > Magnoliopsida > Caryophyllales > Amaranthaceae > Salicornia > Salicornia ramosissima. The sequence continues at coordinate 40,637,777 of OX596237.1, read as the reverse complement.
TATGATTACAAAATAATAACTATATATATATATATACATATATATGGATACAATAGAAATAACGAGACGAGGGTGTGTAAATGGCATAAATTATCCATCGATAAATCCTAGTGATGATGGACGATATTAACAAAAACAATGGCCAAAACACGGTAGATGTCACAAGGTGAATTGATGTTAAACATAAGGTTGGCCAACATGAATAACGTTAATGATTTATGATGGCCTCAATTAAGTATAATGATGATAACGTCGAAGCTGGGTGGTCATAGATGACAATAACGATCATGATCGACGATGACGATGATGATGACATGAATGATGATAATGGATTACGACGCTCATGATCAAGGGTTAAGAACTTATGACGTCGAATAAAGGAATGACAATCAATATTACAAATTGTCCTGGATAATAATGAAGACATCATGGACGTTAAAGAATCGACTAGAACAAAGTAATAACAACATTGTTAACAATTAGAAGTAACAATGAATCGATAGTGCTACTTATGTTAACAATGAGAGTACTCACAAAAATAAGTTCAACAACGGAAATAAGGTTAATCGTAAATCAATTGTAAGGGTGATCAAATAGGTTTGGCTCAATCAGATTCTGGTCAAATACGGTAGGTCAAGCGGTTTCCTGACCACAATTACACCCCTATAAGTTCCGGTCTAGTCTACCTTAACACCTTCCTTTGTTGAGTACGCGACTCAGAACTACAAATTCGCGAAGACAAAGCTCCCACCTGGAGATATTCGCGAATCATCGGCTGCTCCACAATATCCTTAGTACCATACGGAGATGATCTGCATGCTCAGACTCGTCTCTCGCTTAGACTAAGATATTATCGAAGAAGATTACGACGCACTTATCGAGTAAGTGATGAAAAGTCTGGTTCATCCGATCCATGAACACGGGAAAGCGTAAACGAAACTGACAACATCACTTCAAAACCCGTAGTGGTCGTATTCATACGAAGAAGCGGTCTTTGAAATGTCTCCATATCGCCCTTTTGGCGAAGCTTCCTCATCTTCAAGGCTGAGATTACCTTCACTCCTTTCTTAAGGACGAACCCAGAGTAGGTAACTCGGTTGCCCTGAGATCCTCGGAAGTCACTGACTGATCTCGGCAACGAATGATCGTTCGATACCTCGACAGCCAGTCCATGCCAATAATGACATCGAACTCCATCAGCGGGAATTTCTTCAAATCGGTTGTCGCCTGCTTCACCAACTAACACGATAGACAAACCTCGGAACTCGAGCTGACAAACAAGATCCTCTTCCAAAGGAAGAGTTATAAACGAACTAATGGAAAACCGAGACTCCATCGAACTGCACCTCTGTTTCTGCCTTGGTCGTACAACGGACTCGATCCTTCATTGGAGACTTAGCCAATGTCGAAAGCTCCTCTCCTGCCGATGAAACATGCCATAAGCGTGTCGTCACATCGCTTCCCTGGGTGGAAGTCCTTGCGCAACTTCTATACCTCGAACCGTCGAAATCCTAATGCGATCAAGCGGTCGGAGGGGGGTACTGCTAAGAGTACTAAATCGAGCTTCCCAAAGGATAGCAACATCCTCGTGGTCGGGGTCTTCTTCTAGCTGGCATCCTCCTCGATAACAGACACCTGAAAGTCGAGTGCTACCTCGTAAGCTTGCCGCAACGACTTCGCTCCATTGCTGATCATACGAACGCGAATCCTCGTATTCAGCCTCTTGACGTAACGCTTGTTCTGCTTCTCCTCGGATGGAACGACTGACGTAGCGAACCTCGATAACTCGGCGAACTTATTGGGGTATGCCTGAAGTATCATCTTACCCTGGATGAGAGTAAGAGACTCCTCTGGTTTCCGCCACCGCAACTCGTCGGGGTAGAACCTCCTCTGGGCCTTAGCTACGAACTCGTACCACGATATCGAATGCGGGGTAAACGCGCGTTCCTAGCTGTGCTCCACCAGTTAACGACATCTCCTCGCGAGTGGAAGGTGACGAACTGGTCCTTCTCGTGCTCGGACCAAACATAACGCTGAAGAGCTTCCTATCTCGTGGATTCATCTCTTCAACATCGTAGGGTCGACAACCCTATCGTAAGTCGGTGGTCGAAGACGAGCGATACGATCGAACGTCGACTGCGATCCCGATAGCTGACGACTAAGATGCGCTAGCGTAAGAATCGCTTCCTCGAGCGCTCAAAATCTCTGTTGTCCCGAACTCGACCGGCGAGGTGTGAACACGTCGAAACGTAACATGATAAGGGCACAAATAAGCAAACCATGTTAATCAAAAATCACACTCAAGTCAAGAATACACATAAAAGAAGGTAAGAAAAAGAGTCTTATCCCGGATTATTCTACCCGACACTCTTCTCCCAACACACAATCCTAGAATTTGGTTTATACACTCGGGAAAATAAAGCTCTCAACTCCCGGGTTTAACTCAAATCCTAAAAACTTCACTTAAACCTATTCGGCTCTGATACCAATTGTAACGACCCGACTCGCTTAAATCGGCGCGGAAGAAACCGACGAGTCAAGTAGTTATAAAACTAAAACTCAACACTTAGAAAATAAACTAATACCTCAAAATATTATTATTAAACCAAAGATGTACAATAACCCACAATCTTGTACAAAAACTAAATCCAAAAGTCAAATGTACTAAAACAAAAGTAAAGTGCAACTCTAACCACATGCTAGAGTCTTATACAACAAATGTAATATCATACGTCTGAAACAACGTCTATAGAATCTAATACTATGAAATAACTGTAATAAACAACAACAAAGCACACAAAGCGTCGCTCGCCCAACCCCAAAGCTAAGCAAGAGCATCATCGTCAGATGTACCTGAAAAACACAACATATCCACCATCAGTGGCGAGTAACATAACTGACTCACCCTAACGGGAATACACAAGCACATAGCAATAATCAAATAACATCACACGCATAAACCTCGAAGACACGAGACAACCTCAAGCTCGTAATCTAAACTCGACTAATCACTCGACATCATCATCATACGACATCACTATACTCAATTCTAACTCAAGTGCAATCATTCTAGTTCTAGACCGGACTATGCTCGTACGGAAGCATCTTACGCAACCGAACTTCTACTATGTCAGGACCGGGCATAAGCCATACACCCAAATCCCACGAACCCAAGCAACCTGGGAAATCGTGTTCCTAATCCCCAAATCATACTGAGCGTACTAGGAATAACATAGTGAGACTCCAAAACTATTCCGATACCGCGGACGGAATAGGGGCAACGTCTTGACCCAGAGACTAAGCATAAGACATACACAAAGTCAAGGGCGTCTAGAAAGAAATCAAGCTAATCATCCCATCATATCATCATCATATCATCATAGTTAATTAAAGACAAGAATAAGCCATACTCTTGAATTTAACAACTAAATCATCGAAGTTAACCCAAGAATTGCCTATAGCCATACTCTTGAGACTAACCAAACATCATATCATCATTCTTTACTCAATCTTTAATAATCAACTCATCCCAAATCTTTAACTTTCATGACTCTTTCTACCACTTTCTTTAACTTTCAAGAACTCTAAAGAACTCATTATACCTTAACAAGAACTCTAAAGAACTCAATCAAGAACCTCAAAGAACTCATCTATTACTCAAAGAACTCATCAAGAAACTATTCAAGATTCAAGAACTTCAATCAAGAACTCAATCAAGATTCAAGAACTTCAATCAAGAACTCATACAATTCAAACTACACGCATGAAACATCATCATCAACCACACGGCATTCTTCACGATTTTAATCAAAATTCAACAAATTCAAACCCAATCACCATGATTTCCAAAATATCATAAATCAATCTTAAAATATGAAAATCCACCATTAAAACACCATTAAAATACTTCAAAATCAGATTTAAAGAATTAACTTCAAAACCATGAACAATCATTATCAAATCAACCAAACATGCATTTAATCAAAGCTATAAACATAGTATTACCAATTAAGTTGAGTTAGTATGTTACCTTATTGAAGATCAACACACAAATCAACACAAATATGCAGTCCAAGTACAACACCCTCACGGCACACACACACGGCCTGCACACGGCTTGCACCACCACTCGAACACGAACACACACACACGAGTGCACCACCAATCACGGCCTGCTGCACGGCTCCCTTGCACGACCCTGGCTCGACACGGCCTGCACCACCACCACGGGCACCACACGAACACCCACACACGAACACAAACCCACGAACAAACCCGGAAACAACCCAACAAGTGATCTTGGTTGAAATAATGTGTTTAGGATTGTGTTTAGGATGCTTAAAGATCAATGGTGTTTGAATCTTTAAGTTTTGGGCAAAGGAAGATGATGAACAATTGAAGGTTCAAATCCCCCAAAAATGGCGTGAGAATGAGTAAAAGAGAGAGTGTTTAAGTGCTTAGCAAATTGATGGCAAAGTTTAGAATGGCAAAATGAGTTTAAGCCTCACTAACTCACATATAAATAGAGCTAGCAAGGTGTGAACACAAGGCAAGTGGCAAGCCACTCTAAGCCTTAGGAAAACCGGCCCTCTTGAGAAAAATGGGCTTGCTTGGGCTCTCGTGATCCATTGGGCCAATTATAGAATTTTACACGAAAAAAAATCATGCAATAATCGGCAGCTTGTGAAGTCCAAGACCGGCGGTATAGAACTGGCAGCTTGCAAGGTCCAAGACCGGCGGTTTATGAAGACCAAACCGGCGGTATAGAACTGGCAGCTTGCAAGGTCCAAGACCGGCGGTTTATGAAGACCAAACCGGCAGCTTGAAGCCTCATCTTTTAAACTGGCAGCTTCATCTTGAAGTCTCAATTGGGCCAAAGACCCAATTTATTTCTTTATTTTTAGTGGTGGCCGGTTTTTCTTAGGCACTTGGACCAATTAATTAAATAATAATTAAAATAAATAATAAAAACTAAGAAATAAAACATTTCGATTAAATCGAAATTATTCACATAAAATTAAAATAAATAGTTCAAAATAAATTTTGAACTAGCAAATAAACACATAAATACACACATAAATACCGGCAAAAATACCGATAAAATCTGGGTCATTACAGTGGGTGTTCGTGTGGTGCCCGTGGTGGTGGTGCAGGCCGTGTCGAGCCAGGGTCGTGCAAGGGAGCCGTGCAGCAGGCCGTGATTGGTGGTGCACTCGTGTGTGTGTTCGTGTTCGAGTGGTGGTGCAAGCCGTGTGCAGGCCGTGTGTGTGTGCCGTGAGGGTGTTGTACTTGGACTGCATATTTGTGTTGATTTGTGTGTTGATCTTCAATAAGGTAACATACTAACTCAACTTAATTGGTAATACTATGTTTATAGCTTTGATTAAATGCATGTTTGGTTGATTTGATAATGATTGTTCATGGTTTTGAAGTTAATTCTTTAAATCTGATTTTGAAGTATTTTAATGGTGTTTTAATGGTGGATTTTCATATTTTAAGATTGATTTATGATATTTTGGAAATCATGGTGATTGGGTTTGAATTTGTTGAATTTTGATTAAAATCGTGAAGAATGCCGTGTGGTTGATGATGATGTTTCATGCGTGTAGTTTGAATTGTATGAGTTCTTGATTGAAGTTCTTGAATCTTGATTGAGTTCTTGATTGAAGTTCTTGAATCTTGAATAGTTTCTTGATGAGTTCTTTGAGTAATAGATGAGTTCTTTGAGGTTCTTGATTGAGTTCTTTAGAGTTCTTGTTAAGGTATAATGAGTTCTTTAGAGTTCTTGAAAGTTAAAGAAAGTGGTAGAAAGAGTCATGAAAGTTAAAGATTTGGGATGAGTTGATTATTAAAGATTGAGTAAAGAATGATGATATGATGTTTGGTTAGTCTCAAGAGTATGGCTATAGGCAATTCTTGGGTTAACTTCGATGATTTAGTTGTTAAATTCAAGAGTATGGCTTATTCTTGTCTTTAATTAACTATGATGATATGATGATGATATGATGGGATGATTAGCTTGATTTCTTTCTAGACGCCCTTGACTTTGTGTATGTCTTATGCTTAGTCTCTGGGTCAAGACATTGCCCCTATTCCGTCCACGGTATCGGGATAGTTTTGGAGTCTCACTATGTTATTCCTAGTACGCTCAGTATGATTTGGGGATTAGGAACACGATTTCCCAGGTTGCTCGGGTTCGTGGGATTTGGGTGTATGGCTTATGCCCGGTCCTGACATAGTAGAAGTTCGGTTGCGTAAGATGCTTCCGTACGAGCATAGTCCGGTCTAGAACTAGAATGATTGCACCTGAGTTAGAATTGAGTATAGTGATGTCGTATGATGATGATGTCGAGTGATTAGTCGAGTTTGGATTACGAGCTTGAGGTTGTCTCGTGTCTTCGAGGTTTATGCGTGTGATGTTATTTGATTATTGCTATGTGCTTGTGTATTCCCGTTAGGGTGAGTCAGTTATGTTACTCGCCACTGATGGTGGATATGTTGTGTTTTTCAGGTACATCTGATGATGATGCTCTTGCTTAGCTTTGGGGTTGGGCGAGCGACGCTTTGTGTGCTTTGTTGTTGTTTATTACAGTTGTTTCATAGTATTAGATTCTATAGACGTTGTTTCAGACGTATGATATTACATTTGTTGTATAAGACTCTAGCATGTGGTTAGAGTTGCACTTTACTTTTGTTTTAGTACATTTGACTTTTGGATTTAGTTTTTGTACAAGATTGTGGGTTATTGTACATCTTTGGTTTAATAATAATATTTTGAGGTATTAGTTTATTTTCTAAGTGTTGAGTTTTAGTTTTATAACTACTTGACTCGTCGGTTTCTTCCGCGCCGATTTAAGCGAGTCGGGTCGTTACAGATTATGTATTGGTTTATGATCATGAATATCATGTTAAAGTTTGGTTAATTTTGGATAATTGAAAGGATGATTTTCGAATGGTTTTTATGAGTTATGCGTGTGGTTTAATGAGTTTGGATGAGTTCTTGATTGAAGTTCTTGAATCTTGATTGAGTTCTTGATTGAAGATCTTGAATCTTGAATGAGTTCTTTATGAGTTCTTTATGAGTTCTTTGAGTTCTTTATGAGTTCTTTATGAGTTCTTTGAGTTCTTTATGAGTTCTTGATGAGTCTTTATGAGTTCTTGGTTGAATCTTGAAAGTTAAAGAAGATGGTTTAAATGATAAAGAAAGTTAAAGAAAGTGTTTAAAATGATTAAAGAATGAGTAAAGATTGTTGGATTATGATTGGTTAGACTTAAGATTAAGGCTAGAGGCAGTTCTTGAGAATAACTTCGATGTTTTAACTAGTTATCTTCAAGAATCAAGGCTAGAGGCGAATTCTTGAACTTGATTTAGTTAAGTTGAGATAATTAAATGAATAACATGATTAAAATGACTAAAGAATTAATTAATGATTAGCTTGATTTCATTTTTAGACGCCTGATACTTTGAGTAAGATTCATTGTATTCGGGTTAAGACGCTGCCCCTATTCCATCCGCGGTATTGGGATAGTTGGAGTCATACTATGTGATCTTAGTGAATTTCCAGTAAGATTGGTTTCACGGGACATGGATTTCCAGTAAGATTGGTTTCATGGGGTTTGGGAGTAAGATTCTCAAATCCGAGCATAGTAGAAAGCTCGGATGCGTAAGATGCGTCCGTACGATCACAGTCCGGTCTAGAATATGAATGATTGCGCCAAAGATAGTTGATTAGGTTGGTTTGAGTCGAGTTCACGTGTGGGTTGATCTCGTACTTTGATTATTGATATTGATTATTTGATTTGTGCTATGTACATGTGTATTCCCATTAGGGTGAGTCAGTTATGTTACTCGCCACTGATGGTGGACTGTTGTATATTTTTCAGGCATTTCTGATGACGATACTCTTGCTTAGCTTTGGGTTGGGCGAGCGACGTTGTTATTTCTGCTATCTGTTGTATTTACTATTACTGTTGTTTTTAGATAGTATTGGAGTATTGTATGGACTCCTTTACGTTGTTTATAACTCTGACATGTAGTTGGAGTTTACTCGTATGCTTAGTATTTTTAGTTTGACTTTTGGGACTAGTTATGTACAAACCTTTGGGTATTTGTACATTTTTGGTTGATTAATAATATTTTGAGGAATAGTTTAATTTCTTAAGTATTTTAAGTTGTAGTTTTTAACTACTCGACTCGTCGGTTTCTTCCGCGCCGGTTTAAGCGAGTCGGGTCGTTACAGTATCTGTGTCAGGTCAAGGATGTGACTGAGGAAGAACAGTTAGAGGCCATTCCGGTGGTCCGTGACTATCCCGATGTGTTCCCAGAAGAGTTGCCAGGGGTACCACAAGAACGAGAGGTGGAGTTCACTATCGATTTAGTGCTCGGAACTGCCCCGGTCTCGAAGGCTCCATATCGTATGGCTCCTGTAGAGTTGAAGGAGTTGAAGGTTCAGTTGCAGGATCTGATCGACAAGGGTTTCATAAGACCCAGTGTGTCTCCTTGGGGTGCTCCGGTATTGTTCGTCAAGAAGAAGGATGGCAGCATGCGTCTATGTATAGATTACCGGGAACTTAACCAGGTGACCATCAAGAACAAGTATCCTTTGCCTAGGATTGAAGATTTATTTGATCAGCTGAAGGGAGCCAGTGTGTTTTCCAAGATTGATCTCTGTTCGGGGTATCATCAGATTCCAGTGAAGCCGGAAGATATACCGAAGACCGCGTTTCGCACTAGATACGGGCACTATGAGTTTGAGGTGATGTCGTTCGGTTTGACCAATGCTGCTGCTATTTTTATGGATCAGATGAACCGGACTTTTCATCATCTCTTGGATGTGTGTGTGGTGGTGTTCATCGATGATATTCTTATCTATTCGAAGAGTGAACAAGAGCACACTCAACATTTACGTCTTGTGCTAGATGTCTTACGGGCTCAGAAGTGGTTCGCAAAGCTGTCTAAGTGCGAGTTTTGGCTCAAAGAAGTAGCCTTTCTAGGGCATGTGATTAATGCGGACGGTGTCAAGGTAGATCTAGCCAAGGTGAAGGCGGTTGTGGAATGGCACAGTCCTAAGAATGT